>CM024672.1:19330861-20530861 GCA_014182725.1 Eucalyptus brandiana | reverse complement strand
CCGGATTTATCACGAAACGGCTATCCCCTATGTAGAGCCGGATTCTTAGCTCGAATCAAGTTACCACTCGTTTGAGTTAGTGTCTACCATACATGCTTCTCGAGGTTCATCGTCGCCTACTCCTGAGGTTTCAGATGTTGCCCTCATGGTAGGAAGAGTAATGGTTGGGAATTGTTTCGTCCCTGGCAATGGGCTTGGAAGAAATGACCAGGGCATTCGAAACCCCATTGAAGCCCCTCAGAGGTCCCGATCTGCCGGGTTAGGGTACCATGGAAGAGGTGGAGGAAGTTCTGGAAGGCAAAGACAAGGAAGGCATAACTCGCCACCTGAGCAAGGGCGAGGGAGGCAAAATTTACCACTTCCAAACATTCATGAGACGTTCCCTGGTCCTCCAATTATGATGCAAGATGAAGCTGAAGTGATGGATACTCTCGGACAGCCAAGTGGGAAATTCGACTATATGGTGAAGTATTCGGCTCCTCCCAGCTTTTACTTTGATGCCCGCAACATAGTTCCAAGTGGATGGGATGGCATGGATGATCCGATGCCTTCAAAGACGGAAAATTTTGATGACACCCTAGAAGGAATTTCAAGCTTGTTCGATGACCTCTTCATTGGACCCATTGATGGAGAGCCTTTGGAAGAAACGGGCCCTGGCCCACAAGAGTAACCTGTTTATCACTTTTGCACAGTCCCCTGCGTGGGAATTTTTATTGCTTTCTAGGATTTGTTTTCAATTTCTTCTTTTTCACTTTCTTCTTAGGACTCGAATTGCATTTTCCATTCAATAAATTGTAATTAATTGATGAATGTCAATGAAATTGCAAGTTTTATTTTGAGGGCATGATGAGGTACACCAAACCAGCCCGGTGATGATATCCGGCCGATAAAACAAAATCAAAATCTAAGGAGAATTCTGAGGCCTGAGCTTCGTCATGCTTTCTCATGTCAAAATGTTTCAAAAAATGCTTTTGCAAAAGAGTTTCAAAAAAAAGTTTCACAAAAAAATAATAATAAAATATGATTTATCCTGTTTGTCTTTTTGACCCTTCTATTTCATGTTTCAGGGATGATCATATAGCACACAAGGGTGTGGAAATGGTCCAATCTAATGTAACAAGTGCTGATAATGATGATCTTGAAGATTCGATCGAGGATTCCATTGACGTGCAACGTAGTTGGGAACAACATGAAAAAACCAAGGCTCTTATGACTGAGCAAACTATCACTATTAATCTAGGTGATACTGAAGAAGCCAAGGAGGCGAAAATTGGAGCAAATCTCCCCAAAGATGAAGCCAAGCGCCTGACTCAACTATTGAAGGAATATCATGACATATTTGCATGGACCTACGCTGATATGCCTGGGTTAAACCCGTCAATTGTGGAACACTGTTTGCCTATTAATCCAGACGTGCCACCTAAGAAACAGAGGTTGCGGAGGACTAAACCTGAACTCTCAAAGAAGATAGAAGAAGAAGTGATGAAGCTTTTGAAAGTCGGATTCATTGAGGTCTCGCAATATCCTGAATGGGTAGCAAACATCGTGCCAGTGATGAAGAAGGATGGTCGGGTTCGAGTTTGTGTCGATTATCGGGATTTGAACAAGGCTAGCCCAAAAGATGACTTCCCACTACCTCACATAGATGTCCTTGTTGATAGTAATTGCCGGATTCGAACTATTCTCATTTATGGATGGTTTTTCTGGGTACAATCAGATAAGGATGAAGGAGGAAGACAAAGAGAAAACTGCATTTATCACTCCGTGGGGAACCTTTCATATAAGGTCATGCCCTTTGGACTCAAGAATGCAGGGGCAACTTACCAGCGAGCTATGGTAGCACTATTTCATGATATGATGCATCAGGAGATCGAGGTTTATGTTGATGATATGATCGCCAAGACTCGACCTGGAGAAAGCCACATTGAAACCTTGAAGAAGTTGTTTGATCGGCTCCGTGAGTTCAAGCTTCGTCTAAACCCCACTAAATGCGTGTTTGGAGCAACATCTGGTAAATTACTTGGATTCATCGTGAACAGTAAAGGGATTGAGATTGACTCGGCTAAAGCCAAAGCCATATGTGAGCTGCAACCTCCATCAACAGTGAAAGAAGTCCGAAGTCTTTTGGGCATATTGAATTATATTGCTCGATTCATTTCCCAACTTTCTGAAACTGCAAAACCATTCTTCAAGCTCCTGAAAAAGAATGCACGAGTCCCTTTGGGATGATGAGTGTCGAAAAGCATTCGACAAGTTGAAACAAGATTTTGATGAATCCACCGGTTCTTGTCCCACCATCACGGGGCATCCTCGATTCTCTATCTCACCATTCATAGTGAGTCTTTAGGTGCAATGTTGGCACATGGGAAAGTCCCGTCGACAAAAAAGAACGAGCCATTTATTACCCGAGTAAAAATTCACCGTGTCGAGCTGAAATATTCGATATGGAAAAGACTTGTGCTTTGCACTAGTGTGGGTGTTACATAGATTGAGACAAGTATACCTTTGCATTACCAGACATTTCTTGTAATGGCGAAAACGATCCTATCAAGTACCTACTTGATCGGCCAACTTTGGTGGGTAAGTTGGCTAAGTGGCAAATTTTGATTTCGCAATTTGATGTGCAATATATGCCACAGAAGTCGGTTAAGGGTCGAGTGATCGCCGATTTATTGGCTGAGAATCCAGAAGTCTCAAATAATGATGATCGTTCCTTGGATGACCGTATCTTGAGTATCAATGAAGATTCATGGACAATGTTCTTTGATGGAGCCGTGAATTTGTGCGGTTACAGCCTCGCACCGGGGCGTTTTGATATCCCCAGACGGGTAGCATCACCCAGTAGCTGCGAAACTGATATTCCCATGCACTAACAATACAGCTGAGTATGAAGCTTGCATCCTTGGGCTTCAAGCTGCGATCGAGATGGGTGTAGCCAAATTAAAAGTGTTCGGGGATTCCGCGTTGATCATACTGCAGACCGTAGGTGAATGGAAGACTAAGGATGCTAAATTGCTCCCGTATCACAAGTACCTAGAAGATTTGATCAAGGAATTCGATGAAGTTTTATTTGAATACTTATCGAGGTCTCACAATCAATTTGCAGATGCCCTTGCAACTTTATCATCTATGTTGCAAGTCACTAACGGATTAGAAGTTGAGCCATTGAAGATAGAAGTTCTGCCAAGACCGGCTTATTGTATGGTGGTGACGGAAGAGTCTGACGGAAAACCATGGTATTACGATATCATGAACTACATCCAAAAACAGGAATTCCCCGAGGAAAGCACTCTAACTGATAGGAAGTACATTATAAAGATGGCCTCAAAGTTCTTTGTCAGTGGTGGAAACTTGTACAAGAGATCTTATGATTCAGTCTTATTGCGATGTGTGGGTGCAGCTGAAGCCACTCAAATTATGCAGGAGGTTCACGAAGGAGTGTGTGGCTCCCATATGAATGGACACATGATGGCTAAGAAGATCATGAGATTAGGCTATTATTGGCTCACGCTAGAAGGCGACTGTATTCAGCATGTTCGAAGTTGTCATCGTTGCCGGAGTCCATGGTGATAAGATAAATGTTCCTCCAACGGTGCTTTGCACCGCCTTTCCGAGCCATGGCCCTTCTCAATGTGGGGCATTGATGTGATCGGCCCAATAAACCCAAAGGCCTCCAATGGGCATAGATTCATTTTAGTGGCTATAGACTATTTTTCAAAATGGATTGAAGCTATGTCATTTGCAAGTGTCACTGCTCGCAATGTTGCGAAGTTCATCAAACGTGACATAATTGCTCGCTATGGTGTCCCTGAAACGATTATCACTGATAACGGGACAAATTTGAACAACAAGCTTGTTGATGAGTTGTTCAGCAAATTCAAGATCAAGCATTTGAATTCGTCCCCTTATCGCCCTCAAATGAATGGGGCTGTTGAAGCAGCCAATAAGAATATTAAGAAGATCTTGGCTAAAACAGTGAGAATTATCGAGATTGGCATGACAGATTACCCTTCGCACCGATGGCGTATCGGACATCGATTCGTACTTCTACCGGGGCAACTCCTTTTGCGTTGGTATACGGCATGGAGGCGTTTTACTGTGGAGGTGGAGATCCCTTCCCCGAGAGTATTATCCCAAGTGGAATTATCCGGCGAGAATGGTTGCAACAAAGACTTGAACAGTTAAACTTGATTGATGAGAAAAGATCGAAGGCTCTCGCCATGGCCGGACATATCAACGAGAGGTTAGCCGATCCTTCAATCGAAGGTACGATCGAGACATTTTGAGGTAAATGATCTTGTTCTAAGGAAGTTGTTACCAATTTTCCGGATCCGGAGGCAAGTTTGCTCCAAATTATAATGGCCCATATGTGGTGAAGAAGGTACTTCCTGGAGGCGCCTTGATCTTGGCTGAAATGGATGGTCGTGAGTTTTCCACTCCAGTTAATTCAGATGTCGTCAAGAAATATTACCCATAATAGAATTTGCAATGTCATGTTTTGAATTACAAGCATTTTATGATGAATAAATTGTCTCGTTGAGTTACAAATTCAATTGTCTACATTAGTTGCAAATATTGCATGTTTTCCTTGATGAATTGTGTGAGATGGATTGAATGTGTGAAATGGGATACTTTGGAATGATGAAAGGCAAACCCTATTCCATACACGACCCTTAGTGAGTTGTGTGGAAAAATTCCATGCCTATGAGGAAAAGGGTGACCTCGCAAAGGGTACGTCAACTGAAGTGATGAGAGGCAGTTTCTTCTGCTACCCAAAACACTACGAGTATATCCATTGTTCAGCCCTTTGAGCCCACACACATGAAGAGCTTTTTAAATTATCCCCTGTCAAGAATCGTCTCATACTTTGGGACAAGATTTGAAATGAATGATAGGAGTTTTCTTACTCACACTTGCATCAATCTTCGAGTATTGCTTTTACAGTGTGACTTGTATGATAATTTAAAGTGCCTTAGGACGACGAATAGCAGTTCTTTCTCTATCCTATACACTTTATCCATTGCATAGCCCCCTTGAGCCTATGAATTCATTTCACATTAAACCTAGTTGGTGATTATCCCCCACACTGGGGCAAGGCAAAAAGAACCATTTCAGTAACATGGCTTAGAATGCTGCAAAGGATGGTTGTGCAAGTTCAAAGAAAATAAGTGCAAAAATGGGGCATGAAAAAGCAGTGTGCCTGGTAAAAGCAAGGCCAATGCCAAAAGGAAAAATCAAACACTTGATGAAGTGATTCGTATCTCCAACAAGATGGTACCAAAAAAAAAAAAAAAAAAACTCAAATGTTGCGATATGAAGAAAATCTTCGCCAGATGGAGAGGAAAATTGTTGGAAATGTCAAAATGATCATCAGCTTTGACCCCTCCTAAACATTTTTTGAGATGAATGATCCTTTCATCTCTCAACTCATGAACCCAACCTACGTTGCGTACCTTACAAAGTCTCTTCAGATTAGGGCATTTGAATTAACGTAGAAGTTCATATGTTTGAGAGCATCGCTTGAAGAAGTGCGAGTAAAATAATTTCTGCTTCATTTCTCATGTTTCTTGGCTTGTAAACCCCAAGATAATTGCGGAATATCACTTATTTTTCAAAAGCCTCGACTCAAAGAGTCTCCTTTGTTAAACCGTTGACCAAGCCTATATTATGGTCCCTGTTAAAGACCTCTCAGATTGGTAAGGTCGTACCACTTGCAAGATTGCTCGAACCCTTGTTTGGCATGATGATAGAAAGATAGAGTGATTGTCAAAAATCCTGCATCAAAGGTCAGGATAAAACAACCCATTTTAATGAGGATGAGTGAAAAGTCCTTTCAGACCAAGAGGTCCCTCATTTGGCACATCCATGACACTCATGTGTTCAGATTGAAACGTTCCTTGTGAAATCTTTCCCAATGGAAATTAGGTGATGCAGGCTTGATATAAATCACAATGCATGAACCTCCCTTAAATTGATGCATGTTTATAATCACAAATGCATATTACTTCTCCTATGACCATATTTTGCAGAGGACATTTCCCCTAGGAACAGAGATGATACCAGGTAAGTATATCTCTATCCATACCTTAAATACTTGTCATTGTGCAGGTATTCCCTTTTGAAAATACTGACACTCGATCAAGCTGTCCCCCAAAGATCTTTCTCCAGATTCAGTCTGATTAAGGCGATCGAAGAAAGGTTCGGGTCCTGATCAGTTTGATCTCTGCTGCAAGGCTGGACGACCGAAGAATGGTTCGGGTCCTAGCCAAGCAAAACCTCAGTTTAGGCGACCGTAGAATGGTACGGGTCCTAAACAACACCTATTCCCTATTTTAGGCGACCGTAGAATGGTACGGGTCTTAGACAAAACCTATTTCCCTATTCAGGCGACCGTAGAATGGTACGGGTCCTGAAAGGTAAATCCCCGTTTAGGCGACCGTAGAATGGTACGGGTCCTAGACACAATCAAACACTGTCATACTGGGCGACCGTAGAATGGTACGAGTCCTGGGAAAGCAGTCTCTTTACAAAACCATGTTACTATTTTAGGCGACCGTAGAATGATACGGGTCCTAGATATGTAACACCAATTACCTTGAATCACTCTACCCTCCTTAAAGGTAAGATATTCCAGGTAAGTTTTTTTTAACATTTTCTAAAATCATGACATCTCAGTCTGGATCTGGATGTCTCCATCTATTACCTGTTACACTTTTCAAGGGACTTGAGTGAGAGTTGGGTATTTGTAGAGTAAATAGGAACTTATCATGTACCTCAAGATGCTCTACCGCACTGACTGGTAAGTAATTGCAGGTACGTTCTGTCCTTTCACATCATGCATTTTGCATTAGCATTTCCATGCACCATATAAATTGCATTTTTAAATGGAATTCATTTTCCAAAAAAAAAAATCAAAAAATCAAAAAATCAAAAAAATCAAAAAATCAAAAAAAATCAAAAATCAAATCAAGCAATCATTTAATACATGTGCATAGTCAAAATTTAGGTCTCAATTTGTCTTTGAAGGCAACCTCTTCGAGCTCACCTTCAAAGAGGGGCAGCTGTGGACACCTAAATTTTGGCTACCCGTAATTTGTCGCATTAAGAAATTAGGGGTTAATTTTAAAAAATATTAATTGCATAACATTTAGTTATAAGTGCATTTATTTTTTATTTGCATTTACTGGACCGGTGGTGAATGGGTTGTTTTGGGTTTTAAATTAGCAGGCTGGGCTTGACCCGCGAAAGGAGCAAATTAGCTCAAGCCCGTTGCTTTTTAATTAATTAATTATCTTATGAGAAATTGAGATTTAATGCGATATTACGGTGGTTTTTGACATTTAAAAAATATTGCAATCTTATCTTTAGTCTTTTGGTGGTAAAATCATTGGGGAATATTAAGGAGGATAAGAAATAATCTAAAATACTTTGTTGCGGATAGAGATTTCTAAGGATAATCTTCGAGCGAGTCAGCTTGGAAGATTTTAACAGATGATTTCAATGGTCGAGTGAGTCAGCATACACGATAATCTCGAAGGATGATCTTCAACGATTGAGTTGATATGCAAATCTTCGTAGGTAGAGCAGACTAAGTTTTCACCCTATAAATAGGGGTGGCTTTCTCTTCGTCCAGGGGAGCTTCTTTAAAAAACAAAAAATTCAGAAAAAAAAAGAGAGAGAATAGGCTTTTTGCTAGGTTTTCTTCAGATCAAGGAAGAGGAAAAAAGCGAAAAGTAAAAAAGTGAGAAGTGAAAAGAAGAGTAACGGGAAGAGACGAGAGGAGAAGCGGAAAAGCAGAAAAAGGGGGTTGATTTGACCCCCACTGTAAGGGGGTTGATTTGACCCCCACTGTTCATCTTCTCTCCAATTTTGCTGCCCTCGCGTTGCTTCTCCATCCGTGACTACCCGAAGCTCCTCCGCATCACCGCACTTCCGTCCGTGAATGCCCTCGCCACACCAGCGCCGTCGCAGCAGCTCACCCGTTCGTCGCTACTGGTCGCCACACCTCCTCACCACTGCGAGCCCAGCGCCCGAGACCCTCTTGCCGTCCGTCGCCGTAGGGGCCTGTGCCGTGATCGCACGTTTGCTCCCCCCGAAGCGCACCACGATCGCCCAGCGCAAATCCAGTGATCCGACGTCCCTTGCTTCGCTGGTCACTGCTCGTCGCCCAACTCGACGACCCGTGAAGCTCCGCCGCGCGCCACCACCGCCTGTCGAACCCCCTCGCCGATCTCCGCCGCTCGAGATTCGCCTGTGACGCCACTGCTGCCCCTGCTCTGTGCGCGATCTGCTCAACCCGGCGCGCCGCGTCCCCGGCGCTTCCTCCGCTCGCTCGCTATTGCCCGAGCCGCCGGCGATCAAAACCCTCGCCGATTTCGCCCTCGGCCCGTCTGCGACGCCGCGAAGTCTCGCCGCTCCCGACGACCCGACGTCTCCACCCGCCGCTTCGCCATAGCAACCGCTTTGTCCGCCTTGCTTCGCCCCGCCCAAGCCGAGTTGAGCCATCGCCGCCCGGCCGCACCGAGCAACTCACCTCGCCGAACCTCGAACGCCGGCGACCCAAACCCAATTGGCTGCCCGTCCATTTGCTTTAGGTTGTTTATTTTTCTTATTTTATGTTATTTACTTTATTTTTAGTTAGTTTTGCTATTATTGTTTAAGTTTGAATATTGTGAGATAATTTTTGTGGATATTCTAAGCATTATCGACAAGAGTTATCCCTAAAATTATTGTAATTATCAATTTGACCCGTAAGATGTCGGGTCATTTTTTAATTATATTAATTATTGGGGTTTGGTCAATAGTATTTTAAGTGTGGAATTAATATAACCATTAATTTGATCCGTAAGAATTCGGATCGGATTTTTAGTCATTTTGATCTCTTTGTCGTGATAATTAGGGTTAGGACAATCGTTAATTTAACCTGTGAGACAACAGGCTATTTTTTCGATTATTTTAATCCTTTGTTTGATTGAATATCTTGATTGTTTAAATTTAATGTTTAGTTGATAATTGCTTGTTTTTTCTAAAAACCACTAAAAAGATCTAAAAATATTTGAATTAGGATTAGATTTGCTTTAGCATTAAAATTGCAATCTTATTTCGAATTTATTTTTAAAAAATCCAAAAAATACATAGGATGTTAGCTTTTGAATTGCATGTTAATTATGTATTAGTTTTAATTTCGAAATTAATATAAAAACACAAAAAAATCATTGTGCATATTAGATCGTGATTGCATGTTTCATTTTAAATTTAGATCATCTTTTTAAAGTAAATTACATTTTAGATTTAGATAATGTCTTAGTTTAAATTAGGATTTAATATAACTTAATCCCTAAGTTAAATCAGATAGAATCTTAATCTAGCTAAATCATTTCAAATTTCATGAAATCTGTCTTAGGATAAATTAGTTGCAATTCCTAGGATAGATTGCATTTTTAAATAAAAAATGTCATTTGCATGTCATATAAATTTAGGTCCATAAATGCACGTCATTTTATTGATTATTGTTAGGTTCATTTTTAATTGGAAATTGCCGTCATTAAACTAAGTCATTTAATAAATGTCGCATGACATATAACTCGCATACTAAATTGTATGTTGCGTGTCATTTTAGTATGTCATTGCATCACATTACCCGTCATTAGAATTAGGTCATTTGATTAATTTAGATTGCATATTTAATTGTTGCATTTCTTTAATTTCAAATTTCATGGAAAATATAAAAGAATTAGAATGAATTCATCTCATGCTTTAGGATAAATTGCATGCTTATTTATGACATACAATTTTGGTCATGTTAACATATTATTTCATGTTAGAATAGTGACATGCATTGCATAAGTCATCATTTTCATTAAATAAAGTGAAAACAAAAATTGAAATTACGTGTTAATTAGAAATCATATCTAGGATGGTTGATGTGAATTCTGATTTAATAATGCAGATGCTTTCGTTGCTTCGAAGTATGTTTTGCATTATTTAATTGCTTTCCTGAGTGTTAAATTGGTGGTATGCGCACATGTATGATCACCTCACATGTTAGGAAGTTAAATTAAAATCAATTCAATTGCTAAACATTTTTTTTTAAAAATGAAATAGAAAGGTACCGAAAGGCCACTAGAATAGTCTGGTGTAACCAAGTCCCCGAACTCATAAATCTCTGGTTCGTAGGAGTAAAGTAAATCTCCCGTTACTTTACTTGGGTTTCTAATCGACCCACCAAAAATAGATTAGTGGCAACTCTTGATTGAAAATCATTTGCATGTTAAGAATTCAGACCTAAGTCGCGTATTGGTATGGGCTTGGGAGAGTCCGAGCTAAGCTTAAAGACTTAGTAATCCATTAACCTAGTTTTAGGTGGAGAATCCGAAAAATTAGGTCGCGACAACAATGCTATTTATGGACTTTTAATTTGGTCAATGTGATCCCTGAACTTTCAGTATATGTTTAATCTAGTTTTAAAAATATATGAAAATGTCCAATATTATCCTTATACTTGAACTAATTAAATGATTTTTATACAATCTATGAACTAACTTAAATGTGAACAAAAAATCAAGAACTATATTGAACAAATTAAAAGTTAAGGATTGGCATAGCACGTTAGGCTAAAATTCAATGACCACATTAAAGAAATTAAAAACTCATGGACTACATTATATTTTCAGTCATAGTTCATGGTCTAGTTATATCATTATCTCAAAAAATAAAACACTACTTTGTGTACACAGATTTCTTGGACTGATTATCCACAGTGGTTGAACAACCTTAATCATACCAAACTTAAAATCAGCAATAGGAGCTTTATGTAGACTTCACATGATAAGTGCTTTGTCCGAATAAGACAATAACTTAATCAATTTGTTCACCCTAATTGATAATTATAGCACCGATCCACCACGGTCGGCATTTATCCCACGCCTATGCTTCACCTTTTTTTATAGCTTGTTCATGTTAAATATAGAGCGCACATGTCAGTGAGAAGAACCCGCACAACTATTGCATTAATTAGTACAATTTGTTCATTCATTTATTTATTTGACTGCTATCCGAAAAATGAACAAATCAATGCAGAACCGAGCTCAGAGATAATTACAGTACAGTAAATCTGCTATCTTAGCTGTACTTAAGGAATATGAATAATTTCCGACACGTTACATCTATATTGACAATTTCTTTATAATAATATTGAACTTTTATTTTGGTTGGGGACCATAATTCCTATTGTTCCGGTGAATCTTGTTGATCAATTGGCAAAGTGTCTGTCGGGTGTGGTGGGTCAACAGGCCATTGAGATTTTTGTTTGACATGCATGTATGTGCTAATAATCTATATACAAAAAAAAAAAAAAAAAAAAAGCAAAAATATACATTCTATATCTTGAAAGCACATATACAGTGTGCTAGTTGTAAATAGTATAATAAGAGATACAAAGATGCGATATGTACTAAAACAGCTGAGTAACCTAAACAATTGCTCAAAAAAGCACACAAATTGCTTTAGGGGTGAGCATGGTCAAGGTTGGGCCAGTCTACCTCCTAACCCTAGGACCAACTCGCACAGTGCTGGTCCTTAATTTTTAGAACGGAAGACCGACCCTATTGAGCTTGGGACCGAGGACCAAACTGACCTAATGGGTTTGATTCGATTCCAAGGTCAACTCAGGACCAACCAATAATTTTTCATTTCATTTTTTGTACTCTTTAAAAAAGCGATTAAGGACTGGACTGACCCAATGGGTTCAGTCCGATTTCAAGGTCAACCCAAAACCAACCAATAATTTATTATTTTATTTTTTTGTACTCCTTGAAAGGGTAACTGAAGATCATACCGACCCAATAAGTTTGATAATAAGCGAGGTCAGCTAAGGAAGGCAAGTGGTAAGGGTCAAGTGGGGTGAGCGTCAAACAGAATGAGTATCGAATGTCGAGCGAGGAGCAACAAACTAAGCGAGCATCAAGCGGCGAGCAGCACGAGTGACCTAAAGCGAGTGAGGCGAGTGTTGAGTGGCGATCTTTCGATTTTGGCAAATTGAAGACTAAGAAGACAAATAAGACAGAAGAGAACGAATACTAGAAAATGATGCCATAAGGTGCCTTTTTAGACACCGTGAGAACTCCTCACAAAAACATTTTCCTCATTCATAAATTATGACTATTGACATCGTAAAAAACATTAAAAACGTATGTTATTAAAGAACAATATAAAATTACTAAAATTCGTCACTAAAGAGCTATTTAATATTGTTAACGCTATTTATTTAAAGATTTTCTCTATATAAAAATTATAAATAATATCATATATATATATATATATATATATATAGTTCGGGTTGATTTGAGTTGGACCGACCCAAAACTTTCAGGACCGAGGGTCGACCCAATCTCCCACCGAACTAGGACCGGTAGGATTGGGCCAGTCCAGAGTCAGTCCAAGGTTGACCTTGAACCGATGCCCACCCCTAAATTGCTTAGAGTTTTACATATTTTGAATCCTAGCAGACATTTAATTCAACAAGAAGTGTTTTTGCATTGAATCTCTGTGTTTTTTAACCTTGAAAAGAAATTGTGCTCTCTTTCTATTTGCTTGCATCAAAATATCGTGAACAAATATTGTTTTGCCTAGTACTCTTGTCTAATTACGATATTCTAAAGTTTGGTTGTCGTCACATTGCCACCATTAAAAGGGTACATTCATATTTATCTTCATAAGGGGTCCACGGAAGGTTTGAAAAGGAACTCACATCATCGAATTCGTATCATAATATAAACAAAATATCGATTGATGGCATTTAATTGACTATGTGTCTTAAGTCAATTTTGATTTTTAATTAATTTTTGTTGGGTGTGGGGTCAGAGAGAGCGACATGATTCTGCTCCAAGACGCTTTCCATGTTTGCGAGAATGGATTGAACACAAAATCATGCCTTTTTACCTTCCTATCATGCTTCGGTTTTAGCTTAATACGACTGATAATGATGACGATAACAACGTTTTGTAGCCATTTACATGATGAGAACGACAAGTCTTGAACTTTACCAATTTCGATCATTATGTATTTGATTTATATAGCAACGATGGAATATTAAGCAACATTCACATCCAATGCTGTATGATAATATGGAATAGCGTCAGCATCAGTTAACGTAAATAATATGGAAATCACTTAAAATAAATGAGAATGGATAAGAATAAGAAATGTTAAATATGTGTGCATATCTTTTTTTTAGATTTAATTTCAGCGATGAGAAATAATAGAGACATTCTAGAAGAAATTAGATTAATGGACATGCCGATAATTATAAATATGAGTAATTTATAGATTATGTTTTTTTTTCTCTAGCTTAATTGCTAGAATAGACATAAAGATTAAAGCCGATATGCATCCAAACCCAGTTGCAATAAACATTAATTAATTAGTTAATTAATATGAATATGGCAAGTCAATTACTATCAATCTTGCATTCACTACTCAAACTCCAAAAATACTCAACTTTAGACATCTATATAAACCCACTTCATTGGGACACATAAGCACATATCTTTTAGAACCATATACCCTATACAATCAATCAAGTCGATATACTTGGAAATGGAGAAGGGTCAAGCCAAGCTCAGCGCAATGATCTTTCTATTGGTGATCGCATCTAGTAGGTTTCTTCTCCTCCCTCAATTACTATTATCATTTCTATCCGTACAAATGCACTAATCAGTTCCTCCACATTTTCCTTTCCTTTAAGGTCTTGTCATCTCGCATGCTCAAACAAGAGTAGGACCAGGAGAGGGCTGGGATCACTCAGCTATTCGGAAAGGACTGAGAAAAACATGTGTCGGACATTGTCCTATTCCATAGCATCCCGCCTTGGTAAATGGCAAATGCGTGTGTGTTACAAATTAGGACCATTGATGTAAGTGAGCTTTGTGCCTCTATGAGAGCAGAGGAAGCAAAAATAAAAAGGGAATTTTCCTCCTAGTTAGATGGATTCATATTATTGAGTATTTGACTTTTTGGACTATCTTGAAAATTTCCGACGGTCAAAATTGATCAATTGCATCTTAGTAACTTATAACAAGGTGATGAATAGTGATTGTGGTATTACTTATGTATAGGTCGGACAAATGATTAACAATAGATAAGAGAAGATAAGGTCCCGGAAGAGTGGCAAACCCAAGATCCTTACGCCTTTGAATTTGACCGCAAAGAAAGTTGAAACATAGTTTGTATTGATGAATGATTAACAATGGAACCGCACCAATTCCCGATTCTACTTTGGAACCATGCCCATCTCTACATATAATAATTCTGCTAAAATGACCTAGTTATCCTTCCCTTTGTAAAGTTCTCCTCCAAGTGTTATTGTATTACAAAACACGTTTTCCTATACTTTATCTTTAGTTCAAGTACATTATGGTTTACCGACCCAAAAAAAAGGTCCATTCTGGTTTCATCATATAATAATTCCAACTTATACTATAAAGAGTACTTATAAAAATTATTTTTACAGCAATCAATGTCTTCCAAGTTCCAACATTTGTTTCCTTTAGTTCGAAGCATGACTTTGTGTGTGAAATTGTGAATCTTGACTTTTCACTCGAGACATGTTTATTTGGAGATTTCTTTGTAATTCTTGAGATGTGCATCTAGATACAGGAAAAGTACCCAAAAAAGTTCTAAACCTATTACATTAGTACCAATTCAGTCCTAAACTTTTCAATTGGACCAATTCAGTCCTAAACATTTTCATATCGGTACCAATTCAGTCATAAACATTTTCATATCGGTAACAATTCAGTCCATCCGGCTATTTTTTTTCTCCTTGGGCTGCTCCAACCACTGGGCAGGGGTTGCAAAGCCCTCGCCTGCCACTGGCAAGGGTCGCGGCCCTCGCCCGACCTCTCCCAGGGCCGCTAGCAAGGCGGCTTCACCCGAATCTAGGCGAGGCCAGCCTCGCCTTGGCCTTGCTGCGGGCGAAGGCGGCCTCACCTATGGCTAGCAAGGCCATGGTGGCCATCGCCAAGGTGGAGGCGAGGGACTCGAAGCCCTCACCAGCCGCCAGTGAGGGTTGCAGCCCTCGCTCGGCCTCACCTAGGGCCGTGGGCGAGGCAGCTTAGCCCAAGTCTAGGCAAGGCCAACACAGCCTTCACCAAGCCTTGCCGCATGCTAGCGATGGCCGCCTTCACCCGCGACAAGGCCCAATGAGGCCAAGTGAGGGCCGCAACCCTCATCGACAGCTGGCGAGGGCTTCACGGCCCTCGCCTTCACCCTGGTGATGGCCGCCATGGACTCGCTAGCCGTGGGCAAGGCCACCTTCGCCCGTGGCAAGGCCAAGGCGAGGCTGGCCTCGCCTAGATCCGGGAGAAGCCACCTTGTTGGCGACCCTAGGAGAGGCCGGGCGAGAGTCGTGACCCTCGCCGGCTACCGCCGAAGTAGTCCAAGGAGGAAGAAGGGAGAAAAGAAAAGAAAAAAATTAACAAAAAATTCATAAAAAAATCATTAAAAAAATTGCCACGTTAGCACCGACCAGCCAAAATTGGCCAAATGGACTAAATCGATACCAATATTAAAAGGTTTATAACTAAATTGGTCCAATTGAAAAGTTTAGGACTGAATTGGTATCAATGCAATAGGTTTAGGACTCTTTTGGTACTTTTCCCAATGGAGTTTATGCCAAGATGTCTTAATTTGTTAGGTGAAGAAGAGGAGGAAAAAAAAAAGGAGAGAAGAAATGATGATCGCATGATTGACTAGGGAAGGGAGCACGTCATCGGAGAATTAATAAAGCCCATTTTGTTGGGCCTCAATCCAAATTGAGGTCAAGCCACCCAATGAGATGTCCAAAGTTGGCCCGTCGGAAATTGATCGAAACTCTTGATTATGGCTAAAAATGGAAATTTTTACCTCAATATCCCAATTTACCATAATAGTCACACGAGTGATCTTAAAATGACCTTTATATTAAATGTTATAAAAGAAGCTAAGTCAAAATACAACTAAAATTGAAGTAATTTCATTTTTTTTTTGGTAAGGAAAGTAATTTCATTTTTTTTTAGTTTGAACCTAAATCCGAAAAATTCGGAAAAATAGATCCTTAATTGATTTTTGAGAAATTTTTACGGCCAAAGTCAAATTGAAGCTAAAATAAAGTGATTTGTGGATTTTTCAATTTTTTTAATTTTTTTTGTCAAACGTCAACCCTTTGATGATTAATCACTAAAAAGGTCGATTTATGGCCAAAAGTTCAATTTATTTTCAAAATCATTTTCAGTCGAAATGAAATTGAGACTATTAGGAACTTTTCATGGAAAAGGGTTGATTTTTTGGTCACCCATAAATGATGGGCCAAAGGCAAAAAATGAAAAACGACACTTTTTGGTTGAGAAAATGATTCCATCATGATCGGAAACCCTAATCCTAACATTTTACTTTTTATAGACGTATCTGCTAAAAATTAGGTGTCAACAATATTTAGATCTCAAATGGCAATCTCATTGGGCATTCGAAAACTTATTGTGAAGGAGGACTTGCATGCAATTACTTCCCTTCTTTAGAAATCAACTCCCTCTCTCAATTTTGGTGACATTCTCATTTCTCATATTAGGAAAATGTTAGGATATTACTTTTAGGGAAGGAAACTTGTGTAGATTGATTAGCAAATTGGAAACGACCATCTGAACTTGAATTGTTTTTGCAACAAAATATATTTCATTGAAAGTATCTCTTCGATTTTTCTTTAACTAGAGCTTCTGTATTAACTTAGGATAAAGGATATCTCATGCGAAAGGAAATTGATTTCTTCGATTCAAACAACACTATACAGCTCCTGATCGAGCCAAAATTTAATCAATGGCAAGACTAAGAAATTATGGACTCAATAACGTAACATGGACAAACTATGCCGAACTTAATCAGTGACATAACTTGAGAACACAGGGATACAACGTCGGAATTTGATTGACGATACAACACTAAGATATGGATACACATCGGAATTTAATCGACGATGCAAACCTAAGAGCTACAACTAAGAAATTTAAAGTCCAATGCAGGAAAGATGGAGATAATTGCAAGATAATATTTTGCTTGATATACGAGGGCTTTCTAGTTGGTGACTAACAATATGTATAATGGTTAATGTGATTACTTTTCGACGATTCCTAGAGGTTACAATCTCTTGAATAACTCTTGCCCATTATCTCCATGTTCCTAAATTTCACGTGCACAAGCTATTCCATGATGTGATTTCTTTTAATTCGTGCATACTTCATGATCTTGCTTCTAAGCGGTAATTATCCCTTTCAAAAAATGTGTCATTGACTCCAATTGATCCATTAAATGACTTGGTCTTTAAATGATAATTATTCCCTACGTAGTTATGCCTCTAGTCTCAATTGATTCATCGGACGACTTGGTCTTTGAACGGTAACCGTTCCCTCTAAAATTGTGTGCCTTTCGTTTTATTGATCTTAAACTTCAAAGCAACTTATATATATTCTTTTGATAAATGTTGTTAATATTCATATTAACAACTGTCTGTGGTCTGTCAATGTATTTCAACAATTGAACACATTACATCAATGTATACCATTGTCAATCGACATATATTTATGTCCATACTCGTCGATAAGTTAGCACACTTGTATTAATACCCACACAATATGCACATGACTATTTATACCCATCACGAGTGATGTTCACTTGCTAGTGCTAGAAAAACCATATTTTGGGTACACTCTAGCAATAGATAGTCCAGCAATAGATTTTGTGACATCCCAGATTTTCGATGCTATTTTCTATTGAATAAATTGGGCATTTCATTGACGCGCCTATAGAGCTGTTCTCAGAGCTGATCACTCTCGAGATAACTAGACTATCTGGAGAAGCTATTACGAATTTTAAAGCAAATAGACTTGAGAATTCAACCAAGAATTGGCTTCTCGACCATGCTTATCTTTAGAGGCCATTACAGCACAGTTAAAAATCGATTTGAGATCAGAGATAGGTCTATTTGACTGAGATGTGTGGCCGATCATAGATGACTCCACTAAATTGGAAAATTCTCGTCGACCGGCACTAATTTGATTTCTCTGTCGTTTTGGTACCCTGTGTCCGTAATTAAATCCTCGAGATTTTCACGACAATTGAGAGTCGCCAATGAGTCAAGTGGGTTCATTATGGCTCGAAGAAAATCGACCACATGTCATTTGCACTAAAAATCTCTGAAAACTACCCGGTGGTCTAGGTCACGCTAAAAACGCATCAAATGGAAATTAACCGCCAATTCAAGTCCGATTTCAGAAATTGAAAATTCTGTCATGTCACGATCTATTTTAGGAACGTCGACTCATCCTCCGAAGATTTTTTAGAGATTCCGAGATTTTTACAAAAAATTGATTCGGACGTTACGGAAAATTAGTGGAAATTTGGACTAACCAAATTGAAGAGATTTTTTACTTGCAAATCGAGCTACATGACGAAGGGGAATTGTAGAAACTATGTGGGCTTTTTCTTCATCAAAATCGAACGTCGAATTTGGGAATTTGTTGAAGAAATTGAAGACCAAAATGTGAAATTCGAAATTATGCTTGGATAGCATCTTTTTGGCTTCATTTTGGATTAGTTTGTGGAATTTAAATTGGTAGAAAGTAATAGAGACTAAGGGATAAGGTTGAAAGCTAAAGGGGGGGGGACCAAGCATGAAATTTTTGGAGATATTTTGGCTTTGATTTTCCTCTCCAATCTTCGGTCATAAGTCTCAGCCACTCTTTACCCCTTCGCAGCTCCTACTTCTGGTTTAGCTTTCATTTTTCCCCTATGCCATGTGCGTCTGCTTCTCCATTTGCTGACCCATCCCACTAGTCAACGTCCTCCACTGAAACTGCTTCTGTGTTGAAGCTGTTTCCAAGCATCCGAACGTCCACGTCTCCACCATCGAAGACTCCACCTGCCCATGTCTCCTCTCTATTCGCTCCTTGGCTACCAGCGCGTCTTCATAGTAAACAAACCAACCTAGGTTTCATCCGGTTGACTGCATGCCTCACGCTACAGTTACCAACAAAGCTTGAAGCCACCGAAGCAGCTGCCTTCGTCCACACCTTCGCCAGTGAAGTCTAAGATTCAGCGCCTACAACTTCAGCATCTTCGTCCTTCCATCCACGCAAGCAATAATCCACACAAGTTTTCGTGGCCCAACAGCAGGGCTTGTCTTCAGTCTATCAAGCCCAGCGAATTTCGGTTAAGCCAAGCCCAAAAGTCCAGCAATTCAACCACTCGAAGCCCAGTGTTTGAGGCCTAATCCCATCTCACTTGAAGTCAGCCCAAGAAACTAGCGAAGCCCGTTTAGTTTGGCCCAATTCAGCAGCCTAAGCCCGCAAGGTCAACCCGCTTTAAGCCCAGCCCATTTCAAAAACAAATCTTAATTTGGACTGAGATTTGTTGGGCCAAGATTAGGCCCAGCCCAAGTCCGCTGACACCGCCGAAAATTAGGACTTCGGCCGCCATCGCGCCGTCGTCATGATGTTCCAATCTTTGCTCTGCACATGTGAGTTTTGCTCACTAATCCCTTATTAGTATGCTAATGATGCTTATGGGTTAATTAGATTTAATTAAGTGCAATTAGGTGGATATATTAGATTAGAATAATTAAATTAGGGATTTATCTATGCATGTTAGGCAAATGGTTAGTGTAATTAGCAAGTAGACATGCTCTATTATTTATTGAACGAGTCTTGGTAATTTTATGGGCTCGTATTGGCTTCCAATTAGGCATTTCAGGCCTAAATTGGATTTATTGTATTTATTTAACAATTTTCGAAATTATTTATTTATATTTCAGAAATTAGTGGGATGGTCAACGACCGAAATTTTATGCTAATTGTCGTGGTGCAATCTGTTTATTTAATTGAGCTTTATTTTGTGCTAAAATGAATTATTTGTGATTATAAGATTATTTTCCTGTATTAATTAATTTGAATGATTAATTGGAAAATAACCAAGTGTCGGTTGACACCACCAAAAATATTTTGGTGGACTACAGATAAGGGCGGGATTTGTGGAAAGGAAATTATAATATTTTTGCTAAGGCCGATCATGTGCCCACAAACGTATACTTTTGTCATAAATGAATAAAAGGACAAATTGATTGTACGTTCGAAGTATCATGTTATACAATACCGGCTCGGTGACACTATATGTCATTTTGTAGAATGGATGGTATGCAATACCGGCTCGGTGACCCTATAGGTCATTTTGTAGGATGGACGACATGCCATAACGGCTCGGTGACTCAACATGTCATTTTGCAGAATGTACGTTATGATGAATATACTTGGTGACTTATAATGTCATTTCAGAGAATGGATCGTTTAAATTATTGGCTTGGTAACCCAATAAGTTATTTCGAAGAATGGACAGTATTAATTGATATGACCAAGGATGGTCTGTTTGACATGTAATCGACTAGGTCGATTGATCAATGTTTCGATCTATTGTGATTGTTTGGGTGCCTATTGACTGTATTGATTTGCAAGTGGAATCTGAGGCTAATGTAAGTCCTCCGACCCATATGTGCTTAGACAACCCATAGTGTATTGGTTTACTAATCGGGTCTTAGGGGGTAAAATTTGCTGAGATGTTGTCTCACTGATTATTGAATAATAATTTTCAAGTTCTTAGATGGCATTAGTGAAGAACTGGAGACCTGAAGTGTGAGAGGGGAAGTCGGAAGAATTGACGATCCTATTGGACTAGCTAGTCATAGGGCATTCTCTTTTGATAGAAGTTGATTCCATTTTGCAGACTTTGTTTTAGAAATTGTGATTTAATCCTGACTTAAAAATTTGACTTGTATATATTTGTACTATGTTTGACAATGTATGTAAGTGTGGATGCTTTTAAAGTGGAAATTTGGAATCCTACTTTTCTATCACATTGCTTTATTGTCTGAGGATTTTATATGCTTCCGCATGCATATATTAAATGACGGGGTCGGCGATGCATTCTGGGACTTCGCTATTAATCGACCAAGATAAGGGATGGATGCGTACTCGAGGATTGGGGCGTGACATTCTGTTTAAGTGATATCAAAGCGAAGTTCAAGATTAGAGTGATAAGGAGTGATGGGTCATGGGCTAGTGGTGGGAAATGCCTTTAAATTCATGCTGGTGCATGTTTGTGTTAGCTGAGTGCTAGACTTGCTTGTTGTTTGGATCGCTCTGTTTCTAATTCGGTGTTGAATTGGAAGCAAGTGTTAGTAGATTAAAGTTACACCAAGAGTGATCAGGAGCTTAGAACTCCTGCTAAGAGGGTTGGTAGGGCCGCAACTCGGGGTAGAGTGCCAACCATGATCGGTATTCGAGGCAAAGGTAGGGCACAAGCTAGTGCCAGTGGTGTAGCACGACTTCTAGTTGATGCTAGGGTAGCAGCCTTAGGTGTTCAGGGAACCATCAGGATTGATCAAGCTCTTGATGCCATGAGAGAATTGATGGCACAGCAGGCCTGGGATCAAGCCGTTGCTTTCACTACCGCTGTTGCAGCTGCTGCTCAAGCCGCCGCTATTGTTGCTATTGCCCCCGCTGCTAAGGCTGCCCCTGCTACAGCACCTACCGCTGCACCTGTCATTGCCCCTGCTAAAGTTCTGCTAGGAGTTGTGGCCGCTAGGAGGTCGATTCACAAGTTAGTGGAACTAGATCTGGAGAAGGCATTTGCACTTATGATGTGCAATGAAGAGAAAAAGGTGATATTGGTTGTGTACCAACTTCAAGGTAACGTCAATATTTGATGGAGAGCCGCTAAGGACACTGTGTTCCCGGAATGTGTGGTCCAAGTGTGAGACACCTTCCTCAGAGCTTTTAATGAGCAGTACTTCTCAGGTATTGCTCCAGAACAAAAGATAGAGGAGTTCCATCGTCTCTGCCAAGGGAGCATGACAGTTGACCAATATGGGGTTAAATTCGCAGAACTGTCACAGTATGCTCCTAGATTGATAGAAGACCCTGATGAGAAAGCTCGGAAATTCAGAAGTGGTCTTCGTACTGAATTGAAACAACCTCTACTATCTTTGGACTTGAAAGATTTCAAAGAGGTCTATCGTTGAGCTCAAATGATAAAGCGGGGTTTAAATGAACAAGCTGCCTCATCTGGATCGAGGTTCAGCTTCCATCAAGAAGGGATTTGTCAAGGAAAGGGACCCATGTCTGGAAATAGATTCTAAGTCCCACCTAATAGGAAAGGCGGAATTGGAAAATCAGGATCGAACTTGAATGGTCTGTGTCGTCTGTGTGGAAGATGGCATGGTGTGAATCAATGCCCGCGAATGATAGGTGTTTGTTATGAGTGTGGCCAACGAGGTCACATAGCCAAAGATTGTCCTAGAAGACCGAAAGGACAACCGTACTTGCCACTGCCGCCGCTGATGGGTCAAATCAAGGGTTATGCCCCTCAAAATGTGCCATAGGGGGACAGCTGAGGCCTCCAGTTCATGACACAATTTATGCTATCACATAGGGTCAGGCAGAAGCTACGCCTGACATGATCACAGGTATGGTTTCGCTAAACGACCAACCTGTTTACGATTTATTCAACTCTGGGGCAACTCATTCTTTTATTGCAGAGCAGTATGTTAAGTTGTTAGGATTAAGTCTTGTATTGTTGGAGTTGGCAGTTTGCATATATACACCATTGAAGAATAAAGTGATTGTTGCTTTGGGTTGTTCTGGTTGCAAGTTAGCGATTGGTGAGTGAGTGGGGAAAATAGACTTATTAGTCCTAGCCATGTATAACTTTGATTTGATTATTAGCATGGACTGACTCACCAAGCAACGAGCTGTAATGGAATGCTATCACAGAGCGATTCACTTTGACCCGTTATGGGGTAAGAGCTTCGAGTTTGTTGGGAATCGAGGAGGACCCTCGATTGTCCTGATCTCGTCGCAAGAGACAACTCATCTGTTAGACAAGGGTTGCCAAGGTTACCTGGCAACTGTCGTGGATACAACAGTTGTGGAGCTGAAGATGGAAGACATAGCTGTAGTGCAAGAATTTCCAAATGTCTTTCCAAAAAAATTACCAGGTCTACCACCAGAAAGAGAGATACAATTTGTGATAGAGCTAGCACTCGAGATAGAGCCAATCTCTAAGGCTCTTTACTAGATGGCATTATCTGAGTTGAAGAAACTGAAGGTGTAGATGCAAGAGTTACTGGATAAATAATTTATTCGACCCAGTGCATCACCTTGGGAAGCACCAGTTCTGTTTGTAAAGAAGAAAGATGGTTCGTTGCGTCTGTGCATTGACTATTGGCAACTCAATCAGGTAACGATCAAGAACAAGTATCCATTGCCAAGGATTGACAACTTGTTTGATCAACTTCAAGGAGTGTCGATTTTCTCAAAGATCGACTTGAGGACAGGATATCATTAGCTGAGAATTAGGAATGAGGATATTCCTAAGTAAGCATTTCGTAGTCGATATGGTCACTATGAGTTCACAGTGATGCCATTCGGGTTGAAGAATGCTCCTACTGCCTTCATGGATTTGATGAACCAAATATTTAAGGAATATCTGGATCAATTTGTGATTGTGTTCATTGATGATATTCTGGTGTATTCTAGAAGTGATGAAGAGGATGAGAGTCATCTGAGATTAGTGCTGCAGATGCTGAGAGTTCATAAGTTATATGCTAAGTTCAGCAAGTGCGAGTTTTGGTTAACTCATGTTGCTTTCTTAGGGTATGTTATCTCAGGCGAAGGAATTTCAGTGGACCCAAACAAGATTGAAGCCATAATCAATTGGACAAGACCAACAACAGTGACAGAGATCATAAGTTTTCTGGGTTTAGCAGGGTATTACAAACGGTTTGTGGAAGGGTTCTCATCGTTAGCATCGCCTCTGACAAAACTCTTGAAGAAGGAACAAAAGTTCATGTGGAAAGACAAATGTGAGGATAGTTTCCAAAAGTTAAAGGAAAAGCTGACTATCGCACCTGTGCTGACAATTCCATCTGGTCCCGGAGAATTCGAGATCTATAGTGATGCATCGCTCAGAGGATTGGGTTGTGTGCTAATATAACATGGCAGAGTTATTGCATACGCCTCCCATCAGTTGAGACCTCATGAGTTGAACTATCTGACGCATGACCTAGAACTCGCAGCCATCATATTTGCATTGAAGATTTGGAGACATTACTTGTGTGGGGAAAAGTTTCAGATCTTCACGAACCATCAGAGTCTCAAGTACCTGTTCTCTCAAAAGGAATTGAACATGAGACAACGCCGATGGATGGAATTACTAAAGGATTACGACTGTGATATCCTATATCACCTGGGAAAGGCGAACAAGATCGCCGATGCTTTGAGTCGAAAGTCTTCAGTTGCTTAGATATTGATTAAGGAGTGGAACTTAATCGAGAGAGCTTGAGATTCGGTATTCAAGTTTGAGGTAGGCCACCTCTCAAGTCTTATGGCCACCCTCGGAATTGAACTGGATGTCCAGGTTAGAATAAAGCTACTCCAACCAATAGATCCAAATGTACAAAAGATACTTCGGGAGGACACTAAGAAAAGAAAAGCTAACTTTCAGATTTCTGATGATGGGATACTAAGGTTCCAAGGACGTTTGGTTGTACCTGACGATGTGGAACTTAGAGAGGATATTTTATCTGAAGCACATCGTAGCAATTACAGCATTCATCCCAGAAATACCAAGATGTATTAGAATCTGCATCAACACTATTGGTGGTCAGGTATGAAGGCAGACATCGCCAAGCATGTCGCCAAGTGTTTGACGTGTTAGCAAGTTAAAGCTTAGCATTGCAAGCCGAGAGGACTTCTACAACCTCTCGCAATCCCAGAATGAAAATGGGAGCATATCATGATGGATTTCGTGACTGGACTACCGAGGAGTTAGAGAGGAAATGATTCAATTTAGGTAGTAGTTGACAGATTGACAAAGTCGACTCACTTCATTGCAGTACGAAATAAACTCAGCTTGGATAGAGACGCGGACCTTTATGTGCGTCAGGTGGTTCGTATGCATGGAGTGCCAGTTACAATAACCTCAAACAGATACCCGAGGTTTACTACAACTTTTTGGAAGAGCTTGCAGAGTGCCTTATGTACCAAGCTTCAGTACAGTATGGCATATCATCCTCAAACGGATGACCAGTTTGAGAGGACAATTCAAACCCTTGAGTTGTGTGATAGACTTCAAAGGAAGTTAAGAAGATCAGCTACATCTAGTAGAGTTTTCTACAATAACAGTTATCAACAGAGCATCAAGATGGCTCCATTTGAAGTATTGTATGGCAAGGTGTGCAGAACACCAGTGTGTTGGGATGAAGTTGGGGAAAGAAAGATTACAGGCCCAGGTTAGTTCAGCAGTCAGTGGAAGCCGTCGCAGTGATCAGAGGCAGATTAAAGACCACTCAGAGCAGACAGAAAAGTTACGCAGATAAACATCGAAGGTCTTTGGAATTCCAAGTTAGTGATCATGTTTTTCTAAAGGTGTCACAAATGAGGAGAATTTTGCACTTTGGAAAGAAAGACAAACTGAGTCTGAGGTACGTAGGTCCGTTTCAGATTCTTGAAAGAATCGGGAGCCTAGCGTATCGTTTTGCATTGCCGCCGAGATTGGCGCAAGTGCATGACGTCTTTCACGTGTCAATGTTAAGGGAAGTATATGTCTGACCCGACCCACGTGCTCAATTTTGAGAAATTGGACGTGGATGACCATGTGTCATACGTTGAAAGCCCGGTTCAGATTGTGGATCGTAAAGAGTAAGTTCTGCGTACAAAGACCATTCTGTTAGTCAAAGTGGTCTGGCAACATCACAGTACCGAAGGAGCAATGTGAGAGACTGAAGAGTTGATGCGAGAATTATACCTCCACCTTTTTGATCAAGCTTTGTAATGGTTTTAATTTCGATGACGAATTTTTTTTAAAATGGGAAGAGTTGTGACATCCTAAATTTTCGATGCTATTTTCTACTAAATAAATCGGATATTTTATTGACGCGCTTATAGAGTTATTCTCAGAGCTAACCACTCTCGAGATAACTAGATTATCTAGAGAAGCTATTTAAGATTTTAAAGCAAATAGACTTGAGAATTCAACCAAGAATTGGCTTCTCGACCATGCTTATCTTTAGAGGCCATTATGGCACAATTAAAAATCAATTTGAGATCAGAGATACGTCTGTTCAACTGAGATGTGTGGCCAATCGTGGGTGACTCCACCAAATTGGAAAATTCTGATCGACCGGCACTAATTTGATTTCTCTGTCATTTTGGTACCATGTGTTCATAATTGAATTCTCGAGATTTTCACAACAATCGAGAGTCGCCAATAAGTTGACTGGGTTCATTGTGGCCCAAAGAAAATCAACCACGGGTCATTTGCACTAAAAATCTCTGAAAACTACCCGTTGGTCTAGGTCACACTAAAAACGTGCCGAATGGAAATTAACCACCAATTCAAATCCGATTTTAGAAATTGAAAGTTCTGTTATGTCACATTCTATTTTAGGAACGTCAACTAATCCTCCGAAGATTTTTCAAAGATTCCGAGATTTTTATGGAAAATTGATTCGGATATTGAGACAAATTAGCAAAAATTTGGATTGTCCGAATTGAAGAGATTTTCAACTTACAAATCGAGCTACATGACGAAGGGGACTTGTAGAAATTATGTGGGCTTTTTCTTCATCAAAATTGGACGTCAAATTTGGGAATTTGTTGAAGAAATTGAAGACCAAAATGTGAAGTTCGGAATTATGCTTGGACAGCATCTTTTTGGCTTCATTTTGGATTAGTTTGTGGAATTTAAATTGGTAGAAAGTAATAGAGACTAAGGGATAAGATTGAAAGCAAAAGGGGGCGACCAAGCATTAAATTTTTGGAGATATTTTGGCTTTGATTTTCCTCTCCAATCTTCGTTCACAAGTCTCAGACTAAGGGATGAGTGCATACTTGAGAATCAAGGCGTGACAGATTTACTTCATATGTTGGTAGGAGATCATATAGGATTAAGTTTTATTAGGATAGTAATCGTTTGTTACCAAAAAAAGAAGAGTAAATCATTCCATTACCTCTGAGAAATGCTCAAATTATGGTAAGAAAATCTCAACCTATCTAATTGCATACCTTGATTACTTATTGTCTTACCTAGTAAAGCAAGATACTCAGTAATTATATTAGCAACTAAATAGGAATACGTAGCAAGCTAATTACTATTCCTTTTCCTTTTTTAATCTTGCGTCTACTCAAATTACAAAAATACTGAACTTTAGACATCTATATAAACCCACTTCAATGGGACACACGAGACATATCTTTCACAATCTTACCCTGTCAATCAATCAAGCCAAATACACTTTAAAATGGAGAAGGGTCAAGTCAAACTCAGTGCACTGGTCTTTTTATTGGTGATCGCTTCCAGTAAGTTTCTTTTCATCTCATTATTACTATTATCATTTCTATACGTACAACTGCACTAATGAGTTCCTCCACATTTTCCTTCCTTTAAGGTCTTGTCGTCTCACATGCTCAAACAAGAGTAGGACCAAAAGGAGAAGGAGGCTGGGAACACACGCTTATTCGGAAAGGACCTGGAGACCTTTGTGTTGGAGTTTGTCCTCCTGGGCAGCATCTCGCCTTGATAAATAACGAATGCGTGTGTGTTGCAGATTAGGACCATTGATGTATGTGAGTTTTGTGCCCTCGTGAGAGCGAGAGGAACCAAAAATAAAATGGGAATTTTTCTTTTAATAAAATGGGTTCATGCTATTGAATATTTGACTTTTTCCTTGGTCTCGAAAATCTCTAATGATTAATCAAAAGTAATCAAAGGCAATGGTCATATTCCTTATGTACAGAATAGACGAACAATTGAGGAGGGATAAGAGAATAAAAATTTCAATAACTAAAATTAAAAGACGAATTCCCAAGAGAGTGACACAACCAATATCACCTCACATCTTTGAATTTGATGGCGAAGAAATTCAAAACATAGTTTAAATACTCTAATTGGGTAAGCTTTAGGTTGACGCAAAAAATGAAGTATTGAAATTAAGATATAAGGGAAATTCAAAGATATTAAAGTTCCATTTCTGATTTTATTCACCATTGTCGCGACCTAAATTTTGGGTGCACCATCTAAGCTTAGTCTAATGGACTACTAAGTCTTTAAGTTTACCTTAGGCTCTCCCAAACCCATACCAATTCACAACTTAAGGTTCAAATATTTAACATGCAAATGATTATTATATAGGAGTCACAACTAATCGGTTTACGGTAGGTCGATTAGACACCTAAGTAAAATAATGGGAGAATTATTTTACTCCTACGAACTAGAGACTAAAGGTATGGGGACTTGGTTACACTAGATTTCTCTAATGCCCTTTCGATACCATTTCTCTTTAATTTCAAAAATGTTTTCGCAGGCAGCTTGGATTTTTTAACCTAAATTACTATCATGCAATTGGGGACCACACGGATGCTCATCTATTATTAAACATTCAAATATAAAAAATAAATAAATTACATCACATAAAGCAAGCAATCATTTTTTGGGTTTTCTTGAAATTAGAATTTTTAATTAACATGCGTCTTAACTATATGACTTAACTTTACTAATAAACAAATTCTAATTAAATGATCCTATTATGCAAACTAGTTAACATGCACCTAGTATTTTTGTACTTTTTTTTATTGAAATTCGGAATTAATAAAAATCCTAATTAAACTATCTAAAATGAAATAATTTTTTAATCTATTTTAAGGATTAATTTGACTTAAACCCTATCCTATCTTAGAAAACTACTTTTTGGAAAAATGAGATAATTAAGATGTGCAAACATTATCTAAAACCCTATTTATATAAAAAGGTCATTTAGGTCCAACCCTAACCTATTTCAAAAAATTATCTAAAAATGCAATCCTAAAAAATGTAATCTAAAAGAAAATTTCTAATTTACTAAACCTACATGCTTTGATGAAAGATTTTGATTTTTTTAATTTTTTTAATTTTTCTAAAGCAAGTAATTATCAAATAAACATTAGGTCTAAAGAATCAAGATATTCAACAAATAAAGGATTAAAGTAATTGAAAAAATAACCAGTTGTCTCATAGGTTAAATTAACAATTACTCTAACCCTGAGCATCACGACATATAAAAAGATTCAAAATAATTAAAATCTGATCCGAAGTCTTACGGATCAAATTAATAATTATAATGGTTTAACAATTAAAATACTACCAAAATGCCCAAAAATTAATATAATTAAAAAAATGATCCAACATCTTACGAACCAAATTAATAATTATAATAATTTTGGGTAAAAAGCCTGAGGTTAACGCTTACAATATTCATAAAATGAACTTTGAGATCAAATGCTCCAATTTAAATAACTAAACCACCTAAAGGGGAAAACAGCAGCAAGGTGATCGGCACCAAACGGAGGGTGATTGGCATCGGATCTCCAGTGAGGGGACTGGCGGACGAGCGAAGGCAGGGGCGCGAACGTCGCTGGGTCGCGGAGACAGCACAGGCAGTTGGTGTGCCAGCGTTGAGCTCCGAGCGAGAGGCAGGCAAGGCGGACGATGGTGGCAGCGATGTTGCAGGGGGTTCGGGTTCTGGCTCGTGGGCGGAGGCGAGCGAGACCGGATTGATGGGTGGCAACGTCGGCAGCGATGCAGGGCTCGGCTGGCATCGGGGTGTCACGTGCTCGCGGCAGTGGTGCTCAAGCGGAGCTGGTAGGAGCAACAGTGGCCTTGCAGGCGGTGAGTGGAAGCATCAGTGTAGGGAGGGCTGTTGCAGGGGCCGATCTGCTAGTTTCGTTATGGTTAGAGTAGGGGACGGTGAGCACTAGTCGCGGGTGGATTTCGGGGCAACAGCGTCAGGCGTCGCGACT
This sequence comes from Eucalyptus brandiana, assembly GCA_014182725.1. Classification (NCBI taxonomy): domain Eukaryota; kingdom Viridiplantae; phylum Streptophyta; class Magnoliopsida; order Myrtales; family Myrtaceae; genus Eucalyptus; species Eucalyptus brandiana. Next base: position 20,500,952 of record CM024672.1, on the reverse strand, counting down.
GTTGGTGAGATCACAGCAGGAATGTCAGATCATAGGCGAAGTAGAGGTAGGCCTGGAACGGCGGCAACTGAGAGCAACAGCGACATGCGTCGCAAATCTCTCAGCGGAAGGTGAGCGGCGCCTTAGAGTCGTGGTGGCAGAGCAGCTCGACTCGGGCTCAGGTCATCGCAAGGAGTCGATCGACAATTGCTGGTGCAAATGTGGTGGGCTTCAGCTACAGGGACGCCGAGGCGTAGGCGCAAGCAAGGACCGATGGTGGGTGTGGTGGGCTATTGGTCAACACTTGGGTCATCGTGGGTAAGTGTATGAAGAGCTGAATATGAATATGTAGCAAGTTGTTGGAGAAATCTTTCCAGAATATTTTGAAGCTGACAAAACGTTTCTATCAGTCTAGTCTGGATAATTGCAAGCCTTCTGTTTAGAGTCTGAAGACCTTCAGATCACCAGACTCATCACTCAAGACTCAAGACTCAAGACTATTCTCATTGACAGTTTTTTTAATCCAGTGACGAAGACAATCCAGAGCCGAAGTATTTGGTTGAGGATTTAGTTCTATCCTCTGGAGAAGATCTCTTGGCTGGATAATTATAACGGATTCTTTCATTCGTAATCAAGATCGTTTGAAGATCCGATGGTCGACGAAATATTCTTGGAAGGTTCTATTCTTGGAAACCAAGATCCTGATTGTATGGGCGAACAGGATTGATGGGCTATCGTCAGGTTCCTTTAATAGCTCGAATGATCTTCTTGATTGATTCCGTCCAACGGGTAGATTGGAGGAATTCCTTTGGTAAGTGCCAACGGGTATGATGGCATAAGGGAGTATAAAAGGAAGACATTCTAGTTACTTTAGTGCATGATCGATAGAGAAATTCCAGAGTCTGAAGCACCTTGATTATTAGTCGATACATCTTGAGCGAAGTTGTATGCACAAAGAGTGTCTATACTTAGTGATACATTGAGCTAGTGTGGTAGATCATCTACACCGAGAAATCAAGGAAGAACAACGCTGTAACATCTCTTTGTTCATAGTGGAATCCAGCCAATAGGTGCATCGGTGCGAAAGAGTGGACGTAGGCTTGAAATAAGCCAAACCACTATAAACCGCGTGTTCAATTCTCTCTTCCCTTCTCTCAGTCTTACTTTGATTATTGTTTGTCTCTAATCTATCAATTGTCTAGTATTGCGCAATTATCAAGAAAAATCATTTATATACCTATTCACCCCCCCTCTAGGTACTTATTCTAGCTATATCAATTGGTATCAGAGCCTGTGTACTCACTTTATTTGAAGTGTTTTACTTCAGAGTAAAAGATCCATGGCTAGTATGCTAGCACCAGGGCTGGTGGAAGGGCAAAGCAATACCAGACCACCCTACTTTGATGGAAAAGACTACAACATCTGGAAGAACAAGATGAAAGCCTTCCTACGATCAAAGGATCCTCTGGAATGGGACGTTGTAGAAAAAGGAATTACTCCTACAACTGCATCAGTCTCTAAAAGAGGGAAAGAAACTGTTGAGACCAGCGGAATGACTCAGGAAGAGATAATCAAGAGACAAGCACTCGATGCAAAAGCAATTTACTCTTTATATTATGCTTTGTCACCAACTGAATATAACAGAATATCTTCTTGTGTTACAGCAAAAGAAGTTTGGGATCGATTGCATATCACCTATGAAGGAACAGATCGAGTGAAGGAAACCAGAATTAACATTCTCCTCGGTCAATATGAAGCCTTCAAAATGAAACCAGGAGAATCTATAACCGACATGTTTAGTTTTTTACGAGATATTGTCAATGGTCTTGAGAATCAAGGACAAAAAATTTCTGATCCCATGAAGGTAAACAAGCTACTGCGTGGACTCTCCAAGGATTGGAATCACATAAAGACTTCAATAAGAGAGACGCAAAGAATTATGCCACTATCGTCAACGAGCCGATTGGAACTCTTCGTCTTATGAAGTGGAACGAATTAATGAAGACGAAGATCCAAAAGGTAAGAAATCCATTGCATTAAAATCAAATGATGATTTTGATGATACGGATTCGAAGATGATATGGACGATGAGGAGCTTGCTCTCATGATAAGAAGATTGAAAAGCGAATAGAAAAGGAAGAAGGTTCAACTCAAAGAAACAAAGTTTTCAAAGACAGCGAGACCAAGTCGTTGATGATGAGGAACCAAACAAAGATGTAGTCGCTTTAAATGTAAGAAAAGGGACACATCATACCCAACCTGTCCCTCTTCGAAGAAGAAGAGAGGAAAAGCTGAAAAGTTTCGAAAAGCTCTCAAAGCCGAAACACGGGTGATACGAGAGTGTGAAGAAAGTGATAATGAGTATGCCAACCTATGTCTGATGGCACAATCAGACTCAAACTCAAACTCTGGATCAGACTCAGATAGTGAATTTGAGGTAAGTGATTTTAAAATTCCTGTCAAGGTTTCTAAATATATTGATGAACTGTGTTTTAGTCTTAAGACTTCTCTCAAAAGAATTTCCGAACTTAAAAAGGAAAACTCAGCTCTAAAACAAAATGAAAACATTTTAGAAGAAAGAGTTAAAAGTTTAGACTTGAATGTTTCCACTCTTAAAGAAAATGAAGATAATCTTTTGAAAGAAAATGCTCTTTTAAAAACTGATTTATCGAATATTTCAAAGAAATTTTCAATAGGGTCCGAAAAACTTGAAAAAATTCTTTCAGCTCAAAGACCTTACTTCAATAAGTCCGGTCTAGGTATGACAGCAGAAACAATTCCCTTGATTGATTTTCCTAAAGTAAAAGAAAGGATTAAGAAAAGACCCTCGAGAGAGGCTTACAAAAATCATTTTAAGAAAATTTTTGTAAAGTCTATAGGTCGAAATGCTCTCAGGTGTTCAGAGTGCAACAGTCCGGATCACTTTGAAAAAGAGTGTCCTATGGTTTGGAAACCTGTTAAGAAAGTATGGGCTAATACTGTTTATCTTACTAACACCAAAGAACCCAAGAAAATTTGGGTACCAAAGAAAGTTTGAGACTCTCTTTTAAATGCAGGTCTCCGTCAAGAAAAAGGTAAAGTGGTATCTTGACAGTGGATGCTCAAGACACATGACAGGAGACTCAAATTGCTTCATAAAGCTTGTTCAAGTAAATGGTGGAAAAGTTTCATTTGGAGGAAACAAAGCAAAGGAAGTATTGTGGGATTTGGAACTGTGAAAATTGGAAATCTCACAATAAGTAATGTTTCCCTAGTGGAAGGACTCGATTACAATCTTCTCAGCATCAGTCAACTATGTGATACTGGTTTTAAGATCTTCTTTCAAGAAGGAATATGTTCTGGAACCAGTAAAGACTCTACTCAGTCTTTCATGGGTAGAAGGCATGGAAACATCTATCTCTTGGATGTGAAACCGGATGAATCGCAATGCTTAATCTCAATTCAAGACGAAGCAAGCTTATGGCACAGAAAGCTTGGTCACATCAACATGAAGCAATTAGCCAAAATCTCTACAAAGCGGCTTGTTCGAGGTCTACCCAAATTACCATACCAAAAGTCTAATCCATGCACTCCATGTATTCGGGAAAAAGGGTAAGAAATTCATTTAAGCCAATAAATCATGTCTCCACTAATCATGTATTACGATTGCTTTGCATATGGATCTCTTCGGACCAACCGTAACCCGAGCATTGGAGGTAAGAAATATTGCCTAGTAATTGTGGACGATTACTCCCGCTTTACTTGGGTATATTTCCTTGCAAGTAAGTCCGAAACCTTCTCGTATTTTGAAAATTTTGCTAAAAAGATTCAAAATGAAAAAGGATGTGTTATCTCAAGTATAAGAACAGATCATGGAGGTGAATTTGAAAATCAAGATTTTACAAAATTTTGTGATGAATCTGACTTTAAGCATGTGTTCTCCTCTCCATATACTCCTCAAGCAAAATGGAGTTGTGGAAAGAAAGAATAGATCTCTTCAAGAAATGGCTAGAACTCTTTTAATTGAAAGTAAGATTTCTTCACGATTTTGGGTCAAGTTTGTTTCAACAAAGCATGCTATATCATTAATAGAGTCTTCTTAAGACCTATTCTAGAAAAAACCCCTTATGAGTTATTCAAAGGTAAGAAGCCTATTGTTTCATACTTTCATGTGTTCGGTTGCAAATGCTTTATATTGAAAAATGCTAAAGGTCGAGTTGGTAAGTTTGAAGAAAGATCAGATGAAGGCATCTTCCTTGGATATTCTACATCAAGCAAAGCCTACAGAGTCTATAACAAGAAGAGCGATCTCCGTGGAGGAGTCAATGAATGTCAAATTTCAAGACTCTGCGTAAGATGAATCCAGTCAGACTCATCATGAAGAGTCTGAACCTGCTCCAGACCTTCCAAAGCTTACAACTCAAGAAGCATATAAGACTCTGGAAGACCAGCATCAAGCTGTTCGTGAAGATTCAAATAAAGAAAGAGATCATCAACCAGACAAATCAACCAGTAACTGGAAGCATAAGTCCAGTCATCCCAAAGATCTCATTATCGGCGAAATTAATGAAGGAATTCGCACCAGATCCAAAAGGCGTGAAGAGTCTAGTCTTTGTGGCTCTCATTTCGAAATTGAACCAAAGAGCATAGAAGAAGCTTTATATCGATGAAAGTTGGATTGAAGCTATGCAAGAAGAGCTCGAGCAGTTCAACATTAATGATGTCCGGGAACCGACATCTAAACCAAAAGGTAAAAGCGTTATTGGAGCTAAATGGGTGTTCGGGAACAAGATGAATGAGAAAGGAAAAGTCGTACGAAACAAAGCAAGACTCGTGGCCAAGGGATATACGCAAGAAGAAGGAATAGACTATGATGAGACTTATGCACCAGTAGCAAGGTTAGAAGCTATTCGACTATTACTTGCGTTTGCTTGTTATAAAAATTTCAGGTTATTCCAAATGGACGTCAAAAGTGCCTTCCTAAATGGATTTATCCATGAGGAAGTTTATGTGGAACAACCACCAGGGTTTGAAGACCCAAAGAAGCTAGACTCAGTCTTCAGACTGAAAAAGGCCTTGTATGGTTTAAAGCAAGCACCTCGAGCTTGGTGCGACAGACTAAGTAAGTTCTTAATAAAGAATGGTTTTGTCAAAGGTAAAGTAGATACTACTCTATTTATCAAAAAGGAAAACAAAAGCTTTTTACTTGTTCAAATATATGTGGATGATATTATTTTTGGATCCTCTAATGAAATTATGTGCAAGAAATTTTCTAAGTCTATGCAGGATGAGTTTGAAATGAGTATGATGGGAGAGTTAACATTCTTTCTTGGACTCCAAATAAAACAATTGAAAGAAGGAACTTTTATTCATCAAAAAAAATATGCTAATGATCTTGTCAAAAAGTTTGGACTGGAAAAGTGCAAAAAGACCGACATACCGATGTCAAGTTCTTTGAAGATAGACAAAGATGAAGAATGGAAGAAAGTTGATCAAAAGCTGTACAGGAGCATCATTGGTTCACTTCTTTATCTTACTGCTTCTAGACCTGACATTTTGTTGAGTGTTTGCATCTGTGCTAGGTTTCAATCAGATCCTAGAGAATCCCATCTCAGTGCTGCGAAACGCATTATTAAATACGTTGCTTCATCCTCAAGCACCGGTCTTTGGTATCATAAGAAGGGAGACTTTAATCTTCTGGGATATTCAGATGCAGATTTGGCCGGTTGCAGAGTTGACAAAAAAAGCACTTCGGGAACTTGCCAGTTGCTTGGAAGTAGGACAGTGTTTTGGTTTTCAAGGAAACAAAGCACTGTGGCTCTCTCAACAACAGAAGCAGAGTATGTAGCCCTTGGAAGTTGCTGTTCGCAAATTCTATGGATAAAACAACAGCTACAAGACTTTGGAATTGAAGACTCATGCACAGAGATCAGATGTGACAACACCAGCGCAATCAATCTCACTAAAAATCCAATCCTTCACTCAAGAGCAAAGCATATAGAGATTCGACATCATTTCATTAGAGATCATGTTCAAAATGGAGAAATCTCGATTCAATTTGTTGATTCAAAGAGCCAACTAGCGGATATATTCACAAAGCCTTTGGAAAAATCGTTCGATTTTATCCGTTCCAGACTCAACATTTTGAAACTTGAGGAAGTTAAAGTCTAGAGACTCTCCAACCCTCAGACTCAGACGTTCATAGCTATAGACTATAAGTTGTTATTATATTCAATCTCGAAAAGGTACGATCTTTAGTTCAGTTAATTTATAATTTTCGTGAAAATCGGAATCTTGTCTTTTCAAAAGATTAACTTATATTTGGCGATTATCGATTTCAAAAGAAGCGTCTCGTTCATTTTCCTCTCGTGCCGATTGGTTTTTCCTTTTTAAACCGAGTTATATATATACAGTTTTTCTCGATTAAACTTCAAAACCCTAAAAAGGCATTCTCCTCCCAATCCTGTCTCTACTTCGTATTCATCTTCGAGAAAGTTATCATCTTCTCTTGGGAAAGCGAGTAAAGGAATCTTTCAACGACAAGGAAGGATGTCATCTTCGAGAAAGTCTTCAAGAATCGCGAACAGGGGACCACAGAGAATGAGGGAGGGGCCTACCCATTTCGATCTCACTGAAGAGGAAGATTTATCGAGTCAGCAACAGAGCCCGATTCACTCTCCACCACGTCACTCTTCACCATCTACCCTCACAAGGTACGGGTCAACAACCGGAGGAAGAAATAATCGAGGACGCAAACCCTGTAAGAGTCCAAAAACCCTCTTTTATTTACAAGCTCTATCGTGCGATGAAAAGCATTGGGACTCCATTTGAACTACGTAGATGAATTCCTTAAAGATAAGAATTATGGGAATGAATATATCTTTTTGCAACGAATGGAGGATTTGGGAATTGCTCCCAAAGGAAAGGCTGAGGAAGCACTTGCGAACATTCCAAGTGACCCTCGTGTATCGGGATCGAATCCGGCGACGGGAACGATGATGATAAAATGTTCCTTGAATTTCAACCTAGAATGGGTGTTGCTGCGAAGGTGAAGGGAAAACGGATGGATTTGTTTAAATCGAAGGAACAGGAAAATCTGTTTTTCAAACTGTTGAAACGAGGGGTAATAAACCCTAGGAGTGTTGATTTCGATTTCTTGGATGCCATCAATGTGAACTTAAGGGAGAAGTTCAATCGCTTCAACTTGAGCAATTTTGCTCCGATACCACGTAGTTATGCTCAATTGACAGCATACTTCTATTCGAATCTTAGCTTTTTAGATGCGAATAGAATATCCTTCAGTGTTCGAGACCAAGACTTTGTGGTAGATGTGGACATGTTGGCAGACATAATCGGAGTTAAAAGAGGACGCTATCAAACAATCAAAGTTTCGATTGCTCGTACCACACTGGAGCTTGTCAAAGACAGGGATACAGAGGGAAGAATTACCTACTCAAGAATGAGTGCCATCAACATTTTGCTTCACAAAATTGTTATTAAGCGTATCGGCCAAAGTCTACATCCAAGGCGACGTGTCTAACTCCGAGGCGAAATTGATGTACGCGATCAATTCAGGGAAGAAGTTCTCTCTTCCTCACACCATTCTCTTTCACATGTACGGAGCAATGGTGAAGGACAAGGGCCAATTGCCTTACCCAGGTCTTGTGACCAAGATCTTCAGACACTTGAACATTGAACCTCCACATACTCTTTGTGTTCGACCATGCGACAAAATGGTGGTGGGTTTGAAAATGGTGACAAAAATGCGTCTGAAAGAGATTAATAAGGCAATGGAGATGTTCAAAGTGAAGACTCCAAAGATCTTCGCATCAAAGAGAAAAGGGAAGAAGCCCATGGGTGCTCCATCCAAACGAGAAAAGAACTCTTATCTTGGAGGATGAAGATGAAGAGGAAGATCTCACTATCTCTCGCATTGAAAACGACCCTGCACGTTACGTACTGAATCAACAGAACGACAGATGAAAGAAAAAGAAGCAGAGGAAAAAGAACAGAGAAAAGAAGAAAATCAAGCAAAGAACAGAGAAGCAGAGGAGCAGCAAGACAAAGAGAAAGAAGCTGAAGAAGAAAGAGAAGCGGTGAAAGAAAAGTCTGCGAGATGAAGCGGAGAGAGAAAGGGAATCAAGATGCCGAAGAGCATGACCATCACTCTTCCCCAATTGAGGTCCTAGCGACAGGGGGAGATGGCGAGCAAGGAAGAACTACACCACATGCTGAAGGTGTGAGTCGCTCACCAGCAAATCCATAAGATTTTCAAGCTTCTCAAATGCCTGAGGAAGGACATGATACGTCCACACCAAATCTGCACGATTACACCGAAGTTCCATCGTCTAACTTCACTCCATCCGAGAGAGCAAATGCGAGCACACAGACGGACAATACAGCAGATTTTCGTCGTATCCTTGATGTTCTTCTGGAAATGCAACGTCAAATTTATGCTCGGACTCGTGAACTTCAAGTCCGAAGAATGCCGGACAAGCATCTTCGTTACCCCGGCGGATCAAATGAAAGACCTCGCTCTTCAAATTCAAGCCAATGCTAAAGGAGAAGAGGTGGCTCATCTACGGGAAGACTTGAAGATTTGGAAGGCATCGTACGGTCGATGGGAGATTTCAGTTGTGCGCATTCCCAAGCGAGACTTGACTCTTTTCTCACCTTTTTAATGATGACAAAAAGGGGAGAATTGCAATTTGAACTCTTTAAACTTTGACTTTAAATTTCTTTTGTGTGTTTGAATGTTTGTTTTTGAGTATGACTTGGGTGTGAACTTGAATTTGACTGACTTGGGTGTGGATTTTGATGCTTAACTGTTTACATTTATATCAAGTGTTGTTGTATGGTTTTACTCATGAAAGACTAACCGATTTTACGTGGATGCGAGTCCGGTTGATTTTATTAAATCTTTATGAGATAGCCATATTGCTTGAGTAGTGTTTTGCGGAGTCAAAGTTGTTCAAATCTACGGGGAAAGTTTTGTCTCCATCAAAAAGGGGGAGATTGTTGGAGAAATCTTTCCGAGAATATTTTGAAGTCGACAAAACGTTTCTATCGCCTAGTCCGGATAATTGCAAGCCTTCGTTTAGAGTCTGAAGACCTTCAGATCACCAGACTCATCACTCAAGACTCAAGACTCAAGACTATTCTCATTGACAGTTTTTCTAATCCAGTGATGAAGACAATCCAGAGCCGAAGTATTTGGTTGAGGATTTAGTTCTATCCTCTGGAGAAGATCTCTTGGCTGGATAATTATAACGGATTCTTTCATTCGTAATCAAGATCGTTTGAAGATCCGATGGTCGACGAAATATTCTTGGATGGTTCTATTCTTGGAAACCAAGATCCTGATTGTATGGGCGAACAGATTGATGGGTTATCGTCGAGTTCCTTTAATAGCTCGAATGATCTTCTTGATTGATTCCGTCCAACGGGTAGATTGGAGGAATTCCTTTGGTAAGTGCCAACGGGTATGATGGCATAAGGGAGTATAAAAGGAAGACGTTCTAGTTACTTTAGTGCATGATCGATAGAGAAATTCCAGAGTCTGAAGCACCTTGATTATTAGTCGATACATCTTGAGCGAAGTTGTATACACAAAGAGTGTCTATACTTAGTGATACCTTAAGCTAGTGTGGTAGATCATCTACACCGAGAAATCAAGGAAGAACAACGCTGTAACATCTCTTTGTTCATAGTGGAATCCAGCCAATAGGGCATCGGTGCGAAAGAGTGGACGTAGGCTTGAAATAAGCCGAACCACTATAAACCGCGTGTTCAATTCTCTCTTCCATTCTCTCAGTCTTACTTTGATTATTGTTTGTCTCTAATCTATCAACTGTCTAGTATTGCGTAATTATCAAGAAAAATCCTTTATATACCTATTCACCCCCCCTCTAGGTACTTATTCTAGCTATATCACAAGTCAATTACTATTCATTTTTTTGAATCTCCAATTACTCACTCCAAAAACACCGAACCTTAGACATTTATATGTAAACCTTCAATGGGGCACATAACATGTGATATCCCAGATTTTCAATTCTGTTTTCTACTAGATAAATCGAGCATTTCATTGACGCGCATATACGACTGTTCTCAAAGCTAATTACTCTCGAGATAACTAGATTACCTGGGGAAGCCATTAAGGAATTTTAAGGCAATAGATTCGAGAATTCAACCAGAGTGTGCAGAACTTCAGTTTGTTGAGATGAGATCAAAAAAAGAAAGATCACAGGCCCAAAGTTAGTGATTGCAGTTGTCGTGATCAGAATTAGATTATAGACCGCTCAGAGCCGCTAGAAAAGTTGTATCGTTGAGCATTAAAGACCCTTAAAGTTCCAAATTGATGATTACATCTTTCTGAAGGTGTCACCAATGAGGGATACCTTGCGCTTCAGCAAGGAGGGGATAGCGTATTGGTTTACTAATTGAGTCTTAGGGGGTAGAACTCGCTTGATGTGGTCTCAATGGTTATTGTATAACTATTTTAGGACCCTGATGAGGAGCGTGGGGAAGAGGAATTTGAGGAGGAGAACCCTAATGTGAAACCTGAGGAGGAGGAAGATTTTGAATAAGAAGATGATCCAAAGAAGGATCTTGAGTACGACCCGGATGAGAACTAAGATCCCATCCCGTTTTGTGTGAGCCTTGTGTTCTTGTAGATAAGTGTGAAATCAGACCTTTGTGAATAGTATGGTAAAATACTATAGGTTGTGCTATGTATAAAAGTAAGGTTGTGAATTTCATTATGAAAAATTATGACCCTGTTTTTCTATCACATTGCTTTACTGTCTGGGGATTTATAATTACTTATGCATGTGCTTATGAAAAGGAAAGGGTCGGTGATCCGTAATCCCAGGATATCGCATTTAAAATCGACCAAGGTAAGAGATGTGCGCATGCTTGAGAATCGGGGCGTGACATCCCATTTTTATGGTATCAGAGCGAAGTTCAAGATTAGAGTGATAAGGAACGATGGTTCATGGGATAGTAGTAGGAAATGCCTTTAAATTCACAACCGGTGCATGTCTGTGGTAGCTGAGTGCTAGAAGTGTTTGTTGTTTGGGTCACTTTATTTCTAATTCGTTGTGGAATTGGAAGCAGGTATCAGCTTTTAAAACTAAGCCATGAGTGACCAGGAGCCGAGAACTCCTGCTAAGAGGACTAGTAGGGCCCTAGTTCGAGGTAGAGCATTGACCCAAGTCAGTACCTAAAGAGGCCAGGTCGAGCGCCAGCACGGGCTAAGTGGAGTGACTCCACTTGTTGTAGATGTAGAGGTAGCAGCCCCTAATGATCCCAAAATAAAAGGGATTATGCGAGTACTGGAAGCAATGGGTACGAGATTAGAACAGCAAGCCGTTACTGTTGAAGCCGTCGCTCAGGCTGCCGTTACCGCCGCTGAGGCCACCCCTGCTGCCGCACCTGCAGTTGCACCTGCTGTTGCTCCTGCCGCAATGAATGTTGAAAGTCCATTGGGGATTGTAGTCGCTACAAGACCAATCCATAAGCTGGTGGAGCAATTCCTGAAATTGAACCCACCATTGTTCACCGAGATAGGAGATCGTGAAGTTGCTTCTTCATGGGTTCAGAAGCTTGAGAAACATTTGCACTGCTGATGTGTAACGAGACTGAGAAGGTAGTCTTAGTAGCGTACCAGCTGGAGGGAGTTGCGAATACTTAGTGGATGACTACTCAAGAAACGATCTTTCCAGAAAGCGTTGTTCAGGAGTGGAACATTTTCCTTGAAGCCTTCAATGATAAGTATTTCTCTGAGACCGCTAGGGAGGTAAAGATGGTCGAATTTCAACGTCTTCACCAGGGTTCCCTAACCGTTGATGAGCATGAGGCGAAGTCCGCCGAACTTTCGTGGTATGCCCCTGAGCTAATTGAGAACCCTGTAAACCGAGCGAGAAGATTTAGATATGGATTCAGACCGAAGTTGAGAAGCCTCGTAGTCCTTTTGGATCTGAGGACTTACAATGACATATATTAGAGAGCTCAAAAAATTGAGAAGGGTTTGAACGAGAGAGCTATCTCATTTGGATTCAGGTTTAGCTCTCATCGAGAAAGCATTCGCTAAGGAAAGAGACTCATGCCTGGAGGTAGATTCCATGTCCCGCTCAATTGGAAGGGTAGAATTAGAAAGTCAGAACCCACTTAGATTGGTGTATGCCACCTTTGTGGAAGACAACATGGATCGGCCCTGTGCTTTCCTATGACAAGAGTTTACTACGAGTGTCGCCAACATGGCCACTTGGCCAAAGATTGTCCCCAAAGACAAATGGGACTGCAATAGTTACCGCCACCCCCATAGATGGGTCAAAACTGAGGAATTGCACCACAAGATGCACTGCATGGTGGATTGTATAGACCACCAATTCAAGGCACAGTTACGCCATCACCGGAAGACTAGACAAAGGGAAAGCGCCACAGATAAATCACCACTAGGATGACGAAAGGAACAAGAATGGACCGACTAGGCACCAAGCAAAGGAATAATTTTTTTGAGGTGTTTTTATCAGAGTAGTACAACGGGATTTTGAGTGAAGGTTGTAAAATTTCCATTGTTGTAATGAAGTGGTAGAAAGATGAATCTCTAACTATAGTTGTACTTGACGGGTTTGCCTATGTATAACTTTGATACCATATATAAAAAGGTTTGGCTTAACGAGCTTTTGTTATAATGAATTGTTGTTTCAATGCGATACGGTCTAATCTGTTGACAGAGGAAAATTTCGAATTTATCAGAAGTTGGGAGGACCCTCGATTTCCCTAATCTCATCACAAAAGACAACCCGTTTGTTAGACGGGAGTTGTCAAGGTTACCTGGTAACTGTCATGGATACGACAGTTGAGGAATTGAAAATTGAGGATATTGCAGTTGTGCAAGGATTTTGAGACGTATTCCCAAAATATTGCAGTTGTGCAAGGATATTTCATATGTTGGTTAAAGAAAGACCTTACTTAAGAAAGTTCGAGGTTCGGTTTTTAATTTTGAGATGGGCTACCTTCCACATCTTAAAGCCGCTCTCAGAATTGAGCCAGATACTCATATTAGAATTAAGGCACAGCTTTGTAAGCTGGGAGGACTGTTACAAACTTTCGAGACCCCATAATGGATATGAGTGCACATCATGATGGACATTGTGACAAACTCACTGAGAAGTCAAAGGGGTAATAATTCCAACTGGGGTAGTGGTTGACAAACTGATGAAGTCGGCTCACTTTATCGCCGTATGGAAGGATCTTGATTGGAATAGGTGTGCAGAAGTGTATGTGTATCAGACAGTTCGTTTGTGTGGAGTACCAGTGACGAACTTATATCAGATCTAGAACTAAGGTACCCAGTTTTAGCAGAATAGTCAAATAGTTCCTTTTGAGGCAGAACAGAGCAAAGTGTGCAGAACTTCAGTTTGTTGAGATGAGATCAAAAAAAAGAAAGATCACAAGCCCAAATTTAGTGATTGCAGTTGTCGTGATCATAATCAAATTATAGCTCGCTCAGAGCCGCCAGAAAAGTTGTATCGTTGAGCATTAAAGACCCTTAAAGTTCCAAATTGATTATTACATCTTTCTGAAGGTGTCACCAATGAGGGATACCATGTGCTTCAGCAAGGAAGGGAAAAACTAAAACCGAGGTACGTAGTTTCCTTTGAGATTCTGAAAAGAATCAGAATCCTAACATATTGTCTTGCGTTGTCGTCGAGGTGGGTACAAATGCATGATGTCTTTCACGTGTCGAGGTTGAGGACGTATGAGCCTGACTCAACTCATGTGCTAAATCTTGGAGAATTAGACGTGGATGATAGAGTGTCGTACATGGAAAGCTCGGTTCAGATCGTGAATCAGAAAGATCGGATTCGGTGAACCAAGATAGTCCCCTATGTCAAAGTGGTCTGAAAATGCCACGGGACTGAAGAAGCAACCGGAGAAAGTGAGACTAGATGAGACAACGATACCCTCACCTTTTTGTTTAAGGATTGGTAAAGGTTTAAATTTCAAGGACGAAATTTTTATAAGAGGGGAAGAGTTGTGACATCCCAAATTTTCAATTATGTTTTCTACTAGATAAATCGAGCATTTCATTGACGCATCTATAGGGCTGTTCTCAAAGCTGATCACTCTCGAGATAACTAGATTACCTGGGAAAGCCATTAAGAAATTTTAAGGCAATAGACTCGAGAATTCAACCAGGAATCAGCTACTCAACCGTGCTCATCTTTAGAGGTCATTACGACATAAATATAAATCGATTTGAGATCAGAGATAGGTCGGTTCGACTGAGATGTGTGGCTAATCGTGAGTGACACCACTAACTTTGAAAATTCTCATCGACCGAGACTAATTTCATTTTACTATCGTTTTGGTACCCTGTGTCCGTAATTGAGTCCTCGAGACACGACAATCGAGAGTCACCAATGTGTCGAGTGAGTTCATTATGGCTCAAAGAAAATCGACCACAGGTCATTTGCCCTAAAAAGTTCGAAAACTACCCGGAAGCCTAAGTTACACTAAAAACGCGTTGAATGGAAATTAACCATGAAATGAAGTCCGATTTCAGAAATTGAAGATTATATCATGTCACGATAAATTTTAGGAATGTCGACTCGGCCTCAGAAGATTTTTCAAAGATTCCAAGATTTTTTACAGAAAATTGATTCGAACGTCACGGAAAAATAACAGAAATTCGGATGGGCCCGTTCGAAGGAAATTTGGACTTCCAAGCTAAGCTATGTGCTGATGGGAATTTATAGAATTTATGGAGACTTTTTCTTCTTCAAAATAAGACTTTGAATTGGAGAAATTGAGGAAGAAATTGAAGCCAAAGTTGTGTGAAATTCGGATCTATAATTGGGGATGGAATTTGACACCAAAATTGGATTATTTGGTGGTAATTAAGCAAGTATTATAGGGGAACATTGAGATATTTAATGCAAGTTTAAGGGAGACCAAGCATTGAATTAAAGGGAAGGCTTTATGATTTTGGGCCCCCCCCTCAGCCGGCTTCTCACGCACGTCATCTCCATTCTCCTCTCTGTTGAAGACCCTCAGCTACACATCTCCACATAACTTCCCAACTCCTTGCTCCATCTTTGACCGTAACCTCATGCCCACAGCTCACGATCTTCCTCCATCTCGCTGCCTCACGCTCATGCTGCCACCGAAGTAGCTTCTTCAACGTTGTTGACCAAAGCCTCTTGCAGCTGCCACCGAAGCCCCTCTCCACTATCTCTCCCTTTCACTCGCCCACAAAAGCCACAAAACGAAGCCACCTAGCTGCCTTTGTCTGCCACACGTCCATCACTTTGCTTCCCTCGGTCAAAATGTTTTTCCCCAGCAAATTTAGTTTTTGACCCTTGAAGTCACGATCCACCAAGAAGCCAACCTACAGGATCTTCAATCCAATTTCTCTGAGACGTTGCTTTCCACTGATCCTGTTGACCTCAGCTCGAGGCTGTTTGCCACGAACTCTAGCACCGTCGAAGCTCCGCCAATAGTTGCTTCTCCACGTCCGTTTCCCCTCTACCTGGCTATGTGTCCGAGTTTCGTCTAGCTCGTCTTCAACAAACAAATTCCAGCATTGCCGAAGCAATCCATCCCAAAGTTGTTTCTTTCTCACTGTAACAGCCCAAGTCAGCAAATTGCTTAGCCCATCTTCAGTTTAGAAAAAGCCCAAGAAAGCAGCCCAGCAATCAAGCCTTTGAGGCCCGCGACTTCAACCCACCTTCAGCAAATTTTCGGCCCACTTGAAGTCCAAGAAGCAGGCTCAAGCTCATCAACGAAGCCCAACAATTTATGTGGGCCTGCAAGGCCTTTGGGCCCGATCCGTGTGCCAGTCAACGTCGCGAAAATTCGGATTTTGGCCGCCGTCGCGTCATCGTTGCAGTGTTCTGGTCTTCGCTTTAATCAAGTGAGTTTTGCTCACTAATCCTTACTTAGTTTGCTAATTATGCTTAATGATTGATTAGATTTAATTAAGTGTAATTAGGTGGTTAGATTAGAGTGAATTAGTGATTATTAGATAATTGTGATGCATGTTAGGCAATTGAATTGTGCAATTAGCAAGTAGAGACGTACTATTATTTATTGAATGCATCTCGGGATTTTTCCTGATCTGTTCTGTCGTCCAATTAGGCATTACGGGCCTAAATTGGATTTTTAGTATTTATTTATTAATTTTCGAAATTATTTAACTAATTATTTTTTTCCGGAAATTAGGCAGGGATAACCGACGATTGGAATTTTATGCCAATTGTCATGGCGCAGTCTGTTTATTTAATTGAGCTTTATTTTGTGTTGAATTGAATTATCTATGAATTTAGGAATTATTCTTGAATTAATTAATGTTGGTTATTAATTGAAAAATAACCGGGCATCGATTGATAATACCAAAAATATTTTTAGTGGACTACAGAAAATGTGAGAGTTATAGAAAGGAAAATATTATATTTTGGCTAAGGCCAACTATGTGCCCACGCATGATATTTTATCGGGTATAATAAAAGATAAGAAGAAATGTTGTATGGCGTGGCTCAGCGATTATTACATCACTTTGGCATATAGGATGCCTTAGAGAATGCACGTAAATTGTTGAATATATGTCATGCCTATGTGGCGATAATTAATCGTGCCTGTGTGGCGTAGAACGTGTTTCTGTGGCGTAGATTGTGCCTGTGTAATCGTATTTCTGTGTGTCAAGTATCATGCCCGTGTAGCCGAAAGTAATTGGAATGCCTGAAAGAGAATGCACTTAATTGGTTTATATTGGCTCTGTGATTAAATATATCACCCCGGCGAAAACGACACTCGAGAGCATGCACATAAAGTGTTTATTGTACATCACCTTGGCGAAAACAACATCTTAGAAAATATGTGGGATGGGTGATTGGTACATTGTCTTAGCGAAATCGGCGCCTAAGGGAAAATACGTGGTTCGATCACTAGGTATTATACTGGAAATTGTATAGTATGGTTGGGAGTGACCAAGAGATGATCCAAGTGACATGTAATCGACTAGATCGATTGATCATTGCTTTGATCTGATATTGTGAATTGATTGATTGAATGGAAATGACCGGTGAATGGTCCGACTAACATATAATCGGCTAAGTCGATTTGATCGATGTTTCGATCCGTGATATTATGATTGAGTGCCTATTTGAGCTGTGCTAATTTGCAGGTGGAATCTGAGGCCAAGGTAAGTCCTCTAACCCATGTGTGCATAGGCAACCCAAATAGCGTATCGGTTTACTAATCGAGTCTTAGGGGTAGAACTTACTGAGACGTGGTCTCGATGGTTATTGTATAACCATTTCAGGACCCTGATGAGGAGCCTGAGGAGGAGGAATCTAAGGAGGAGAACCCTTATGTGAAATCTGAGGAGGAGAAAGACTTTGAATAAGAAGATGATCCAAAGAAGGATCTTGAGTAGGACTCGGATGAAGACTGAGATCCCATCCCGTTTTGTGTGAACCTTGTGTTCTTGTAGATAGGTGTGAGATCAGACCTTTGTAAATAGTATGGTAAAATATTATGGGTTGTGCTATGTATAAAAGTAAAGTTGTGAATTTCATTATGAAAAATTATGGCCTTGCTTTTCTATCTCATTGCTTTACTGTCTGGGGATTTATAATTGCTTCCACATGTGCTCATGAAAAGGAAAGGGTTGGTGATACGTAGTCCTAGGATATCGAGTTTAAAATCGACCAAGGTAAGGGATGTGCGCTTGCCTAAGAATCAGAGCATGACATAACACCTCCTTTACAATCACACCACAAGCAATCAAGTCAATGTATTTGGAAATGGACAAGGGTCAAGCCAAGCTCAGTGCAATGATTGTTCTATTGGTGATTGCATCCAGTAGGTTTCTTCTCACCCCTCAATTTGTATTGGTGATTGCATCCAGTAGGTTTCTTCTCACCTCTCAATTTGTATTATCATTTTTTAGCGTAGAACTACACTAATGAGTTCCTCCACATTTTCCTTCCTTTAAAGGTTTTGTCGTCTCGTGTGCTCGAACAATAAAAGACTGTCCTAACGGGTTTCGTCCTACCATTATAGATGGCCAAAGTGACTGCCTTCCAACAGAGGGCATTCGGAAAGGACCAGGAAAACTGTGTCGGAGTTTGTCCTCCTAGGGAGCATCTCTATTTTTATGAAGGCAGATGCGTGTGTCTTCAAGATTGAGGACCATTGATGTAAGTGAGTTTGTGCCTCTGTGAGAGGAGAGGAAGCGAAATTTAAAATAAAATAAAATAAAATTGCTCCTAATAAAAGAGGGTTCATATTATTGAGCATTTGACTTTTTGATGGTCTCAAAAATTTCCAACGGTTGAAATTGATCGATTGCATCCTATTCATTATGTATAGGTCAAATGAATGATTCACAATGGATAAGAGAAAAAAAAATTGATATCTAGCCTTAGAAGGCAAAGTCCTAAAAGAGTGACATGCCTAATATCCAATCCTCTTTGAATTTGATGGCAAAGAAACTCAAAACATAATTTGGATATTCTAACTAGGTATGCTTTATTGATTGTTTGTAAAACAAACATAAGGTGTCTTGTCGCACATGGAAAAATGTGAGTATGAGGGTCAATATGTATGTGTGCAAGTGTTCTAACTTTACAATGCAGACCATGAGCTAAGACCCTACGGTACTCACATGCAGGTTTGTGATTATTAGGCACACTTTACACTTTGTGCACTCATGGACCAAAACATCAACCCCAATAGGGCTACTCTTTTGAGTGTTTACCCGCATGTGCTAGTGCAGGGGACCGCGACACAGGCCACTTAGTTTATTTGTACATGAAGTATAATGAGATTGAAGCTGATTGTATGCAAAATGTGACAGTATGGATTGAGCCAGGAAAGTATTTGATCTTATGGTTGATGGAGGTGTTGTCTCGTGGAATGCTATGATCATGGGTCATAGAATTAGATGCATGCGGGTAAGTGGTCACTAATAGTGGTTTTTTTTTTTTTTTTTTTTGTAATTCTAATTTATTTTTCAAAAATAGAATAATGAAAGGTGTGTTGAAACTTGGGTTTGAGTCGGATTTATTTGTGGGAAATGCGTTGATTCATATATATTTGGTTTTTCAAAAAGCAAGGAGTGTGCGCTTGGTGTTTGATGCAGGGCCTATGTTTTGGTTCGCTGGAATTCCATGATTGATGGTCATGTGAAGAAAGGGGAAGTGAATGTTTCTGATGGTTTTATGAGATGGGCTTAAGGCCCGTCCACCCATGTTGGGCCTGAAAGCCCGGCCCACTTTATTAGGGCCTATCGATGAAGGGGTGCGTTTCTATTTTTGAGGGAACGTATATAAGGGAGAGAAGAGAGGGACGAAGACATCCGTTGGCATAATAACACACATATTCTCTCCCTCTCTCCCTCCAAAAGAAGAACGAACGCTAAAGGCGACGCCGTTTTCTCTTCAAGACCAATCGACGTCATCGGATCGAACGGGATCGGTTTCTCTTCCTTAATCTTAAGCATTGGTGTTTAATCTGTGGTTAACAAGGTACGCTCGAATCCGTAGTGTGCTTTAGGATCGGTGATACGTGATTTTCCCGGGCTTATCTTCCGCATTCATTTTAGGGGTTCGATTTAGTATCGAATCCAGTTTTCAGGGATCCGTTAATTCCCGACATTGGTATCAGAGCCCCAGTTCATGTTTTCCCGATCCCTTTCATGATTTTTGATTGATTTTTCACGAAAATTTTCGGCCGACACGGATCCGAGCGAGAAATCCCGACACCCGAGCATTGTTCGTCCTTTTTTCTGAGTTTCCGTAAGCCGAAATCAATTTCTGAAGGCACTGGGTGAAAGAGGTCGTCGAGATAAGTCCGACGACATGTCGTGCACCGCCAGGCAACGGCGGAGGCGCCCACACGCGCGGCCAGAAGCCGCTGCGCGTGGGCACGACGCGCCCAAAGCGCTGGCATCGGCCAACGCGTGCGCCACACGCGCCGGCGGCGAACCAGCACGTGCGCGCCAGCGGCCGGCGAACCGGCGCGTGCTGACGTCATGGTAACCGCCGGGATGACATCATCGATGACGTCATCACCGACGACCGTTGGCCGGCCGGCGACCCGACCCGACCCAACATTGCCCAGAAGCCTGGCGCATGCCGCGCACGCGCGCGGCACGTGCCGGTCGGTTCGTCCGACCGGCCGGCAGATCCGACCGACCCGACCGGTCCGACCCGCGCGCCCGTCGACCCGACCCAATAACCCGTTGACCCACTGACCGACGACCGTTGACCGTTGACCGACGACCGTTGACCGTTGACTTTGACTGTTGACCGTTGACCCAAAAGAAAAAAAAAAGGAATTTGTTTCTTTTTTAATTATGCTAGTGTGGGTTATAGGTAATCCATTTTTTATTCTGCATTTGTTGCATGAATCATGGAAAATTATGTATTTTCCCTTATGTACATTATGGATTATAAGTGATCCAGTTTTAGTTCTGCATTTGTTGCAGGAACTATGATGCGTTATGCACGGATACCTGCAATCCCGAGAACGGACGAGGGAAATGCAAGACTTAAAAAGCTGATGTCAGATTTAGCTAATTATCGGTGGCATGACGGTGATTTAGTATCACATGTGGTCAGGGTCAATCAGATGATACAGGAAATCATCTGGAATGGTTATCTTATGTCGGATTTTGAGAAGGTGCCGGCTTTGATGAACACTCTTTCACCTGAATGGCAAGCAGTGTTAGATCGGCTATGGGAGGTCAATGTGGTCCCGGGTTATAGGAGGCTAGTGGAAGCTTTTGTAAGAGAGTACTATAGGATTGAGTTAACCAAAACTTCAACCCTTAGATTGAGTGCCACATGGCGCAGAGTGAATGCGCCTTGGTGGCGACATGAAAGCTCTCCAAAAGTTTTTCCATGGTTGGCAAATGTGCCTTCAAATTTCTTAGATATTTTGACTGATAGATTATAAGGGACATTCCCTAATTATTTCTTAGATTAGTTTGAGATGTTTTTGGGTGTGAATATCTCTTTCTATAATGATATTTCTTCTTTGTATATATTACTTAGTGTAATGGATAGTTGTATTATGTGAAAGCATTGTTATTCTATTGGATGTTAGATATTATTTACTTTCTGTTATTGTTGACTGCTGTGGGTAGTTGATAGAAGTTTTTGTAACTTCATAGAATTGATTTTGCATATAACAATCATATTAATGATAGTTTTAAGTTAGGATTTTTGGAGGATGATTGGAAACATAGTGACCTTTTGATTCTGAAACCTTGCTTGAAATTATTCATTGATATGATGGGTCTGTGCAAAGTGGATGCATAAATGATAGGCATTAATTATTCGTGCATATATGTATGATGTGTTCAGATCGATGTTTTCAGCAACTAAGAACGTAATTGCTGATATGAACGGCAACAATTGTGAAATATTGAATATGAAGATTCAATATGTGCTGGAAAAGCAAGAAGCACTAGAAGCTCTTGACCATATTATGGAAGATCTTGAGGATCTTTGTGCGCCATCTTGAGCTAGTAGAGGACCGCCTAACGGCATTTGAGCAGAAAATAGACATTTGCAATGCTGGTTCTAGCTCAGAAAGGGTTTTATGCTCTAAGCGTAAGCATATTGATTCGTTCAATATGTGAGAATGCAAAGAATCAAGTCCTTGTTGTAAGAAATCAAGAGTTAACCAAAACAAGAGAGGAAAACGTCCTCAAGTGAAGAAAATGTCAAGGGTGAGGTGTTACAATTGTGACAAGATAGGTCACTATACTCGCAGCTGTTGTGAGCCGAAAAAGGTAAACACCTCTTGTACATTTTTTAGAACTTCGCTTATGTGTCAAGTTCTGTATTATTGGCTGAATCCAATCCTTTGTGGTGAAGATTCGGGAGCGACGGACCATGTAGCGAAGGATAGAGAATCCTTTGTGGAATTCCGACGAATACCAACTGGAACTAAGTGGATCCATATAAGAAATAACTCCAGAGATGAAGTTAAAGGGATTGGCACCTGCCAATCAAACATGCGTGGTGGACGCACCTTGTTCCTACATGATGTTCTATATTCCCTAGAGATTCGTCGAAATTTAGTATCTGTCTTGGTGTTGGTTAAGCTTGTTTTTAGTGTGAACTTCCGTAATAGAAGTGTAGATTTGTATTTGGATACAAACTACTATGGTTGTGGTCACTTTCTGGATGGTTTTATTGTACTAAATGTTGATTGTGGTGATATCAATATTTGTTATTCTCTTGTGTCACGTCTTCTACTTAATATGATAATGATGTGATTATGTGGCATGCTAGACTTGGTTATATTGGCCAACAACATATGAATAGACTAGCCAAATAGAGCTTGTTGGGCAACATTGAAAAAGTCGATTTGCCCATATGTGAGCATTGCCTCGTAGGGAAAACGACAAGGAAACCATTTGGAAAAGGTAAAAGAGCTGAATTTCCTTTGCATTTAATTCATTCTGATGTTTGTGGTCCAATGAATGTGAGAGGAAGGCATAGGGCTGTTTATTTCATCACTTTTATAGATGATTATACTCAATTCGGATATGTTTATTTGATTTCTCATAAATCTGAAGCAATAAGTTGTTTCAAAAGGTTTATGAACTTGGAAGAAAATCAATTAGACAAGAAAATAAAAGTATTGAGATCCGATCGAGGTCGAGAATATTTATCTGATGAGTTCAGAAAATTATGTGATGAAAAAGGAATAAAAAGACAGTTGTCTATTCCATATACTCCTCAACAAAATGGTGTTGTAGAGAGAAGAAACAGAACCCTACTAGAAATGGTTAGGTCCATGATGGCGCATGCTAACTTACCTATCACTTTTTTGAGTGATGTGTTGTTAACTGCTGCCTGTATACTTAACCGGGTGCCTTCCAAATCAGTTATTTCCACTCTATATGAGTTATGGACAAGTAGAAAACCGGACTTAAGTTTTCTTAAGCCATGGGGTTGTGTTGCCTATACTCATGAGTCCTCTCACAAGTTTGGGAAATTGGGTCCCAAAGGAAAGAAAAATATTTCATAAGATACTCGGAACACTCGAAAGGGTATGTGTTCATAGGTGAGCAGGAAAGCGGGAGTATAACTGAATTTGAATCACGAGTGTCACATTCTTAGAGGATGAATTTCCTAAGAAGGGCGAAATAGGGGAAGATTACTTCCTATTTGAAACCTTGGATCAAGATAATGATATTAGTGGAGTTCGTCCAAGTGGGAGTAATATGAAAAGTGATTAATTGAATTCAACTCATTCTCAATTACACCTACATGATGAGACGGCATCATCATTATCTAATCCAAGTGGGAGCATAATGGGGAATGATGTGCAAAGTGTACAATCTCCCATACGGCGAACAAGTCGCCAAAGTATTCCCCGTCGACGTTTTTGACATTGAAGGGGAAACTTTTATGATTGCTCCACAAGATGAGAATGAGCCAAGAAGTATTAATGAGGCTCTGAATTGCCCTAGTAAGGAAAAATGGATTCATGCAATGGAAGAGGAAATGGAGTCA
The DNA here is from genome assembly GCA_014182725.1 of Eucalyptus brandiana. Lineage (NCBI taxonomy): Eukaryota > Viridiplantae > Streptophyta > Magnoliopsida > Myrtales > Myrtaceae > Eucalyptus > Eucalyptus brandiana. Next base: position 20,477,445 of record CM024672.1, on the reverse strand, counting down.
ATGAAGTTAAACTAAGTCTGGGAACTGGTTGATCTTCCAGAAGGACGCAGAGCTATTGGGAACAAGTGGGTTCTCAAAATAAAGCGAAAGGCTAATGGCTCGATAGAAAGGCATAAGGCTTGCCTTGTGGCGAAAGGGTATAATCAACAGGAAGAAATTGATTATGAAGATACATTTTTTCCTGTAGTGAGATTTACCTCGATTCGCATTATTCTGGCAATAGTGGCTAGTATGGATCTTGAGTTACATCAGATGGATGTAAAGACTGCTTTCCTCAATGGAGAATTAGAGGAAGAAGTATATATAGAACAACTTGCTGGTTTCATAGTGAAAGGCTAAGAAGGAAAGGTATGTCGATTTTTAAGGTCGATATATGGCCTTAAGCAGTCATCAAGATAATGGTATATACATTTTCATAATGCCATAATGACATATGACTTTACAATGATAGATGAGGATCATTGTGTATATATCAAAAGATCCAAGGATCAATTTGTGATCATATCATTATATGTTGATGATACACTAATTGTCGGAAGTAATATGGAGTTTGTTAATACTGTCAAGAGTTGGTTGTCTTCCAACTTTGAGATGAAAGACATGGGTGATGTTGCATACATTCTTGGAGTTAAGATTTCGAGAGATCATTCGAAGAGATCGTTGTCTCTTTCGCAAGAAACATATATAAATAAGGTTCTTGAACGATTTCATATGCAAGATTGTAAATCCATAGACACTCCTATTACAAAAGGTGAAGGATTGAGCCATAGACTGTGTCTAAGGATTCCACAAGAGAAGGAACAAATGAAACATGTTCCTTATGCTAGTGCTGTTAGAAGCTTTATGTATGCTATGATGTGTACAAGACCTGACATATGTTTTACAGTTGGAATGGTGAGTAGTTACCAATCCAATCCAGGTCAAGCACATTGGAAAGCCGTTAAGAGAATACTGAGGTATCTAAAGGGGACTGCTGATAATACGCTGAGTTATTAAGAAAAGGATCTGCGACTCTAAGGCTATTTTTATGCTGATTGGAAAGGAGATTTAGATGAAAGGAAATCTACCTCTGGATTTGTTTTCTTACCGAATAATGGCACCATATGTTGGAGCAGTAAGAAACAAACGTGTATAGCCTTGTCCACGATGGAAGCTGAGTTCGTGGCATTATCAGCAGTAGTATAAGAAGATGTTTGGCTTAAGAGATTATTAGATCATTTAGGTGTTATTGGAAGTGCTGCAGATTCGTTAGTGGTTAACTGTGATAGCCAAGCAACAAAAGTGTACACCAAAGATCCAAAATATCATGGCAAGACCAAACATATAGATACCAAGTATAATTTTGTCAAAGATATGATTGCACGAAAAGATGTGAACTTACAGTACATATTACGCATAGAATGGTAGCAGATCCTATGACAAAGCCAATACCTAGAGATGTGCTTTGTGGCCATATGAAATCTCTAGGATTGCGTAGAGGCTGATGTACTGAATATTGTAGTTTCCCTAAGTGTTCACATTTGATGAATTTGTGTTTTCATCATTAATGCCTATGAATCTTTGTTTGATCTTTATGCATCTTAATGCTTAGTGCATTATTTTAAGTTGAGAAAGTATGTCGGACAGATATAAGATTAGCCCACTCACACGAGTAATCGCCTCTATTTACTGTGATAAATAGAGATGAGACTGTTTTTAAGCTTATTATCTAGGTGATAATCGAGAGCTCAAGCTTAAAATACGTATGTCGCCTTAACTGGGTGTTAAGATGAGGACATGATACTTACTATATCCGAAAGTAAAATACCCCACATATTCTACCTTATCTGTCTAAGATGCCAGATATGAGTTCTGATGAATTTTGTGAATGAGTAGATACGTGAACTCAAGTTAAACATTGGGTATGTCTGAACCATCATCTGTACGGTATTGAAGGTGTAGACATACGCTCCATGGGAAATGAGTTAATACCGTAATACGTATTTCATACTACGTATGCATGAGACGACCAATAAGAGTGACAAAAGTTTGATCTCAACTTTTATGTCGTGTGAGACTCTTGAGTAAAAGAGTTCCTCAATTTTTAGTCCCCTCATGACTCTTACTTATTCTCAAGATTTCTATTTAGTGTTTGCTATCTTAGGATGTTGCCAATGGTCATGAGTTTGATTCGATCTAATGGGACATTTCTAGAAAAGCAAGCTGAACTGAAATTGAGAGTTTGAAGAAAAGAGGAAGATCGAATTTGGAGAATCACATTGTAATTTTTGTATTCACCGGTTAATCAATTATGACTGTCTTTGGAATAATCATAATTGTGAATACAATATATATATCATTGTTTGAATAGAGATCAAGAGAGATATAAATGTGATCGATCGATCTAGGGTACTGCATACTAAATCTACTCAGAGTGTGATGTCCATTATAAGCTACTATATATTCCTAACAGATGTATAGCAACGAGCTCTCAAAATATGATGGTCGCACGGATTATTCACCGGTATGAATGTTGAAGAGAGGTAAAGAGAATCCTGTTCGGCCCACCATGTGCGAGTGGGAGATGATGGTTTTATGAGATGGGCTTAAGGCCCGTCCACCCATGTTGGGCCTGAAAGCCCAGCCCACTTTATTAGGGCCCATTGATGAAGGGGTACGTTTCTATTTTTGAGGGAACGTATATAAGGGAGAGAAGAGAGGGACGAAGACATCCGTTGGCATAATAACACACGTATTCTCTCCCTCTCTCCCTCCAAAAGAAGAACGAACGCTAAAGGCGACGCCGTTTTCTCTTCAAGACCAATCGACGTCATCGGATTGAACGGGATCGGTTTCTCTTCCTCAATCTTAAGCATTGGTGTTTAATCTGTGGTTAACAAGGTACGCTCGAATCCGTGGTGTGCTTTAGGATCGATGATACGTGATTTTCCCGGGCTTATCTTCCGCATTCATTTTAAGGGTTCGATTTAGTGTCGAATCCGGTTTTCGGGGATCCGTTAATTCCCGACAGTTTCTCATGAACTTTTTGATGAAATGACCGAAAGGGACATCTACGGCCGGAACCCGATGATTAAGGGTTGCAAGAGAGGACACGGGCTAAGCGCAATGGTTGTATGATAAAATGCCGTTTAGGGATAATGTGTCGTGGAATTGTGCAATTGATGGAAGGGCAGGGATTACACACGCATCAGAGGCTCGTGGCTATTTTGATTCAATGCCTTTCCATAACGTGGTTTCATATAGAACCATGTTGGCTCTTTACGTATGTGTTAAAGGTCACATGGAGTTTTTGAGTTTGTTTGATAATATGCTACAAGAGGAAGAGATTAAACTCAACAGGACTTCTTGTTAGTGGACCTCAACGCGGGCCACTTAGTTCATTCTTACATGAAATATTATGATATTGAAGCTGACATGCTGCTTTCGACTCCCCTATTGACAATTTATGCAAAATGTGGCACTGCAGATTTAGTCGAGAAAGGGCTTCGATCCGATGCCCGACAGAAGTGATGTCTCGTGGAATGCTATAATCATGGGGTATGCAATACATGGGCGAAGTGAGAAAGCCCTGGAAATGTTCTTGTATATAGAGAAGAAAGGTCCAATGCTGAAAGATGCTACTTTTGTCGGCATATTATCCGCCTACACACATTCCAGATGGTTCAAAAGGCTAGTGGCGTTTGAACCTAATGTCTCGAGTTTATGATATCCACCCTAAGGTGGACCGCTACGGTTGCACGGTCGATCTTCTTGCTTGGACTGGTCCCGCGAAGGATTCGGGAGAATTGATTAAAACTACCTAATGAGTACTGAGGCAGGATCTTCACCACGGGGTCCTCTGCTTTCTTGCTTGTAGGATCCATTTCTCATATTGAACTTGGGGAGATGGTGGCCAAGGGTTTGATCGTAGTGGAACCAACAGATGTTGGGCCCTATGTGCTATTGTCAGACCTGTCAAAATTGATTCTGCAATGACTGCCCAACTGCTCAAGCATTAATTTGTACCTTTTCTAATAACTATGATACGGCAAGCAAATACAGAAACGAATAAATTGTACTAATTAATACAAAAGTTCTGTGGGTTCTTGTCAGCGACATGTACCCTGCATATTTAACACGAAAATGGTGTAAATTAGGTGAAACAAAAGCATGTAATTAAAGCCGACTATCGTGGGACGATGCTTTGATTACCTAATGCGGTAAATCAAAACATTTTTTAATTAATTTAAATGTCTTATTCGGACAAAGAATAATTTAAAGTCCACATAGCATGTGAAGCTCCTTTTTCTGATTTTAATTTTGATATGATTAAGGTTGTTCAACCACCGTCCATAATCAGTCCAAGAAATCAGCACAACAAAGTTGAGTTTGATTTATTCTAATTGAAGAAAGTATTTTAGGGACAAATTAGGTTATAGTCGAGAGTTACTAAGTAAATCGAGAGAGAGGCAGAGAAAGAGAGAGCCTCTTAGTTATTTTAAGGTCTAACTTGTGAACAGTGCATTGGTTTATCTTTAAGAAAAGTTTGTATTTTAATAAGTTTTTAATCTAATATTTCCATTAGCTTGCATTTACGTACTTAAAATAGTAAATTACTTCGACTTGTTCTAAGACTTGACAAAATCAAAGTTGCTTTCATTTTTAATGTTCTCATAAACTACTATAAGAAATCTTTATGAGAATGACTCAGAATTGAAATTCGACAAATAGATTGATTTGAATGAAGATGCATGCGGAAGCCAACAATGGTAAGTGCCCCTTGCCGCCGTGCAAAAAGTGCGGACACTTGCAATATGCCCCGAAATTTAAGGGCTTGAATATTTAGTAATCGAGAAAATGATTTGTCTATTGATTGCATGGTTGCTATGAAAAATAAATTCAAATATATGGCATCCCTTATTCTATGTGTAACGGCCTATTGGGTTAATTTTCTTTTTAAAAAAATATATAGTTTAACATCAAAATTAAAAATATTACTCAAAATTGAAAAAAAAAATACGGAAAAATATATATTTGAACTTCCTTATTAATATTTTATATTACACGAGTATAGAAATTTTGAGGCAAAGAGAAGAAAAGGGGCAAATTGGTGGAGAGACTTAGTTTTTTTTTTTTTTTTTTTTTTTTTGGTTCGAAAGACTTAGTTAGTTTGATAACTATGTTATTTGGGGACAAATTTTTATATTCACTATTAATTCTTTCGCGGGGTCAAAAAGTGGGGTATTGGGCTGCATGTCATTTTGCGGGGAAGGGCAATTTCTGTCAAAATTTGAAAATTATGAAAAATTTATATGTTGATCCACATTTTAATATCTGAATTATGTGAAAGTTTATGTGTATCAATGGGAAAAAGTTAAAATGCTTACATTGCAAAAGGTTAATACCACGAGAAACCTCAAATTGATATACTTATAACAAATTTGTTCCAAACTAATTTTTTGACCACAAAAAAACCTAAAAGTGGTATACCTATGATAAATTTACTATTAATTTTTAAACCACTAAAAGGCCATGACTAGTACGTTCATGATAAATTTAGCCTCATTTAGTTTCTATTAAATTGGATTAAAAATATGAAAGACTACAAATTGGTTTATTTGTAACAAACGAGGGGGTAAAACCCCAAATTTGTATATCCATCAACTGTCACATGTTATTTAATTCAACAATTTAATGGTAAAACTTAACAAAAACTAATCAACGGTAAATTTATCACAAGTGTATCAATTTGAAATTGGGATAAATTTATTACAGATATATCAATTTCGGATTTTTTATATTTTTTCTATAATCTTTATTATTGCTCTTCTAGCACTTTTGCACTTAATTCTCTTTTCCTCGAGGTCGATTTATTATGACTATCTTTTGTTTTATAGAAAGGTAATAATACACCTTTGACTCATAAGCTGGTGTTCAATGATGAAATCTCGAACCCTTATTTTTATGAATTTAAATACATTAATAGGGCATCTAATAATGCTCAATTCTAGTATAACGCGTTGCATGCTACATGATTCGTCAATGGGAATCATGCATTTCAGCATTAATAATCGATCAAAGGTATAAAAAAAAAAAAAGCGGCATTAATTTATAGGGACCTCTCAAATTAATAACAATTGAAATGTGTTTGTTAAGTGAAACACAGCTTTAGAATTTTTCAATTTTTCGACTATCTGGTCACCACGAAATTCTGAAGATTAGTTAGTCATGATTTTGTGATTAGTGGTATTGTTTTTGTTGTTAGTTTATTAATAATTTTCTTGACGATATAGTAATTTTTATTAATTGATGTAAATGTCCAATGGACATGTATTCCGAGATATCAAAGATATTAAGTAGGGGTGAGCGTCGGTCAAGAGTTGACCTTGGACCGACTCTGAACCAGCCCAAGTCAACCAATCTCAGTCCAATTCCTAGGGAAAAGTATGTTGGTCCTTACTCCTGGGACCTCTAAACCCCACATTATTTGAGTTGATTCTTGATCAAGAGAGTTTAAGGTTGATCCAACTTAAACTAACATTGTAAATATTGTATATTTTGTACTATATGCTTTGTCTATTCTAAACCCTAGTGCCTCCTCCTTTCTTATCTTTTTTCTTATGTTTACCATGTAAATTAAAAAGTAAATAGAAACACGGCCTTAATTCAACCCAGAAAAAAAAAAAAAAAAAAAAACCCTCTTCGCTCACCATGCTATTTGCTTACCTCAGCCTCGCTCACTGCTCACCTGACTCGCATGTGCTCACTCACCTCACACTCATCTCTCTTCACTCGCCTTGCGCTCGCTCCTCTTAGCTAGCCTTGCTTACCCTGCCACTCACCTCCATTCGCTTGCCTCGTGGCTCACCTTAGGTGTCTCCTCGCTTGCCTAAGGTGTTATTTTTTTTTATGGTTTGTTACTTTTAGCAAGCATGAAATTTATGTTATTACATTATGTCATATTTATGTTTGATATGTATTGGTGTTCATAATTTAGTTGTTCAATGTTGCATTGTTAATATATATGTAATTTAAAACAGTATGTTTAACCTTTAACAAAAAAAAAAAAAAAAATTGGTTGGTCCCGAATTAAACCTAAAACCAAATCAAGTTCTTTGTCCTAGCCTTAATAGGATTGGTCTTTTGCTCCAAAAATTAAGAACCAACACTATGTGGTTTGGACTTTGGGTTGCTAGATCAACTCAATGAGGATTATGCTCACCTCTATAAAGAGATTTTTTCATCCATTTCTTTTTCCATTTTTGATTCCGAGGCAATCTTTTTCTCTATGGGTGGCTATGCAAAAGATAGAAGCATGTAAAAAAGGGCAAGGCATGATTCTGATTGTACTTCCTCAATTGAAGTGATTGAGACGTAGACGATAGACAGTTCTCTCCACCATTTTGCCCCTTTTCTTCTTCTTTTTTCCCCGGAATTTCTCATTCTTTATTGTTATAAAAAGAATTACAACCTTTCCATATCATTTTCCATAACTGCGTTCATACTTTTCCTTAATCGAGATACCCGAAATTCTCGCACAATACAAATACTGATAAGTACATCAGCATGCAATTTTTTTCATAATTTTCAGCATTTTTAATAGCATTTTAAGTTTTGGCGAAAAAGTATAATTATGTTTTATCATTTTTTTTTTAAAAAAAAAAGCTTAACCAAATAAGCCCTTAAAAGATGCTATGTATTCGAATTTATTTTTTTTATTAGCCTTGCAATCAATATACAAAACACTTTCTCAACCATTAAATTTTCCGATCGCGTAAATTTTGGGGCATTTTGCAAATATGAGGAACTTTTGGTGATAGAATATAACTTTAGACATTATTATCATCACTAAGGATATGGCAAAGGGGCAATTAGCGATGTTCCAAGCTTTAACGCTTACGTGCCCGTCGCCTTTTGCCTCACCCCCATCTCCTCCTTCGCAAAATGACATGCATCTCCATGTTCCATTGTTTGACCTTGTGAAAGAATTTATAACAAATAAATATGTATGCGATTTTTAAATTGGCTAAATAAAAAAAATAAAAACCCAAATATCTACCGTGTCAAAAATACCTTGTGATATAAATGCCCGCAATTTTTTTGTCTCGAAAAAACCCAAACATATACAATTGTGACATATTTATTTACCCTCTATTTCAGTTCAATCCAAAGTATATTTATCACACTAAGTGAGTTCAGGGTTTTTTATAATACAAAAAAAAAAAAAGTGTTGAGTATTTGTGTCACAAAGGATAAGTTAAGAGTTTTTAATGACACAAAAAAAAAATTCGTAATGTTTGTGTCATGGTGAGTTTAGATTGGGGTTTTTTATGATATTGACCCTTTTAAATTATGTCCTTAAGTAATACTTTAGCAACCTAATTTTTATTTTACTTGTTGTAGATCCCAACAAAAAGAGTTATAAAAGTTGAATATCACATGAGATTCCACAAATGTGGCGATTCATAAAGGTAAACTAGGTGCATTTTGATAAAGTTATGGATTTTTTGGTAATATGAAGAGGTAGTAAGTTCTTCAATTTGGTTGTTGAAGTGTCAATGCTTGAAGGAGCTGAATTTAACCCAAACTGATTTAATAAAAGAATCGTCATGTGACTTCATTAAGATCCAACAATCTGACCAATTCTATCTCTATGTGGTCAGCCATACGATCCAATTTTTACTCCCAAGTTTTTAAATAAATCTAGATATCGAGTTCGAATCTCATTTTTCATTTTTATCTTTCTTTTTTCTCATATTGAAATCTTGAATATTAGAAATTCCACGAAAAATCTTCAATCCATTAGAAGGGGCTTTTTCTATGGTCCATGACGAGATATCATAACAAACTAAAACTCGAGAGTTTACAATCAAAACTAGAATGTTCGGCAAAACCAAAACTCGAGAGTTTATAATCAAAACTAGAATGTTCGGCAATAATTACATCAAAGGGCGTCTGATGATGATAATGACCTTTGGGGACCATTTATGTGGCAAGAGTGGGAAACTCTAAACATTATTAAATTTGATCATATGCTTGTTGACATTTTGTGGCCATTTACATGATAATAATAACAAACTTTGAACTTGATTTGTGACATCCAGATTTTTCAACCCTGTCTTTTACTGAATAAATCGGGCATTTCATTGACGTGTCTATAGGGCTATTCTCAGAACTGATCATTCTTAAGATAACTAAACTATTTAGGGAAACCATTAAGAAATTTTAAGGTAATAGACTTAAGAACTCGATTAGGAATCAGCTTCTCGACCGTGTCCATCTTTAGAGGTCATTACGGCACAGTTAAAAATTGATTTGAAATCAGAGATAGACTTGGTCAACAGAGATGTGTGGCTAATCGTGAGTGACACCACTAAATTGGAAAATTCTTGTCGATCGGCACTAGACTGATTTTTTTTATTGTTTTGGTACCTTGTGTCCGTATTTGGATTATCAAGATTTTCACGATAATCGACAGTCACCAATGAGTCAAGTGGGTTCATAATGGCTCGAAGAAAATCGACCACGGGTCATTTGCACTTAAAAATTTCTAAAAGTTACCCAATAGCCTAGGTCGTGCTAAAAACGCGTCAAGTGGAAATTAACCGCGAATTCAAGTCCGATTTCAGAAATTGAAGTTTCTGTCATGTCACATGATTAATTTCAACGGTTATGCATTGTGGTGATAGTCATGACTCATCAAGACGATAATGTCGTGATATTTGACTTTTTGCACGAACTCCTTAGCTTAAGGAAAAATTGTGTTTTGACGTTAGCTTATGAGATGTGTTAGCAATATTATGATATTTAGATATCTTTTAGAGATATTTAAAATATTTTCTTTTATTTCAATATCTAATTTGAAGATGCACATTTAATTTGATTTCTTTTTATTTCTTGCATCTAAACTTATAAATAAGCTCTTCATGTACTTTTTTTCAATATATCCCTATTTACGTTACATTTAACTGTAGTCATACACCCGTATTTATTTTTGTCCTCAGAAACAGTGTCTAAACCACCCAATATTTAAAAGCTGATTGAAAATTATTTAGGAGCTCGTACTCATCAAAACATGCCTCTTGTCATCGTGTGTCAAATCAAAAGACATCAACTGTCTTTATAAAATGTTGGTCAATTCTGTAGGTGAAAAGAATTCGAGAAATATCTAAAAAAAATCTTACTCACGAACCTAGTTTAATTTTTTCAAACGATGTCAAGTTGGCAAAGCATTACGTGTGTGTCCTGGGCGTTAATATTAATGAGGATGTACTTGATAAGTACATAAATAATAACGACACCTTTTTCTTAATAAGTGTGGAATCTGCCAAAATATTTTGAAAATAAATAAATAAAATTGATGGGTTTTTACCCCATGTGGTAAGTGCGGATGACAATATGATTCTTGTGTACAAGTCACATTTCCGATTTTCTTTTCTTGGCTAAAAAAGGGGAAGCTATTACACGAAATTAGTTGGAACGTATATAAAAGGCGTATCATCTGGTTATGGGACAAGGGGGTGTACACACATTCGAGGACTTTATCCTAAATTTATGGAGATTGCAACATTGGGCCATGATGTGATCAAAACCCAAGACACAAAAACTATGGCCCAACCACATGATGTGGCAACTCTCTAAAAAGAAAGCATGAAATTGACCACCAACAACAATAACAACTTGCCCAATTTGTGTTCACGCCCCTGACATTCCCTCCTCTCTTTTCCCTCTCGTGATAGAAATTACATAAAATTCGAGTCCACTCCAACCAAAGCATGATCAAGATCTTAGCACCTAGGCCTATATATTTACATGTATGATATTTGAATCTCCTCTTACTTAACCCAACGGGACGATAACTAGTTAAGATCTTAGCACCTAAGCCTATATATTTACATGTATGATATTTGAATCTCCTCTTACTTGACCCAACGGGACAATGACCGGTTAAAAACTGATATTGATACTTCAGATGATAGCAAACTCTAAATTCTAGTTCAAAAAGTAGGTGCAATCCCTTACTAGGGAGGTAATCCCTTACCAGGGAGTGATAGATCCAGCCATCTCTCCTCCAAACCTCATCGAACCAAGCAAATTGGGATCCAATTTAATCACATCCATGCCTTGTCCACGTGCAGTACCACGACAACCTTGTCTAACCTATGAAGAATTGTACCCCCACCCAACCGGGGGAATAGGGCGAATCCTTCCCGTTAGGGTTTTTCCTAAGGGGCCCACGAGGTGTTAAGAAATGTGGTGTCGTACATTTATTTGAATTCTAATGCACTCGTTGATGGTGGGATTTTGCGATATGGACATCACCTTTCTTGCCATGCTGCCCCTCCCTTCCTTTCCTTCAAGAGAGAGAGAGAGGTGATCAATGGCAGCATCATTAGCTCCATCTCCCAAAGCTTTGCGAGAATTTCGAGGGTTCTCCTCCTCCATTGGCAACTTGAATTGGCTGCTCCGATGGAAAGTTTCAAGTCTTCTCTGATGGAGGACCAGATCTGGCCTGCGACGGCGCGAGGTCCTGCTGCAGGAGCAGCTATCCCCGGAGGGGGAGCAGAGGCGGCGTCTCGCGGCGGCGACGGTGGTGGTGTGGAGGCGCAGGGCGTACGGGTCGAGGAGGAGGAGGAGGTCGGGGGTGCCGCCGCCGCTGCTGCCGCCGTGCCACCACCTGTGCCTGCCCGCGGCGTGCGTGCCGAGCCACCCCGACTGCCCGGCGGTCACCGCGCGCCTGCCCGTGACAACGTCGGTCGTCGTCGCAACGGTCGGAAACGCGCCTAATAAAAACCCAAAACTCCCTCGCCCACACCACACGCGCTCTCGCTCTCACTCTCTTCTTCATGCTCTTCGTCTGAAACTCCCTCCCTCTCTCTCTCTCTCTTTAAAAGCGAAGCGGCTCTCATGGCGGCCGAAGCTCGGCGCGCCGCTCCTTTTCCCGCTCGGATGATCGTGAACAGGTACTCTGTCGATCTTCATTCGTGGGTCTCTGTTCGATTTTGAATATCGTGAGCTATTTGGATTATTTCTCTCTCTCTGCTTTTCTTTCAAGCTTAATTCCAATCGGTTCTGTTCTTTTGCAGATTCTTCGGGAATTCCATCGCGACGAAGAATTACTGTTGCGCGATTCGCTCCTACCCCACTCAAGCGGAGGATTTCATCCCCCTTTTGTCGACGGAGACGGAGACGCCCGACCCGATCTCGCGTCCGTCTCGCCGCCACCTGAAGCTTCGCGTCGTCCCGGAATTCAGCACCGCGAAATCGTCCGTGAAATCCGACAGCGGATCGACCAGCGACTCCAACGCCGCCGTCTGTTCTGTCCCCAGGAGCCACCGCAAGCGGTCCAGAGACGACGCGATCGGCGGCGACCACTTGAACAGCGATCGCTTCCCGGCGAGTCGTAGTCCTCCTCACAAGATGAGCACGAATCGGAGATCGACTGTTTGATTTCGCAACATGTAAGACCCTTCCTCTTTCAATAATTTTATTTTTTGATGGTTTGATTAGGGTTCTTACACTTGTTCTGAGATTTCAAGAAAAAAACCCAGAAAACATTAACAATGTCGGCTCTGTTCCCGGCGAAGAAATATTAAATTTTCACGAATTGCGTCAAGAAATTACTTATTATTGGAAGGGAAACAGGAAAATTAGAAATTTCCTGACAACTTTCCTGTTCTGGACGTGTCTGCAGACACAGGCGTTCGCGAGGAAACTGAAGGAGAAAGACAGAGAAATCCAGAGAATCGAGAAGTTGAACGGTCTGCTCCAAGAGAAATTGAGGATCCTGGCGATGGAGAGCCAGATGTGGCGGGGCCTCGCCCAGGACAACGAGTTCGAAGCCGACTCCCTCCGCTCCACCCTCCGCTCGCCCAGCCAAGGCGAGGCTCGGCCTGGCCCGCGCCGGCGACGCCGAGCCTCGCCGGATCTGGGCGAGGCCGAGCCTCGACGACCGGCCGTCCATGGCCGAGGCCGGCGACCGGCGAAAGAAAAAAAAAAAAAAAAAAAAAAAAGAAGAAGAGAAGAAGAAGAGAGAGAAGAGAAATTTTTCTTCAAGAAATGTTTTTTTTTTTTGGTAAAGTTTCTTCAAGAAATGTTTTGGAGCGAAAACAACAAATTGTTGTTTCTTTTTTTTTCTTATTTCGTTTAGAACAAAAAAAAAAAAAGTAAACGCAACCAAACGCGTTTGCATTGCTTTTTGTTTCTTAACACTTTCCGTATGAGAAGTGTTAGGAAACGTTTCTAAGAAACGTTTCCATGCACGCCCAAATAGTCCTCTTTTTTTTTTTTTTGTTTTTTTGGTCAGAAGTAATAACCTCTTTTTTGTTTTTGTTTTTAGATATAGGGAGATTCTTTGATATCTTTTCTGTTGGAGAATAATGGGTAAAAAACCATCGAGAGGGATGGTTTTTTCAATTTTTTGTGTAAATACAAATACATAATAAATGTTCTTTTTTTTTTCTTTTAATTACTGCGTTCCTATATTTTTGTCTTTTGGAGCAAATTGTTGCCTCTCTAATTCCCTTTTCAATTTCCTTATTATGCTCGAATATGAACATTCTTCCAACAAATCACCCGTCAACATTGATATATAATTTCAAACCTCTCTTCTTTTTCTTTTTCTTGTGATTTAGACTCCAAAAAAACTAGAGAAAAATATTCCCTTTTACTATGTTATTCTTTAATTTCATGTTAGGTTATCGATACGAAATTCTAAAGATAATGACCCAAATATACAAATAAAATGTCTGAAAGATGGTGATTTTCCAATGAGTGATTATATTTAAGAATGATTATCTTAATAATTTTCTGAATGGCATGGTAAATTGTGTTATTGAATTCACGGAAACATGGGTAAGTAGTCCCAGAAATCAAGAATATAAAGAAGAGCTTTTCCGTCATTGTTCTTCTTCTTCATTTATTTTTTTTTTTCATTTTTTCTAATCGTATGAAATGATCGAGACACATGGGCGTTAGACACTTCTTTGCACCAATTCCCCCCTCCCTTTTCTTTTCCCATCTTTCCCTCACAGTTTCTACGCTCGTGTAATATAAATGTCAATACGTAAATCTTTCCCCCTCCCTCACTCTCTCAATTTTTGTGGTAACTCTCGACCATAACGTTAGAATAAATAAAGTGATAAAACTATAATTACTTTCCTCAACAAAATAAATAAGAGAAAATAACACAAATAATTTGTAAATTTTAATGTGATTTCTCAACCTTTAATTTGTTAAATGTGGTCTATGAATTTTAATTCAATATACAATGCCGTTCATGAACTTTCAATTTGTTCAATGTGATCCATAAACTTTTAATACATGTTCAATCTAGTTTTAAAATTATATGAAAATATATAATATTATCCATATACTTAAATTAATTGAAGGATAACATTAAACATTTTTATACAATCCATGAACTAACTTGTATGTGAACAAAACAGTAAATCTGCTACCTTACCTGTACTTAAGGAATATGAATAATTTCCTATACGGTACATCTATATTGACAATTTCTTTATAATACCATTGAATTTTTATTTTGGTTGGGGACCGTAATTCCCATTGTTCCTGATGCGGGAGCATCCCCATCACGCATCAGTTCCGGTGAATCTCGTTGATCAATTGGCAAAGTGTCTGTCGGAAGTGGTGGGTCAACAGGCCATTGAGATTTTTGTTTGACATGCATGTGCCAATAATCTAAATACAGAAAAGAAAAAAAAAATACATTCTATATCTTGAAAGCAGATATACAGGAGAGGGCTGGGATCACTCGGCTATTCGGAAAGGACCGAGAGAAACATGTGTTGGACATTGTCCTGTTCCGCAGCATCCCGCCTTGGTAAATGGCAAATGCGCGTGTTACAGATTAGGACCATTGATGTATGTGAGCTTTGTGCCTCTGTGAGAGCAAAGGAAGCAAAAATAAAAAGGGAATTTTCCACCTAGTTAGATGGATTCATATTATTGAGTGTTTGACTTTTTGGACTATCTTGAAAATTTCCGACGGTCAAAATTGATCAATTGCATCTTAGTATCTTATAACAAGGTAACCAATAGTGATGGTGGTATTACATATGTATAGGTCGGACGAACGATTAACAATAGATAAGAGAAGATGAGGTCCTGGAAGAGTGGCAAACCCAAGATCCTTACGCCATCGAATTTGACTGCAGAGAAAATTGAAACATAGTTTTGTGTTGATGAATGATTAACAATGGAACCAGACCAATTCCTGATTCTATTGTGGAACCATGCTCATCTCTACACATAATAATTCTGCTAAAATGACCTAGTTATCCTTCTCTTTGTAAAGTTCTCCACCAAGTGTTATTGTATTACAAAACACGTTTTCCTACACTTTATCTTTAGTTCAAGTCCATTCTGGTGATTCATGTCAATAACGTAACATGGACAAACTATGCCAAACTTAATCGGTGACATAACTTGAGAACACAGGGATGCAACGTCGGAATTTGTTTGACGACACAACACTAAGATATGGATACACGTTGGAAAGATAGAGATAATTGCAAGATAATATTTTGCTTGATTTACGGGGGCTTTCTAGTTGGTGACTCACAATATGTATAATGGTTATTGTGATTACTTTTCGACGATTCCTAGCGGTTACAATCTCCTGAATAACTCTTGCCCATTATCTCCATGTTCCTAAATTTTACGTGCACAAGCTATTCCATGACGTGATTTCTTTTAATTAGTGCATACTTCATGATCTTGCTTCTAAGTGGTAATTATCCCTTTCAAAAGATGTGTCATTGACTCCAATTGATCCATCAAATGACTTGGTCTTTAAATGATAAGTGTTCCCTACATAGCTATGCCTCTAGTCTCAATTGATTCATCGGACAACTTGGTCTTTGAACAGTAACTGGTCCCTCTAAAATTGTGTGCCTTTCGTTTTATTGATCTTAAACTTCAAAGCAGCTTATATACATTCTTTTGATAAATATTGTTAATATTCATATTAACAAGTGTTTGTGATCTGTCGTTGTATTTCGACAATTGAACACATTGCATCAATGTATACCATTGTCAATCGACATATATTTATCTCCATACTTGTCGATAAGTTAGCACACTTGTATTAATACCCACGCAGTATGCACATGACTATACCCATCACACGTGATGTTCACTTGCTTGTGCTAGACAAGCCATATTTTGGGTACACTCTAGCAATAGGCCACCAATAGATTTACTTCATCTATTGGTAGGAGATCAGATATGATTAAGTTTTATTGGGATAGCAATAGTTTGTTACCAAAAAGGAAAAGTAAATCATCCCATTACCTCTGAGAAATGCTCAAATTATGATAAGAAAATCTCAACCTTTATGATTGCATACCATGATTACTTATTGTCTTACCTAGTAAAGCAAGATACTCAGTAATTATATTAGCAGCTGAATAGGAATACGTAGCAAGCTAATTACTATTCCTTTTCCTTTTTTAATCTTGCATTTACTTAAATTACAAAAATACTGAACTTTAGACATCTATATAAACCCACTTCAATGGGACACACAAGACATATCTTTCACACTCTTACCCTGTCAATCAATCAAGCCAAATACATTTAAAAATGGAGAAGGGTCAAGTCAAACTCAGTGCACTGGTCTTTCTATTGGTGATTGCTTCCAGTAAGTTTCTTTTCATCTCTCCATTACTATTATCATTTCTATACGTACAACTGCACTAATGAGTTCCTCCACATTTTCCTTCCTTTAAGGTCTTGTCGTCTCACATGCTCAAACAAGAGTAGGACCAGAAGGAGGCTGGGATCACACGCTTGATGTTCGGAGAGGACCGGGAAACACTTGTATTGGAACTTGTCCTCCTGGGCAGCGTCCCGCCTTGATAAATAACCAATGCGTGTGTGTTGCAGGTTAGGACCATTGATTTATGTGAGTTTTGTGCCTCTGTGAGAGCAGAGGAAGCAAAAATAAAATGGGAAATTTTCTTTTAATAAAATTGGTTCATGCCATTGAATATTTGACTTTTTCCGTGGTCTCGAAAATCTCCAATGATTAATCGAAAGTAATCAAAGGCAATCATCATATTCCTTATGTACAGCATAGACGAATGATTGAGGCGGGATAAGAGAATAAAAATTTTGATATCTGAACTTAAAAGATGAATTCCCAAAAGAGTGACACAACCAATATCACCTCACGTCTTTGAATTTGATGGCGAAGAAATTCAGAACATAGTTTAAATACTCTAAGTGGGTATGTTTTAGGTTGACAAGAAAAATGGAGTATTGAAATTGAGATATAAAAGGAAATTCGAAGATATTAAAATTCCATTTCTGATTTTATTCACCATCCTTTCCGATCACTCTACAATTAAGGTAAAGAAAATTTTAAATAAAGGCCTTAATTGAGGAAATTCTTTTTCGAAAAATGTCCCAAAATAGTTGGTTGTCTCAAATAAGAGCCTATCAATTTAGTTTCAAATAAAGTTTTTACCGCGAATTTTGCATTGTGACGGTGATTATTGGGAAAAGGATGTCTCTTGACCTTAATCCTAACCCATCAAGACTTTTCGAAGGAAATGGATCTCTTCTCCACAAAATGTCATCGATTTTTTTTTCTTTTCCTTTCTTTCTTCAGCCCTATTTCCCCAAAAGAAATTCCACCAAATCTTTTTTCGAGCCTTCTCCCATAGAATCTTCATTCCCTCAAAGTCTTCTTGTCTTTTCCAGCCAAGAAATGAACTAATCCTGATCACGAAGCTTCGGTTCAAGCAAAGAGGATATCTTAATGTGCTTTCCCCTTCTCTTGAAGATCAAAGAGCTTCTATTTTTGCCTTATCTTCTGATTTCTCCTGCTTGCTAAGAACGTCACTTTCTCCGTTCGCAATTAATGTTAGAGATATTTATCTTTCCTTATTAATTTTAATTGATTTGATTTAACATTGTAATATTTTATTACTTTAAATAGTTGTCTAGAACAGTCTACAAATAAGCTTGTGTATCATCAGTACTATAAACATAAAAATATATAGAAATTTTCTTTTCCGTTTCTATCTATTAACTTCATTAAAGAGGGCCGAGCTTATGATAGATTGGTCTCAGAAGTTTGAATAAAATTCAGAACCTGAGTTCAAATTCACTCAACTAGTGAGCCCAATTCAAATGCCATCCGCGACCGGCTCGAGTGCAATTTATGTGGACGAATCTATTATGAACATTCTCCTATATATCTATGACGAAAATTGATAATAGAGGACAGGGTCCTGCCTTAATTTTTCTATGCAATGAGTAATCAAATGGGTCGTCAAAATTAACTATCAACACTAACAAGAATGAGGAGAGTCCAAATACACGTTTCCAAAGTAGCGATTATCACAAGGAGCACCGGCATTGCAAAGGTGAAGGAGGAGCTTCGAAAGATTGAATTTCCACAAGATTAGCAAACCCGAATTTCGAAATTGATGAAGCAAAATGGTTGCGGTGGTTGAAACATTCGCATATTGCGACGGAATTGTTCTATGGCGAGAAATTTGCTAATCATCGAGCAAGAGTTGGTGGATTGGAGGCTAAAGTTAGTCGAAGAAGATGATGTAACGGACTCCTTTGAAGTTATCACCAATCCTTCATTCATTAAGGTTAACATAACAGAGACAAACCACGCTTTCTCTCAAATGTGTAATGTAAGAGTTTTCCTAATGTGGACTACATTAATTGATATTGTAATTTACTGTTTTTACGGCTACCGTAAAACAGGGCTGGTCTAAGGTGAGATAGAAGGTTTCTTAATTAGTCTAATATAGGGCTGGCTAGTGTGGGCTGAGTTGAGCCTGGCCCGTAATGAGGGGGCCTAGCTGGAAACTTTATAAATAGTGCTCAAGTCTCTCATCTAACCCTAATTCTCACATTATCCTCACCTAAGGGCGTTTACCTAACGCTACACGTGAGGGGGCCGCCTCATTGAGCTAGTGATACGGAGGGCAATAAAGGAAAAGGACTTGTGCGTGGAACATTGTGTTTCCGCTTCCGCTTCAAGAACGATGGATCCCAAAACAGGTGCGTTAATCTTTCTATTCAATTATGCATGTCCTTGTTTTAGTTATGGAGATCTTGGGGTCGCGTAATTTGCATCCAACATGTGGTATCAGAGCCTCCATAACCCTAGAACTCGAACGCATAGTATTTTGCCATAATTTGGTGATTTTCGGGATTTTTAAGTATAGTAAAAATAAAATTAAATCACAAATTCGGACTACGCTCGACGAGGCGAGCAAAACCGTGGGAGGCGCATCACCAGGGGAGGCCCCACGCGCCCCCACACGCGGCCACGTGCCGCCGAGCGTCGAAGACGCGCGCCCACGCGCCCTCACGCGCTCCCACGCGCGGGGCGCTGTTCGCGCGTGCGACGCACGCGGGCGCTGACGTCACGATGACGTCAGCGACCCGAACTCGGATTCGATCCGATTGGACCCGACCCGAATGGCAATCGACCCAACCCAACCCAACCCGGGACCCACCCGACCCGTTGACCCAACCCGACCCAGTCACCTGTTGACCGGACCGGTCAACCGGTTGGACCGGGCGGCTGGACCGGGAACCGATCGGACCGATTTTGACTGGCCTTTGACGCCCGCGCGTGGGCTCCACGCGCCACACACTCAGGCGGCGCGTGTGGGCGCGTGGAGGCTCTGATTCGCGCGTGGCCGGCGGTGATGGACTCGTACGAATATTCCCTACGTCATGGTGTATTTATTTTACATTTTTTGATGATCTTATGGATGTGAAAATATATACGGAATCCTAAATACGTGCTTTTTAGTGTATTTTCTATGTATTTTTTCTTGTATTTTTCTGTGATTTTGAAAATATAGGTGCCGGGATACAGGTATGTTATCACATGAACTTCATGAGTGTTATTCATTAATAATATACGATAAAGTTTATTTTTATTAATGAATGAAGCAATGTAATTAGCATAATAAGTGATTTTAGTGATTTACTGCCCCTATCACTAAAGTTAAAATCACATATGTATGGTTTATGTGAGATGAAAATTTTATATCCCTGGTATGAGAGAGTTTCAATAATTCAATTGAGTTGTGACCGCCAAAGTGGCACACTTAATTGGGTTTGAGAAATTTCGGTCTCGTATATCGATTGAGATGTCTCCCGGTCTAATGCATAGTCATACTCCCAAAGGAAGTGATTATGTATTAGTTCATGGAGGGATACATGATAGTGTGGTGGAGGAGTGACCGATCATAATGGTTCATATGCCCAAAGGTGATGAATTCACGAAGATTGGAACATATTCTCATAACTGCTATCATGTGGGGAGTGTACAGTTGCATGTCATGTATTATACCCAAAGGTGATTATGTGATTTTGCATGTAACTCTCTGGATGTGTACTTGTACATCAAGTTACACAATACTCACATGATGCTAATTATATGCATTACTTGTTTTTTCAGTCACCTTTTTCTGTAAATGGTAACTCTGTCACCATTGAGGTTCTTGCTGGTTCGAATTTTAAGAGATGAAGAGAGGATTTTCTGTTTGCTATGGAGATGGCAGATGTTCATATGGCTCTTACTGTTGATCGGCCGACAGATTTGACTGCTGAGAGTACAGAGGCTCAAAAAGCAAATTTTGCTGCATGGAAAAGAACAATAGAATTTGTTTGCTGTCCATGAAGCGTTCCATTCAGGAACACTTGAAAAGTGATTTGCCTGCAGACTGCAATGTTAGGCAAATGATGGAAGCTTTGATGGCTAGAAACCGTGTGTCGCCTAATACTTTGAGATAGGGACACATATGCAAACACTTTTATTATGAAGTATGATGGTTCGGGTGGAGTTAGAGATTATATTCAGAGGATGGTTGATTTGCAAACAAAGCTTCAGGCTCTCAATGTTGAAATTCCTACTGCTTGCATTGTCCATCAAGCTCTAAATACTCTTCCTCCTGATTTTGGGATTATCAAGACCAATTATAGTTCCCAAGATTAAACCTGGTCTGTTAATGACCACGATTGCAAGGTTGGTGGCGAGAGGAAGAGAAATTGAAGAAAGATAAATGACATATTGCTCTTTATGCTTCTAGTTCTACTAGTGACAAGGGTAAGAAGTTGAAGAACTATACCCACAAAGGCAATTCAGAAGCTGCTGGTCCTTCCAACAATAAAGGAAATTCTGAAGATGCAGATCCTCTTAACGCACTGGGTCCTAAGAAAGCATTCACCAAGAAGGATGGTGTTCTTTACTACTTTTGTAGGGAGAGAGGACACGTGAAGAGACGTTGCAACAAGTTTAAGGCTTGGTTGTCAAAGAGAACCAAGAGTAAGCCTAAAGGTAATGATTCTTTGGCATTTGTTTATGAATCCAATCTATCTGAAGTTCCGACCAATTCTTGGTGGCTAGATAGTGGTGCAACTAATCATATTGCATTTACCATTCGGGGTTCATAAACCGAAGGACGCCAAATCAGAATGAATCAAAGCTCTTTGTTGGAAACAAAGCGTTAGAGTTGATGTTGAGTTCGTGGGAGATGTTATTTTGATTTTAGATTCTGGTTTTCGGATGGTGTTAAGAAACACTTTTTACATACCCTTTTTTAGGCGGAATTTAGTTTCTGTGTCTTGTTTGGACATGTGTGGATACTCTTTTGAAATAAAAAGTAATACTATTTTCATATTTTATGATTCAAATAAGATTGGGTGTTGCAATTTATCCGATGGATTATATCGATTAAGTTTATCTCCCAACGACATGTACGTTGCTTATTCAACTGAAAAAGTTGTTTCCAAAAGACCTCTACCTAAGGAACAATCTTATGCATTGTGGCATAAACGTCTTGGTCACATCTCTAAAGAAAAAGTAGAAAGGCTTATAAAGGCTGATATCTTGCCTACTCTTAAAGGTGATCAAGAGATTTGCGTAGACTGCTGCAGAGGTAAGATGACTAAGATAAAGAAGAAATCTGTTGTATGAAATTCAAACTTGTTGGAGGTTATTCACACTAATATTAGTGGACCATACACAGCTACTTTGTGCAGAAATTTTTATTTCATCACATTCATTGACGACTATTTTCGATATGGATACTTATACTTGATTAAAGAAAAGTCCAAGTCTCTTGATAAATTCAAGATTTTTCGGACTGAAGTGGAGAAACAGTTGGGAAAAGTTATTAAGATTGTCAGATCTGATCGTGGTGGTGAGTATTTTGGTAGGCACGGAGATGCTGGACAACTTAAAGGGCCGTTTGCCAAATACTTAGAGGATTCTGGGATAATAGGTTAGTTTACTATGCCCGGCAGTCCTGAACAAAATGGTATAGCTGAAGAGCGCAATCATACTCTTATGGACATGATGAGAAGTATAATTAGTAGGACCAATTTACCTAATTTTCTATAGGGTGAAGCTTTGAAAACAGCTCTTTATATTCTAAATCGCGTTCCTACTAAAGCGGTTCCATTGACTCCTTTTGAGTTGTGGACTGGACGTAAACCTAGTTTAAACCATCTTAAAGTTTGGGGATGTCCAGCAGAAGTGAAGTTATATAATCCAACATTGAGTAAGCTGAATTCTAAAACTATTCGGTGTTACTTCGTGTCTTACCCAGATCACTCAAAGGGGTATCGGTTTTATAACCCTAATGGAGGTACAAGAATTGTGGAATCTCAGGCTGCAAAATTTCTGGAATTTGAAGGAGCCGAAAAGGGTAGCTGCTCACAAGCTATCGAAGATGATAGTATGGTGGGAATTACTAGATCACTGTCTCATCCTATGCAAACAATTATGGAGCCTCCTGTGCCACAAATTGAGCCTATTGTGGCCTAAGATCCTATTGTTGAGATAGTTCCTGAAGAAATTCCACAAGCTCCTCGAGATTCAAAATGAGGATGAAGTAGCTCCGGTCGGAAGATCAACTAGGGAAAGACGTTCAGCTATATCACCGGACTATCTAGTCTACCTGGGAGAGCATGATTATGATATAGGTTGTGTTGTTGATCCCGTGACTTATACTGATGCCATCTCATGTCCTCAATCAGATTTGTGGTTAAATGCAATGAAAGATGAGATGCAATCTATGAAACACAATGGTGTTTGGGAGCTTATTGAATTGCCTGAAGGTTGTAAACCTATTGGTTGCAAATGGGTATTCAAGACTAAAAGGGATTCCAAAGGAAAGATTGAAAAGTTTAAAGTCAGACTGGTAGCTAAGGGTTTCACTCAAAGAGAAGGAATAGATTATGAAGCAACATTTTCTCCAATTTCATCTAAAGATTCCTTTAGAGTGATTTTGGCATTGGTAGCTCATTTCGATATAGAGTTACACCAGATGGATGTTAAGACTGCTTTTCTAAATGGAGACCTTGATGAGGAGATTTATATGGTGCAGCCTGAAGGTTTTGCAGCAGATGACTCAAGTAAGCTTGTTTGTAAATTGAAAAAGTCTATTTATGGCCTTAAACAAGCTTCTAGACAGTGGTATTTAGTTTCATAGCATTGTTACTTCATTCGGATTTATTGAGAACAAAGTAGATTAATGTATATACACCAAGGTCAGTGGGAGGAAATATATTTTTCTCATACTTTATGTTGATGATATCTTGCTTGCTAGTAGTGATATTGGTTTACTATATGAGACGAAGCGGATGTTATCAAAAAATTTTGACATGAAAGACCTTGGTGAGGTGTCTTTTGTTCTTAGCATTGAGATCCATAGGGATCATTCACGCCGTTCATTGGGTTTGTCTCAGAGGGCATATATTGATCGCATTTTAGAAAGATTCAATATGCAAGATTGCAAACCAGGAATTGCTCCCATTGTTAAGGGTGATAAATTGAGTCTTTCACAATGCCCAATTCAAATTTTGAGAAAGCTCAAATGAAGAATGTACCTTATGCTAGTGCACTTTGAAGTATCATGTATGCTCAAGTTTGCACTAGGCCAGATATTGCTTTTGCAATAGGGCTTCTAGGCAGATATCAGTCTAATCCAGGACGTGATCACTGGGTTGCTTCCAAGAAGGTTTTAAGGTACTTAAAGAGAACAAAATATTATATGTTAATTTATAGACATGTTCCAAACTTGCAACTAGTAGGGTATTCGGATGCAGATTTTGTTGGTTGTCAAGATGATAAGAAAACGATTTGGATACATATTTATGTTGGCAGGAGGTGCAGTATCATGGAAGAGCGAGAAACAGAAATCCATATCTTCTTCAACCATACAAGCGGAGTTTGTAGCATGTTTTTCAGCTGCTACTCAAGTTATTTGGCTTTGGAACCTCATTAGGGAGTTATCAGTTTATGATTTTGTGAATAGGCCCATACAGCTGCATTGTGACAATAACTCTGCAGTGTTATTTATTAATAACAACAAAAGTCTCAAAGGATCTAAACACATGGAGGTCAAGTTTTTGACTATAAAGGAATTAGTGCAGAATGGTGACGTTGCAGTAGATTATGTTCCTACAGATGATATGGTTGCAGATCCACTAACTAAAGGCCTACGCCCATGTGTTTTTGATCGACATGTTATTAGCATGGGCTTAGGAGCGTTTTGGGATGCTGTTATTTAGTGGGAGCTGTGTTTTATTTTTCTTTGAATAAAGTTTACATCTGTTTTGTTACAATTTAGTAACACTTTGATACATATATGTCAACTTTTGCATTCAATAAAATATTTTTGAATGGATTGTTATTATGTTGATATATATTGTTAAAAGTCTCAGGGTATTGCTTAAACCTTGAGTAAAGGCTAAGGGCATCCGGGTATTCGGTTATTAGCATTGTGCATATGTCTTGTGATACATATAGAAAGGTTAACCGTAAGGACAAGATATATGTGAATTCATTGGAACCATAAAGCATTCTCTAGTGGCACAAGTTTTTTGTGTCGCCTAAGGTAAGAGAATGATGACTGACAAATGGGATCTCTCTATGAGAGATGTTATCCATTTGCCACACTACCATATTGAATCCATATCAATAAAGTTGAGAGCACTCGTGACCATGAAAGGCTCTGTGTGTATACATGCAGTTACCGCCATGATTCGGTGTCTGAGATTTTATGGGATAGAATTGACTATTAAGAATTATCTCTGGACCAATGTGCGCGCAAAAGGTACGATTTCAATTAATATAGTCCAAGTGGGAGGATGTAAGAGTTTTCCTAATGTGGACTACATTAATTGAGATTGTAATTTATTGTTTTTACGGCTACCGTAAAAACGGGGCTGGTCTAAGGTGAGACGGAAGGTTTCTTAATTAGTCTAATATGAAATTTAGTGTGGGCCGAGTTGAGCCGGCCCGTAATGAAGGGGCCTGACTGGAAACTCTATAAATAGTGCTCAAGTCTCTCATCTAACCCTAATTCTCACATTATCCTCACCTAAGGAGCGTTTACCTAACGCTACACATGAGGGGGCCGCCTCATTGAGCTAGTGATACAGAGGGCAATAGAGGAGAAGGACTTGCGCGTGGAACATTTTGTTTCCGCTTTTGCTTAACAAAAACGATGGATCCCAAAATATGTGCGTTAATCTTTCTACTTAATTATGCATGTCCTTGTTCGAGTTATGGAGATCTTTGGGTCACGTAATTTGCGTCCAACATGTAACTCTTGAGTTGATTATGTGCAGTTCATCGTCGCTCTTGTTCACTGCAATTCATTGTCGGTTGTTGTTGTACAAATCTCACCGGCAGAATTGACTAACATTTATAAAACAGTTGATATTGATTCGAAGCATGATAAAAAAAAACATTTAAGAGTTAATTAAAAATCATTTAATATGTTCGTACTCTCCGAAAGTAGGCTCTGACCCACCCAACATTTAAGAGTTAATTAAAAATCATTTAATATGTTCGTACAACAATCATATCCTTAATTTTTGTTCAAACACATTCTTCCTTAGCATATCGAGTTACTACGGTATTCAAATTTCACTGTTGTCATCTCAATGATTTTGGATTATTCCCAAAATCCGCAATTTTTAAAGGTGCTATCTATTTTTATTTGTTCATAATTAATATTTTCAATAAGATAATGTTTCACTTACACTAGAGTTGATTATAAACCAAATATAATCTATCTAGTCTAAAAAGATAGGCACCAAAAGTGCTTTTATATAATGCTATGTTGTGGGGTAGCATGTTCACTAGGGGATGCGGAAACTTTGAGTGTCCCACATAGATATGATGGATATACTTGATCAATGAGTGGAAGGCTTGTTGTACTCGATCGATGCTCGTGGATGGGCACGTTTTGCGTTCATGCAAAGAAATTAGGCAAGTTGAAAAGTTCCAATACCTTATTCTATTGAAGTGACATCTCATCGGATTTTACAAATTGTTCCATTAGTAGATAAAAAAAAAACTCTTTATGTAGCACTCACAGCAATTGGTCACAAAACTCAAATCAAGAAAATTAAAGAGATCACATGGAGGGTGGCTGAAAATTTTGAATTTTAATCACGGGATAACCAAAATTTATAATCCATATGCAAATATCATCTGATTTTCTCTTAAAACGGCATGCATGACATGACCAGTGACTATACTCGAAGACTTCAAGCTATTTGAGGTGGCAAATTTTTAAATAAAATATAACCGTAAAGCAAACCCACAAAATTGGCTTGGAAAGGGCCAAAGAAGTGATTATTTAAAAAGGAAAATTTCTTGCCCTAGATATTTGACTCCAGATTGGCCTTCTCTTAAACAAAGACTATGGATTGTATTGAACTAGGAGAAATTATTTCCCATCCAGAAATCAGGAACGGACCAGCAGGATAGTTCCCAATTCTTTGGAATCGGAAACCGAACACCATTTCGTCTTAGAACCAAACCGCTGGTTTCCGAGTGGGTAAATGGTACCTGTGGCATATCTTTTCTCTTTTTTAAGGAAATTGCACCATATCAATTGTCAGCACTATCCTATTATTGATTTCTTCACCGCAACTTCTTACGACCCATGGACACGCAAGGAGACAAAGGAATGCGAGTCAATGAGGAATATATTTGGCTCTGGAAAGGATACGGATGACAATAATTCTAA
This sequence comes from Eucalyptus brandiana, assembly GCA_014182725.1. Taxonomy (NCBI): domain Eukaryota; kingdom Viridiplantae; phylum Streptophyta; class Magnoliopsida; order Myrtales; family Myrtaceae; genus Eucalyptus; species Eucalyptus brandiana. The sequence continues at coordinate 20,450,404 of CM024672.1, read as the reverse complement.
TTCTTTAATTTTTTTTTTTATCCTCGAAACAAGTTTAAAATAAAAATCTGTTTGATAACGCTATTTTATTTTTTTATTTCCATGATAAATTTTTAGCTCATAAATAGATTTGAAATAGAAATGAGAAGTATGAATTTTATACTTTCTATTTCTAGTATAGAAATAAGAAATAAAAATTATTATCATCACCTATCCTCACTACTAGCGGGCTACCCACCCACCCGCTGTTCACCACCACTCACCTCCCCCCATCGGCCGGCTATTATCCATCGTCCACCTCCTCTCCCCACCGCCATCCACCTCCCAACTACCTCTCACTACTGCTCGCTTGGGAGGGAGAAATTTTATGTTGTTATCAAACGCGTATTTTGGCTTAGAAAATCATCCAAGAAATAGAAATAGAATGCCAAAATAAGGCGCGAGAATATAATAGTTATTATTCATGTCCTAAGTAAGATTTGAGTCTTACTTATATAAGCCAACAGATGAGACGAGGCATTAACTCTCTAAGCCATGCAAAGTGAGAATCATGCATAGTTAGCCAATCTATTATCATTAATCTATTTGTTTTTCTCATCTTGTCGGATAAAGGGTTATTTCCCAAAAATAAGATCAAGATCCAATAATTCGCTTGCTGAGCGCTCGGCGTGGAGACCAACAAGATAACAATAATTTAGATAAAAGATTGTTAATTCAGCATTTAATTTTAATGTTAAGTGCAGTTGGATTTGGATTTGGATGCACATCAGCTTTAATCTTTATTTATTTTAGCAATTGGATGTTATAAATATGTGATGAAGACCCTCATGGTTATAATTAGCTAGGAAAAAAAAAACATATTCTATAAATTACCCTAATTCATAAATATCAGCATGCTCATCAATCTAATTTCTTCTAGAGTGTGTGTGTCCTATTTTTCTTTGTTAAAATAATTTGATTAATTCATCTAGGGTTTGTTATTTTCTAGACATTGGACATGTCATAGAAAAATTCTTTTTCCTCTCACAAAGCACCATAACGAAACTTTGTACTAGGAAAATTAAAATGAATGTTAAATGTACCCTTTAAATGATGGTAATGTGATGACAACCTATTAATTTATTACTTTATTTATGCTTCGGGAGAAATAAGAGATTATTTTAGATGGATTTTTCTCTTCCTAGTGCACTTATAGACCTGATTGTGAGAATTTGACAGAACCACAACCAACTATTCTAAATGCTTAAACTATTAGATAAATACATGATTTAATAGCTAAATATTCTAACACTTCCCCTCACACTTAATCTAGTCTTTTTTTTTTTTGGTAAGGCTTAATCTAGTCTTTTGTGTTGTACTAAACCTGAAAATTTAATTGGGGAGGCAACAGGGGCCTATAAAGATTCAAACTCGGAATCTTTAACTTTGATGCCATATGAGAATTTGGTGGGACCATAACTGATTATTCTAAAGCTTAAACTATTAGATAAATGTATGATTTAATATTTAAATATGATAACATTAATTTTGGGATATGTTAACAATATCTTTCAGCTCGTATGACAGAAAACAAATTGTCTTCTCATAAGGAGAATTGAGGATATGTTTGTGGGCTGTCCATCCTTCTAGTTAGATTGAACCCAATTCTAATAGGCCTCTAAAGGCAACCCAAGTCCAACTTCAATAGGTGGGCTTCTTCAAAATGAATTAGGCAATTGGCTTGTTGAGTTTGCACAGACCATGGGAGTGTGCTTTTTGCTCAAAGCATAACTTTGGGCATATATTTGGGTCTCAAAATGGCCATCTCGTTGAGCATTCGCAAACTTATTGTGGAGGTGGACTCGCAAGCAGCTATTTCTCTTCTTTAGAAATCAACTCCCTCTCTCAATTTTAACATTCTCATCTCTCATATTAGGAAAATATTAGAGTATTTTTAACGGGTCAAAATCATACATACTTTTATGGAAGGAAACTCATGCACATATTAGTTAGCAAATTGGATATTTCAATCATTTGATGTAAATGACACTCAAGCATTGGATAGGACATATATTGCTACCTTTGTTGATAGTCGATTAGATAGGATTAAGTTCTCTTAGGAGAGTAATGGTGTAACTCTTAAGCTTTGCCTACATTTCTTATTAAAAAAAAAGTAAAATCATTCCATTAACTCCAAGAAATGCTCAAATTATGACAAGAAGATCTCAAATTATTCAATTGTATATCACAAGTACTTATTGTCTTACCTAGTAAAGCAAACGTGCTTTTCAATGGAGATCCGGGAAATAAATTTAGCAAAGAAAGAACACTAAGTAATAAGTAAAACAGGAGCAGAATATGAATAAGTAGCAAGTCAATTACTATTCATTTTTTTGAATCTTGCATTTATTCAATCTCCAAAAACATTGACTTTTATACATCTATATAAAAAAACCCTTCAATGGGATACATAAACACATATCTCTCCTAATCATACCTCAGACAAACCAAGCCAATATACTAGGAAATGGAGAAGGGTCAATCCAAGCTCAATGCAACGGTTGTTCTATTGATGGTTGCATCCAGTAGGTTTTTTCTCGCCTTTCAATTTCCATTATCATTTCTGAGCGTAGAACTGCACTAATGAGTTTCTCCACATTTTCCTTCCTTTGAAGGTCTTGTCGTCTCACATGCTGGAACAAGAAAAGATTGTCCTAACGGGTTTCGTCCTGCTGTTATAGATGGCCGAGGGGGCTGCATTCCAACAGAGGAAGTTCGGGTAGGACCAGGAGATGTTTGTGTTAAAATTTGTCCTCCTGGGCAGCATCTCGCCATTGTAAATGGCAAATGTGTATGTCTATAAGATCGAGGACCACTGATGGACATGAGTTTGTGCGTCTGTGGTAGGAGAGGAAGCAAAAATAAATAAAGTGATTATTTGCTCTTGATAAATAGGATTCATACTATTTAAATTTTCGGCAATCTCGTAAATTTTCGGCGGTTGAAATCAATCGATTGCATCTTAGTATTTTATAACTAGGTAATCAAACATGATGGTCATATTCCTTATGTATAGGTCGGATGAATGATTGACGATGGATAGAGAATAAAAATTTTGATATCTAGTCTCAAAAAGCGAAGTCTTGAAAGAGTGACACACCTGATATCCTCATGTCTTTGAATTTGATGGTAAAGAAATTCAAAACGTAGTTTGGATACTTGGTATGCTCTAGGTTGACAAGAAAATGAAGTGTTGAAATTGAGGATATGAAGAAAAATTTGAAGATATCAAGCATACCATTCTAGTTGTGTTCAAATTTGACCATCCTTTCGGATCACTCGGACAATAAGGGTGGATTCTCATCCAGAAAAGGTTAGACAAGCCGGTTTCACATATTTCTATTTTTAAAATAATCATTTCCTAGGATAGATGCAATTGACTTGTCTTCTAAGATGCCAGACTAGGACACCATTTGTTTTGTGGAAAATGATTTATTGAAAAATATCTTCTCAAAAAAAAAAAAAAAGTGTTTGCTAGTATCGCTTATAAAAATGAATGACACAAAAATAGTTTCATCATTCACAAAAACATCTAAATATAAATTGTTATCGATAATGAATATATTTTTCATTGAATGATTATTCCAAGCAATACAAACAATAATTATATATATAGATATTAAAAAAAAAAGGTTTACTGGATCATTTCTTTTCCAGAAAACAAATGAAGCTGAGGTAAAAGGCTTATATAAAAATGGCTGTGCGCATAAATCTCTGCCCCAGCCACTGCACTCTCGAGCACCGAACAAGTGCATTAGCATGATCGAAACTCTCGAACTTCAGAAATCAGAAGCACAAAGCTTTCCGGAAAAACCAGACATAAGTCGGGAACGATATTGTCCATTGCCCATAAACTCCCACGAAAGACCAGATTCTCATCTCTATCTCTCGACAAATTTATCAAATCCCGGAAAAACAAGCCCACAACATTCGTATCCAGCAGTAAAATCGGATCTGCTTTCTCCAGCAAGTACAGCAGAACACAACGGATCACCAAGGCTTCAGTGGCCAGTGCAGATGTGGCCTGCACTGTTGATAGTTTGTTTATAAAACAAATGAAGAGGTGCCTTGTCCCACATCAAAAAGATGTGAGTGCGCATGTGGACAAGATTTGGCACTAACCGACGATCATTATTTTTATTTATTGAAAATTCGGATTTATTTCTATAAAAATTAATTATAAAGTCTTGTTAACACAGTATGACTATTCACGAAAAAGTTACGGTTATTTTTATTTATTATTTATTTAATTCCGAATTTTTTTTTTATGTTTTTTCAACGTAACCTTTGAGACGTACTTATTTATTTTGCAACATTTCCTAAAATGTTGCCTTTGTTCTTTTTTGCAATCTTTTGAAGAGTTGTCTCTATTCAAAAGACAGATATAAATACTTTTGTTTTGAGCTTCTTCCATTTTTTTGTTTTCTTTCGAAAGAAACTACAGCTATTGTTTCCAATTGTTTCCCATGAGAGACCCTGGAGAAATATTAAAATTATTATCTAGTATTCTCATTTGAAACTTTGCTGTATCCTGAAGAAAATTTGCTTGTGACCATTAGCAACTTTTTGGGGCAAATAAATCCTTAAAGAAAATGATATCACGTCTCAAAGTCTGACTTGATTACTCTAAAGATTCGACTTCATTGTTCTACCCAATTCGAAGCCATATTTTCCAACAATTTTAAAGATTTATCTGTGTAACAATGAAGTCAGAGTCGGAGGAAGTACTTGCCTGTGGTGGTTCACCATCAGTGGTCCTCGAGATGTCGTCCATGAATCCCGAATCTTCCTCTTCTTTTGCCCATCACAACATGCCTATTAGAAAATGGAAATGTAATGGATGGCCTGCAGATTATTATTATTTGCTTGTTCATGTCCACCGCCTCTGTCACCTTTAAGTTGAAGACAAATCCAGAATCATTATATGCACGTAGACCTCTCTATCCAATGTGGCGGACGTGGCCTGGACTTCAAAGTTTACGCAGGAGAAGTCGAGAAAAAAGCCAAAGCAAAATAAGATCACAACCGGAATGGCACGCACCAGTCAGAGACGATCTCCCCAGCAAATTACCACGACGCTTCGCCATACACACAATCGCCATCAAAGATTATTGTCTTTGTATTCAACTCGCAATGATGTCGGCACTGATTACCTCGGTTCGTCTCAGTCTTTGTCTGAGTTCAGCAGCGAAGACAAGGATGAAAATCCCGCTTCTAAAGATGTGGGGCCTGTGGCGGTTTAGGATCTATCTCCATGCAGTTCCCTAAATCGAAGGCCGGTGGTAGCAAAATCAATTTAAAGGCCTCCTCGAATTTGCCGAGATTTCTACAGGCAATGCCTTACATACATGTTGGGCTGGATGGGTACACCATGCATAGCATGTTGAGTGCTTGCGCTGGTGCGGCTCGTTGGGGATGGTTTAGCAAATTTTTCCAGAGGATCAACCATCTCTCACCTTCGTGCCGAACGTTGATGATGTCAAGACTGATCCACGAGATCAAGCGTAAGGTGAAAATGGTAGTTTGTCAATCAAAAGGGAAGCCGAGGGTCGCCGTGTTCAATTTGATACCCGAGAATTGGGGCGGGTACGTGACTCCATGGGTGACCAAGATTGTGCGGTCTTTTGATTGCTTGAAGTAGCTTCACCTTTGGCGCATGATAGTGGGAGATTCAGACTTGGCACTGCTTGCGAGATCGCAGGTACGCGTTCTGCGAGTGCTCAAACTCCACAAGTGCTTTGGTTTATCGATGGATTGGTTTTTACACGTGGGAAATTTGCGCAGGTAATTTAATTTTCTACGCTCGTGTATAGTAACGAAAGACTTGCGATTGCGGTACTATGTTGATTTGCTTACGGTATGCATGGTGCATTGATGAAGTACTTGTAATTTCGTAACTTTGCTTTACTCCATAATATTATTTTCTAAAGAAATCACTCGAGAGATGATAGCATTGTCTTGAATTATGCACTTCCCCAGGTTCTTATGTAATGCTTCGATTAGTTCCTTAGATCCGGCGAAGCCGAGCTCGCCCAGCTGCCGACAAGGTTCGACCTCATCAGGCCACCGCGAGGTCAGTGTCACCCGTCCAAGGCAAGGCCGACCTCACGGTGGCCCGGCGAGATCAAGCCCCACCGAAGGCTGGACGAGCTCGGCCTCACTAGATCTGAGCGAGGCTGCTCGCCCAACCAAGGCTTAGCCGACGAGGCACGACCTCGCTGAGGGCCGATAACGCTCGTGCCTCATCGACTTGGCAACGCTCCGATAAGGTTGCCAGCTCTCATCTAGTCAATCCCCGGTCATCCCAAAGCTGATGACCGACCACCTTGAAGAAGAAGAAGAATAAGAAGAAGACCTTGCTGAGGGCCGGCAACGCTTGTGCCTCGTCGGCCCGGCAACGCTTCGATGAGGTCGCCAACCCTCGTCTAGCAGGTCGCCAGTCATCCCAAGGTCGACGACCGGCCACACCCTTGTCTAGCCAGTCGCCAGTGCAGAGAAGGAGGAGGAGGAAAGGAGGAGAAGAAGAAGAAGAGAAGGAGGAGGAGAAGGAGAAGAAGAAGAGAAGGAGGAGAAGGAGCAGAAGGAGAAGAAGGAGGAAGAGAAGGAGAAGGAGAAGGAGAAGAAGGAGAAGAAGGAGGAGGAGCAGGAGGAGCAAGAGGAGGAGAAGGAGAAGGAGAAGGAGAAAGAAGGAGGAAGAAGGAGAAGAAGGAAAAGAAGGAAGAAGAAGGAGCAAAAGAAGAAGAAGAAGAAGAAGGAGCAAAAGAAGAAGAAGGAGCAGAAGAAGAAGCAGAAGCAGAAGAAGTAGAAGAAGAAGCAAAAGGAGCGGGGAGGAGGAGAAGAAGAAGAAGAAGAAGAAGAAGAAGAAGAAGCAGAAGGAGAAGGAAGAGGAAAAGGAGGAGAAGGAGAAGGAGGAGCAGAAGGAGGAGAAGGAGAAGAAGAAGGAGGAGGAGAAGGAGAAGGAGAAGGAGAAGGGAGAAGGAGAAGGAGAAGGAGAAGGAGAAGGAGAGGAGGAGGAGGAGGAGGAGGAGGTAGAGGAGGAGGGGAGAAAGAAATGAAAAAAAATTATTTTAAAAATGATTTAAAGTAGGAATCGAAATTTTGCTATATATAGAATACATGTGAAGAAGGGGAGAAAGAAATGAAAAAAATATATATATTTTAAAAATGATTTAAAATAGGAATCGAAATTTTGCTATATATAGAATACATGTTTAACTTTATATTTTAATTTATTATTTAGTATGTGAAGCTCTTATTTCTGATTTTAAGTTTGATATGATTAAGGTTGTTCAACCACCGTCCATAATCAGTCCAAGGAATCAGGACAACAAAGTTGTGTGTTATTTATTTTAATTGAAGAAAGTATTTTAGGGAGAAATTAGGTTATAGTCGAGAGTTACTGAGTAAATTGAGAGAGGGGGGGAGAGAGAGAGAGAAAAAGAGAGAGCCTCTTAGTTATTTTAAGGGAATTAAGATTCTTCTAACTTGTGAACAGTGCATTGGTTTATCATTAAGAAAAGTTTGTATTTTGATAATTTTTTAATCTAATATTTCCATTAGCTTGCATATGCATATTTAAAATAGTAAATTCTTCGACTTGTTATAAGACTTTACAAAATTAAAGCTGCTTTCATTTTTTATGTTCTCATAAACTACTATAAGAAATCTTTATGAGAATGTCTCAGAATTAAAATTCAACAAATAGATCAATTTGAATGAAGATACATGCGGAAGCCAACAATTGTAAGTGCCCCTTGCCACCATGCGAAAAGTGCGGACACTTGCAAAATGCCCCGAAATTTACAGGGCATAAACATTTACTCCATAATATTATTTTCTAGAGAAATCACTCGAGAGATGATAGCATTGTCTTGGTTTATGCACTTCCCCAGGTTCTTATGTAATGCTTTGATTAGTTCCCCAGATCTGGCGAAGCCGAGCTCGCCCAGCCGCCAGCAAGGTTCGACCTCGCCAAGCCACCGCGAGGTCGGCGTCACCCGGCCAAGGCAAGGCCGACCTCGCGGTGGCCCGGCGAGATCTAGCCCCACCGAAGGCTGGACAAGCTCGGCCTCACTAGATCTGAGCGAGGCTGCTCGCCCAACCAAGGCTTAGCCGACAAGGCACAGCCTCGCTGAGGGCCGGCAACGCTCCGATGAGGTCGTCAGCCCTCGTCTAGCTGGTTGTCTGTCATCCCAAGGCCGACGACCGGCCACCTTGAAGAAGAAGAAGAAGAAGAAGACTTTGCTAAGGGTCGGCAACGCTCGTGCCTCGTCGGCCCAACAACGCTTCGATGAGGTCGCCAGCCCTCGTCTAGCCGATCACCGGTCATCCCAAGGCCGACGATTGGCCGCCCCCTCATCTAGCTGGTCGCCAGTGCAGAAAAAGAAGAAGGAGGAGGAGAAGGAGGAGAAGAAAAAGAAGGAAAATGAGACGTAGAAGGAGAAGCAGAAGGAGAAGGAGAAGGAGAAGAAGAGAAGGAGGAGCAGAAGAAGCATAAGGAGAAGAAGAAGGAGGAGGAGGAGGAGGAGGAGGAGGAGAAGGAGGAGAAGAAGAAGGAGAAGGAGAAGAAGGAAATGAGAAGGAGAAGAAGAAGAAGTAGAAGAAGGAGGAGAAGAGGAGGAGAAGAAGGAAGAAGGAGGAAAAGAAGGAAGAAGGAGCAGAAGAAGAAGAAGCAGGAGAAGCAAAAGAAGCAGGCGAAGGAGAAGAAGCAAGGGAAGAAGCAGAAGCAGAAGGAGCAGAAGAAGAAGAAGAAGCAGAAGGAGAAGGAGAAGCAGAAGGAGGAGGAGAAGGAGAAGAAGGAGGAGGAGAAGGAGGAGAAGGAGAAGAAGAGGAGGAGGAGGAGGAGGAGGAGGAGGGGAGAAAGAAATGAAAAAAAAAAAATATTTTAAAAATACATGTGAAGAATACATAGAATACATGTGAAGAAGAGGAGAAAGTAATGAAAAAGAATATTTTAAAAATGATTTAAAGTATGAATCAAAATATTGCTATATATAGAATACATGTTTAATTTTATATTTTAATTTATTAGTTAGTATGTGAAGCTTCTATTTCTGATTTTAAGTTTAATATGATTAAGGTTGTTCAACCACCATCCATAATCAGTCCAAGAAATTAGGACAACAAAGTTGTGTGTTATTTATTTTAATTGAAGAAAGTATTTTAGGGAGAAATTAGGTTATAGTCGAGAGTTACTAAGTAAATTGAGAGGGGGGAGAGAAAGAGAGAGCCTCTTAGTTATTTTAAGGGAATTAAGATTCTTCTAACTTGTGAAACAGTGCATTGGTTTATCTTTAAGAAAAGTTTGTATTTTGATAAGTTTTTAATCTAATATTTCCATTAGCTTGCATATGCGTATTTAAAATAGTAAATTTCTTCGCCTTGTTCTAAGACTTTACAAAATCAAAGCTGCTTTCATTTTTAATGTTCTCATAAACTACTATAAGAAATCTTTATGAGAATGTCTCAGAATTAAAATTCAACAAATAGATCAATTTGAATGAAGATGCATGTGGAAGCCAACAATGGTAAGTGCCCCTTGCCACCATGCGAAAAGTGCGGACACTTGCAAAATGCGCCCAAATTTACGGGGCATAAACATTTAGTAATCGATAAAATGATTTATATATTGATTGCATGGTTACTTTGAAAAATAAATTCAAATATATGGCATCCCTTATTATATGTGTAAGGGCCTATTGGGTTAATTTTGTTATTAAAAAAAAAACAAAAATATTTTTTCATCAAAATTAAAAATATTACTCGAAATTGAAAAAATTACGAAAAAAAATATATTTGAACTTCCGTATTAATATTTTATATTACACTAGCATAGAAATTTCGAGGCAAAGAGAAGAAAAGGGACGAATTGGTGGAGAGACTTAGTTAGTTTGATAACTATATTATTTGGGGACAAATTTTTATATTCACTATTAATTCTTTCGCGGGGTCAAAAAGTGGGGTGTTAGGCTGCATGTCATTTCGGGGGGAAGGACAATTTTTGTCGAAATTTAAAAAATTATGAAAAATGTATATGTTGATCCACATTTCAATATCTAATTATGTGAAAGTTTATGTGTCTCGATTGAGAAAAAGTTAAAATGCTTACGTTACGAAAGATTAATACCACGAAAAACCCTAAATCGATATATTTATGACAAATTTACTTCAAACTAATTTTTTTACCACAAAAAAACCCAAAAGTGGTATATATGTGACAAATTTACTATAAACTACCTTTTAAATCACCAAAAACTTTGGATTGGTACGTTCATAATAAATTTAGTCTCATTTAGTTTCCATTAAATTGGATTAAAAATATAAAAGACTGCAAATTGGTACATTTGTGATAAAGGATGGGTAAAATCACAAATTTGTATGCCTGTCAATTGTCACATGTCATTTAATTTAACAATTTAATGGTAATTTAACCAAAAAATAATATGAGGTAAAATTGTTATAGTTGTACCAATTTGGAATTGGGATGTACCACTTTGGGGTTTTTTTATATATTTTCTCTAATCTTTACTATTGCTCTTCTAGCACTTTTCCACTTAATTCTCTTTTCCTCGAGGTCGATTTATTATGACCATCTTTTTTTTTTTTTTGATACCCAGGATCTGCTAGACCCGCCGTGCTTACGCTTGGCAATCTATGACCCGTACAGTGCACGGTGCACCTTGGACCAAGCGTCAATACCTGGAGAGGGGCTAACCCAGGACCCCAACACCAGGGCCCCCCACTTAAGACACTTAAACAACAAAAGGGTTTGAACCCTCGCCCTCGGCGATGAGGGAGACAACGCACACCAACTGCGCTACCCGTGGTTGGGTATTATGACCATCTTTTGTTCCATGTAAAGGTAATAATAACACCTTTGACTCATAGCTAGTGTTCAATGATGAAATCTGGAACCCTTATTTTTATAAATTTAAATACATTTTTAGGGCATCTAATAATGCTAAATTCTAGTCTAATGCGGTGCATGTTACATGATTCGTCGATGGGAATCATGCATTTCAGCATTAATAATCGATCAACAAAAAAAAAAAAAAAAAAAAAAAAAAGTGGCATTAACTCATAGGGACCTCTCAAATTAATAACAATTGAAATGCGTTTGTCAAGTGAAACACAGCTTTAGAATTTTTCTACTTTTCGACTAGCTAGTCACCACGAAATTCGAAGATGAGTCGTGATTTTCGATAAGTGGTAATATTTTTTTCTTAGTATATTAATAATTTTCTTGATGATATAGGAAATTTTGAGTAAGTGATGTAAATGTCCAATGGACACATATTGCAAGATATCAAGGATATAAAGTCGGGGTAAGTATTGATCTAAGGTTGACCTTGGACCGACTCTAAACCAGCCCATCCTGACCAATCCCAATTTGCTTCCTAGGGAAACCAAGTCGGTCCTTACTCCTGGGACTTCTAAACTCTGCACTATATAAGTTGATTCTTGATCATGAGAGTATAGGGTTAATTCAACCCAAACCAACATTGTAAATATTGTATACTATATGCTTTTGTCTATTCTAAACCCTAGTGCCTCCTCCTCTGTTATCTTCTTTCTTATATAATTCAGTTTATCGTGTAATTAAAAAGTAAAAAAAAAACATAGCCGTAATTCAACCCAAATAAAAAATAAAAAAATTAGAAACCCTCTTCGATCGCCTCGCTCTATTTACTCATCTCAGCCGCGCTCACCACTCACCCGACTCGCCTTTGCTCACTCACCTCACACTCGCCTCTCTTCGTTCACCTTGCCACTCGCCTCCATTCACTTACCTCGCTGCTCACCTTTGGTCTCTCCTTGCTTGCCTAACATGTTTGTTATTTTATGGTTTGTTGCTTTTAGCAATCATGAAATTTCTGTTACTTCATTATCTTATATTTATGTTTGATATGTATTGACGTTCATAATTTAGTTGTTTAATGTTGCATTGTTGATGTATATATAATTTAAAACAATATGTTTAACCTTTAACAAAAAAAAATTTGATTGGTCCTGAATTAAACCTAAAACCAAATCCAGTTCTTAGTCCTAGTCTCAACAAGATTGGTCATTGGCCCCAAAAATTGGGAACCAATACTGTATGTATTGGACTTTGCGGTGCTAGATCAACTCAACTAGAATCATGCTCACCTCCATAAAGAGCTTTTTCCATCCATTTCTTTTTTCCACTTTTGATTCCAAGGCAATCTCTTTATCTATGGGTGGCTATGCAAAAGATAAAAGCATGTAAAAAAAGGAAAAAGGGCAAGGCATGATTCTGATTGTACTTCCTCAATTGAAGCGATGGAGACGTAGACAGCAGATAGTTCTCTGCACCATTTTGCCCCTTTTCTTCTTCCTTTTTCCCCAAAATTCTCACTCTTTATTGTTATAAAAAAAAAATTACAACTTTTCCATATCATTTTCCATAACTGCGTTCATACTTTCCCTTAATCGAGATACCCAAAATTCTTGCACAATACAAATATTGATAAGTACATCAGCATGCAATTTTTTTCATAATTTTCAGCATTTTGAATAGCATTATAAGTTTTTGCTAAAAAGAAAAGTATAATTATGTTTTATGATAAAATAAAATAAAATAAAAAATAAAAAACTTAACTAAATAGGCCATTAAAAGATGCTATGTATTCAAATTTTTGTTTTTTATTAGCCATGCAATCAATATACAAAACACTTTCTCAATCATTAAATTTTCCGATCACGTAAATTTTGGGCATTTTGCAAATATGAGGCACTTTTGGTGATAGAATAACTTTAGACATTATTATCATCACTAACGATATGGCAAAGGGGCAATTAGCAATGTTCCAAGCTTTAATGCTCACGTGCCCGTTGCCCTTTGCCTCACCCCCGTCTCCTCCTCGCAAAATGACATGCATCTCCATGTTCCATTGTTTGACCTTGTGAAAGAATTTATAATAAATAAATATGTATGCGTTTTTTAAAAATATCACAGAAAAACCCCAAATTGTAACTACTGTGACAAAATACCCTGTGATATAAATGCCCGCAAATTGTTTGTGTCTCGAAAAAAAACCCAAATATATACATGTGTGACATATTTATTTACCATCTATTTCAATTCAATCCAAAGTATATTTATCGCAATTAGTAAGTTCGGGGTTTTTTATGATACAAAAAAAAAAATTTGTTAGGTATTTGTGTCACAAAGGATAAATTTAGAGACCACCGGCCGTGGTGGCTCCGCTGAGTAGGCTTCAGTGATCCTCTGCGAGGGAGGGGAGAGATTCGAAGCCCTTGCAACGCAAGGGGACTGGCGAAGTTACTTGGCATCTTAAGTGTGTTACCAGGGGTGGTGGGTCCTCCTGCTTAAGGCACATGGGGATTTATGCTTCGGCTACCGGCTGAGGCGGTTCCTCCAGCACCAAAAAAAAAAAGGGATAAATTTAGAGTTTTTAGTGACAAAAAAAAAATCGAAATGTATGTGTCATGGTGGGTTTAGATTGTGGTTTTTTATGATATTGATATTTTAAATTATGTCCCCAAGTAATATCTTTAGCAACCTAATTTTTATTTTACTTGTTGTAAACCCCAACAAAAAGAGTTATAATAGTTGAATATCACATGAGATTCCACAAATGTGGCGGTTGACAAATGTAAACTAGGTACATTTTGATGAAGTTGTGGATTTTTTGGTGATAAGAAGAGGTAATAAGTTCTTCAATTTGGTTGTTGAAGTGTCAATGCTTAAAGGAGTTGAATTTAACCCAAATTGATTTGATAAAAGAATCGTCACGTGACTTCATTAAAATCGAGAGATCTAACCAATTCTATCACTATGTCGTCAGCCATACAATCCAATTTTTACTCCCAATCTTTTGAATAAATCTAGATATTAAGTTCAAATCTCATTTTTCTTTTTTATCTTTCTTTTTCTCGTTTTGAAACCTTGAATATTAGAAATTCCACGAAAAATCTTCAATCCATTAGAAGGGGCTTTTTCTATGGTCCATGACGGGATATCATAACAAACTAAAACTCAAGAGTTTACAATCAAAACTATAATGTTCGGCAAAACTAAAAGTTGAGAGTTTACAATCAAAACTAGAATGTTCGGCAATAATTACATCAAAGGGCGTATGATGATGATAATGACCTTTGGGGACCATTTATATGGCAAGAGTGGGAAATTCTGAACATTATTAAATTTGATCATATGCTTGTTGACATCTTGTGGCCATTTACATGGTAAGAACGACAAACTTTGAACTTGATTAATTTCGACGGTTATGTGTTGTGGTGATAATCATGACTCATCATCAAGACGATAATGTAGTGATATTTGACTTTTTGCACAAACTCCTTAGCTTAAGGAAAAATTGTGTTTTCGACGTTAGCTTATGAGATGTGTTAGCAATATTATAATATTAAAATATCTTTTAGAGATATTTAGGATATTTTCTCTTATTATCTAATTTTATTTCTTTTTATTTCTTACATCTAAACTTATAAATAAGCTCTTCATGTACTTTTTTTCAATATATCCCTATTTACTTTATATTTAACTTGGTCATACACCCGTATTATTTTTTTTCCTCAGAAAACAATGTTTGACCCACCCAATATTTAAAAGCTGATTGAAAATTATTTAGGAGCTCGTACTCATCAAAACATGTCTCTTGTCATCGTGTGTCAAATCAAAAGACGTCAACTGTCTTTACAAAATGTTGGTCAATTCTAAAAACTTATTCACGAACCTAGTTTAATTTTTCAAACGATGTTAGGTTGGCAAAGCATTACATGTGTGTCCTGGGCGTTAATATGAATGAGGATGTTCTTGATAAGTACATAAATAATGATGATACCCTTTTTCTTTTTCTTTTCTTTATGATACCCTTTTTCTTGATAAGTGTGGAATCTGCCAAAAAAATTTGAAAATAAATAAATAAAATTGATGGGTTTTTACCCCCATGTGGTAAGTTTGGATGACACGAAGATTCTCATGGACAAGTCACATTTCCAATTTTCTTTTCTTGGCAAAAAAGGGGAAGCCATTAAAAAAAATCGATGGAACATATAGAAAAGGTGTATCATCTGGTTCTAGGACAAGGGGGTCTACACACATTCGAGGACTTTGCCCTAAATCTATGGAGATCGCAACATTGGGCCATGACGTGATCAAAACCCAAGACACAAAAACTGTGGCCCAACCACATGGTGTGGCAACTCTCTGTAAAGAAAGCATGAAATTGACCCCCAACAACAATAACAACTTGCCCAATTTGTGTTCACGCCCCCAACACTCCCTCTCATGATAGAAATTACATAAAATTCGAGTCCACTCCAACCTAAGCATGATCAAGATCTTAGCATCTAGGCCTATATATTTACTTGTATGATATTTGAATCTCCTCTCACTTAGCTCAACAGGGCAATGACTGGCTAAAAACTGATATTAATAGTTAAGTTAATAGCAGACACTAAAATCTAGTTTGGGAGGCAGTACAATCCCTTACTAGGGAGGTGATAAGTCAGTTTTGGGAGTAACAGATCAGCCAAGCAAGCGAATTGGGATCGAAGTCAATCGCATCCACGCCTTGTCCGATCTCACTTAGCATGCGGCACCACGACAACTTTGTCTACCCCATGAAAAATTGTACCCCCACCCAACAGGGGGCATTGGAGCGAATCCTTCCCGTTAGGGTTTTTCCTAAGGGGCCCACGAGGTGTTAAAAAACGAAGTGCCGTGCATTTATTTGAATTCTAATGCACTTGTTGACGGTGGGATTTTGATACATGGACATCACCTTTCTTCCTATGCTGCCCTTCCTTTCCTTCGAGAGAGAGACAGAGAGAGGGAGAGAGGTGATCAATGGCAGCATCATTAGCTCCATCTCTCAAAGCTTTGCGAGAATTTCGAGGGTTTCTCCTCCTCCATTGGCAGCTTGAATCGGCTGCTCCGATGGAAAGTTTTAAATCTTTTCTGATGGAGGACCAGATCTGGCCTTCGCCGGCGCGGGGTCCTGCCGCGGGAGCAGCTATCCCCGGAGGGGGAGCAGCGGCGTCTCGCGGCGGCGACGGTGGTGGTGTGGAGGCGCAGGGCGTTCGGGGCGAGGAGGAGGAGGAGGTCGGGGTTGCCGCCGCCGCCGCCGTGCCGCCTGCCCACTGCGTGCGTGCCAAGCCACCCCGACTGCCCGGCGGTCACCGTGCGCCTGCCCGTGACTACGTCGGTCGTCGTCGTAACGGTCGGAAACGCGCCTAATAAAAGCCCAAACCTCCCTCGCCCACGCCACACGCGCTCTCGCTCTCTCTTCTTCATGCTCTTCGTCTGAAACTCCCTCTCCCTCTCCCTCTCTCTCTCTCTCTCTCTAAAAGCGAAGCGATTCTCATGGCGGTCGAAGCTCGGGGCGCCGCTCCTTTTCCCGCTCGGATGATCGTGAACAGGTACTCTGTCGATCTTCATTGGTGGGTCTCTGTTCGATTTTGAATATCGTGAGCTATTTGGGTTATTTCTCTCTCTCTGCTTTTCTTTCAAGCTTAATTCCAATCGATTCGGTTCTTTTGCAGATTCTTCGGCAATTCCATCGCGACGAGGAAGTACCGTTGCGCGATCCGCTCCTACCCCACTCAAGCGGAGGATTTCATCCCCCTTTTGTCGACGGAGACGGAGACGCCCGACCCGATCTCGCGTCCGTCTCGCCGCCGCCTGAAACTTCGCGTCGTCCCGGAGTTCAGCACGGCGAAATCGTCCGTGAAATCCGACAGCGGATCGACCAGCGACTACAACGCCACCGTCTCTGTCCCCAGGAGCCACCGCAAGCGGTCCAGAGACGACGCGATCGGCGACGACCACTTGAACGGCGATGGCTTCCCGGCGAGTCGCAATCCTCCTCACAAGATGAGCAAGGCGTCGTCGTTTCTGGGGCACGAGGTGGGGTTCGAGATCCAAGGTCGCGAATCGGAGATCGACTGTTTGATTTCGCAACATGTAAGACCCTTTTTCTCCTTTCCTCTTTCAATAATTTTATTTTTTGATGGTTTGATTAGGGTTCTTACACTTGTTCTGGAATTTCAAGAAAATAAAAACCCAGAAAACATTAACAATGTCGGCTCTGTTCCCGGCGAAGAAATATTAAATTTTCACGAATTGCGTCAAGAAATTACTTATTATTGAAAGGGAAATAGGAAAATTAGAAATTTCCTGACAACTTTCCTGTTCTGGACGTGTCTGCAGACACAAGCGTTCGCGAGAAAACTGAAGGAGAAAGACCAAGAAATCCAGAGAATCGGGAAGTTGAACGGTCTGCTCCAAGAGAAACTGAAGATCCTGGCGATGGAGAGCCAGATGTGGCGGGGCCTCGCCCAGGACAACGAGTTCGAAGCCGACTCCCTCCGCTCCACCCTCCAGCGCGTCCTCTCCCGCGGCGGCGGCGGCGGGGGCGTGGTTGACGACGCGGAGTCCTGCTGCGGGAGCAACGGCCCCGGGACGACGGCTGCGGGAGAAGGCGACGCGGAGGCGGAATCGACGAGGCCACCGCGGCGACGATGCGGGCAGTGCGGGAAGTGGGAGGTGGGGGCGGTGCTGCTGCCGCGCAGCACCTGTGCCTGCGCACGGCGGCGCGCGGGCCCGGCCACCGCGACTGAGCTGCGTGCGGCGAGGTTGTCACGGCGAGAGTGCACCTGAATCTGTCGGAGGAGGAGGAGGAACGGTCGGAAGCGCCCTGGGCGGGAAATATAAAAAGGAGGGAAATCCGGGGCGAAAAGGGGAAAAAGGAAAGAATGAGAGGGGAGGAAAGAAATAGTCCTCTTTTTTGTTTTTGTTTTTGGATATAGGGAGATTCTTTGATATCTTTTCTGTTGGAGAATAACGGGTAAAAAATCATCGAGAGGGATGGTTTTTTCAATTTTTTGTGTAAATACAAATACATAATAAACGTTCTTTTTAATTACTGCGTTCCTATATTTTTGTCTTTTGGAAACTTTTAATTGATGATGTGTAAATTGTTGCCTCTCTAATTCCCTTTTCAATTTCCTATTGTGCTTAAATCTGAACATTGTTCCAACAGATTGCTTGTCAACATTGATATATAATTTCATATCTCTCTTTTTTTTTTTTTTTTTTTTTGGTGATTTAGACTCCAAAAAATCTAGAGAAAAATATTCCCTTTTACTATGTTATTCTTAATTTCATGTTAGGTCATCGAAATTTTAGAGATAATGACCTAAATAAACAAATAAAATGTCTAAAAAATGGTGATTTCCAAATGAGTGATTATATTTAATAATGATTATCTTAATAATTTTCTAAATGGCATAGTAAATTGTGTTATTGAATTCACGGAAACATGGGTAAGTAGTCCCAGAAATCAAGAATATAAAGAAGAGCTTTTCCATCATTTTTCTTCTTCTTCTTCATTTATTTTGTTCATTTTTTCTAGTCATACTTCCTCTCCTGACATGAAATGATCGAGTCTACGACACTTCTCTCCACCAATTCCCCCCTCCCTTTTCTTTTCCCGTCTTTCCCTCACAATTTCTACGCTCGTGTAACATAAATATTAATACGTAAATCTTTCCTCCCTCCCTCACTCTCAATTTTTGTAGTAACTCTGGACCATAATATTAGAATTAAATAAAGCGATAAAAAAATAATTACTTTCCTCAACAAAATAAATAAGGGAAAATAACACAAATAATTTCTAAATTTTAACACGATTCCTTAACTTTTAATTTGTTAAATATGGTCAATGAATTCTAATTCAATGTACAATGCTATTTATGGACTTTTATTTTGATCAATGTGATCCATGAACTTTCGATATATGTTTAATCTAGTTTTAAAACTATATAAAAATGTCCAATATTATCCCTATACTTGAACTAATTAAATGATAACATTAAATATTTGTATACAATCTATGAACTAACTTGAATGTGAACAAAAAATCAAGAACTATATTGAACAAATTAAAAGTTAAGGATTGACATAGCACGTTAGGCTAAAATTCAATGACCACATTAAAGAAATTAAAAACTCATGGACTACATTATATGTTCAATCATAGTTCATGGTCTAGTTATATCATTATCTCAAAAAATAAAAAACAACTTTGTGCACACAGATTTCTTGGACTGATTATCCACAGTGGTTGAACAACCTTAATCATACCAAACTTAAAATCAGCAATAGGAGCTTTATGTAGACTTCACATGATAAGCGCTTTGTCCGAATAAGACAATAACTTAATCGATTTGTTCACCCTAATTGATAATTATAGCACCGATCCATCACGGTCGGCATTTATCCCATGCCTATGCTTCACCTATTTTTATAGCTTGTTCATGTTAAATATAGAGCGCACATGTCACTGACAAATGGGTCATTTGTTTATAACAAAAGATAGTTAAATGGGTTTCACAATTAAAGGTTTAAAATAGGTGGGTCTTAAGTGGGTTTTAAATTGGTTGGGTTGAAAACTCATCTTTAACAAAAACATTATAATCCCTCCCTTCTCTATTTAACTTTATAAAAATCGAAATTATAATTTTTTTTATTTTTATTTTCTCTTTTATTTTTCTTCCTTTTTTATCTTTCTCTGTTTTTTTTCTTTCTTTTTCTTTTTTTTTTTCTTTCTCCTTCCTCCTTCCGGTCGCCGGCCAGGCGAGCCTCAAGCTCGCGGCGTCGGGCGAGCTCGAGCTCGCCGGAGGCCTCGCCGACGCCCGGCGGCTCGAGCCTCGCCGATTTGGTGAGACTCGAGCCCGTTGACGTCGGGCGAGGCTCGAGCCTCGCCGGATTGGCGAGCCTCGAGCTCGCCGGTGTCGGGCGAGGCGGAGGCCTCGCCGGCGTTGGCGAGCTCAAGGCTCACCGGATCCGGCGAGACTCGAGCTCGCCGGCGTTGGGCGAGGCTCAAGCCTCGCCGATCTAGCGAGACTCGAGCTTGTCGGCGTCGGGCGAGGCTTGAGCCTCGCCGGTTCCGGCAAGGGGCGAGCTCGAGCTCGCGACACCGGCGAGCCTTGAGCTCGTCGAATCTAGCGAGGCGGAGGCCTAGCCGGCATCGGCGAGCTCGAGGCTCGCTTGTGGCCGGTCGCCCGCCCGACGTCGTGGATGGTGGCCGACCAAAAGAAGAAGAAGAAGGAGAAGAAAAAAGAGAAAAAGAAAAAAAAAGAAAAGAGAAAAAGAAAAAAGAAAAAGAAAAAGAAAAAGAAAATTATATATTTAAAAATAAAATAAAAATAATTAAAAATTTAATTTTTTTAAAATAATTAAATTTCGATTTTTTTAAATAATTATTTTAAAGTTTATAAAAATTGCCCATTAAATTTATATTATATAAAACTTATTTAGCAATACAATTTTAAAAAAATAATATATATAAAAGCTTGGAAGTATTTTAATAATATAATCTTTAAAAAAAAACATAGGAATAAGTTTTTCTAAATTTGTTAAATATGAAAGTATTTTATTAATATAAGTTGGGTCGGGTCGGGTATGGGTTGGGTACGGGTCGGGTCGGGTTTGGGTCAAAAAATTTACATTAAGTATAAATGGGTCATAAATGGGTTAATGGGTCAATTTGGGTTTGACCATTAATAACCCGACTCAAACCCGACCCGACCCACCCGTTTAACGGCTCTAGAACCCACACAACTATTGCATTAATTAGTACAATTTGTTCATTCATTTATTTATTTGACTGCTATCCGAAAAATGAACAAATCAATGCAGAACCGAGCTCAGAGATAATTACAGTACAGTAAATCTGCTATCTTAGCTGTACTTAAGGAATATGAATAATTTCCGACACGTTACATCTATATTGACAATTTCTTTATAATAATATTGAACTTTTATTTTGGTTGGGGACCATAATTCCTATTGTTCCGGTGAATCTTGTTGATCAATTGGCAAAGTGTCTGTCGGGTGTGGTGGGTCAACAGGCCATTGAGATTTTTGTTTGACATGCATGTATGTGCTAATAATCTATATACAGAAAAAAAAAAAAAAAAAAGCAAAAAATATACATTCTATATCTTGAAAGCACATATACAGTGTGCTAGTTGTAAATAGTATAATAAGAGATACAAAGATGCGATATGTACTAAAACAGCTGAGTAACCTAAACAATTGCTCAAAAAAGCACACAAATTGCTTTAGGGGTGAACATGGTCAAGGTTGGGCTGGTCTACCTCCTAACCCTAGGACAAACTCGCACAGTACCGGTCCTTAATTTTTAGAACGGAAGACCGACCCCATTGAGCTTGGGACCGAGGACCGAACTGACCTAATGGGTTCGATTTGATTCCAATGTCAACCTGGGACCAATAATTTTTTATTTCATTTTTTGTACTCTTTAAAAAAGCGATTGAGGACCGGACTGACCTAATGGGTTTGGTCCTATTTCAAGGTCAACCTAAGACCAACTAATAATTTATTATTTTATTTTTTTGTACTCCTTGAAAGGGCAACTGAAGATCATACCGACCCAATAAGTTCGATAATAAGCGAGGTCAGCTAAGAAAGGCAAGTGGTAAGGGTCAAGTGGGGTGAGCGTCAAATAGAATGAGTATCGAATGTCGAGCGAGAAGCAACAAGCCAAGCGAGCATCAAGCGACGAGCAGCACGAGTGACCCAAAGCGAGTGAGGCGAGTGTTGAGAGGCGATCTTTCAATTTTGACAAATTGAAAACTAAGAAGACAAATAAGACAGAAGAGAACGAATACTAGAAAAGGATGCCATAAGGTGCCATTTTAGATGCCGTGAGAACTCCTCACAAAAACATTTTCCTCATTCATAAATTACGACTATTGATATTATAAAAGACATTAAAAACGTAAGTTATTAATGAACAATATAAAATTACTAAATTATTACCTTTTACCAAAAAAAAATATATATAAAATTACTAAAACTCCTCACTAAAGAGCTATTTAATATTGTTGACGCTATTTATTTAAAGATTTTCTCTATATAAAAAAATTATAAATAATATCATATATATATATAGTCCGGGTTGATTCGAGTTGGACCGATCCGAAACTCTCAGGACCGAGGATCGACCCAATCTCCCTAGGAACCGGACTAGGACCGGTAGGGTTGGGCCAGTTCAGGGTCGGTCCAGGGTTGACCTTGAACCGATGCCCACCCCTAAATTGCTTAGAGTTTTACATATTTTGAATCCTAGCAGATATTTAATTCAACAGGAAGTGTTTTTGCATCGAATCTTTGTGTTTTTTAACCTTGAAAAGAAATTGTGCTCTCTTTCTATTTGCTTGCATCAAAATATCGTGAACAAATATTGTTTTTCCTAGTACTCTTGTCTAATTACGATATTCTAAAGTTTGGTTGTCGTCACATTGCCACCATTAAAAGGGTACATTCATATTTATCTTCATAAGGGGTCCACGGAAGGTTTGAAAAGGAACTCACATCATCGAATTCGTATCATAATATAAACAAAATATCGATTGATGGCATTTAATTGACTATGTGTCTTAAGTCAATTTTGATTTTTAATTAATTTTTGTTGGGTGTGGGGTCAGAGAGAGCGACATGATTCTGCTCCAAGACGCTTTCCATGTTTGCGAGAATGGATTGAACACAAAATCATGCCTTTTTACCTTCCTATCATGCTTCGGTTTTAGCTTAACACGACTGATAATGATGACGATAACAACGTTTTGTAGCCATTTACATGATGAGAACGACAAGTCTTGAACTTTACCAATTTTGATCATTATGTATTTGATTTATATAGCAACGATGGAATATTAAGCAACATTCACATCCAATGCTGTATGATAATATGGAATAGTGTCAGCATCAATTAACGTAAATAATATGGAAATCACTTAGAATAAATGAGAATGGATAAGAATAAGAAACGTTAAATATGTGTGCATATATATATTTTTTTAGATTTAATTTCAGCGTTGAGAAATAATAGAGACATTCTAGAATAAATTAGATTGATGGACATGCCAATAATTATAAATATGAGTAATTTATAGATTATGTTTTTTTTTTCTCTAGCTTAATTGCTAGAATAGACATAAAGATTAAAGCCGATATGCATCCAGACCCAGTTGCAATAAACATTAATTAATTAGTTAATTAATATGAATATGGCAAGTCAATTACTATCAATCTTGCATTCACTACTCAAACTCCAAAAATACTCAACTTTAGACATCTATATAAACCCACTTCATTGGGACACATAAGCACATATCCTTCAGAACCATATACCCTATATAATCAATCAAGTCGATATACTTGGAAATGGAGAAGGGTCAAGCTAAGCTCAGCGCAATGATCTTTCTATTGGTGATCGCATCTAGTAGGTTTCTTCTCCTCCCTCAATTACTATTATCATTTCTATACGTACAAATGCACTAATCAGTTCCTCCACATTTTCCTTTCCTTTAAGGTCTTGTCATCTCGCATGCTCAAACAAGAGTAGGACCAGGAGAGGGCTGGGATCACTCAGCTATTCGGAAAGGACTGAGAAAAACATGTGTCGGACATTGTCCTATTCCGCAGCATCCCACCTTGGTAAATGGCAAATGCGTGTGTGTTACAAATTAGGACCATTGATGTATGTGAGCTTTGTGCCTCTATGAGAGTAGAGGAAGCAAAAATAAAAAGGGAATTTTCCTCCTAGTTAGAGGGATTCATATTATTGAGTATTTGACTTTTTGGACTATCTTGAAAATTTCCGACGGTCAAAATTGATCGATTGCATCTTAGTAACTTATAACAAGGTGATGAATAGTGATGGTGGTATTACTTATGTATAGGTCGGACGAATGATTAACAATAGATAAGAGAAGATGAGGTCCCGGAAGAGTGGCAAACCCAAGATCCTTACGCCTTTGAATTTGACTGCAAAGAAAGTTGAAACATAGTTTGAATTGATGAATGATTAACAATGGAACCGCACCAATTCCCGATTCTACTGTGGAACCATGCTCATCTCTACATATAATAATTCTGCTAAAATCACCTAGTTATCCTTCCCTTTGTAAAGTTCTCCTCCAAGTGTTATTGTATTACAAAACACGTTTTCCTATACTTTATCTTTAGTTCAAGTACAATATGGTTTACCGACCCAAAAAAAAAGGTCCATTCTGGTTTCATCATATAATAATTCCAACTTATACTATAAAGAGTACTTATAAAAATTATTTTTACAGCAATCAATGTCTTCCAAGTTCCAACATTTGTTTCCTTTAGTTCGAAGCATGACTTTGTGTGTGAAATTGTGAATCTTGACTTTTCACTCGAGACATGTTTATTTGGAGATTTCTTTGCAATTCTTGAGATGTGCATCTAGATACAGGAAAAGTACCCAAAAAAGTCATAAACCTATTGCATTAGTACAAATTCAGTCCTAAACCTTTCAATTGATCCAATTCAGTCCTAAACATTTTCATATTGGTACCAATTCAGTCCATCCGGCCAATTTTTTTCTCCTTGGGCTGCTCCAACCACTGGGCAAGGGTTGCAAAGCCCTCGCCTGCCGTTGACAAGGGTCGCAGCCCTCGCCTGGCCTCTCCCAGGGCCGCTAGCAAGGCGGCTTCACCCGGATCTGGGCAAGGCCAGCCTCGCCTTGGCCTTGCCGCAGGTGAAGGCAGCTTGTGGCTAGCAAGGCCATGGCGGCCATCGCCAGGGCGAAGGCGAGGGACTCAAAGCCCTCACCAGCCGCCGGTGAGGGTTGCAGCCCTTGCTCGGCCTCACCTAGGGCTGCGGGCGAGGCGGCTTAGCCCAGGTCTAGGCAAGGCCAACACAGCCTTCACCAAGCCTTGCCGCATGCTAGCGATGGCCGCCTTCACCCGCGACAAGGCCCAATGAGGCCGAGTGAGGGCCGCAACCCTCACCGACGGCTGGCGAGGGCTTCACGGCCCTCGCCTTCACCCTGGTGATGGCTGCCATGGACTCACTAGCCGCGGGCAAGGCCACCTTGTTGGCGACCCTGGGAGAGGCCGGGCGAGAGTCGCGACCCTCGCCAGCTACCGCCGGAGTAGTCCAAAAAGGAAGAAAGGAGAAAAGAAAAGAAAAAAATTAACAAAAAATTCATAAAAAAATCATTAAAAAAATTGCCACGTCAGCACTGGCCAGCCAAAATTGGCCGGATAGACTAAATTGATACCAATATTAAAAGGTTTATGACTAAATTGGTCCAATTGAAAAGTTTAGGACTGAATTGGTACCAATGCAATAGGTTTATGACTCTTTTGGTACTTTTCCCAATGGAGTTTATGCCAAGATGTCTTAATTTGTTAGGTGAAGAAGAGGAGGAAAAAAATGAGAGAAGAAATGATGATCGCATGATTGACTAGGGAAGGGAGCACGTCATCGAGGAATTAATAAAGCCCATTTTGTTGGGCCTCAATCCAGATTGAGGTCAAGCCACCTAATGAGATGTCCAAAGTTGGCCCGTCGGAAATTGATCGAAACTCTTGATTATGGCTAAAAATGGAAATTTTTACCTCAATATCCCAATTTACCAAAATAGTCACACGAGTGATCTTAAAATGACCTTTATATTAAATGTTATAAAAGAAGCTAAGTCAAAATACAACTAAAGTTGAAGTAATTTCATTTTTTTTGTAAGGAAAGTAATTTCATTTTTTTAGTTTGAACCTAAATCCGAAAAATTCGGAAAAATAGATCCTTAATTGAGTTTTGAGAAATTTTTACGGCCAAAGTCAAATTGAAGCTAAAATAAAGTGATTTGTGGATTTTTCAATTTTTTTAACTTTTTTTGTCAAACGTCAACCCTTTGATGATTAATCACTAAAAAGGTCGATTAATAGCCAAAAGTTCAATTTATTTTCAAAATCATTTTCAGCCGAAATGAAATTGAGACTATTAGGAACTTTTCGTGGAAAAGGGTTGATTTTTGGTCACCCATAAATGATGTGCCAAAGGAAAAAAATGAAAAACGACACTTTTTGGTTGAGAAAATGATTCCGTCATGATCGGAAACCCTAATCCTGACATTTTACTTTTTATAGACGTATCTGCTAAAATTAGGTGTCAACAATATTTAGATCTCAAATGGTAATCTCATTGGGCATTCGAAAACTTATTGTGAAGGAGGACTTGCATGCAATTACTTCCCTTCTTTAGAAATCAACTCCCTCTCTCAATTTTGGTGACATTCTCATTTCTCATATTAGGAAAATGTTAGGATATTACTTTTAGGGAAGGAAACTTGTGTAGATTGATTAGCAAATTGGAAACGACCATCTGAACTTGAATTCTTTTTGCAACAAAATATATTTCATTGAAAGTATCTCTTCGATTTTTCTTTAAGTAGACCAAGCTTCTGTATTAACTTAGGATAAAGGATATCTCATGCAAAAGGAAATTGATTTCTTCGATTCAAACAACACTATACAGCTCCTGATTGAGCCAAAATTTAATCAATGGCAAGACTAAGAAATTATGGACTCAATAACGTAACATGGACAAACTATGCTGAACTTAATCAGTGACATAACTTGAGAACACAAGGATACAACGTCGGAATTTGATTGACGATATAACACTAAGATATGGATACACGTCGGAATTTAATCGACGATGCAAACCTAAGAGCTACAACTAAGAAATTTAAAGTGCAATGCAGGAAAGATGGAGATAATTGCAAGATAATATTTTGCTTGATATACGAGGACTTTCTAGTTGGTGACTAACAATATATATAATGGTTAATGTGATTACTTTTCGACGATTCCTAGAGGTTACAATCTCTTGAATAACTCTTGCCCATTATCTCCATGTTCCTAAATTTCACGTGCACAAGCTATTCCATGATGTGATTTCTTTTAATTCGTGCATACTTCATGATCTTGCTTCTAAGCGGTAATTATCCCTTTCAAAAAATGTGTCATTGACTCCAATTGATCCATCAAATGACTTGGTCTTTAAATGATAATTGTTCCCTACATAGCTATGCCTCTAGTCTCAATTGATTCATCGGACGACTTGGTCTTTGAACGGTAACCGTTCCCTCTAAAATTGTGTGCCTTTCGTTTTATTGATCTTAAACTTTAAAGCAACTTATATATATTCTTTTGATAAATATTGTTAATATTCATATTAACAACTGTCTGTGGTCTGTTAATGTATTTCAACAATTGAACACATTACATCAATGTATACCATTGTCAATCGACGTATATTTATGTCCATACTCGTCGATAAGTTAGCACACTTGTATTAATACCCACACAGTATGTACATGACTATTTATACCCATCATGAGTGATGTCGACTTGCTAGTGCTAGAAAAACCATATTTTGGGTACACTCTAGCAATAGATAGTCCAACAATAGATTTTGTGACATCCTAGATTTTCGATGCTATTTTCTATTGAATAAATCGGGCATTTTATTGACACACCTATAGAGTTGTTCTCAGAGCTGATCACTCTCGAGATAACTAGACTATCTGGAGAAGCTATTAAGAATTTTAAAGCAAATAGACTTGAGAATTCGACCAAGAATTGGCTTATCGACCATGCTTATCTTTAGAGACCATTACAGCACAGTTAAAAATCGATTTGAGATCAGAGATAGGTCTATTCGACTGAGATGTGTGGCCGATCGTGGGTGACTCCACTAAATTGGAAAATTCTCGTTGACCGGCACTAATTTGATTTCTCTGTCATTTTGGTACCCTGTGTCCGTAATTAAATCCTCGAGATTTTCACGATAATCAAGAGTCGCCAATGAGTCAAGTGGCTTCATTGTGGCTCGAAGAAAATCAACCACAGATCATTTGCACTAAAAATCTCTGAAAACTACCCGGTGGTCTAGGTCACGCTAAAAACGCACCAAATGGAAATTAACCGCCAATTCAAGTCTGATTTCAGAAATTGAAAATTCTGTCATGTCACGATCTATTTTAGGAATGTTGACTCATCCTCTCGAAGATTTTTCAAAGATTCCGAGATTTTTACGGAAAATTGATTCAGACGTTGCGGAAAATTAGTGGAAATTTGGATTAACCGAATTGAAGAGATTTTTGACTTGCAAATCGAGCTACATGACGAAGGGGACTTGTAGAAATTATGTGGGCTTTTTTTTTCATCAAAATCGACTTCGAATTTGGGAATTTGTTGAAGAAATTGAAGACCAAAATGTGAAATTCGAAATTATGCTTGGATAGCATCTTTTTGGCTTCATTTTGGATTAGTTTGTGGAATTTAAATTGGTAGAAAGTAATAGAGACTAAGGGATAAGGTTGAAAGCTAAAGGGGGGGGGGGACCAAGCATTAAATTTTTGGAGATATTTTGGCTTTGATTTTCCTCTCCAATCTTCGGTCACAAGTCTCAGCCACTCTTTACCCCTTCACAGCTCCTACTTCTGGTTTAGCTTTCATTTTTCCTCAATGCCGTGTGCGTCTGCTTCTCCATTTGCTAACCCATCCCAGTGGTCAACGTCCTCCACCAAAACTGCTTCTGTGTTGAAGCTGTTTTCCAAGCGTCCAAACGTCCACGTCTCCACCATCGAAGACTCCACCTGCCCATGTCTCCTCTCCGTTCGCTCCTTGGCTACCAATGCGTCTTCATGGTCAACAAACCAGCCTAGGTTTCATCCGGTTGACCGCATGCCTCACGCTACAGCTACCAGCGAAGCTTGAAGCCACCGAAGCAGCTGCCTTCCTCCACACCTCCACCAATGAAGTCCAAGATTCAGCGCCTACAACTTCAGCATCTCCGTCCTTCCATCCACGCAAGCAATAATCCACGCAAGTTTTCGTGGCCCAACAGCTCGGCTTGTCTTCAGTCCATCAAGCCCAAAGAATTTTGGTTAAGCCAAGCCCAAAAGTCCAGCAATTCAACCACTCGAAGCCCAGTGTTTGGGGCCTAATCCCAGCTCACTTGAAGTCAGCCCAAGAAACTAGCGAAGCCCGTTTAGTTTGGCCCAATTCAGCAGCCCAAGCCCGCAAGGTCAGCCCACTTTAAGCCCAGCCCGTTTCAGAAAAAAATCTCAATTTGCACTGAGATTTGTTGGGCCAAGATTAGGCCCGGCCCAAGTCCACTGACACCGCCGAAAATTGGGACTTCGGCCGCCATCGCGCCGTCGTCATGGTGTTCCAGTCTTTGCTCTGCACATGTGAGTTTTGCTCACTAATCCCTTATTAGTATGCTAATGATGCTTAAGGGTTAATTAGATTTAATTAAGTGCAATTAGGTGGATAGATTAGATTAGAATAATTAAATTAGGGATTTACCTATGCATGTTAGGCAAATGGTTAGTGTAATTAGCAAGTAGACATGCTTTTATGGGCTCGTATCGGCTTCCAATTAGGCATTTCAGGCCTAAATTGGATTTATTGTATTTATTTAACAATTTTCGAAATTATTTATTTATTTATTTATTTTTCGAAAATTAGACTGGGATGGTCAACGATCGGAATTTTATGCTGATTGTCGTGGTGCAATCTGTTTATTTAATTGAGCTTTATTTTATGCTGAAATGAATTATTTGTGATTATAAGATTATTTTCCTGTATTAATTAATTTGGATGATTAATTGGAAAATAACCAAGTGTCCGTTGACACCACCAAAAATGTTTTGGTGGACTAGAAATAAGGGTGGGATTTGTGGAAAGGAAATTATAATATTTTTGCTAAGGCCGATTATGTGCCCACAAACGTATACTTTTGTCAGAAATGAATAAAATGACAAATTGATTGTACGTTCGAAGTATCATGTTATACAATACCAGCTCGGTGACACTATATGTCATTTTGTAGAATGGATGGTATGCAATACCGGCTCGGTGACCCTATAGGTCATTTTGTAGAATGGACAGTATTTAATGTCAGCTCGGTTACCCTATAGGTCATTTTGTAGAATGGACGACATGCCATAACGG
Source organism: Eucalyptus brandiana (assembly GCA_014182725.1). Classification (NCBI taxonomy): domain Eukaryota; kingdom Viridiplantae; phylum Streptophyta; class Magnoliopsida; order Myrtales; family Myrtaceae; genus Eucalyptus; species Eucalyptus brandiana. The sequence goes on along the minus strand of CM024672.1, from coordinate 20,420,509 downwards.
CTTGGTGACTCAACATGTCATTTTGCAGAATGTACGTTATGATGAATATACTTGGTGACTTATAATGTCATTTCAGAGAATGGATCATTTAAAATATTGGCTTGGTAACCCAATAAGTTATTTCGAAGAATGGACAGTATTAATTGATATGACCAAGGATGGTATTTTTTAAATTTAATCGACTAGGTCGATTGATCGATGTTTCGATCTGTTGTGATTGTTTTGGTGCCTATTGACTGTACTGATTTGCAAGTGGAATCTGAGGCTAATGTTAGTCCTCCGACCCATATGTGCTTATGCAGCCCATAGTGTATTGGTTTACTAATCGGGTCTTAGGGGGTAAAATTTGTTGAGACGTTGTCTCACTGATTATTGAATAACCATTTTCAAGTTCTTAGATGGCATTAGTGAAGAACTGGAGACCTGAAGTGTGAGAGGGGAAGCCGGAAGAATTGATGATCCTATTGGACTAGCTAGTCATAGGGCAATTCTCTTTTGATAGAAGTTGATTCCATTTTGCAGACTTTGTTTTAGAAACTTGTGATTTAATCCTGACTTAACAATTTGACTTGTATATATTTGTACTATGTTTGACAATGTATGTAAGTGTGGATGCTTTTAAAGTGGAAATTTGGAATCCTACTTTTCTATCACATTACTTTATTGTTTGAGGATTTTATATGCTTCCGCATGCGTATATTAAATGACTGGGTCGGTGATGCATTTTGGGACTTCACTATTAATTGACCAAGGTAAGGGATGGGTGCGTACTCGAGGATTGGGGCGTGACATTCTGTTTAAGTGGTATCAGAGCGAAGTTCAAGATTAGATTGATAAGGAGTGATGAGTCATGGGATAGTGGTGGGAAATGCCTTTAAATTCATGCTGGTGCATGTTTGTGTTAGTTGAGTGCTAGAATTGCTTGTTGTTTGGATCGCTCTGTTTCTAATTCGGTGTTGAATTGGAAGCAAGTGTTAATAGATTAAAGCTACACCATGAGTGATCAGGAGCTTAGAACTCCTGCTAAGAGGGCCGATAGGGCCGCAACTCGGGGTAGAGCGCCAACCAGGATCGGTATTCGAGGCAGAGGTAGGGCACAAGCATAGGCACAGGCTAGTGCTAGTGGTGTAGCACGACTTCTAGTTGATGCTAGGGTGGCAGCCTTAGGTGTTCAGGGAACCATCAGGATTGATCAAGCTCTTGATGCCATGAGAGAATTGATGGCACAACAGGCCTAGGATCAAGCCGTTGCTTTCACTGCCGCTGTTGCAGCTGCCGCGCAAGCCGCCACTACTACTGCTGTTGCCGCCGCTGCTGAGGCCGCCCTCGCTGCAGCACCTACCGCTGCACCTGTCGTTGCCCCTGCTAAAGTTCTACTAGGAGTTGTGGCCGCTAGGAGGTCAATTCACAAGTTAGTGGAACTAGATCTGGAGAAGGCATTTGCACTTATGATGTGCAATGAAGAGAAAAATGTGATATTGGTTGTGTACCAACTTCAAGGTAACGTCAATATTTGATGGAGAGCCACTAAGGACACTGTGTTCCCAGAAGATGTGGTCCAAGTGTGAGACACCTTCCTCAGAGCTTTTAATGAGCAGTACTTCTCAGGTACTGCTCCGGAACAAAAGATAGAGGAGTTCCATCATCTCTGCTAGGGGAGCATGACAGTTGACCGATATGGGGTTAAATTCGTAGAACTGTCACAATATGCTCCTAGATTGATAGAAGACCCTGAAGAGAAAGCTCGGAAATTCAGAAGTGGTCTTCGTATTGAATTGAAACAACCTCTACTACCTTTGGACTTGAAAGATTTCAAAGAGGTCTATCGTCGAGCTCAAATGATAAAGCGGGGTTTAAATGAACAAGCTGCCTCATCTGGATCAAGGCTCAGCTTCCATCGAGAATGGATTTGTCAAGGAAAGAGACCCATGTCTAGAAATAGATTCCAAATCCCACCTAACAGGAAAGGCGGAATTGGAAAGTCAGGATCGAACTTGAATGGTCTGTGTCGTCTGTATGGAAGACGGCATGGTGTGAATCATTGCCCGCGAAGGACATGTGTTTGTTAAGAGTGTGGCCAACGAGGTCACATAACTAGAGATTGTCCTAGAAGATCGAAAGGACAACCGTAGTTGCCACCGCCGCCGCTGATGGGCCAAATCAGGGGTTATGCCCCTCAAAATGCGCCATAGGGGAACAGCTAAGGCCTCCAGTTCAGGGCACAGTTTATGCCATCACACAAGGTCAAGCAGCAGCTACGCCTGACGTGATCACAGGTATGGTTTCATTGAACGACCAACCTGTTTACGATTTATTTGACTCTGGAGCAACTCATTCTTTTATTGCCGAGCAATATGTTAAGTTATTAGGATTAAGTCTTGTATTGTTGGAGTTGGTAGTTTGCATATCTACACCATTGAAGGATAAAGTGATTGCTGCTTTGGGTTGTTCTGGTTGCAAGTTAGCGATTGGTGAGAGAGTGGGGAAAATAGACTTATTAGTCCTAGCCGTGTATGACTTTGATTTGATAATTAGCATGGATTGACTCACCAAGCAACGAGCTGTAATGGATTGCTATCGCAGAGTGATTCACTTTGACCCGTTAGGGGGTAAGAGCTTCGAGTTTGTTGGGAATCGAGGTGGACACTCGATTGTCCTGATCTCGTCGCAAGAGACAACTCATTCGTTAGACAAGGGTTGCCAAGGTTACCTGGCAACTATCGTGGATACAACATGTCGCGACCAATTTTTCGGGCGTGAACCACCTAGGGTTTGGCTAATGGATTGTTAAGCCTAGACTTAACTCGGGCTCTCCCAAGCCCATACCAATTCGCGACTTTAGGTTCAAGTTCTTAACATACAATTGATTTTCAATTAGGAGTCACCACTAATCTATTTTTTGGTGGGTCGATTAGAAACCCAAGTAAAGTAACGGGAGTTTTACTTTACTCCTACGAACCAGAGATTTATGAGTTCGGGGACTTGGTTACGCTAGATTTCTCTAACGCCCTTTCGGTACCCTTCTCTTTTATTTTGAAAAAATTGTTTGGCAGGCAGCTTGAATTGATTTTAAATTTAATTCTTTAACATGTGAGGCGATCATGCGGATGCGCAATCCATCAATTTAACACCCAAGAAAGCAAATAGAAAATGCGGGACTTACCTCGTAGCAACGAAAGCATCTACGCAATGTTAATTCGAAATCCACATCAACAACCCTAGATATGGTTTCTAATTAACACGCAATTTCTCTTTTTGTTTTCACTTAATTAATGAAAATCATGCAATATGCAATGCAATATTAACTAAATGACCTAATTCTAATGACACGTAATTTCTAATTGACTAGACCTAGCAACAACTACTAAATGGCATACATTTCATGGATCTAATTTTAATGACATGCACATGATATTTTTATTTTCTTTTTCCTAAAGATTGAAACTAATTTATTCTAAGACATTTTTTTTGTATTTTTTCATGAAATTCGAAATTTGGTGAAATGTGAAAATTACCTAATTAGATTAAGACCCTATTTAATTTATATTAGGAATTAGGGTGAGCCATATCCTAATTTAAACTAAAATATTATCTTAACCTAAATAATCCTAAAATGCAATATATCTAAAAATGCCAAGCTTATAATAAATTAAAAAATGATCTAAATTAAACTAAGTGCCATTTAATCCTAATATGCAATGACATGTAAAATATGCCCTAATTCTACATGACAAGTGTATGATGATTTTTTATTGTGTTTTTGTTTTCTTTTTTTTTTAAAAAAATTTTCGGAATTAATAATTGCCAAGTAATTAAGCATGCAACCTAAATTAAAATCTAGCAACCTAAATTGATTCATTTGAATTTTTTTTGATTTTTATGAAATTCGAAATTAAAATTCCTATTCTAAATATGCAAACCCTAAAACAAGTAATATTCTAACATGCATCTAATCTAACCCGATTTTTATTTCGAAAATTCATGATAAATAGAATGCTTTGCCTAAATATGCAAATAACCCTAAAACACGTGATATTCTATCTCAAACATATCTCAAGATAAATAAAAACGATCAAATCCATTCAAAATTACCCCAAAAGGGACATCACATATCGCTCAGATCAAAGGATAATATTTCACCAGTAAAATCGATACTTTGATCTTAAGCCTTAAAGATCAAAACATCAATTTTATTCCCGCTTAATTAATTATTTCATCTAAAGCCTTATAGATGAAATAAAAAACCCCGACGCGGTTGCGATTCGGGTGTTACATTGAGATTTTTAATTATGCATAGATAGGTATTTCAACCAAAGAAAATGACATAAAAAGATAACGATAAAAAAACCTAAACTTGCTTAATAAAGTAAAGCAAAAATACCTAGTAAAATTTTTCTTTTCTTTTTTTTTAGAAAGGAAAAAAAGTCTTGGCCGCTGGTTTTAGGGCTCCGGTGGGGAAAGAACGCCGGCTAGGGTTCCGGCGAGGGCTCAACAGAACCGGCGGTGAGCGAGCGGTGAGCGCGTCGGCACGGGGCGGCGTCGCGGGGCGAGGAGGGGCGACGGAGGCGGGATCGCGGACCACGGACCGCGGGTCGTCGGGGACGATGGAGGTGCGGTGGAGCGACGGCTTGAGCGGCGGGGCGGCGTCGGGTCGTCGGAACAGAGGCGGGCGCCGCGGCGGCTCGGGCTTCCGGTTCCGGCGAGGGCTCTTAAGGACGCCGGATCTGGCGTGGGCGTCGCGGACAGAGCGGTGGGGCGGTAGCGGCGTCGGGTGAGCAGAGGCGGCGCCGCGAGCGTCGCGGGCAAGACCGGCGGTGCGGCGGTGGCGGAGGCGCGGTGGAATGGGCGGTCGCGGGTCACCGGCGGAGCAGCGATGGGCGGCGGCTCATGAGGCGGCGACGGTGCGGGCTGGCGAAGGCGAGGACACCCCCACGAAGAAGACGATGAACAGTAACGTGGGGGTTTCTTTTTTCTCTTTTCTTTTTTCTGATCTCTCTCTCTCACGTCACTTTTCACCTTTTCATCTTTTTTCTCTCCTTTTTGCTTTTCTTTTGTGTTCTTTTTCACCAAAAAGAAGCTCCTTGCTCCAAAATTTTTGAAATTCCTTCCACCCCTTTGTCCGTACGTGCGCAACGCCTTTTATAGGGGAAAATTTTAGATTTTTGAAGCATATTTTATTTCCAATTCCATTCGTGCATAATTCTCTGAATATATCATTGCACCATATGTGATATTCTCTTTTGTATTTTTCACATATTCTATCCAAAAATTCCTTTTTTTGCACGAAATACACCCCTAGTGTATATTACTTAAAAATATGAAAAGCTTGAACGGAATATGTGAAAAATCTTCCTTTCACCGGCAGCCTAAAATAAAATAAAATTAAAAAAATGAAAATAAAATGTTTCTAAACCATACCCCATTTTTCTTTTTTTTTTTTTTTTTCTTCTTCTTCTTCTTCTTCTTTTTTTTTTTTTTTTTTTTTAGTAAAAATTAATCCCAAAAATTTAGGTGTCAACATTTTGCCCCTCTTTGAAGGTGAGCTCGCAGAGGTTGCCTTCAAAGACAAATTGAGATCTAAATTTTGGGAATACTCATGCAATGAATGATTTTTGTTGGAACATGAATTCCATTTTTAATGCAAAATACTAATGCAAATGATAGATGAACCTACCGAAATAACTTACCTTCGAGGAGGATAGAGTAATTCGAGGTAGTGAGTGTTACCTATTTAGGACCCGTACCATTCTACGGTCGCTTAGAATAGTAACATGACTTTGTGAAGAAACTTCTTTCCCAGGACCCGTACCATTCTACGGTCGCCCAGTACGGCAGAAAGGAGCTGCTTTCTCAGGACCCGTACCATTCTACGGTCGCCCAATACGCCAGAAGAGTTTTATAAGGAACTACTTTTCCAGGACCCGTACCATTCTACGGTCGCCCAGTACGGCAGAAAGGTTTTGTCTAGGACCCGTACCATTCTACGGTCGCCTAAACGGGGATTCATTCTCCAGGACCCGTACCATTCTACGGTCGCCTGAATAAGGAATAGGTGTTGTCAAGGACCCGTACCATTCTACGGCCGCCTCGACGAAGAAAATTATTTTTCCAGGACCCGTACCATTCTACGGTCGCCTGAATGAGGAAATTGCTTTTCCAGGACCCGTACCATTCTACGGTCGCCTAGATTGAGGTTTTGCTTGGCTAGGACCCGAACCATTCTTCGGTCGCCCAACCTTGCGACAGAAATCATCTGATCAGGACCCGAACCATTCTTCGGTCGCCTTAATCAAATTGGATCTTGAGGAAAAATCTTTGGGGACAACTCAATTGAGTGTCGGTATGCTTAAAAGGGAATACCTGTGTAATGACAGATATTCAAGGTATAGATAGAGATATACTTACTCGGTAACATCTCCTATCTTCACGGATACGTCTCCGCAAAACATGGTCGTAGGAGAGGCAACATGCATTTGTAAACATGCATTAATATAATGGAGGTTCATGATGATTTCCATTAATCTCGCATCACTTAATTTCCATTCGAACACATGAGTGTCATGAATGTGTCAAATGAGGGATCATTTGGTCTGAAAGGACTTTTTCTCTCATCCTCATTGAAATGGCCATTTCATCCTGACCTTTGATGCAGGATTTTGTCAATTACTCTATCTCACCATTGTCATGCCAAACAAGGGTCCGAACAATCTCGCAAGTGGTACGATCTCACCAATCGAGAGGTCTTGAACAAGGACCGTAATGTGGGCTTGGTCAATGGCTTAACAAAAGGGACTCTTTGAGTTGAGGCTTTCGAAAGAATGAGTGATATTCTGTAATCATCTCTAGGTTTACAAGTCAAGAACCCTGCAAAATGAGAAAGAAATAATCTTGCTCGCACCTCTTCGAGCAATGCTTAAAACATGTGAACCCCTAGGTTAATTCAAGTGCCATAATCAGAAGAGACTTTGCAAGGGACGTAACATAGGCTTGGTTCATGGGTTGAGAAATGAAAGGATCATTAGGCTCAAAAAGTGTTTGAGGGGTTAAAGTCGGTGATCATCTTGACATTTCCACCACTTTCTTTCTCCACTGCTGAAGATTTTTTATGACAATTCCATTGATTACAACAACATTTGAGAGGTTTTTGGTACCACCTTGCCGGGGATACAACTTACTATATCAAGAGTTTGATTTTTTTTTATTTTTATTTTTTTTTGGCATTGGCCTTGCTCTTACTAGGCACACTGCTTTTTCATGCACCATTATTTGCACTTTTTTTTCTTTCGAACTTGCACAACCATCCTTTATAGCATTCTAATCCATGCTACTTGAACGGTTCTTTTGCCTTGCCCAAAGTGTGGGGGATGATCACCAACTAGGTTTAATATGAAATAAATTCATAGGCTCAAGTGGGCTATGCAATGGATAGAAGTGTATAGGATAAAGAAAAAAAACTGCTCTTCATCATCTTAAGGCACTTCAAATTACCGTACGAATTACACTGCAAAAGCAATATTCGAAGATCGATGCAAGTGGGAGCAAGAAGATTCCTACCATTCATTTCAAATTTGTCCCAATGTGGGATGATCCTTGACAGGGGTAATTTCAAAAGAATCTCCATAAGTGTATGGGGTTCAAAGGGGTTGAGCAATGGATCACCTGTAGTGTTTAGGATAGAGAAAAGGATGCCCTTCATCACCTTGGTTGACGTACCATTTGCGAGATAGCCCTCTTTCTTGCGAGCATGGAATTTTTCACACGACTCACTGGGGGTTAGTGTATGGAACAAGGTTTGCCTTTCGTCATTCCAAAGTACTCCATTTGACACATTCAATTCATCTCACACAATTCATCAATGAAGAAAAGTGCAAGATTTGCAATAAGTTTGAACAATTGAACTCATTGAAGCAATTTATTCATCATTGAAATGCTTGCAGTTCAAAACATGACATGGCAAATTCTATCATGGGTAATATTTCTTGACAGCATCTCGAATTAACAGAGTGGAAAACTCACGACCATCCATTTTCGCCAAGATCAAGGCACCGCCAGAAGTACCTTCTTTACCACATATGGACCATTTGTAGTTTGGAGCAAACTTGCCTCCGAGGTCTGGAAAAATTGGCAACAACTTCCTTAGGACTAGGTCATTTACCTTGAAATGTCTCGGCCGCACCTTCCTGTTGAAAGATCTAGCTACTCTCTGCTGATATGCTTGGCCATGGCAGAGAGCCTTCGATCTTTTCGTCGATCAAGTTCAATTTGCTCAAATCTTTGTTGTGACCATTCCGCCTCGACAAATCCACTTGGGATAGAACTCTCGGAGATGGAATCTCCACTTCCACGGGTAAAACCGCCTCCATGCCGTATACCGAGCAAAAGGGGTTGCCCGGTGGAAGTGCGGATCGATGTCCGATACGCCATCGGTACGAAGGGTAACCTATCGTGCCAATCTCGATAATTCACGGCTGTCTAAGCCAAAATCTTCTTAATGTTCTTATTGGCCGCTTCAACGGCCCCATTCATTTGAGGGCGGTAAGGAGACGAATTCAGATGCTTGATCTTGAACTCGCTAAACAACTCATCAACAAGCTTGTTGTTCAAATTTGTTCCGTTGTCAGTGATGATTGTTTCAGGGACACCATAGCGGGCAATTATGTCACGCTTGATGAACTTTGCAACATTGCGAGTGACACTTGCAAATGACGTAGCTTCAATCCATTTGGAGAAATAATCTATGGCCACTAAAATGAATCGGTGCCCATTGGAAGCCTTCGGGTTTATTGGGCCGATCACATCAATGCCCCACATTGAGAAAGGCCATGGCTCGGAGAACTGATGTAGCTCGGTTGGAGGAACATTTATCTTGTCACCATGGATTTGGCAACGATGACAACTCCGTACATGTTTGATGCAGTCACTTTCTAGTGTGAGCCAATAGTAGCCTAATCTCATAATCTTCTTAGCCATCATGTGCCCATTCATATGAGGGCCACATATTCCTTCGTGTACTTCTTGCATGATTTGAGTGGCTTCGATTTGCATCTATGCATCGCAAAGCAAAACAGAAGTCGTAAGATCTCTTATACAAATTCTCACCACCGACGAAAAATTTGAAGCCATTTTTGTGATGTATTTTCTATCGGCCGAGTGCTTCCTTCGGGAAATTCATGTCTTTTAATGTAATTCATGATATCGTAATACCATGGTTTTCCATCGGGTTCTTGATCACGATCATACAATAAGCCGGCTTTGGCAAAACCTCTATTTTCAAAGGCTCAACCTCTAACCCGTCAGTGACTTGCAACATAGATGACAAAGTCGCGAGTGCATCCGCAAATTGATTATGAGACCTTGGCAAGTATTCAAATGAAATTTCGTCAAACTCCTTTACCAAATCTTCTAAGTATTTGTGGTACGGGAGCAACTTGGCATCCTTGGTCTTCCACTCACCTACAGTCTGTAATATGATCAGTGCCGAATCTCCAAATACCATTAACTTGGCCACACCCATCTCGATTGCAGCTTGAAGTCCAAGGATGCAAGCCTCATACTCGGCCACATTGTTAGTGCATGGGAATATCAATTTTGCAGCTACCGGATAGTGCTGTCCATCTGGGGATATCAGAACTGCTCCAGTACCAAAACCAGACAAGTTTACAGCTCCATCAAAGAACATCTTCCATGAGTCTTCATTTACACTCAAGATACGGTCATCAAGGAAACCGTCATCGTCATTATAGACTCGTGAATTTCCGGCCAATAGATCGGCGATCACTCGACCCTTAACCGACTTACGTGGTATGTACCGCACATCAAATTCGGAGATCAAAATTTGCCATTTGGCCAACCTACCCACCAAAGCTGGCCGATCAAGTAAATATTTGATGGGGTCGTTTTCAGTTACGAGAAATGTCTGATAATGTAGTGTGTATTGTCGCAATCTATGCAATACCCACACCAATGCCACACAAGTCTTTTCAACATCAGAATATTTCAGCTCTGATACAGTGAACTTTTTACTCAGATAATAAACAGCTCGCTCTTTTTTATCCACAGGACTTTCCTGAGCCAACATTGCACCCAACGACTCACTATGAATGGTGAGGTAGAGAATCAAGGGATGCCCTGGTGATGGCGGGACAAGAACTCGGTGGATTCATCGAGTCTTGCTTTAATTTGTTGAATGCTTCTCGACACTCATCATCCCATTTAATTCGTGCATTCTTCTTTAGGAGCTTGAAGAATGGCTTGGCAGTCTCAGAGAGTTGGGAAATGAACCGGGCTATGTAATTCAGTCTTCCCAGGAGGCTTCGAACTTCTTTCACTGTTGATGGAGATTGCAATTCGCATATGGCCTTAACCTTGGATGGGTCAATCTCAATCCCCTTACTGCTTACAATGAATCCGAGTAATTTACCGGATGTTGCCCCGAACACGCATTTAGTGGGATTTAGCCGAAGCTTGAATTCACGGAGTCGATCAAACAATTTCTTCAAGGTTTCCACATGGCTTCTTCCAGGCCGAGTCTTTGCGATCATATCATCAACATAGACTTCAATCTCCTGATGCATCATATCATGGAATAGTGTTACCATGGCTCGTTGGTAAGTTGCCCCTGCATTCTTGAGTCCAAAGGGCATGACCTTGTAATGAAAGGTTCCCCACGGGGTGATAAATGCAGTCTTCTCCTTATCTTCCTCCTTCATCCTTATCTGATTGTACCCGGAAAACCCGTCCATAAACGAGAATAGTTCGAATCCAGCAGTACTATCCACGAGGACATCTATGTGAGGCAGCGGGAAATCATCCTTTGGGCTAGCCTTGTTCAGATCTCGATAGTCGACGCAAACTCAAACTCGACCATCCTTCTTCATCACCGGCACGATATTAGCCACCCATTCAGGGTATTGTGAGACTTCAATGAATCCCACCTTCAGGAGCTTCATCACCTCTTCCTCTATCTTCTTTGAGAGCTCGGGCTTAGTTCTCCGGAGCCTTTGCTTCTTAGGTGGTACGTCCGGATTAGTAGGCAAGCAATGTTCGACGATCGATGGGTCTAAACCAGGCATGTCAGCATAAGTCCATGCAAAGATATCCTGGTATTTTTTTAGTAGCTGAGTTAGGCACTTAGCCTCGTCTTTAGGTAGATTTGCTCCAATTTTCACCTCTTTGGCTTCTCTAGTGTCACTCAAATTAATAGTGATGGTCTGCTCAGATGTGAGAGGCTTAGCTTTTTCATGTTGCTCCCAATTACGTTGTACTTCGATGGAGTCTTCGATCAAGTCTTCAGGATCATCATTATCAGCATTTGTTGCAATGGATTGGACTATTTCCATACATTTGCATGTCGTAGGATTGTTCTGAAACATGAAGTAGATAAATCGGAAAGACAAACAGAGTAATTAACATCTTTGCTTTTTTCTTTTTTTCTTTTTTTTTTATATTGAAAGAAAAATCTTTGACAAAAATCTTTTTTTTTTTTTAAACATTTTGACATGAGGAAGCATGATGAAGCCCAGCCTCGGGAATTTCTCCATGGATGATATTTTTTTATTATTGGTGGATATCATCACCGGGCTGGTTTGGTATACCTCATCATGCCCTCAAAATAAAACTTGCAATTTTATTGATATTCATCAATCAATTACATTTATTGAATGGAAAAATGCAATACTCAATCACTAAAAGAAAAGGGAATTGAAAACATCTCTCAGAAAACAATAAAAATTCCCACGTAGGGGAAATGTGCACAAGCAGTAAAAGAGTTACTCTTGTGGGCCGGGGCCCATTTCTTCAGGGGGTCCTTTATTAATGGCTCCTATGATGAGGTCGTTGAATAAGCTTGCAACTCCATCCAGCTCATCATTAGGGTTCTCTGTGCTCGGGGGTAACGGATCATCCATGCCACCCCATCCATCTGGGACTATCTCACTAGGATCAATGTAGTAGCTAGGAGGGGTTGAATACTTCACCAGGTAATCAAACTTGCCACTGGGCTGCCCCAAAGTGCCTATCACTTCTGCTTCTTCATGCATCATTCTTGGAGGACCAGGGAATGTTTCGTGAATGCTCGGGGGTAGTGGGTTTTGCCTTTCTCGCCTTTGATCAGGTGGCGAGTTCCACCTCTCTTGTCTCTGTCCTTCAGAACTTTCCCCACCTCGTCCATGGTACCCTAAACCTGCAGAACGGGACCTCTGAGGGGCTTCAATGGGGCTTCGAATGCCCTGACCATTTCTCCCAAGACCATTGCCAGGGACAAAGTCATTCCCAACCATTACTCTTCCCACCATGAGGGCAGCATTTGATACTTCAGGGGTAGGTGGTGATGAACCCCGAGAAGCATGTATAGTGGACACCAACTCAAATGAGTGGTAACTTGATTCAAATTGAGAGTCCGGCTCCACATAGGGGATAGCCGTCTCATGATAAATTCGGTGGTCTTCCTCACCATACACGGTGACCAACTTCCTTTCAATCACAAATTTCACAGCTTGATGTAGACTTGAAGGAACTGCTCCAGCAGTGTGTATCCATGGTCGACCCAACAGGAAATTGAATGCAGTAGGGATGTCCAGCACTTGGAAGGGAATGTTGAAGACGACCGGCCCTATTTGTACATCGAGATGGATTTCCCCGATCACTTCCTTTCTTGTTCCATCAAAAGCTCGCACCGAAGTCTTCGCAGCATGTATCCTTGACGGGTCTACCTTAAGGCGATGAAGAGTGGCCAACGGGCAAATGTTTAGAGCGGACCCATTATCAATGAGTACCCGGGACACATGAGAAGACTTGTGCTTAACGGATATGTAGAGTGCTTTGTTATGTCCCTTGCCTTCAAGAGGAAATTCCTCATCAGAGAAGGCAATCAAATCTTTAAGAAGGACCGATCCCACAAATTCTTCCAACTTGTTTGCCTCAACCGTCTCTGGCACACAAATTTCACTCAGCACCTTCATTAGCGACTTTTGATGAACGGGGGATGTCATCAAGAGTTCGAGTAAAGAGATTTGGGCAGGCATCTTTCGTAGTTGGTCAACCACGCTATACTCACTTGCTTTGATTACGGCCGAAACTCCCTAGCCTCTTCATCGGTGACCGGCTTTACGGGTTGAGCACGGCTTGACCATAGGTTCGGCCGAGATCTTGTAACAAGGTCCACATCCAAGTCATAGGTCCAAGGCCTTTGCCTTATCATTGACATACTCATACGATGCGGCACTTCTATCACTATCTCTTCGTCGGATGCATCTTCTAATGGGGGCATGTCTACAAGTGCGGGATCAACCTCTTTCTTGCCGGCATCAAGTGTAGCTGCTCTTCCTCCCAATCGATGATGAGGTGGGAGATAGTAGAAACTATGCAGTTACGATCAGCATACACAATGATGCCATCATCCACCATTTTGGTAACTCTTTCTCTCATCACCGATAAAGGGACATCTTCCCGACCTCGGTAATACCCAGCTCTCACTAGCCCATTATAGGCATCAGCCACGTGCACCTTTGAGTTCCTGATCCGTCCGACTTCAGGTTCCAAGATAGCATTTACTGTATCCTCATGCCCTGGTAGCGGATTTTTTTGGACATTTGGCCGAGCAGTTTGAAATGAAAAGGCCTTTGTATCGAGGAGATTCTGGATCTTGTGCTTGAGGGTGAAACATTCATCAGTTGAATGCCCCAATTCACCGTTATGGTAGTCACACTTCTTCGTCGGGTCGTAACCACGAATGCTTTCACGGTTAGGGCGCTTTGGTTCACTAGTAAGCAAACCCTTCTTTCGGAGGACTGTCAGCACTTGGGATGGAGACCCAGGGAGAGGAGAGAACTGCCTTCTATTATTTGCTTGGGCGAATGATTGACGGCCAACGGTTTGTTCTTTGTCTTGGGTTTACTGTATAGCGGGCGGAGTTTGGCACTTTCTTGGCCATAAGCCACGGTCACATCTACGGTTTGCTTCTTTCTCCTTCTTGCGAGAGAACCTTTTAGTAGATGGCTCGAAAACCATCCTTCCCTTATCCCCATCTCGATTTGCTCCCCCACGGGAATAAGGCGATTGAAGTTTTCAACGTACGTGCTGGCCATCCGTATACGAAACTCGGATGGGAGAGTTTTGATAAACAACTTCATTAACTCCTTGTCAGTAGGTTCGGGGGTGATTTGAGCTGCCAGATTTCGCCATCTCACGGCATACTCTTTGAATGACTCGCTCCTTTTCTTTTCCATCCGCTCCAGGTCTTCTCGAGAAGGTGCGATGTCCATGTTGAACTTGTACTGTTTGAGGAACGCATCCGCCACTTCGTTCCAGGTTTCGAGAAGGTTTACATTCTTCATCACATACCAGTTTAGTGCGGGTCCAGTCAAACTTGCGTGAAACGATTGGATCATGAGGGGCTCATTTTTGACGTGTTGGGCCATGCGCACATGATACATCTGCAAATGAGATTTCGGACAAGATGTCCCGTCGTACTTCTCAAATTCTGGCATTTTAAACTTGCTAGGCATTTTAACCTTCTCATAGACCGAGAGGTCGAATGGGAGTGAGCTTTGCGACTCCCCAGCGGTTGTCTCACTTTCTCCTCCGGCTTTGCAACGCGCTCATCCCGATCTATCTTAGGAACATTGTCTAGCTTAGTCTTTCCGACAAGGACCACGTCATCTTCCAACCGGGCATTTCATCATCATTCATTTGGGCCCTATTTGCTTGCCTCGGGACTACTATTTCGGGGAGAGCAGGTGGAGGAACCGGATTCACTTGGAGGGATTGAAGTTGAGCCGTTATAAGCTCCATAGAGGCAGCTAAGCTGTTGGAGTCGGCCTTCCACGGAGGACATACGGTCGCGCATCTCGCTTTGGTCGGCCATTCTTGCTCTTAATCGCGTGATAATAGGCGAGCGTGGAAGATCCGTTATCACCTAAATTGAATAAATGAATACACATAAGCACTTCGTATAAAACAATGCCGGTCCATGACGAAAGTCTAATCGCTTTTATTTATTAATGAAATTGTTTGACATTGACAATGTAAAAACGCTTGAAAAGCCCTAGACAAAAAGGTAAATGGCTCAACTTCCTAAACATTAAGCTAAAGTAAAGTAAGGAAAAAAAAACTAAATAGACTCAAGCCACTTTATTTGGCCCGATCCATAAACAAATGGGAAGCCAACGCTCGACGTAATTGCCTCTTCTCTTTGGCATCCTTCTTGGCTTGCTTCTCAAGTTCTTCAATCTTCCTCTTGTGACGAATAAGCTCGCTTGCCGAGTGGGCCTTTCGGTCACATACGGGACCTTTGGGAGATACTCGGTTGGAATCTTGTGCGACGGATGTATCGAATAGTGGCATAGTAAGCCTTTTCCTTCCCTTCGAGCTCTTCTTCAGGCAAGCTCAACTTTTGCTCGTGACATGCAAGCCAAGCTTGTTCGATACAACGGAGCCATTTTTTGTGATCACCATCCATGGTAGTGAATTGGACTTGGAATAAACCAAGCTTGAGTGGGGGCGGTAGATCCGCACAACTCGATATTGACGGGCCACTCGAAGTGGGTAGTAGGAAGTGGCACCGGTGATCCCCAATAGCGGGATCGGCTCATCATCACCATGAAAGAGACGTGCCTTGGAGACTTGGAACCATTTAGCATGCCATAGGAAAATCTTGGTATTGGGATTTTTCAACAATTTTACCCATTTCGAGTAAGAAAGATTTGGAGTCCGATTCTGATGATTTTTGAATACCTCAATGGGATGATGGGAATTGGTGATATTAATGATGTTCATGCGAATATTAATCTTACTCATATGAGAAAAGAACCAAATTTGTAAGAGTTCAATTGGTGCATGAAAGGTTTTATCTTCATTTTCCTTAAATCGAGTGAGTGACAAAAATGTTTCAGCTAAAATAGTGTTGACAAAACTAATCCTAGCACACACTTGTTTAACCACCCATGCGACAGCGAGGATTAATGGCATTTTTACGAAGGGGAAAAATAATGAACCCGAAGAAGGCTAGGAGGAATATCTTACTTTTTAAGAGAGTGTTAGCACTAGCAAAACTCCGATCTAGGAAGGAAAAAGGACATGCAAGACAATTATCTTTCAACACTCTTTTAATCGATTCTTATCCATCCTAAGAAAGTCGACAAAATTGATTCGGGTTCTATTCCGAGAGGTGGGTTTATTAATTCCAACTCCAAAGGTTTTCCTATGGCAATGCTGTATTCCTCCAAAGTCGGGGCCAGCTCGTGCTTACCAAATATGAACGTTGATGTTTGAGGGCACCGAAATGAGCGAGTGCTTGCATGACGCCACTTTGAACATCAATGTCGAGGAGGGGAACAAGAAGACCAAGTCTGCTTTCCACATAGCTTTGACCATCGTGGCCTAGACAATCCCACCATGACTTGAGTTCAGCCTTCGGTGCAGGTACGAATCGAATGTCGGATCTTCCCATTGTTTATAGACCAAGACTCGACCAACCTAACGTCATGGACCGACCAAAGACATAAATAAGTAAATTGCGGGAGTAAAGGATAGAGAGCTTACTTTACCATACGATTAAAACAACCACATAGACAAGCGCATGAAATGTGAGGCTCAATTTCTATCTAGACGGCTTAGCAAAGTGGAGTTAAAAGGATGTGATGACTTAGTCGCAGCCTCGCGTACTAAGCCAAGTCCTCTTAACTCCGGCTCAGTCAAGAATGATACCCCAATGCGACGCAGCCTCGCGGGCAAAGGTAAACATTCTTAACACCAAAAAAACTTTCGGGATTGAGTTGGGCAACCTCTACTACGCGGCCTCGCGGTCGAAGTCGTATCCAACTCAATGCCATCCTATGTATCCTAGTGCGGCCCAGGTCCGGCGGCAGGTTGTGTGTGCAAAAGTGTAGTGCTAAATGCAAGGCATGCACAACAATTTAAATCAAACAACACTTCAATAGCTTGGATTTAAAACATTCATCCCTAACTCCAACCGCAAGACAAGGGTTAGCAAAGACTACTCCCCTTATATCTCCTAATCTGCAAGAACATTTAACACCTTAAAATGTTAGGGACATACCAGGATCCTCATTTTGCCAAACAAAAACATTTTTCAAAAGAAAGAAAAATTGGCCTAAGTCCACTAAGAGTTTTAACTCATGTCCCCAGTGGAGTCGCCAAGCTGTCGCGACCAATTTTTCGGGCGTGAACCACCTAGGGTTTGGCTAATGGATTGTTAAGCCTAGACTTAACTCGGGCTCTCCCAAGCCCATACCAATTCGCGACTTTAGGTTCAAGTTCTTAACATGTAATTGATTTTCAATTAGGAGTCACCACTAATCTATTTTTGGTGGGTCGATTAGAAACCCAAGTAAAGTAACGGGAGATTTACTTTACTTCTACGAACTAGAGATTTATGAGTTCAGGGACTTGGTTACGCTAGATTTTTCTAACGCCCTTTCGGTACCCTTCTCTTTTATTTTGAAAAAATTGTTTGGCAGGCAGCTTGAATTGATTTTAAATTTAATTCTTTAACATGTGAGGCGATCATGCGGATGCGCAATCCATCAATTTAACACCCAAGAAAGCAAATAGAAAATGCAGGACTTACCTCGTAGCAACGAAAGCATCTGCAATGTTAATTCGAAATCCACATCAACAACCCTAGATATGGTTTCTAATTAACACGCAATTTCTCTTTTTGTTTTCACTTAATTAATGAAAATCATGCAATATGCAATGCAATATTAACTAAATGACCTAATTCTAATGACACGTAATTTCTAATTGACTAGACCTAGCAACAACTACTAAATGGCATACATTTCATGGATCTAATTTTAATGACATGCACATGATATTTTTATTTTCTTTTTCCTAAAGATTGAAACTAATTTATTCTAAGACATTTTTTTTGTATTTTTCATGAAATTCGAAATTTGGTGAAATGTGAAAATTACCTAATTAGATTAAGACCCTATTTAATTTATATTAGGAATTAGGGTGAGCCATATCCTAATTTAAACTAAAATATTATCTTAACCTAAATAATCCTAAAATGCAATATATCTAAAAATGCCAAGCTTATAATAAATTAAAAAATGATCTAAATTAAACTAAGTGCCATTTAATCCTAATATGCAATGACATGTAAAATATGCCCTAATTCTACATGACAAGTGTATGATGATTTTTTATTGTGTTTTTGTTTTCTTTTTTTTTTTTTTAAAAAATTTTCGGAATTAATAATTGCCAAGTAATTAAGCATGCAACCTAAATTAAAATCTAGCAACCTAAATTGATTCATTTGAATTTTTTTTGATTTTTATGAAATTCGAAATTAAAATTCCTATTCTAAATATGCAAACCCTAAAACAAGTAATATTCTAACATGCATCTAATCTAACCCGATTTTTATTTCGAAAATTCATGATAAATAGAATGCTTTGCCTAAATATGCAAATAACCCTAAAACACGTGATATTCTATCTCAAACATATCTCAAGATAAATAAAAACGATCAAATCCATTCAAAATTACCCCAAAAGGGACATCACATATCGCTCAGATCAAAGGATAATATTTCGCTAGTAAAATCGATACTTTGATCTTAAGCCTTAAAGATCAAAACATCAATTTTATTCCCGCTTAATTAATTATTTCATCTAAAGCCTTATAGATGAAATAAAAAACCCTGACGCGGTTGCGATTCGGGTGTTACATTGAGATTTTTAATTATGCATAGATAGGTATTCCAACCAAAGAAAATGACATAAAAAGATAACGATAAAAAAACCTAAACTTGCTTAATAAAGTAAAGCAAAAATACCTAGTAAAATTTTTCTTTTCTTTTTTTTTAGAAAGGAAAAAAAAGTCTTGGCCGCTGGTTTTAGGGCTCCGGTGGGGAAAGAACGCCGGCTAGGGTTCCGGCGAGGGCTCAACAGAACCGGCGGTGAGCGAGCGGTGAGCGCGTCGGCACGGGGCGGCGTCGCGGAGGAGGAGGGGCGACGGAGCTGGGATCGCGGACCACGGACCGCGGGTCGTCGGGACGATGGAGGTGCGGTGGAGCGACGGCTTGAGCGGCGGGGCGGCGTCGGGTTGTCGGAACAGAGGCGGGCGCCGCGAGCGAAGCTCGGGCTTCCGGGTTCCGGCGAGGGCTCTTGCGGACGCCGGATCAGCGTGGGCGTCGCGGACGGAGCGGTGGGGGCGGTAGCGGCGTCGGGTGAGCAGAGGCGGCGCCGCGAGCGTCGCGGGCAAGACCGGCGGTGCGGCGGTGGCGGAGGCGCGGTGGAATGGAGCAGATTCGCGGGTCACCGGCGGAGCAGCGATGGGCGGCGGCTCATGAGGCGGCGACGGTGCGGGCTGGCGAAGGCGAGGACACCCCCACGAAGAAGACGATGAACAGTAACGTGGGGGTTTCTTTTTTTCTCTTTTCTTTTTCTGATCTCTCTCTCACGTCACTTTTCACCTTTTCATCTTTTTTCTCTCCTTTTTGCTTTTCTTTTGTGTTCTTTTTCACCAAAAAGAAGCTCCTTGCTCCAAAATTTTTTGAAATTCCTTCCACCCCTTTGTCCGTACGTGCGCAACGCCTTTTATAGGGGAAAATTTTAGATCTTTGAAGCATATTTTATTTCCAATTCCATTCGTGCATAATTCTCTGAATATATCATTGCACCATATGTGATATTCTCTTTTGTATTTTTCACATATTCTATCCAAAAATTCCTTTTTTGCACGAAATACACCCCTAGTGTATATTACTTAAAAATATGAAAAGCTTGAACGGAATATGTGAAAAATCTTCCTTTCACCGGCAGCCTAAAATAAAATAAAATTAAAAAAATGAAAATAAAATGTTTCTAAACCATACCCCATTTTTCTTTTTTTTTCTTTTTTCTTCTTCTTCTTCTTCTTCTTTTTTTTTTTTTTTTTAGTAAAAATTAATCCCAAAAATTTAGGTGTCAACACAACAGTTGTGGAGCTGAAGATGGAAGACATAGCTGTAGTGCAAGAATTTCCAGATGTCTTTCCAAAAGAATTACTAGGTCTACCGCTAGAAAGAGAGATAGAATTTGTGATAGAGCTAGTACTCGAGATAGAGCCAATCTCTAAGGCTCTTTACTGGATGGCATTATCTGAGTTGAAGAAACTGAAGGTGCAGATGCAAGAGTTACTGGATAAAGGATTTATTCGACCCAGTGCATCACCTTGGGGAGCACCAGTTCTATTTGTAAAAAAGAAATATGGTTCGTTGTGTCTGTGCATTGACTATCGGCAACTCAATCAAGTAACGATCAAGAACAAGTATCCATTGCCAAGGATTGACGACTTGTTTGATCAACTTCAAGGAGTGTCGATTTTCTCAAAGATCAACTTAAGGACAGGATATCATCAGCTAAAAATTAGGAATGAGGATATTCCTAAGTCAGCATTTCGTAGTCAGTATGGTCACTATGAGTTCAAAGTGATGTCATTCGGGTTGACGAATGCTCCTGCTGCCTTCATGGATTTGATGAACCGAATATTTAAGGAATATCTAGATCAATTTGTGATTGTGATCATCGATGATATTCTGGTGTATTCTAGAAGTGATGAAGAGCATGAGAGTCATATGAGATTAGTGCTGTAGATGCTGAGAGTTCATAAGTTATATGCTAAGTTCAACAAGTGCGAGTTTTGGTTAACTCATGTTGCTTTCTTAGGGTATGTTATCTTAGGCGAATGAATTTCAGTGGACCCGAGCAAGATTGAAGCCATAATCAATTGGATAAGACCGACAACAGTGACAGAGATCATAAGTTTTCTGGGTTTAGCAGGGTATTATAGACGGTTTGTGGAAGGGTTCTCATCGTTAGCATCGCCTCTGACAAAACTCCTGAAGAAGGAACAAAAGTTCATGTGGAAAGACAAATGTGAGGATAGTTTCCAAAAGTTAAAGGAAAAGCTGACTACCGCACATGTGCTAACAATTCCATCTAGTCCCGGAGAATTCGAGATCTATTGTGATGCGTCGCTCAAAGGATTGGGTTGTGTGCTGATGCAACATGGTAGAGTTATTGCATACGCCTCCCATCAGTTGAGGTCTTATGAGTTGAACTATCTGACGCATGACCTAGAACTCGTAGCCATCATATTTGCGTTGAAGATTTGGAGACATTACTTGTGTGGGGAAAAGTTTCAGATCTTCACAAACCATCAGAGTCTCAAGTACCTGTTCTCTCAAAAGGAATTGAACATGAGACAACGCCGATGGATGGAATTACTGAAGGATTACGACTGTGATATCCTATATCACCTGGGAAAGGCGAACAAGATCGCCGATGCTTTGAGTCGAAAGTCTTCAGTTGCTTAGATATTAATTAAGGAGTGGAACTTAATCGAGAGAGCTCGAGATTCGGTATTCAAGTCTGAGGTAGGCCACCTCTCAAGTCTTATGGCCACCCTTAGAATTGAACTGGATGTCCAGGTTAGAATAAAGCTACTCCAACTGATAGATCCAAATGTACAGAAGATACTTCGGGAGGACACTAAGAAAAGAAAAGCTAACTTTCAGATTTTTGATGATGGGATACTAAGGTTCCAAAGACGTTTGGTTGTACCTGACGATGTGGAACTTAGAGGGAATATTTTATCTGAAGCACATCGTAGCAGTTACAGCATTCATCCTAAAAATACCAAGATGTATTAGAATCTACGTCAACACTATTGGTGGTCAGGTATGAAGGCAAACATCGCCAAGCATGTCACTAAGTGTTTGACGTGTCAGCAGTTTAAAGCTTAGCATTGCAAGCCGAGAGGACTTCTACAACCTCTCACGATCCCAGAATGAAAATGGGAGCATATCATGATGGATTTCATGACTGGACTACCGAGGAGTTAGAGAGGAAATGATTCAATTTGGGTAGTAGTCGACAGATTGACAAAGTCGGCTCACTTCATTGCAGTATGAAAGGACCTCAGCTTGGATAGAGACGCGGACCTTTATGTGCGTCAGGTGGTTCGTATGCATGAAGTGCCAGTTACGATAACCTCAGACAGATACCCGAGGTTTACTACAACTTTTTGGAAGAGCTTGCAGAGTGCCTTATGTACCGAGCTTCAATACAGTACGGCATATCATTCTCAAATGGATGACCAGTTTAAGAGGACAATTCAAACCCTCGAGGATATGCTAAGAGCTTGTGTGATAGACTTCAAAGGAAGTTAGGAAGATCAGCTACATCTGGTAGAGTTTGCCTACAATAACAATTATCAACAGAGCATCAAGATGGCTCAATTTGAAGCATTGTATGGCAGGGTATGTAGAACACCAGTGTGTTGGGATGAAGTTGGGGAAAGAAAGATTACAAGCCCAGGTTAGTTCAGTAGTCAGTGGAAGCCGTCGCAGTGATCAGAGGCAGATTAAAGACCGCTCAGAGCAGACACAAAAGTTACGCAGATAAACGTCGAAGGTCTTTGGAATTCCAAGTTGGTGATCATGTTTTTCTAAATGTGTCAACAATGAGGAGAATTTTGCACTTTGGAAAGAAAGGAAAACTAAGTCTGAGGTACGTCGGTCCATTTGAAATTCTTGAAAGAATTGGGAGCCTAGCGTATCGTTTTGCATTGCCGCCGAGATTGGCGCAAGTGCATGACGTCTTTCACGTGTCAATGTTAAGGAAGTATGTGTCTGACCAGACCCACATGCTTAATTTTGAGGAATTGGACGTGGATGACCATGTGTCATACGTTGAAAGCCCGGTCCATTGGTCAAAATGGTCTGGCAACATCACAGTACCGAAGAAGCAATGTGGGAGACTGAAGAGTTGATGCGAGAATTGTACCCCCGCCTTTTTTATCAAGCTTTGTAATGGTTTTAATTACGATGATGAAATTTTTTTAAAATGGGAAGAATTGTGACATCCCAAATTTTCGATGCTATTTTCTACTGAATAAATCGAATATTTTATTGACGCGCTTATAGAGTTGTTCTCAGAGCTGACCACTCTCGAGATAACTAGATTATCTAGAGAAGCTATTAAGGATTTTAAAGCAAATAGACTTGAGAATTCGACCAAGAATTGGCTTCTTGACCATACTTATCTTTAGAGGCCATTATGGCACATTTAAAAATCGATTTGAGATCAGAGATACGTCTGTTCGACTGAGATGTGTGGCCAACCGTGGGTGACTCCACCAAATTGGAAAATTATGGTCGACCGGCACTAATTTGATTTCTCTGTTGTTTTGGTACCATGTGTCCATAATTGAATTCTCGAAATTTTCACAACAATCGAGAGTCGCCAATAAGTTGACTAGGTTCATTGTGGCTCGAAGAAAATCGACCACGGGTAATTTGCACTAAAAATCTCTGAAAACTACCCGGTGGTCTAGGTCACACTAAAAACGTGCCGAATGAAAATTAACCGCCAATTCAAATCCGATTTTAGAAATTGAAAGTTTTGTTATGTCACATTCTATTTTAGGAACGTCAACGCATCCTCCGAAGATTTTTCAAAGATTCCGAGATTTTTACGGAAAATTGATTTGGACATTGCAGAAAATTAGCAAAAATTTGGATTGTCCGAATTGAAGAGATTTTCAACTTACAAATCAAGCTACATGACGAAGGGGACTTGTAGAAATTATGTGGGCTTTTTCTTCATCAAAATTGGACGTCAAATTTGGGAATTTGTTGAAGAAATTGAAGACCAAAATGTGAAATTCGGAATTATGCTTGGACAGCATCTTTTTGGCTTCATTTTGGATTAGTTTGTGGAATTTAAATTGGTAGAAAGTAATAGAGACTAAGGGATAAGATTGAAAGCAAAAGGGGGCGACCAAGCATTAAATTTTTGGAGATATTTTGGCTTTGATTTTCCTCTCCAATCTTTGGTCACAAGTCTCAGACTAAGGGATGAGTGCGTACTCGAGAATCAGGGCGTGACAGATTTACTTCATATGTTGGTAGGAGATCAGATAGGATTAAGTTTTATTAGGACAGTAATCGTTTGTTACCAAAAAAAGAAGAGTAAATCATTCCATTACCTTTGAGAAATACTCAAATTATGGTAAGAAAATCTCAACCTATCTAACTGCATACCTTGATTACTTATTGTCTTACCTGGTAAAGCAAGATACTCAGTATTTATATTAGCAACTTAATAGGAATACGTAGCAAGCTAATTACTATTCATTTTCCTTTTTTAATCTTGCGTCTACTCAAATTACAAAAATACTGAACTTTAGACATCTATATAAACCCACTTCAATGGGACACATGAGACATATCTTTCACAATCTTACCCTGTCAATCAATCATGCCAAATACACTTTAAAATGGAGAAGGGTCAAGTCAAACTCAATGCACTGGTCTTTTTATTGGTGATCGCTTCCAATAAGTTTCTTTTCATCTCATTATTACTATTATCATTTCTATACGTACAACTGCACTAATGAGTTCCTCCACATTTTCCTTCCTTTAAGGTCTTGTTGTCTCACATGCTCAAACAAGAGTAGGACCAAAAGGAGAAGGAGGCTGGGAACACACGCTTATTCGGAAAGGACCTGGAGACCTTTGTGTTGGAGTTTGTCCTCCTGGGCAGCATCTTGCCTTGATAAATAACGAATGCGTGTGTGTTGCAAATTAGGACCATTGATGTATGTGAGTTTTGTGCCTTTGTGAGAGCAGAGGAACCAAAAATAAAATGGGAATTTTTCTTTTGATAAAATGGGTTCATGCTATTGAATATTTGACTTTTTCCTTGGTCTCGAAAATCTCTAATGATTAATCAAAAGTAATCAAAGGCATTGGTCACATTCCTTATGTACAGAATAGACGAACGATTGAGGAGGGATAAGAGAATAAAAATTTCAATATCTGAACTTAAAAGACGAATTCCCAAGAGAGTGACACAACCAATATCACCTCACATCTTTGAATTTAATGGCGAAGAAATTCAAAACATAGTTTAAATACTCCAATTGGGTATGCTTTAGGTTGACGAGAAAAATGAAGTATTGAAATTGAGATATAAAGGGAAATTCAAAGATATTAAAGTTCCATTTCTGATTTTACTTACCACTGTCGCAACCTAAATTTCGGGTGCACCATCTAAGCTTAGGCTAATGGACTACTAAATCTTTAAGTTTACCTCAAGCTCTCCCAAACCCATACTAATTCACGACTTAAGGTTCAAATATTTAACATGCAAATGATTATTATATAGGAGTCGCAACTAATCGGTTTACAGTAGGTCGATTAGACACCTAAGTAAAATAATGGGAGAATTATTTTACTCCTACGAACCAGAGACTAAGGATATGGGGACTTGGTTACACTAGATTTCTCTAATGCCCTTTCGGTACCATTTCTTTTTAATTTCAAAAATGTTTCCGCAGGCAGCTTGGATTTTTAACCTAAATCACTATCATACAATTGGGGACCACACGGATGCTCATCTATTATTAAACATTCAAATATAAAAAATAAATCAATTGCATCACACAAAGCAAGCAATCATTTTTTGGGTTTTCTTGAAATTAGAATTTTTAATTAACATGCGTCTTAACTATATGACCTAACTTTACTAATAAACAAATTCTAATTAAATGATCCTATTATGCAAACTAGTTAACATGCACCTAGTATTTTTGTACTTTTTTTATTGAAATTCGAATTAATAAAAATCCTAATTAAACTATCTAAAATGAAATAGTTTTCTAATCTATCTTAAGGATTAATTTGACTTAAACCCTATCCTATCTTAGAAAACTATTTTTTGGAAAAATGAGATAATTAAGATGTGCAAACATTATCTAAAACCCTATTTATATAAAAACGTCATTTAGGTCCAACCCTAACCTATTTCAAAAAATTATCTAAAAGAAAATTTCCTAAAAAATGTAATCTAAAAGAAAATTTCTAATTTACTAAACCTCCATGCTTTGATGAAAGATTTTGATTTTTTTTTTTAATTTTTTTAATTTTTTTCTAAAGCAAGTAATTATCAAATAAACATTAGGTCTAAACAATCAAGATATTCAACAAATAAAGAATTAAAGTAATTGAAAAAATAACCAGTTGTCTCATAGGTTAAATTAACGATTACTCTAACCCTAAGCATCATGACATATAAAAAGATTCAAAATAATTAAAATCTGATCCAAAGTCTTACGGATCAAATTAATAATTATAATGGTTTAACAATTAAAATACTACCAAAATGCCCAAAAATTAATATAATTAAAAAAAAGATCTGATGTCTTACGGATCAAATTAATAATTATAATAATTTTGGGTAAAAAAAGCCCGAGGTTAATGCTTACAATATTCATAAAATGAACTTTGAGATCAAATGCTCCAATTTAAATAACTAAACCACCTAAAGGGGAAAATAGCAGCAAGGTGATCGGCGCCAAACGGAGGGTGATCGACGTCGGATCTCCGGCGAGGGGACCGGCGAACGAGCGAAGGTAGGGGCGCAAACGTCGCTGGGTCGCCGAGACAGCACAGGCAGTTGGTGTGGCAGCGTTGAGCTCCGAGCGAGAGGCAGGCAAGGCGGATGATGGTGGCAGCGATGTTGCAGGGGGTTTGGGTCTGGCTCGTGGGCGGAGGCGAGCGCAACCAGATCGATGGGCGGCAACGTCGGCAGTAGTGCAGGGCTCGGTTAGCATCGAGGTGTTGCGTGCTCACAGTAGTGGTGCTCGAGCGAAGCTGGTAGGAGCGACAGTGGCCTTGCAGGCGGCGAGCGGAAGCGTTAGCGTAGGGAGGGCTGTTGCAGGGGCTGATCTGCTGGTGTCGTTATGGTTGGAGCAGGGGACGGTGAGCACTGGTCGCGGGTGGATTTCGGGGCAACAGCGTCAGGCGTCGCGGCTGTTGGCGAGATCACAGCAGTAATGTCAAATCATAGGCGAAGTAGAGGTAGGCCCGGAACGACGGCGACCAAGAGTAGCAGTGATGCGTGTCGCAAATCTCGCAGCGGAAGGTGAGCAGCGCCCTAGAGCTGTGGTGGCAAAGCAGCTCGACTCGAGCTCAGGTTGTCGCAAGGAGTTGATCGACGATTGCTGGTGCAAATATGGTGGGCTTCAGCTACAGGGACGCCGAGGCGTAGGCGCAGGCAAGGACTGACGGTGGGTGCGGTGGGCTACTGGTCGGCGCTTGGGTCATCGTGGGTCGGCGCGACGATGGCTAGTGGAGACTGGCGATGCGAGCACAACGCCGGTGAAGAGGAACTGGCGATTGGGGCAGCGAACTTGGGGCAGCGAATGTGGGGAGGAAGATGAACAGTAAATGTCCAATCACTTCCTCCCCTCTGCTGCTTCTGCTTTTACGTTTCCCTTTTCACTTTCCTTCACTTTTTGTTCTTTTTTCTTTCACCAAAAAGAAGCCCCCCTAAAACCCTACGTGCACACCCTTTTATAGACCAAAACAAAATGTAATCTTTTTGTGAATATTTCATCTCACGAAGATTGCCTATAACCTCTTGATCACAAAAATCTTTTTATTCTCCTCATCTCCTGAATATTCTCTACTGATTTTATTGCCTAAAGATAAGATTGCAACATGATTTTCTTAAATTTCAAAAATCTACCGTAATATCAATTGAAATCTCCATTTAGGTAATTTTTGTCATTAAAAGAAAAAGGGCTCAGGCCAATTTTGCTCGTTTCATGAGCTTAGTCCGGCCTGCCAAGTTAAACCTCAGCCATTTAATTTGAACCAATCCACCACTGGTCCAATAAAATGCAAAAAATGCAAATTAAAAATAAACGCACCTAAATCTATATGCTATGCAATTAATTTTTTTTTTTAGGGATAAAATTACCGACTATTTTTATACAATAAATAAATAACCGGATCGCTAAAATTTAAGTGTCAACAGCTGCCCCTCTTTAAAGGTGAGCTCGTAGAGGTTACCTTCAAAAACAAATTGAGACCTAAATTTTGATCATGCACATGCACTGAATAATTTTTTGTTGGAAAATGAATTCCATTTTTTAATGCAATTTATATGATGAATGGAAATGTTAATGCAAATGATAAATGAACCCACCTGGAATAATTTACCTTCAAGGAGAGTAGAGTATTTCGAGATAGTTGGTATTACATGTCCAAGACCCGTACCATTCTACGATCGCCTAGAATAGTAACATGACTTTACAAAGAGACTGCCTTCCTAGAACCCGTACCATTCTACGGTCACCTTGATGAAAATGATTTTCCAGGACCCATACCATTCTACAATCGCCTGAAATTTTGTCTAGGACCCGTACCATTCTACCGTCGCTCGAATAGGGAAATAAGTGTTGTCTAGAACCCATACCATTCTACAGTCGCCTGAATAGGGAAATAAATGCTACCTAGGACCCGTACCATTCTACGGTTGCCTAAACGGGATTTTGCTTGACTAGGACCCGAACCTTTCTTCGGTCGCCTTAATCAAATTGAATCTTGAGTAAAATCTTTGGGGGACAACTGGATCGAGTGTCAATGTAAAAGACTCTGGGCTATGAAAGCACGCTAGGTCGATAAAAGAAAACTGGGCTACGAAAGCACGCTAGGTCGATAAAAGAAAATTGGGCTACGGAAGCACGCCGGTTCGATAAAAAGGAACCTGGGCTACAAAAGCACACCAAGTCAATATGAATGAACACCGGGTTACGAAAGCACACTGGGTTGATAAAGAGAGACTCTGAGCTACAAAAGCACGCCAGGTCAAGGAAAATGGACACTGGGCTACGAAAACACGCTAGGTCAATATAAAGGACTCTGGGTGATGTGAATCGTTGCGGAAGGAACGTTCTACGAAGGCCTAGATGGTGCGAATTGCAAACCTCGACCTCCAATCAAACTTGTGATTGGCAACCTCGGTATGAACGTGACCTGTTGACGAACACGTGTCAACCAACCAACGTTATAGACGCCACAAGCGAAAGAATTCGCTATCTCGCTCGATAAGTCGAAGAGAATCTTGATTAGGTCAAGTCCTCAAAAGAACAGTAAAAAGAGAACCTCTCAATTCTTTTCCTCCAAAAAATAAAATATCTCTTTGTTGGTGATGCTCCTCCTCCTTTACTTGCACACTCAGAGAACGCCTAACCACCAATAAGTCTCCTTTTATAGCCACTTCTGCATCACTACAATCCTCTAATGGTGGCATCTCATCATCATCTTCTTCCCTTTCACTTTCGGACTCAATAACACCATGTCCAGTCATGATCATCACCCTCCTATTAGGGCATTGATTCGCCATATGACCCCTGCCCAAACACTTAAAACATTTAATTTCACGAGTTCTAGTGTTAGGATTTTCGGTTTTACGAAACCGGATTCGTTCCAACTTTACCGTCCCTCTCCTTCTCCTTTAAGGTTTCGGTTTTGGTGTTGTTTCCTCTCCAATTTGGCTTATCATCTCTCTTCCAATTGGATCTCCAATTCTGATTTGAACCTCCTCCACCCTTGTGATTTCGGTCCAACTTCAATTGCCGCTCAACTTTGATGGCTTTGTCCACCAATTCCTCCAATTCAACATAGTGTTGCAGCTCTACCACCCTTGCTATGTCTCGACTCAAACCACTCAAAAATCTTGACATTGTGGCCTCACGATCCTCCATTACATTAGCACGGATCATGGCAATCTCCATCTCTTTGTGATACTCTTCCACGCTCTTATTGCCTTGTGTGAGATTTTGTAATTTTTGAAACAAATCTCGATGGTAATGACTAGGTACAAAACGCCTTCTCATCACCGCTTTCATCTCATCCCACGTCTCTATCGGTCTTTCACCATTGCGCCTCCTACTAGTCACAAGTTGATCCCACCAAATTATAGCATAATCAGTAAATTCAACAGCTGCAATTTTTACCTTTTTGAGCTCAGAGTATCGTTGGCAATCAAATACCATCTCCATGCGTTTCTCCCACTCTAAATACGCATCGGGATCATTCTTCCCTTGGAAGGAAGGAATCTTCATCTTGATGTTGCCAAGTTCATCATCTCCTCGGTGTCTAAACCTTCGGCCTCCATTCCACCTTTCAAATCGAGCATCTCGATCATCCTCCATGTCGGCCTCATCATCATCATATTGCCGTTGCCTTCTATGTTGTGTTCTAGAGGCATCTCGCTGATGTTGCGGCCTTCCCGGGGTAGCTCTCGGTCACCATCAATCCTCATGTCATTCCCCATCATTCGGCCACTAAGCTCCTCCACTACGGCCTTCAATTGCTGGATGCTTTCCACGAGCGCTTCATCCCTTCGTATGGAGCCAATCTCCTTTTGATTCACACTTTCTTCGTGCGACATATTTTAGACCTGCAAGTAAACGTTAGTCGCAAAAATCCTCACCAATCACTCCCTCACGTGTTTCTCTCAAAGTGTTTGTCACTCCCCTCGTGTTTAACTCAAGATTAGGCTTTTTTTCACCCTCAATTAAGCTTACACACTCTTGCCTTTTTCCTCTCGTATTCTCTTTTTACAAGCTTTTATTGGGCTCAAAACCTGTCTCTCAACACCCTCACGACAATCAATCAAACTAATCAAACAATATTAGATTACTATTGATTTTGTTTCAGCAAGTAACAATTTCAAACCAACAAGTACAACTTTCGAAATTCCAATTGAAACGCAAATCACTACTGGTTTTGTTTCAATTTGGTCTACTAACAAACGAGTCGCCTTCTTGATTTTTTTTTTTTTTTGTTCGGCTAATTTTTTTTTTGCCGAATCTGTTTTTTTTTTTTTTTCTCTTGCACACTTTTTTTTTGTGCGTTTTCTTTCTTTTTTTTTTTCACTTTTTTTTTTTTTTTTTTTTTTTTGACGAACTCGAGATACAATTTAAGATGCTAGAAAAGAAAATTTAAAACTAACAGCAAACAACTACGTATGGAAGCACAAAAGCAATCGGATCCCTAAATTAACTAGAACCGAAACCCTAACTCAATAAATCTCAAATTGCTTAATATCAACAGAAAATTAAAGATAAATAGACCTTGTAGAATCTGGCTCACGATACCAAAGGCGATGTGAATCGTTGCGGAAGGAACGTTCTACGAAGGCCTAGATGGTGCGAATTGCAAACCTCGACCTCCAATCAAACTTGTGATTGGCAACCTCGGTATGAACGTGACCTGTTGACGAACACGTGTCAACCAACCAACGTTATAGACGCCACAAGCGAAAGAATTCGCTATCTCGCTCGATAAGTCGAAGAGAATCTTGATTAGGTCAAGTCCTCAAAAGAACAAAGTAAAAAAGAGAACCTCTCAATTCTTTTCCTCAAAAAAATAAAATATCTCCCCTCAAAGAAATTTGGCAAATCCTTTATATAGGCTGCCACACAAACCCTAAAAACCAACCCTAAAAATCTAATGCGTTATATTCTAAAATATTCCTATTTTAGAATATTCTTAAACAAGAATATATATATAAATTGACTTGGTCAATTATTTGGTGACAAGATAATTAAATTGCACCAAGATTTCCAAAATTCTTCAAGATTTGATCCAAGGTCATCTTCACGCCAAAGATCACGAACCATGACGCCAACAGCTTGCTTGAATTGTTTGGCCCGCGCTCGAGTAATCGAACCAGTAGGAATAGACAATGGGTCCCTAGCACCTCCTCCTCGATATGACTCGATGTCCACATCATACAAGATGTGTGGTGAATGGTAAGATTTGTAGTATGATAATTGATGGAGGTAGTTGTGCGAATGTGGCAAGTTGTATTATGGTGAATAAGTTGGGTTTGAAGACAACAAAGCACCCTAGGCCTTATAGACTTCAATGGTTAAATGATAGTGGTGAGGTGAAAGTATTGAAGCAAGTTCGAATTCCATTTGAGATAGGGAGATACAAGGACGAGGTAGTGTGTGATGTCGTACCTATGCAAGCGGGTCATATCTTGCTTGGAAGACCATGGCAATATGATCGAAAGGTACATCATAATGGATATACTAATCGTTATTCATTGGTGAAGAATCAAAAGACTTATACCTTGGTACCAATGACACCTAGTGAGGTGTATCAAGATCAATTAAAGTTACAACGAGAAGCCGAGAGAGAGAGAAAAGGTGAGAAATCGAGGGCTTGCATGGTGTGTCTGAGACGCAAGGAAAAGGAGAGGCCAAGAGAAGAATTGTGGTAAAAACCGAGGGAAAAGAAGAGAGGAAAGAAAAGAGGCAAAATAATTTTTATGCAAAATCAAGTGAAGTGAGGAGAGCTTTAGTTCTAGATCGACCAATGCTTGTACTTGTGTACAAGGAGGTTTTGTTTTCTACTAACGATCTTGACCCAAGTTTGCCTAGTCCTATTGTGTTTTTATTACAGGAATTTGAAGATGTTTTCCGATGAACTTCCGGAGAGATACCACCGATTCGAGGCATAGAACATCAAATTGACTTGATTCTGGTGCGCCATTACCTAATCGACCCGCATATCGAAGTAATCCCGAGGAGACAAAGGAACTTCAGCGGCAAGTTAGCGAACTTTTGGAACGAGGGTATGTGAGAGAGAGTCTTAGCCCGTGCGCCGTCCCTGTTTTGTTAGTGCCAAAGAAGGATGGAACTTGGCGAATGTGTGTCGATTGCCGAGCAATCAATAATATTACGGTAAAGTATCGACATCCTATTCCTAGGTTAGATGACATGTTGGATGAGTTGCATGGTTCTTGCGTTTTCACTAAGATCGATTTGAAAAGTGGCTATCATCAAATTAGGATGAAAGAAGGTGATGAATGGAAAACTGCATTTAAGACCAAGTATGGATTATATGAGTGGTTAGTAATGCCATTTGGATTAACTAATGCACCGAGCACGTTTATGCGACTTATGAATCATGTTTTGCGTGCTTTTATTGGTCGATTTGTGGTTGTCTATTTCGATGACATCTTGATTTATAGCCGAAGTCCGGATGACCATATTGAGCATGTGCGAGCTGTCTTGCGGAGTTTTAAGGGCCGAGCAATTATATGCTAATCTAAAGAAGTGCTCTTTTGTTACCAACAAATTAGTATTTCTAGGATTTGTTGTTAGTGCTAATGGTATACGGGTTGATGAAGAAAAGGTTAAAGCAATCCGTGAATGGCCAACGCCTAAGACCATAGGAGAGGTGCGTAGCTTTCATGGATTGGCGAGTTTTATCGACGATTTGTGAGAAATTTCAGCACCATTGCCGCACCTTTAACTGAGGTTATCAAGAAGCACGTGGGTTTCACGTGGGGAGAAGAGCAAGAGAAAGCCTTTAATCTATTAAAAGATAAGTTAACTAATGCTCCTTTGTTATCTTTGCCGAATTTCAGTGCTACTTTTGAGATAGAGTGCGATGCTTCGGTACGGGAATTGGAGCCGTGTTGATGCAAGGAGGGCGTCCCATAGCTTATTTCAGCGAAAAATTGAGTGGAGCAACATTGAATTATCCTACCTATGATAAGGAGATGTATGCTTTAGTGCGAGCTTTAGAGACTTGGCAACATTATTTATGGCCAAAGGAGTTTGTGATCCACACCGACCATGAGACCTTGAAGTACTTGAAAAGACAGCAAAAGTTGAATAAAAGACATGCCAAATGGATGGAGTTCATTGAGACTTTTCCATATGTGATCAAGTACAAGAAAGGTAAGGAAAATGTGGTAGCCGATGCGCTTTCTCGAAGGTATGCGATTCTAACTATTTTAGAAGCAAAGTGTCTAGGTTTTGAGCATATCAAGGGCTTATATATTGAAGATGATGACTTTGGGAGAGTCTATGAAGCATGTGAACACGCTGCATTTGATAAATTTTATAGGCATGAAGGTTATCTTTTTCGTGAAAACAAACTATGTTTGCCTAAGTGTTCTTTGCGTGAATTGTTGGTGCGAGAAGCGCATAGTGGTGGTTTAATGGGGCATTTTGGCATTAATAAGACTTATGAAGTGTTGTATGAACATTTTTATTGGCCACATATGAAGAGAGATGTCACACGTGTTTGTGAGAGATGCATTGCTTGTAAGCAATCGAAGTCTACAACTAAACCGCATGGCTTGTATACACCATTACCTATTCCAACGCATCCTTGGATTGATATTTCTATGGATTTTGTGTTAGGATTGCCTAGGTCTAAGTATGGTAGAGATTCTATTTATGTGGTTGTTGATCGGTTTTCAAAGATGGCTCATTTTATACCTTGTCATAAACCGATGATGCATCCCATATTGCTAATTTGTTCTTTAAGGAGGTTGTACGTTTGCATGGCATGCCTAGATCGATTGTTTCAGATCGAGATTCTAAATTTCTTAGCTACTTTTGGAAAACATTGTGGAAAAAACTAGGAACACGGTTGTTATTTTCTACTACTTGTCATCCACGGACCGATGGTCGGACCGAGGTAGTTAATAGAACTTTAGGGACATTGTTGCGTGCTATTATTAAAAAGAACATAAAATCTTGGGAAGATTGTCTGCCACATGTTGAATTTGCATATAATAGGAGCATGCATTCTGCTACTAAATTTACACCATTTGAGGTTGTCTATGGTTTTAATCCTTTAACTCCGTTAGATTTAACCCCTTTACCTGTTGATAAGCGTGTGGATTTAGATGGAGCAAAGAAAGCTGAATTTGTCAAGTCGTTGCATGAGAAGACGCGCACAAATATTGAGCGCAAGACGAGCAATATGCAAGGCAAGCTAACAAAGGGCGCAAGGAAGTGGTGTTTGAACCTGGCGATTGGGTTTGGGTTCATATGCGCAAAAGAGATTTCTGAGCAGCGACATTCTAAGTTATTACCGCGAGGGGATGGACCATTCATGGTTTTGGAAAGAGTTAACAATAATGCTTACAAGCTTGATCTTCCAGGTAAGTATGACGTTAGTGCCACATTTAATGTTTCGACTTGACTCTTTTTGATGCCGTGATGATTTGAGGACAAATCCTTTGCACGGGGGAGGGAATGATGTGGACATCGAGTCATATCGAGGAGGAGGTGCTAGGGACCCATTGTCTATTCCTCTTTTGGTTCGATTACTCGAGCGCGGGCCAAACAATTCAAGCAAGTTGTTGGCGTCATGGTTCGTGATCTTTGGCGTGAAGATGACCTTGGATCAAATCTTGAAGAATTTTGGAAATCTTGGTGCAATTTAATTATCTTGTCACCAAATAATTGACCAAGTCAATTTATATATATATTCTTGTTTAAGAATATTCTAAAATAGGAATATTTTAGAATATAACGCATTAGATTTTTAGGGTTGGTTTTTAGGGTTTGTGTGGCAGCCTATATAAAGGATTTGCCAAATTTCTTTGAGGGGAGATATTTTATTTTTTTGAGGAAAAGAATTGAGAGGTTCTCTTTTTACTGTTCTTTTGAGGACTTGACCTAATCAAGATTCTCTTCGACTTATCGAGCGAGATAGCGAATTCTTTCGCTTGTGGCGTCTATAACGTTGGTTGGTTGACACGTGTTCGTCAACGGGTCACGTTCATACCGAGGTTGCCAATCACAAGTTTGATTGGAGGTCGAGGTTTGCAATTCGCACCATCTAGGCCTTCGTAGAACGTTCCTTCCGCAACGATTCACATCACTGGGCTACGAAAGCGGCGCCAGGTCAATATAAAAAACACCGGGCTATAGAAGCACGCCAGGTCGATGAAAAAGGATTCTAGGCTACGAAAGCACGCCAAGTCAATATAAAGGGACAGCTTAACCAAGTCAAGTGTCGAGAATGAGTAGAGATATACTTACTTGGTGATATCTCTAATTCTTGGGGATATGTCTTCTGGAACTTAGATATCCTATGGAGACTTCTCACCTCCTGGTAGAAATAAGTTTTGGAACATCAAGGATGCACCTTGAATGTTGTGATGGTTTCTCATCTCTTTTTATCATGAGGTATTCTGAAAGGAACCTAAATGTCATAAGCTCTTGGGTCTCTGAGAAAACAATACCTGTCAAACATGATTAGAGCAAAAGTGCATTCACCAAAGAGATAAGCAATTAAGGCTATTCTGGAATGCACACTTCAAAATCCACTGAAGTTTTTATCAATTCAATTGGGGTTCATGCATAATGACATTTGCATCACTCAAATTTCCACTGGAGACATTTCAAAAGAATATTTCAATCTGAATACATGAGTGTCATGGATGTGTCAAGTGAGGGATATTTCAGTTTGAAAGGACTTTTCACTCATCCTGATTAAAAATAGCCATTTCATCATGACCTTTGATGTAGGATTTTTAACAGTCACTCTATCTCAATGTCATCATGCCAAACAAGGGTTTGAGCAATCTCGCAAATTGTACGATCTTACCAATCCGAGAAGTCTTTAACAAGGATCGTAATGTGGGCTTGGTGAATGGCTTGACAAATGGGACTCTTTGAGTCAAGATTATTGAAGAATCACATTTCGCAATTGTCTTGAGGTTTACAAGTCAAGAAACATACGAAATGAAGCAGAAATTATCTTACTCGCACTTCTTCAAGCAATACTTTCAAACATAAGGACTTTTACGTTAATTCAAGTGCCCTAATTTGAAGAGATTTTGCAAGAGACGTAACGTAGGCTAAGTTCATGGATTGAGAAACGAAAAGATGATTAGGCTCAAAAAGTGTTTAAGGGGTCAAAGTTGGTGATCATCTTGACATTTCCACCAATTTTTCTCCAATATTGAAGATTCTCTTCACATCACAACTCCATTGATTGTAACATCTCAGCATTTGAGTTTTTTTTTTTTTTTCAGTACCGCCTTGTTGGGGATACTACTCATTACATCAAGTGTTTGATTTTTCTCTTTGGGCATTGGCCTTGCTTTTACTAGGCACACTGCTTTTTCATGCCTCTCTTTTTTTTTTGCATTTATTTTCCTTGGACTCACACGGCCTTCATCTTTTATTAGCATTGTAAAGCATGCTGCTTAAGTGGTTTGATTTTTCTTGTCTTGCCCCAGTGTGGGGGATGATCACCAACTAGGTTTAATATGAAACAAATTCATAGGCTCAAGGGGGTTATGCAATGGATAAAGTGTATAGAATAGAGAAAGAACTGCTCTTCGTCATCCTAAGGCACTTCAAATTATCGTACAAGTTATAATACGAAAGCAATACTCAAAGATTGATGCAAGTGTGAGTAAGAAAATTTCTAATTTATTTCAAATTTTGCCATAATATGGGAAGATCCTTGACAGGGATAATTTAAAAAGCTCTTCATATGTGTGGGCTCAAAGGGCTAAACAATGGGTATACCTGTAGTGTTTTGGGAAGAAAAATAAATTGCCTCTCATCACCTTAATTGACATATCCTTTGCGAGATCGCCCTTTTCCTTGCGGGCATGAAATTTTTCACACAATTCATTGCGGGATTAGTGTATGAAATAGTGTATGGAATGAGGCTTGCCTTTCGTCATCCCAAAGTATCATATTTGACACATTCAATCCATCTCACACAATTCATCATGGAAGAAAAATGCAAGATTTGCAACAAATTTGAACAATTCAATTCACTGAGGCAATTTACTCATCATAAAAATGCTTGCAGCTCAAAACATGATATAGCAAATTCTATCATGGATAATACTTCTTGAAAGCATCAGAATTCACTGGAGTGGAAAACTCACGACCATCCATTTCTACTAGGATGGCACCTCCTGGAAGTACATTCCTTACCACATATAGGCTGTAATTTGGAGCAAACTTGCCCCCAGGATATTCCACCGAAGAATGATGGTTCTCTTTTACTTGCCCCCAAATCTTTTTTCATTGCAAGTGCGCTCTAAACCTGTTGATCACAAGTCAAGTTTATGATCATTGAAACTTGATACACTATTCTCAAATGTCCCTTGTCATAACAACTTATAGAATTATGCTCTGAGACAATAAGCAAATGAGTCAAACAAACAAACAAGTTTAATCTGCTAGAAGCCTTGGGAAAATGTTTTTTTTTTTTTCTAGCAGTGAAATGCTTTTGTTTCGAAAAAAAATTGGGAGGAAGCATGAAAAAGTCCAGCCCTCAGGATTTCTCTGTGTATGATAGTTTCTTTCACGGTTGGATATCGTCATTGGTCTGGTTTGGAGTACCCCATCATGCCCTCAAAAATTGGAAATAAAATTGTAATTTCATTGAATAGAATCAAATGAATTACATTATTGGAATGGAAAATGCAAACAAGCAAACCCTAGAAATGAAAGCAATAATTAAAATCTTAAAAAGCAAGAAATCCTAGAGAGCATATAAAAAAAAAGACTCCTTCGTAGAGGAGTATGAAGATAAGAACTTCTTCACTTAGTGACAACATTTGCGCCTCCGTCATGGCTGGACAGGGGATTTTTCTGATTACTGCTGAAAGAGAACGCCTTTATATCCAAGAGGTTTTCGATCCCGTACTTGAGGGTGAAACATTCATCAGTTGAATGTCCCAATTCACCACTGTGATAATCGCACTTCTTTGTCAGGTCGTAACCACGAATGTTTTTGCGGTTAGGGTGCTTCGGCTCGTTAGTAAGCAAACCTTTCTTCCGGAGGATTGCTAACACTTGGGATAGAGACTTAGGGAGAGGAGCGAACTACCTTCTATTACGTAGATAGCCGGGGCACGATTGGTACTTTCTTGGCTATAAGCCACATTCACATCCATGGCAGCTTCTTTCTCCCTCTTGGCAGAGAATCTTTCACTTGATGGCTCAATAAACCATCCTTCCCTTATCCCCATCTCGATTTGTTCTCCCACAGGAATAAGCTAATTGAAGTTCTCGACATATGTGCTAGCCATCCGGTTACGAAACTCAAACGGAAGTCTTGACTAACAGCTTCATCAACTCCTTGTTCGTAGGTTCAGAAGTGATTTGAGTCGCCAGATTTCGCCACCTCACAGCATACTCTTTAAATGACTCACTATTCTTCTTCTCCATCCACTCAAGATCCTCTCGGGAAGGTGCAATGTCCATATTGAACTTGTATTGCTTGAGGAACGCATCAATCACTTCATTCCAGGTGTCGAGAAGGTTTACATTCTTCATT
Source organism: Eucalyptus brandiana (assembly GCA_014182725.1). Taxonomy (NCBI): domain Eukaryota; kingdom Viridiplantae; phylum Streptophyta; class Magnoliopsida; order Myrtales; family Myrtaceae; genus Eucalyptus; species Eucalyptus brandiana. The sequence continues at coordinate 20,381,565 of CM024672.1, read as the reverse complement.
ATGTACCAATTTAGTGCGGGCCCAGTCAGACTTGCATTGAATGATTGAATCATAAGGGGCTCATTCTTGACATATTGGGCCATGCGTACGTGGTACATCTGCAAATGTGCTTTTGGGCAGGAAGTACCATCATATTTTTCGAACTTCGACATTTTAAACTTTTTGGGCACCTTAACCTTCTTATACACAGACAAGTCGAAGGGAGTGAACTATGCGACTCTTGCAATTGCTTCACTTTCTCCTCGAGTTTCGCAAAGTGTTCATCTTGCTCTGCCTTGGGGACAATGTCAGGCTTTGTCTTTTCGACGGTAATCAACAATGGGTCATCTTCTAGCTCGGGCATGTCATCGTCACACATTTGAGCATTGTTTGCTTGCTCTGGGATAACTATTTCGGGAAGAGCGGGTGCAGGAGTCGGATTCACTTGGAGAGGCTGGATTTGAGTCGTTATTAGCTGCATAGAGGCAGCTAATTGTTTGAGTTGATCTTCGATGATGGACATACGATCACGCATTTTATTTTGGTCGGCCATTTTAGCTCTCAGTCGAGCGATAATGGGCGAACGTGACGGCTCCGTTGTCACCTAAATTGAATGAATGAAAATATGTAAGTACAAGGTCTAATGAGAAAACCAATCCATGACAACAGTCTATTTTTTTAGTCAAGAAAAGTCTACATATGAAGAGGATTTCCTAAAAATGGACTAGGAAAACAAAGACATGGGATGACCCAGCAGGGATGAAATTTCCTAAACATGAACTAGGAAGAGCCAAAACATGAAAAACAAATTTCCAATTTTTTTTATTTTCCAAATGACTCATTGCATGGCAATTTCCTCATTTCATTCCTAATTGACAAAGGAATTAAATCAATGGTTGACCTAAATTATCATGGACCAACCAAAAGTGCAACAAAATAAATTGCATGGTATAGGGATGGAAGACTTACTTCACTAAGGAAAATCAAGGCAATCACATAGACATGTGTCACGGTCCGTGAATCCTCCCGTACTCGTGACACTTGTGAGTGGCGCTTGGGGTTATCTGGTGAAGAGTATGAGGTGGAAGGGTAGAACACAACTGGTCCGTGGGAGTGGCGTCAGGATGGTTGGTGCTAGGAGTTCTAGGATAGAAGGATTACATCACTTAGGAGCTCTGAAGACGGGGTAGGCCTCCCGTGCACAAACTGGTCGGGAGCTGATGCCTCTCTCCTGACGAGGCCATGGCAGGCCGAAACCAGTTGTTGTGCCTAAAGAGATCCGCTGCCTTACTCGATGGACTAGACGCCCGAGCGAAACTGGGCGTGGTAGGATCTCGTACGAAGAATCATTCACCGTATCATTCGTGGAACAACTGAAGAAAGGGCTGGCCTGGCGAATTCCGCTCGCTAGGCGCCCGCGGGTCGTTTCCGAGGCCAAGGAAACTCTCGGCCCGTGACACATGCACATGAGATGTGAGGCTTGATTTCTACTCTAAATGGCTTAACAAAGAGGAGCTAAGAGGATGATCTGACCATTGCAGTCTCGTATTAACGTGTCAGGTCCCCCTAACTCCGGCTCAGTCAAATGGAATGCCCAATAGTCACACAATCTCGCGGATATGGACAAACACATTCAACACCATGAAAAACTTTCAGGGAAGAGAATGTTAACCTCTACATAGTAGTCTTGTTTTAGAGGAAGTATTATTCTCAACACCATCCTAAAAATCCTATCGCAGCCTAGGTCCGACCACAGGTTGTGTGTGCAATAGTGTAATGCTAAAAGCAATAAAACATGCACAACAGTTTAAATGCAAACAGCACTTCTATAGTTTTAATTCAAACATTCATCCCTAACTCCAACCTGCAAAACAATGGTAAGCGAAGACTACTCCCCTTATACCTTCCATCTGCAAGAACATTTAACACCTTAGGAATGTTAGGGACGTACCTGGTACCCCTGCTGCCAATCAAAAACATCTTTAAAAGAAAAATCAACCTAAGTCCACTAAGTGTTTTAACACAAGTCCCCAATGGAGTCGCCAAGCTGTCATGACCGAAATTTTGGGTACACCACCTAAGCTTAGGCTAATGGACTACTAAGTCTTTAAACATAGCTCAGGCTCTCCCTAAGTCCACTTAAGGTTCAAATATTTAACATGCAAATGATTATTATCTAAGTGACACCACTAATCGGTTTACGGTAGATCGATTAGACACCTAAGTAAAATAATGGGAAAATTATTTTATTCTTACGAACCAGAGATTAAGGGTATAGGGACTTGGTTACACTATATTTCTCTAATGCCCTTTTGGTACCATTTCTTTTTAATTTCAAAAATGTTTTTGCAAGCAGCCTGGATTTTTTAACCTAAATTACTATCATGCAATTGGGGACCACACGAATGCCCATCCACTATTAAACATTCAAATATAAAAAATAAATAAATTGCATCACACAAAGTAAGCAATCATTTTTTGGGTTTTCTTGAAATTAGAATTTTTAATTAACATGCATCTTAACTATATGACCTAACCTTACTAATAAACAAATTCTAATTAAATGATCCTATTATGCAAACTAGTTAACACGCACCTAGTATTTTTGTACTTTTCTTTATTGAAATTCGGAATTAATAAAAATCCTAATTAAACCCTATCCTATCTTAGAAAACTATTTTTTAGAAAAATGAGATAATTAAGATGTGCAAACATTATCTAAAACCCTATTTATATAAAAAAGTTCACTTAGGTCCAACCCTAACCTATTTCAAAAAATTATCTAAAAATGCAATCCTAAAAAATGTAATCTAAAAGAAAATTTCTAATTTACTAAACCTACATGCTTTGATGAAAGATTTTGATTTTTTAAAATTTTTTTCTAAAGCAATTAATTATCAAATAAACATTAGGTCTAAAAAATCAGGATATTCAACAAATAAATGATTAAAGTAATCGAAAAAAATAACCTGTTGTTTCACGGGTTAAATTAACTATTACTCTAACCCTGGGCATCCCTGAGCATCACGACATATAAAAAGATTCAAAATAATTAAAAATCTGATCCGAAATCTTACGGATCAAATTAATAATTATAATGATTTAACAATTAAAATACTACCAAAATGCCCAAAAATTAATATAATTAAAAAGATGATCTGATGCCTTACGGATCAAATTAATAATTACAATAATTTTGGGTAAAAACCTTGAGGTTAATGCTTACAATATTCATAAAATGAATTTGAGATCAAATGCTCCAATTTAAATAACTAAACTTACAAGCTAAAATAAAATGAAATAAATGAAAAATAAAAATAAAATAAACCACCTAAAGGGGAAAATAGCAACAAGGTGATCAGCGCCAAACGAAGGGTGATCGGCATCGGAGCTCTGGCGAGGGGACCAGCGGACGAGTGAAGGCAGGGGCGCGGAGGTCGCTGGGTTGTGGAGACAACGTGGGCAGCTGGTGCGGCGGCATTGGGCTTCGAGCGAGAGGCAGGCGAGGCGGACGATGGTGGTAGCGACGTCGCAGGGGGTTCAGGTTCTGGCTCATGGGCGGAGGCGAGCGCGGCCAGATCAATGGGTGGTGACATCGGCAGCGGTGCATGGCTCGGTTGGTGTCGGGGCGTCGCGTGCTCGCAGCAGTGGTGCTCAAGCAGAGCTAGTAGGAGCGATAATGGCCTTGCAGGCGGCAAGTGAAAGCGTCAGCAAAGGGAGGGCTGTTGCAGGGGCTGATCTACTGGTGTCATTATGGCTAGAGCAGGGGACAGTGAGCATTAGTCGCGAGTGGATTTCGAGGCAACAGTGTCAAGCGCCGCGGCTGTTGGCAGGATCGCAGCAGGAATGTCAGACCAGAGGCAAAGTAGAGGCAGGCCCGGAATGGCAGCGGTCGAGAGCAGCAGCGACACGCGTCACAGATCTCACGGCAGAAGGTGAGCGGCGCCCTAGAGTGGTGGTGGTAGAGTGGCTCGACTTGGGCTCGGGTCATCGCGAGGAGTCGATCGGCGATTGCTCGTGCAGGCGCGGTGGGCTTCAGCTACGAGGACGCCGAGGCGTAAGCACAAGCAGGGACCGACAATGTGCACGCTGGGCTATTGGTCGGCACTTGGGTCGTCATGGGTTGGTGCGACGATGGCTAGTGGAGACCGGCGGTACGAGCGCAACGCAGGTGAAGAGGAACTGGCGATTGGGGCAGCGAACGTGGGGAAGAAGATGAACAGTAAATGTCCAATCACTTCCTCCCCTCTGCTACTTCTGCTTTTATGTTTCCCTTTTCACTTTCCTTCACTTTTTGTTCTTTTTTCTTTCACCAAAAAGAAGCCTCCTAAAACCCTACGTACACACCCTTTTATAGGGCAAAACAAAATGTAATATTGTTGTGAATATTTCATCTCACGAAGATTGCCTATAACCTCCTGATCACAAAAATCTTTTTATTCTCCTCATCTCATGAATATTCTCTACTGACTTTATTGCCTAAAGATAAGATTGCAACACGATTTTCTTAAATTTCAAAAATCTACTGTAATATCATTTCAAATCTCTATTTAGGTAATTTTTGTCATTAAAAAAAAACGGGCTCGGGCCAATTTTGCTTGTTTCATGGGCTTAGCCCGGCCTGCCAAGTTAAAGCTCAGCCATTTAATTTGAACCAATCCACCACCGATCCAATAAAATGCAAAAAATGCAAAAAATGCAAATTAAAAATAAATCCACATAAATCTATATGCTATTGTCACGGGCCTAAAGAAAGTCGACCCAAGAGATTCCTGGAGGACTACCGCGACTCACCCGTGGACCTCCTGCTATCACTCGGATTCCCACCAAGTCTTCTCCCCGAATTGCAAGGGCGGACGAAACTGTGCTATGCAATTAATATTTTTTTTTTTAGGGATAAAATTACCCCTTATTTTTTATGTAATAAATAAATAACCGGATCACTACAATTTAGGTGTCAACAATCATCCTTTTGGATCACTCAACAATTAAGGTAGGGAAAATTTTAAATAAAGGCCTTAATTGAGGTCATTTTTTCAAAAAAAAATGTCCTAAAATAGTTGGTTGTCTCAAATAAGTGCCTATCAATTTGGTTTCAAATAATGTTTTTACCGCAAGTTTTGCATTGTGATGGTGATTATTGGGAAAAGGATGTCTCTTGACCTTAATCCTAACCCATCAAGACTTTTCAAAGGAAATGGATCTCTCTCCACAAAATGTCACCGATTTCTTTTTCCTTTCTTCCTTCAGCCCAGTTTCCCCAAAAGAAATTCCACCAAATCTTTTTTCGAGCCTTCTCACATTGAAAAAGAAGTAAGCTTATCTCATTAACTCATAAAAAAAAAAAAGGCTCAAATTATGGTAGGAAAATCTCAAATTATACGATTATATCCATGAGTACTTATTGTCCTACCTAGTAAAGCAAATGTGCATTTCGATGGAGACCTACAAAATAATGGTAACAAGAAAAAATCTTGGTAAGTGTATGAAGAGCTGAATATGAATATGTAGCAAGTCAATTACTATTCATTTTTTTGAATCTCCAATTTACTCACTCCAAAAACACCGAACCTTAGACATTTATATGTAAACCTTCAATGGGGCACATAACATGTGACATCCCAAATTTTCAATTCTGTTTTCTACTAGATAAATCGAGCATTTCATTGACGCGCCTATACGGCTGTTCTCAAAGTTAATCACTCTCGAGATAGCTAAATTACCTGGGGAAACCATTAAGGAATTTTAAGGCAATAGATTCGAGAATTCAACTAGAGTGTGCAGAACTTCGGTTTGTTGAGATGAGATCAAAAAAAGAAAGATCATAGGCCCAAAGTTAGTGATTGCAGTTGTCGTGATCAGAATCAGATTATAGACCGCTCAAAGCCGCCAGAAAAGTTGTATCATTGAGCATTAAAGACCCTTAAAGTTCCAAATTGATGATTACATCTTTCTGAAGGTGTCACCAATGAGGGATACCTTACGCTTCAGCGAGGAGGGGATAGCGTATTGGTTTACTAATTGAGGCTTAGGGGGTAGAACTCGCTCGATGTGGTCTCAATGGTTATTGTATAACTATTTTAGGACCCTGATGAGGAGCGTGAGGAAGAGGAATTTGAGGAGGAGAACCCTGATGTGAAACCTGAGGAGGATGAAGATTTTGAATAAGAAGATGATCCAAAGAAGGATCTTGAGTATGACCCGGATGAGAACTGAGATCCCATCCCGTTTTGTGTGAGCCTTGTGTTCTTGTAGATAGGTGTGAGATCAGACCTTTGTGAATAGTATGGTAAAATACTATAGGTTGTGCTATATATAAAAGTAAGGTTATGAATTTCATTATGAAAAATTATGACCCTGTTTTTCTATCACATTGCTTTACTGTCTGGGGATTTATAATTGCTTCTGCATGTGCTTATGAAAAGGAAAGGGTCGATGATCCGTAATCCCGGGATATCGCATTTAAAATCGACCAAGGTAAGAGATGTACGCATGCTTGAGAATCGGGGCGTGACATCCCATTTATGTGGTATCAGAGCGAAGTTCAAGATTGGAGTGATAAGGAACGATGGTTCATTGGATAGTAGAAGGAAATGCCTTTAAATTCACAACCGATGCATGTCTGTGGTAGCTGAGTGCTAGAAGTGTTTGTTGTTTGGGTCACTCTATTTCTAATTCGTTGTGGAATTGGAAGCAGGTATCAGCTTTTAAAGCTAAGCCATGAGTAACCAGGAGCCGAGAACTCCTGCTAAGAGGACTAGTAGGGCCCTCGTTCGAGGTAGAGCACCGACCCAAGTCAGTACCCAAGGAGGCCAGGTCGAGCGCCAGCACAGGCTAAGTGGAATGACTCCACTTGTTGTAGATGTAGAGGTAGCAGCCCCTAATGATCCCAGAATAGAAGGGATTATGCGAGTACTTGAAGCAATGGGTACGAGATTAGAACAGCAAGTCGTTACTGTTGAAGCCACCGCTCAGGCTGCCGTTACCGCCGCTATTGCTACCGCCGCTGAGGCCACCCTGTTGCCGCACCTACAGTTGCACCTGCTGTTGCTCCTGCCGCAATGAATGTTGAAAGTCCATTGGGGATTGTAGTCACTGCAAGACCAATCCATAAGCTGGTGGAGCAATTCCTAAAATTGAACCCACCATTGTTCACCGGGATAGGAGATCCTGAAGCTGCTTCTTCATGGGTTTAGAAGCTTGAGAAAACGTTTGCACTGCTGATGTGCAACGAGACTGACAAGGTAGTCTTAGTAGCTTACCAGCTGGAGGGAGTTGCGAATACTTTGTGGATGACTACTCAAGAAATGATCTTTCCAGAAGGCGCTGTTCAGGAGTGGAACATTTTCCTTGAAGCCTTCAATGATAAGTATTTCTCTGAGACCGCTAGGGAGATGAAGATGGCCGAATTTCAACGTCTTCACCAGGGTTCCCTAACCATTGATGAGCATGAGGCGAAGTTAACCGAACTTTTGTGGTATGCCCCTAAGCTAATTGAGAACCCTGTAAACCAAGCGAGAAGATTTAGATATGGATTTAGACCGAAATTGAGAAGCCCCTTAGTCCTTTTGGATCTAAGGACTTACAATGACATATATTTGAGAGCTCAGAAAATTGAGAAGGGTCTGAACGAGAGAGCTGTCTCATCTGGATTCAAGTTTAGCTCTCATCGAGAAAGCATTCGCTAGGGAAAGAGGCTCATGCCTGGAGGTAGATACCATGTCCCGCCCAATTGGAAGGGTGGAATTGAAAAGTCAGAACCCACTTAGATTGGTGTATGTCGCCTTTGTGGAAGACAACATGGATCGACCATGTGCTTTCCTATGACAAGAGTTTGCTACGAGTGTTGCCAGCAAGGCCACTTGGCCAAAGATTGTCCCCAAAGACAAATGGGACTGCAATAGTTACCGCCACCCCCATAGATGGGTCAAAATCGAGGAATTGCACCACAAGATGCACTACATGGTGGATTGTATAGACCACCAATTCAGGGCACAGTTACGCCATCACCGGAAGACTAGACAAAGGGAAACACCACAAATAAATCACCACTAGGATGACGAAAGGAACAGGAATGGACCGACTAGGCACTAAGCAAAGGAAAAATGTTTTTGAGGTGTTTTTATCAGAGTAGTGCAACGGGATTTTGAGCGAAGGTTGTAAAATTTCCGTTGTTGTAATAAAGTGGTAGAAAGATAAATCTCTAACTATAGTTGTACTTGACGGGTTTGCCTATGTATAACTTTGATACCATATATAAAAAGGTTTGGCTTAACGAGCTTTTGTTGTAATGAATTGTTGTTGCAATGCGATACTGTCTAATCGTCGGTCGACGAGAGGAAAATTTCGAATTTATCGAAGTTGGGAGGACCCTCGATTTCCCTAATCTCATCACAAAAGACAACCCGTTTGTTAGACGGGAGTTGTCAAGGTTACCTGGTAACTGTCGTGGATACGACAGTTGAGGAATTGAAAATTGAGGATATTGCAGTTGTGCAAGGATTTTGAGACGTATTCCCGAAAGAATTTCAGTAGACCCAAGCAAGATTAAAGCAGTGATCAACTCACCAATACGACTACAGTGACAGAGATCATAAGTTTTTTGGGTTTAGCCGAATACTATAGAAGGTTCGTGGAGAGATTTTCAGCAATAGCCCTGCCTTTGACTCGACTGCTGAAGAAGGAAGAAAAGTTTATGTGGACAAACAAGTGCGAGCGTAGTTTCCAAGAGCTTAAGCAGAAGCTGACTATCGCACATGTACTGACCATTCCATCTAGTCTTGGAGGATACGAGATCTATAGTGATGCGTCGTTCAGAGGACTGGGTTGTGATATTTTATATCACCCTAGGAAGGCGAATTAAGTCATAGATGTGCTGAGTTAGGAGTTGTCAGTTGCACATATGTTGGTTAAAGAATAGACCTTACTTAAGAAAGTTCGAGGTTCGGTTTTTAATTTTGAGATGGGCTACCTTCCACATCTTAAAGCCGCTCTCAGAATTGAGCCAGATACTCATATTAGAATTAAGGCATAGCTTTGTAAGCCGGGAGGACTGTTACAAACTTTCGAGACCCCAAAATGGATATAAGTGCACATCACAATGGACTTTGTGATGGACTCACTGAGAAGTCAAAGGGGTAATAATTCCAATTGGGGTAGTGGTTGACAAACTGATGAAGTCGGCTCACTTTATCGCCATATGGAAGGATCTTGATTGGAATAGGTGTGCAAAAGTGTATGTGTATCAGACAGTTCGTTTGTGTGGAGTACCAGTGACGAACTTATATCAGATCTAGAACTGAGGTACCCAGTTTCAGCAGAACAGTCAAATAGTTTCTTTTGAGGCAGAACAGAGCAAAGTGTGTAGAACTTCAGTTTGTTGAGATGAGATCAAAACAAGAAAGATCACAAGCCCAAATTTAGTGATTGTAGTTGTCGTGATTAGAATCAAATTATAGACCGCTCAAAGCCGCTAGAAAAGTTGTATCGTTGAGCATTAAAGACCCTTAAAGTTCCAAATTGATGATTACATCTTTCTGAAAGTGTCACCAATGAGGGATACCTTGCGCTTCAGCAAGGAGGGGAAAAACTGAAACCGAGGTATGTAGTTTCCTTTGAGATTCTGAAAGAATCAGAATCCTAACGTATTGTCTTACGTTGTCGCCGAGGTAGGTACAAATGCATGACATCTTTCGCGTGTTGAGGTTGAGGACGTATGAGCCTGACTCGACTCACGTGCTAAATCTTGGAGAATTAGAAGTGGACGATAGAGTATCGTACATGGAAAGCTCGGTTCAGATCGTGAATCAGAAAGATCGGATTCGATGAACCAAGATAGTCCCCTATGTCAAAGTGGTTTGAAAACGCCACGGGACTAAAAAAGCAACCGGAGAAAGTGAGACTAGATGAGACAACAATACCCTCACCTTTTTGTTTAAGGATTGGTAAAGATTTAAATTTCGAGGACGAAATTTTTATAAGAGGGGAAGAGTTGTGACATCCCAAATTTTCAATTCTGTTTTCTACTGGATAAATCGAGCATTTCATTGACACATCTATAGGGCTGTTCTCAGAACTGATCACTCTCGAAATAACTAGATTACCTGAGGAAGCCATTAAGGAATTTTAAGGCAATAGACTCGATAATTCAACCAGGAATCGGCTATTCAACCGTGCTCATCTTTAGAAGTCATTACGACATAAATATAAATCGATTTGAGATCAGAGATAGGTCGGTTCGACTGAGATGTGTGGCTAATTGTGAGTGACACCACTAAATTTGAAAATTCTCATCAACCGAGACTAATTTCATTTTACTATCATTTTGATACCCTGTGTCCGTAATTGAGTCCTCGAGACACGACAATCGAGAGTCGCTAATGTGTCGAGTGGGTTCATTATGGCTCGAAGAAAATCAACCACGGGTCATTTGCCCTAAAAAGTTCTGAAAACTACCCAGTAGCCTAGGTTACACTAAAAACGCGTCGAATGGAAATTAACCATGAAATTAAGTCCGATTTCAAAAATTGAAGATTCTGTCATGTCACAATAAATTTTAGGAACGTTGACTCAACCTTAGAAGATTTTTCAAAGATTCCAAGATTTTTTACAAAAAATTGATTCGAACGTCACGGAAAAATAACGGAAATTCAGATGGGCCCGTTCGAAGGAAATTTGGACTTCTAAGCTAGGCTATGTGCTAATGGGAATTTATAGAATTTATGGAGACTTTTTCTTCTTCAAAATAAGACTTTGAATTGGAGAAATTGAGGAAGAAATTGAAGCCAAAGTTGTGTGAAATTCGGATCTATAATTGGGGATGGAATTTGACACCAAAATTGGATTATTTTGTGGTAATTAAGCAAGAAAGTATTATAGGGGAACATTGAGATATTTATCCAAGTTTAAGGGAGACCAAGCATTGAATTAAAGGGAAGGCTTTATGATTTTGGGCCCCCCCTCAGCCGGCTTCTCACGCACGTCATCTCCATTCTCCTCTCCGTTGAAGACCCTCAGCTACACATCTCCACATAACTTCCCAACTCCTTGCTCCATCTTTGACCGTAACCTCACGCCCACAGCTCCACGATCTTCCTCCATCTCGCTGCCTCACGCTCACGCTGCCACTGAAGCAGCTTCTTCAACGCTGCTGACCAAAGCCTCTTGCAGCTGCCACCGAAGCCCCTCTCCACTATCTCTCCCTTTCACTCGCCCCGAAGCCACAAAACAAAGCCACCGAGCTGCCTTTTTGTCGCCACACGTCCATCACTTTGCTTCCCTCGGTCAAAATGTTTTTCCCCAGCAAATTTAGTTTTTGACCCTTGAAGTCACGATCCACCGAGAAGCCAGCCTATGGGATCTTCAATCCAGCTGCTCCGAGACGTTGCTTTCCATTGATCCTGTTGACCTCAGTTCACGGCCGTTTGCCACGAACTCTAGCACCGTCGAAGCTCTGCCAACAACTGCTTCTCCACATCTGTTTCCCCTCTGCCTGGCTATGCGTCCGAGTTTCATCTAGCTCGTCTTCAACGAACAAATTCCAGCATCATCGAAGCAATCCATCCCAAAGCTGTTTCTCTCTCACTATAACAGCCCAAGTCAGCAAATTGCTCAGCCCATCTTCAGTTTAGAAAAAGCCTAAGAAAGCAGCCTAGCAGTCAAGCCTTTGAGGCCCGTGACTTCAACCCACCTTCAGCAAATTTTCGGCCCACTTGAAGTCCAAGAAGCAGGCCCAAGCTCATCAACGAAGCCCAGCAATTTATGTGGGCCTGCAAGGCATTTGGGCCCGGTCCGTGTGCCAGTCGACGTCGCGAAAATTCAGATTTCGGCCGCCGTCGCGTCATCGTTGCAGTGTTCTGGTCTTCGCTTTAATCAAGTGAGTTTTGCTCACTAATCCTTGCTTAGTTTGCTAATTATGCTTAAGGGTTGATTAGATTTAATTAAGTGCCAGTAGGTGGTTAGATTAGAGTGAATTAGTGATTATTAGATAATTATGATGCATGTTAGGCAATTGAATCGTGCAATTAGCAAGTAGAGACGTACTATTATTTATTGAATGCATCTCGGGATTTTTCCTAATCTATTCTGTCATCCAATTAGGCATTACGAGCCTAAATTGGATTTTTAGTATTTATTTATTAATTTTCGAAATTATTTAACTAATTATTTTTTTCCAGAAATTAGGCAGGGATAGCCGACGATTGGAATTTTATGCCAATTGTCGTGGCGCGATCCGTTTATTTAATTGAGCTTTATTTTGTGTTGAATTGAATTATCTGTGAATTTGGGAATTATTCCTGAATTAATTAATGTTGGTTATTAATTGAAAAATAACCGGGCATCGATTGATAATACCAAAAATATTTTTAGTGGACTACAGAAAATGTGAGTTATAGAAAGGAAAATATTATATTTTGGCTAAGGCCAACCATGTGCCCACGCATGATATTTTATCGGATATGATAAAAGATGAGAAGAAATGTTGTGTGGCATGGCTCAGCGATTATTACATCACTTTGGCATATAGGATGCCTTAGAGAATGCACGTAAATTGTTGAATATATGTCATGCCTGTGTGGCGATAATTAATTGTGCCTGTGCGGCATAGAACGTGCTTGTGTGGCGTAGATTGTGCCTGTGTGGTCGTATTTCTGTATGTCGAGTATCGTGCCCGTGTGGCCAAAAGTAATTGAAATGCCTGAAAGAGAATGCACTTAATTGGTTTATATTGGCTCTATGATTAAATATATCACCCCGGCGAAAACGACCCCCGAGAGCATGCACATAAAGTGTTTATTGTACATCACCTTAGAGAAAACAGCATCTTAAAAAATATGTGGGATGGGTGATTGGTACATTGTCTTAGCGAAATCGGCGCCTAAGGGAAAATACGTGGTCCGGTGACTAAGTATTATACTAGAAATTGTATAGTATGGTTGGGAGTGACCAAGAGATGATCCAAGTGACATGTAATCGACTAGATCGATTGATCATTGCTTTGATCTAATGTTATGAATTGATTGATTGAATGGAAATGACCGGTGAATAGTCTGACTAACATATAATTGACTAAGTCGATTTGATCGATGTTTCAATCCGTGATATTATGATTGAGTGCCTATTTGAGCTGTGCTAATTTGCAGGTGGAATCTGAGGCCAAGGTAAGTCCTCTAACCCATGTGTGCATAGGCAACCTAGATAGCGTATCGGTTTACTAATCGAGTCTTAGAGGGTAGAACTTACTGAGACGTGGTCTCAATGGTTATTGTATAACCATTTCAAGACCCTGATGAAGAGTCTGAAGAGGAGGAATCTAAGGAGGAGAACCCTGATGTGAAATTTGAGAAGGAGAAAGACTTTGAATAAGAAGATGATCCAAAGAAGGATCTTAAGTAGGACTCAGATGAAGACTGAGATCCCATCCCGTTTTGTATGAACCTTGTGTTCTTGTAGATAGGTGTGAGATCAGACCTTTGTAAATAATATGGTAAAATATTATGGGTTATACTATGTATAAAAGTAAAGTTGTGAATTTCATTATGAAAAGTTATGGCCTTGCTTTTCTATCCCATTGCTTTACTGTCTGGGGATTTATAATTGCTTCCGCATGTGCTTATGAAAAGGAAAGGGTCAGTGATACGTAGTCCTAGGATATCGTGTTTAAAATCGACCAAGGTAAGGGATGTGCGCTTGCCTGAGAATCAGAGCATGACATAACACCTCCTTTACAATCACACCACAAGCAATCAAGTCAATGTATTTGGAAATGGACAAGGGTCAAGCCAAGCTCAGCACAATGATTGTTCTATTGGTGATTGCATCCAGTAGGTTTCTTCTCACCCCTCAATTTTATTGGTGATTGCATCCAATAGGTTTCTTCTCACCTCTCAATTTGTATTATCATTTTTTAGCGTAGAACTACACTAATGAGTTCCTCCACATTTTCCTTCCTTTAAAGGTTTTGTCGTCTCGTGTGCTCGAACAATAAAAGACTGTCCTAACGGGTTTCGTCCTACCATTATAGATGGCCAAAGTGACCGCCTTCAAACAGAGGGCATTCGGAAAGGACCAGGAAAACTGTGTCGGAGTTTGTCCTCCTAGGGAGCATCTCTATTTTTATGAAGGCAGATGCGTGTGTCTTCAAGATTGAGGACCATTGATGTAAGTGAGTTTGTGCGTCTGTGAGAGGAGAGGAAGCGAAATTTAAAATAAAATAAAATTGCTCCTATTAAAAGAGGGTTCATATTATTGAGCATTTGACTTTTTGATGGTCTCAAAAATTTCCAACGGTTGAAATTGATCGATTGCATCCTATTCATTATGTATAGGTCAAATGAATGATTCACAATGGATAAGAGAAAAAAAAAATAAAAATTGATATCTAGCCTTAGAAGGCAAAGTCCTAAAAGAGTGACATGCCTAATATCCAATCCTCTTTGAATTTGATGGCAAAGAAACTCAAAACATAATTTGGATATTCTAACTAGCTATGCTTTATTGATTGTTTGTAAAACAAACATAAAAGAAAACATAAGGTGTCTTGTCCCACATGGAAAAATGTGAGTATGAGGGTCAATATGTATGTGTGCAAGTGTTCTAACTTTACAATGCAGACCATGAGCTAAGACCCTACGGTACTCACATGCAGGTTTGTGATTATTAGGTACACTTTACACTTTGTGCACTCATGGACCAAAACATCAACCCCAATAGGGCTACCCTTTTGAGTGTTTACCTGCATGTGCCAGTGCAGGGGACCGCAACACAGGCTACTTAGTTTATTTGTACATGAAGTATAATGAGATTGAAGCTGATTGTATGCAAAATGTGACAGTATGGATTGAGCGAGGAAAGTATTTGATCTTATGGTTGATGGAGGTGTTGTCTCGTGGAATGCTATGATCATGGGTCATGGAATTAGATGCATGCGGGTAAGTGGTCACTAATAGTGGTTTTTTTTTTTTTTTTGTAATTCTAATTTATTTTTCAAAAAATAGAATAATGAAAGGTGTGTTGAAACTTGGGTTTGAGTCGGATTTATTTGTGGGAAATGCGTTGATTCATATATATTTGGTTTTTTAAAAAGCAAGGAATGTGCGCTTGGTGTTTGATGCAGGGCCTGTGTTTTGGTTCGCTGGAATTCCATGATTGGTGGTCATGTGAAGAAAGGGGAAGTGAATGTTTCTCATGAACTTTTTGATAAAATGGCCGAAAGGGACATCTACGGCCGGAACCCGATGATTAAGGGTTGCAAGAGAGGACACGGGCTAAGCGCAATGGTTGTATGATAGAATGCCGTTTAGGGATAATGTGTCGTGGAATTGTGCAATTGATGGAAGGGCAAGGATTACACACGCATCAGAGGCTCGTGGCTATTTTGATTCAATGCCTTTCCATAACGCGGTTCCATATAGAACCATGTTGGCTCTTTACGTATGTGTTAAAGGTCACATGGAGTTTTTGAGTTTGTTTGATAATATGCTACAAGAGGAAGAGATTAAACTCAACAGGACTTCTTGTTAGTGGACCTCAACGCGGGCCACTTAGTTCATTCTTACATGAAATATTATGATATTGAAGCTGACGTGCTGCTTTCGACTCCCCTATTGACAATTTATGCAAAATGTGGCACTGCAGATTTAGTCGAGAAAGGGCTTCGATCCGATGCCCGACAGAAGTGATATCTCGTGGAATGCTATAATCATGGGGTATGGAATACATGGGCGAAGTAAGAAAGCCCTGGAAATGTTCTTGTATATAGAGAAGAAAGGTCCAATGCTGAATGATGCTACTTTTGTCGGTATATTATCCGCCTACACACATTCCGAGATGGTTCAAAAGGCTAGTGGCGTTTGAACCTAATGTCTCGAGTTTATGATATCCACCCTAAGGTGGACCGCTACGGTTGCACGGTCGATCTTCTTGCTTGGACTGGTCCCGCGAAGGATTCGGGAGAATTGATTAAAACTACCTAATGAGTACTGAGGCAGGATCTTCACCACGGGGTCCTCTGCTTTCTTGCTTGTAGGATCCATTTCTCATATTGAACTTGGGGAGATGGTGGCCAAGGGTTTGATCGTAGTGGAACCAACAGATGTTGGGCCCTATGTGCTATATTGTCAGACCTGTCAAAATTGATTCTGCAATGACTGCCCAACTGCTCAAGCATTAATTTGTACCTTTTCTAATAACTATGATACGGCAAGCAAATACAGAAACGAATAAATTGTACTAATTAATACAAAAGTTCTGTGGGTTCTTGTCAGCGACATGTACCCTGCATATTTAACACGAAAATGGTGTAAATTAGGTGAAACAAAAGCATGTAATTAAAGCCGACTATCGTGGGACGATGCTTTGATTATCTAATGCGGTAAATCAAAACATTTTTTAATTAATTTAAATGTCTTATTCGGACAAAGAATCATGTAAAGTCCACATAGCATGTGAAGCTCCTTTTTCTGATTTTAATTTTGATATGATTAAGGCTGTTCAACCACCGTCCATAATCAGTCCAAGAAATCAGCACAACAAAGTTGTGTTTGATTTATTCTAATTGAAGAAAGTATTTTAGGGACAAATTAGGTTATAGTCGAGAGTTACTAAGTAAATTGAGAGAGAGGCAGAGAAAGAGAGAGCCTCTTAGTTATTTTAAGGTCTAACTTGTGAACAGTGCATTGGTTTATCTTTAAGAAAAGTTTGTATTTTAATAAGTTTTTAATCTAATATTTCCATTAGCTTGCATTTACGTACTTAAAATAGTAAATTACTTCGACTTGTTCTAAGACTTGACAAAATCAAAGTTGCTTTCATTTTTAATGTTCTCATAAACTACTATAAGAAATCTTTATGAGAATGACTCAGAATTGAAATTCGACAAATAGATTGATTTGAATGAAGATGCATGCGGAAGCCAACAATGGTAAGTGCCCCTTGCTGCCGTGCAAAAAGTGCGGACACTTGCAATATGCTCCGAAATTTAAGGGCTTGAATATTTAGTAATCGAGAAAATGATTTGTCTATTGATTGCATGGTTGCTATGAAAAATAAATTCAAATATATGGCATCCCTTATTCTATGTGTAATGGCCTATTGGGTTAATTTTCTTTTTAAAAAAATATATAGTTTAACATCAAAATTAAAAATATTACTCAAAATTGAAAAAAAAAATACGGAAAAATATATATTTGAACTTCCTTATTAATATTTTATATTACACGAGTATAGAAATTTTGAGGCAAAGAGAAGAAAAGGGGCAAATTGGTGGAGAGACTTAGTTTTTTTTTTTTTTTTTTTTGGTTCGAAAGACTTAGTTAGTTTGATAACTATGTTATTTGGGGACAAATTTTTATATTCACTATTAATTCTTTCGCGGGGTCAAAAAGTGGGGTATTGGGCTGCATGTCATTTTGCGGGGAAGGGCAATTTCTGTCAAAATTTGAAAATTATGAAAAATTTATATGTTGATCCACATTTTAATATCTGAATTATGTGAAAGTTTATGTGTATCAATGGGAAAAAGTTAAAATGCTTACATTGCAAAAGGTTAATACCACGAGAAACCTCAAATTGATATACTTATAACAAATTTGTTCCAAACTAATTTTTGACCACAAAAAAACCTAAAAGTGGTATACCTATGATAAATTTACTATTAATTTTTAAACCACTAAAAGGCCCCGACTAGTACGTTCATGATAAATTTAGCCTCATTTAGTTTCTATTAAATTGGATTAAAAATATGAAAGACTACAAATTGGTTTATTTGTAACAAACGAGGGAGTAAAACCCCAAATTTGTATATCCGTCAACTGTCACATGTTATTTAATTCAACAATTTAATGGTAAAACTTAACAAAAACTAATCAACGGTAAATTTATCACAAGTGTATCAATTTGAAATTGGGATAAATTTATTATAGATATATCAATTTCGGGTTTTTTATATTTTTTCTATAATCTTTATTATTGCTCTTCTAGCACTTTTGCACTTAATTCTCTTTTCCTCGAGGTCGATTTATTATGACTATCTTTTGTTTTATAGAAAGGTAATAATACACCTTTGACTCATAAGCTGGTGTTCAATGATGAAATCTCGAACCCTTATTTTTATAAATTTAAATACATTAATAGGGCATCTAATAATGCTCAATTCTAGTATAACGCGTCGCATGCTACATGATTCGTCAATGGGAATCATGCATTTCAGCATTAATAATCGATCAAAGGTAAAAAAAAAAAAAAAAAAAAAAAAGCGGCATTAATTTATAGGGACCTCTCAAATTAATAACAATTGAAATGTGTTTGTTAAGTGAAACACAGCTTTAGAATTTTTCAATTTTTCGACTATCCGGTCACCACGAAATTCTGAAGATTAGTTAGTCATGATTTTGTGATTAGTGGTATTGTTTTTGTTGTTAGTTTATTAATAATTTTCTTGACGATATAGTAATTTTTTATTAATTGATGTAAATGTCCAATGGACATGTATTCCGAGATATCAAAGATATTAAGTAGGGGTGAGCGTCGGTCAAGAGTTGACCTTGGACCGACTCTAAACCAGCCCAAGTCAACCAATCTCAGTTCAGTTCCTAGGGAAAAGTAGGTTGGTCCTTACTCCTGGGACCTCTAAACCCCACATTATTTGAGTTGATTCTTGATCAAGAGAGTTTAAGGTTGATCCAACTTAAACTAACATTGTAAATATTGTATATTTTGTACTGTATGCTTTGTCTATTCTAAACCCTAGTGCCTCCTCCTTCTTATCTTTTTTCTTATGTTTACCATGTAAATTAAAAAGTAAATAGAAACACGGCCTTAATTCAACCCAGAAAAAAAAAAAAAAAAAAAAAAAAAAAAAAAAAAAAAAAAAACCCTCTTCACTCACCATGCTATTTGCTTACCTCAGCCTTGCTCACTGCTCACCTGACTCACCTGTGCTCACTCACCTCACGCTCATCTCTCTTCACTCGCCTTGCGCTCGCTCCTCTTAGCTAGCCTTGCTTACCCTGCCACTCACCTCCATTCGCTTGCCTCGTGGCTCACCTTAGGTGTCTTCTCGCTTGCCTAAGGTGTTATTTTTTTTTATGGTTTGTTACTTTTAGCAAGCATGAAATTTCTGTTATTACATTATGTCATATTTATGTTTGATATGTATTGGTGTTCATAATTTAGTTGTTCAATGTTGCATTGTTAATATATATGTAATTTAAAACAGTATGTTTAACCTTTAACAAAAAAAAAAATTGGTTGGTCCCGAATTAAACCTAAAACCAAATCAAGTTCTTTGTCCTAGCCTTAATAGGATTGGTCTTTTGCTCCAAAGAGAATTGGTTGGTCCCGAATTAAACCTAAAACCAAATCAAGTTCTTTGTCCTAGCCTTAATAGGATTGGTCTTTTGCTCCAAAAAAAAATTGGTTGGTCCCGAATTAAACACTATGTGGTTTGGACTTTGGGTTGCTAGATCAACTCAATGAGGATTATGCTCACCTCTATAAAGAGATTTTTTCATCCATTTCTTTTTCCATTTTTGATTCCGAGGCAATCTTTTTCTCTATGGGTGGCTGTGCAAAAGATAGAAGCATGTAAAAAAGGGCAAGGCATGATTCTGATTGTACTTCCTCAATTGAAGTGATTGAGACGTAGACGATAGACAGTTCTCTCCACCATTTTGCCCCTTTTCTTCTTCTTTTTTCCCCGAAATTTCTCATTCTTTATTGTTATAAAAAGAATTACAACCTTTCCATATCATTTTCCATAACTGCGTTCATACTTTTCCTTAATCGAGATACCCGAAATTCTCGCACAATACAAATACTGATAAGTACATCAGCATGCAATTTTTTTCATAATTTTCAGCATTTTTAATAGCATTTTAAGTTTTGGCGAAAAAGTATAATTATGTTTTATCATTTAAAAAAAAAGCTTAACCAAATAAGCCCTTAAAAGATGCTATGTATTCGGATTTTTTTTTTTATTAGCCTTGCAATCAATATACAAAACACTTTCTCAACCATTAAATTTTCCGATCGCATAAATTTTGGGGCATTTTGCAAATATGAGGCACTTTTGGTGATAGAATATAACTTTAGACATTATTATCAACACTAAGGATATGGCAAAGGGGCAATTAGCGATGTTCCAAGCTTTAACGCTTACGTGCCCGTCGCCTTTTGCCTCACCCCCATCTCCTCCTTCGCAAAATGACATGCATCTCCATGTTCCATTGTTTGACCTTGTGAAAGAATTTATAACAAATAAATATGTATGCGATTTTTAAATTGGCTAAATAAAAAAAATAAAAACCCAAATTATATCTACCGTGTCAAAAATACCTTGTGATATAAATGCCCGCAATTTTTTTGTCTCGAAAAAACCCAAACATATACAATTGTGACATATTTATTTACCCTCTATTTCAGTTCAATCCAAAGTATATTTATCACACTAAGTGAGTTCAGGGTTTTTTATAATACAAAAAAAAAAAAAAAAGTGTTGAGTATTTGTGTCACAAAGGATAAGTTAAGAGTTTTTAATGACACAAAAAAAAATTCGTAATGTTTGTGTCATGGTGAGTTTAGATTGGGGTTTTTTATGATATTGACCCTTTTAAATTATGTCCTTAAGTAATATCTTTAGCAACCTAATTTTTGTTTTACTTGTTGTAGATCCCAACAAAAAGAGTTATAAAAGTTGAATATCACATGAGATTCCACAAATGTGGCAATTCATAAAGGTAAACTAGGTGCATTTTGATAAAGTTATGGATTTTTTGGTAATATGAAGAGGTAGTAAGTTCTTTAATTTGGTTGTTGAAGTGTCAATGCTTGAAGGAGCTGAATTTAACCCAAACTGATTTAATAAAAGAATCATCATGTGACTTCATTAAGATCCAACGATCTGACCAATTCTATCTCTATGTGGTCAGCCATACGATCCAATTTTTACTCCCAAGCTTTTAAATAAATCTAGATATCGAGTTCGAATCTCATTTTTCATTTTTATCTTTCTTTTTTCTCATATTGAAATCTTGAATATTAGAAATTCCACGAAAAATCTTCAATCAATTAGAAGGGGCTTTTTCTATGGTCCATGACGGGATATCATAACAAACTAAAACTCGAGAGTTTACAATCAAAACTAGAATGTTCGGCAAAACCAAAAGTCGAGAGTTTATAATCAAAACTAGAATGTTCGGCAATAATTACATCAAAGGGCGTCTGATGATGATAATGACCTTTGGGGACCATTTATGTGGCAAGAGTGGGAAACTCTAAACATTATTAAATTTGATCATATGCTTGTTGACATTTTGTGGCCATTTACATGATAATAATAACAAACTTTGAACTTGATTTGTGACATCCAGATTTTTCAACCCTGTCTTTTACTGAATAAATCGAGCATTTCATTGAGACGTGCCTATAGGGCTATTCTCATAACTGATCATTCTTGAGATAACTAAATTATTTAGGGAAGCCATTAAGAAATTTTAAGGCAATAGACTTAAGAACTCGATCAGGAATCAGCTTCTCGACCGTGTCCATCTTTAAAGGTCATTACGACACAGTTAAAAATTGATTTGAAATCAAAGATAGACTGGGTCACCAGAGATGTGTGGCTAATCGTGGGTGACACCACTAAATTGGAAAATTCTTGTCGATCGGCACTAGACTGATTTTTTTTATTGTTTTGGTACCTTATGTCCGTATTTGGATTATCGAGATTTTCACGACAATCGAGAGTCGCCAATGAGTCAAGTGGGTTCATAATGGCTCGAAGAAAATCAACCACGGGTCATTTGCATTTAAAAATTTCTAAAAGTTACCCAGTAGCCTAGGTCGTGCTAAAAACGCGTCAAGTGAAAATTAACCGCGAATTCAAGTCCGATTTCAAAAATTGAAGTTTATGTCATGTCACATGATTAATTTCAATGGTTATGCATTGTGGTGATAGTCATGACTCATCAAGACAATAATGTCGTGATATTTGACTTTTTGCACGAACTCCTTAGCTTAAGGAAAAATTGTGTTTTGACGTTAGCTTATGAGATGTGTTAGCAATATTATGATATTTAGATATCTTTTAGAGATATTTAAAATATTTTCTTTTATTTCAATATCTAATTTGAAGATGCACATTTAATTTGATTTCTTTTTATTTCTTGCATCTAAACTTATAAATAAGCTCTTCATGTACTTTTTTCAATATATCCCTATTTACGTTACATTTAACGTAGTCATACACCCGTATTTATTTTTGTCCTCGAAACGAGTGTCTAAACCACCCAATATTTAAAAGCTGATTGAAAATTATTTAGGAGCTCGTACTCATCAAAACATGCCTCTTGTCATCGTGTGTCAAATCAAAAGACATCAACTGTCTTTATAAAATGTTGGTCAATTCTGTAGGTGAAAAGAATTCGAGATATATCTAAAAAAAATCTTACTCACGAACCTAGTTTAATTTTTTCAAACGATGTCAAGTTGGCAAAGCATTACGTGTGTGTGTCTGGGCGTTAATATTAATGAGGATGTACTTGATAAGTACATAAATAATAACGACACCTTTTTCTTAATAAGTGTGGAATCTGCCAAAATATTTTGAAAATAAATAAATAAAATTGATGGGTTTTTACCCCATGTGGTAAGTGCGGATGACAAGATGATTCTTGTGTACAAGTCACATTTCCGATTTTCTTTTCTTGGCTAAAAAAGGGGAAGCCATTACACGAAATTAGTTGGAACGTATATAAAAGGCGTATCATCTGGTTATGGGACAAGGGGGTGTACACACATTCGAGGACTTTATCCTAAATCTATGGAGATTGCAACATTGGGCCATGATGTGATCAAAACCCAAGACACAAAAACTATGGCCCAACCACATGATGTGGCAACTCTCTAAAAAGAAAGCATGAAATTGACCACCAACAACAATAACAACTCGCCCAATTTGTGTTCACGCCCCTGACATTCCCTCCTCTCTTTTCCCTCTCGTGATAGAAATTACATAAAATTCGAGTCCACTCCAGCCAAAGCATGATCAAGATCTTAGCACCTAGGCCTATATATTTACATGTATGATATTTGAATCTCCTCTTACTTAACCCAACGAGACGATAACTAATTAAGATCTTAGCACCTAAGCCTATATATTTACATGTATGATATTTGAATCTCCTCTTACTTGACCCAACGGGACAATGAATGGTTAAAGACTGATATTGATACTTCAGATGATAGCAGACTCTAAATTCTAGTTCAAAAAGTAGGTGCAATCCCTTACTAGGGAGGTAATCCCTTACCAGGGAGTGATAGATCCAGCCATCTCTCCTCCAAACCTCATCGAACCAAGCAAATTGGGATCCAATTTAATCATATCCATGCCTTGTCCACGTGCAGTACCACGACAACCTTGTCTAACCTATGAAGAATTGTACCCCCACCCAACCGGGGGAATGGGGCGAATCCTTCCCGTTAGGGTTTTTCCTAAGGGGCCCACGAGGTGTTAAGAAATGTGGTGTCGTACATTTATTTGAATTCTAATGCACTCGTTGATGGTGGGATTTTGAGATATGGACATCACCTTTCTTGCCATGCTGCCCCTCCCTTCCTTTCCTTCAAGAGAGAGAGAGAGAGGTGATCAATGGCAGCATCATTAGGTCCATCTCCCAAAGCATTGCGAGAATTTCGAGGGTTCTCCTCCTCCATTGGCAACTTGAATTGGCTGCTCCGATGGAAAGTTTCAAGTCTTCTCTGATGGAGGACCAGATCTGGCCTGCGACGGCGCGAGGTCCTGCTGCAGGAGCAGCTATCCCCGGAGGGGGAGCAGAGGCGGCGTCTCGCGGCGGCGACGGTGGTGGTGTGGAGGCGCAGGGCGTACGGGTCGAGGAGTAGGAGGAGGTCGGGGGTGCCGCCGCCGCTGCTGCCGCCGTGCCACCACCTGGTGCCTGCCCGCGGCGTGCGTGCCGAGCCACCCCGACTGCCCGGCGGTCACCGCGCGCCTGCCCGTGACAACGTCGGTCGTCGTCGCAACGGTCGGAAACGCGCCTAATAAAAACCCAAAACTCCCTCGCCCACGCCACACGCGCTCTCGCTCTCACTCTCTTCTTCATGCTCTTCGTCTGAAACTCCCTCCCTCTCTCTCTCTCTCTTTAAAAGCGAAGCGGCTCTCATGGCGGCCGAAGCTCGGCGCGCCGCTCCTTTTCCCGCTCGGATGATCGTTAACAGGTACTCTGTCGATCTTCATTCGTCGGTCTCTGTTCGATTTTGAATATCGTGAGCTATTTGGATTATTTCTCTCTCTCTGCTTTTCTTTCAAGCTTAATTCCAATCGGTTCTGTTCTTTTGCAGATTCTTCGGGAATTCCATCGCGACGAAGAAGTACTGTCGCGCGATCCGCTCCTACCCCACTCAAGCGGAGGATTTCATCCCCCTTTTGTCGACGGAGACGGAGACGTCCGACCCGATCTCGCGTCCGTCTCGCGGCCACCTGCAGCTTCGCGTCGTCCCGGAATTCAGCACCGCGAAATCGTCCGTGAAATCCGACAGCGGATCGACCAGCGACTCCAACGCCGCCGTCTGTTCTGTCCCCAGGAGCCACCGCAAGCGGTCCAGAGACGACGCGATCGGCGGCGACCACTTGAACAGCGATCGCTTCCCGGCGAGTCGTAGTCCTCCTCACAAGATGAGCAAGGCGTCGCCGTTTCTGGGGCACGAGGTGGGGTTCGAGATCCAAGGGCACGAATCGGAGATCGACTGTTTGATTTCGCAACATGTAAGACCCTTCTTCTCCTTCCTTCCTCTTTCAATAATTTTATTTTTTGATGGTTTGATTAGGGTTCTTACACTTGTTCTGAGATTTCAAAAAAAAACCCAGAAAACATTAACAATGTCGGCTCTGTTCCCGGCGAAGAAATATTAAATTTTCACGATTGCGTCAAGAAATTACTTATTATTGAAAGGGAAACAGGAAAATTAGAAATTTCCTGACAACTTTCCTGTTCTGGACTTGTCTGCAGACACAGGCGTTCGCGAGGAAACTGAAGGAGAAAGACAGAGAAATCCAGAGAATCGAGAAGTTGAACGGTCTGCTCCAAGAGAAATTGAGGATCCTGGCGATGGAGAGCCAGATGTGGCGGGGCCTCGCCCAGGACAACGAGTTCGAAGCCGACTCCCTCCGCTCCACCCTCCGGCGCGTCCTCTCCGGCGGCGGCGGCGGCGGTGGTGGGGTCGACGACGCGGAGTCCTGCTGCGGGAGCAACGGCCCCGGGACGGCGGCTGCGGGAGGCGGCGACGCGGAGGCGGAATCAACGAGGCCGCCGCGGCGACGATGCAGGCGGTGCGGGAAGTGGGAGGTGGGGGCGGTGCTGCTGCCGCGCAGCACCTGTGCCTGCGCACGGCGGCGCGCGGGCCCGGCCACCGCGACTGAGCTGCGTGCGGCGAGGCTGTCACGGCGAGAGTGCTTCTGAGTCTGTCGTCGTCGTCGTCGTCGTAACGGTCGGAAGCGCAGTGGGCGGGAAATATAAAAAAGGAGGGAAATCCGGGGCGGAAAGGAGAAAAAGGAAAGAATTAGAGGGGAGGAAAGAAATAGTCCTCTTTTTTGGTTTTTGTTTTTGGATATAAGGAGATTCGATATATTTTCTGTTGGAGAATAACGGGTAAAAAACCATCGAGAGGGATGGTTTTTCCAATTTTTTGTGTAAATACTGATACATAATAAATGTTCTTTTTTTCTTTTTAATTACTGCGTTCCTATATTTTGTCTTTTGGAAACTTTTAATTGATGATGTACAAATTTTTGCTTCTCTAATTCCCTTTTCAATTTTCTTATTGTGCTCGAATATGAACATTGTTCCAACAAAACGCCCATCAACATTATATATAATTTCAAATCTCTCTTCTTCTTTTTTTTGTGATTTAGACTCCAAAAAAACTAGAGAAAAATATTCCCTTTTACTATGTTATTCTTCAATTTCATGTTAGGTCATCGAAATTCTAGAGATAATGACCCGAATACACAAATAAAATGTCTAAAAGATGGTGATTTTCTAGTGAGTGATTATATTTAATAATGATTATCTTAATAATTTTCTGAATGGCATGGTAAATTGTGTTATTGAATTCACGGAAACATGGGTAAGTAGTCCCAAGAATCAAGAATATAAAGGAGCTTTTCCATCATTTTTCTTCTTTTTCTTCATTTATTTTTTTCATTTTTTCTAACCGTATGAAATGATCGAGACACATGGACGATAGACACTTCTTTGCACCAATTCCCCCCTCCCTTTTCTTTTCCCATCTTTCCTTCACAATTTCTACGCTCGTGTAATATAAATGTCAATACGTAAATCTTTCCCCCTCCCTCACTCTCTCAATTTTTGTGGTAACTCTCGACCATAACATTAGAATAAATAAAGTGATAAAACTATAATTACTTTCTTCAACAAAATAAATAAGGGAAAATAACACAAATAATTTGTAAATTTTAATGTGATTTCTCAACTTTTAATTTGTTAAATGTGGTCTATGAATTCTAATTCAATATAAAATGCCATTCATGAACTTTCAATTTGTTCAATGTGATCTCTAAATTTTTTATACATGTTCAATCTAGTTTTAGAACTACATGAAAATGTCTAAGATTATCCATATACTTAAACTAATTGAAGGATAACATTAAATATTTTTGTACAATCTATGAACTAATTTGTATGTGAACAAAACAGTAAATCTGCTACCTTACCTGTACTTAAGGAATATGAATAATTTCCTATACGGTACATCTATATTGACATTTCTTTATAATACCATTGGATTTTTATTTTGGTTGGGGACCGTAATTCCCATTGTTCCGGTGAATCTCGTTGATCAATTGGCAAAGTGTCTGTCGGGAGTGGTGGGTCAACAGGCCATTGAGATTTTTGTTTGACATGCATGTGCCAATAATCTAAAAACAGAAAAGAAAAGAAAAAAAGCAAAAGAAATACATTATATATCTTGAAAGCACATATACAGGAGAGGGCTGGGATCACTCGGCTATTCGGAAAGGACCGAGAGAAACATGTGTTGGACATTGTCCTGTTCCGCAGCATCCCGCCTTGGTAAATGGCAAATGCGCGTGTGTTACAGATTAGGACCATTGATGTATGTGAGCTTTGTGCCTCTGTGAGAGCAAAGGAAGCAAAAATAAAAAGGGAATTTTCCTCCTAGTTAGATGGATTCATATTATTGAGTGTTTGACTTATTGGACTATCTTGAAAATTTCCGACCGTCAAAATTGATCGATTGCATCTTAGTATCTTATAACAAGGTAACCAATAGTGATGGTGGTATTACATATGTATAGGTCGGACGAACGATTAACAATAGATAAGAGAAGATGAGGTCCTGGAAGAGTGGCAAACCCAAGATCCTCACGCCATCGAATTTGACTGCAGAGAAAATTGAAACATAGTTTTGTGTTGATGAATGATTAACAATGGAACCAGACCAATTCCTGATTCTATTGTGGAACCATGCTCATCTCTACACATAATAATTCTGCTAAAATGACCTAGTTATCCTTCTCTTTGTAAAGTTCTCCTCCAAGTGTTATTGTATTACAAAACACGTTTTCCTACACTTTATCTTTAGTTCAAGTCCATTCTGGTGATTCATGTCAATAACGTAACATGGACAAACTATGCCAAACTTAATCGGTGACATAACTTGAGAACACTGGGATGCAACGTCAGAATTTGTTTGACGACACAACACTAAGATATGGATACACGTTGGAAAGATAGAGATAATTGCAAGATAATATTTTGCTTGATTTACGGGGGCTTTCTAGTTGGTGACTAACAATATGTATAATGGTTATTGTGATTACTTTTCGACGATTCCTAGCGGTTACAATCTCCTGAATAACTCTTGCCCATTATCTCCATGTTCCTAAATTTTACGTGCACAAGCTATTACATGACTTGATTTCTTTTAATCGGTGCATACTTCATTATCTTGCTTCTAAGCGGTAATTATCCCTTTCAAAAGATGTGTCATTGACTCCAATTGATCCATCAAATGACTTGGTCTTTAAATGATAATTCTTTAAATGATAATTGTTCCCTACATAGCTATGCCTCTAGTCTCGATTGATTCATCGGACAACTTGGTCTTTGAACAGTAACTGTTCCCTCTAAAATTGTGTGCCTTTCGTTTTATTGATCTTAAACTTCAAAGCAGCTTATATACATTCTTTTGATAAATATTGTTAATATTCATATTAACAACTGTTTGTGATCTGTCGTTGTATTTCGACAATTGAACACATTGCATCAATGTATACCATTGTCAATCAACATATATTTATCTCCATACTTGTCGATAAGTTAGCACACTTGTATTAATACCCATGCAGTATGCACATGACTATTTATACCCATCACACGTGATGTTCACTTGCTTGTGCTAGACAAGCCATATTTTGGGTACACTCTAGCAACAGGCCACCAATAGATTTACTTCATTTGTTGATAGGAGATCAAATATGATTAAGTTTTATTGGGACAGTAATCGTTTGTTACCAAAAAAGAAAAGTAAATCATCCCATTACCTCTGAGAAATGCTCAAATTATGATAAGAAAATCTCGACCTTTCTGATTGCATACCTTTATTACTTATTGTCTTACCTAGTAAAGCAAGATACTCAGTAATTATGTTAGCAGCTGAATACATTTACTGAAATTACAAAAATACTGAACTTTAGACATCTATATAAACCCACTTCAATGAGACACACAAGACATATCTTTCACAATCTTACCCTGCCAATCAATCAAGCCAAATACACTTAAAAATGGAGAAGGGTCAAGTCAAACTCAGTGCACTGGTCTTTCTATTGGTGATTGCTTCCGGTAAGTTTCTTTTCATCTCTCCATTACTATTATCATTTCTATACGTACAACTGCACTAATGAGTTCCTCCACATTTTCCTTCCTTTAAGGTCTTGTCGTCTCACATGCTCAAACAAGAGTAGGACCAGAAGGAGGCTGGGATCACACACTTGATGTTCGGAGAGGACCGGGAGAAACTTGTATTGGAACTTGTCCTCCTGGGCAGCATCCCGCCTTGATAAATAACCAATGCGTGTGTGTTGCAGATTAGGACCATTGATGTATGTGAGTTTTGTGCCTCTGTGAGAGCAGAGGAAGCAAAAATAAAATGGGAAATTTTCTTTTAATAAAATTGGTTCATGCCATTGAATATTTGACTTTTTCCGTGGTCTCGAAAATCTCCAATGATTAATCGAAAGTAATCAAAGGCAATGGTCATATTCCTTATGTAGAGCATAGACGAACGATTGAGGCGGGATAAGAGAATAAAAATTTTGATATCTCAACTTAAAAGACGAATTCCCAAAAGAGTGACACAACCAATATCACCTCACGTCTTTGAATTTGATGGCGAAGAAATTCAAAACATAGTTTACATACTCTAACTGGGTATGCTTTAGGTTGACAAGAAAAATGGAGTATTGAAATTGAGATATAAAGGGAAATTCGAAGATATTAAAATTCCATTTCTGATTTTATTCACCATCATTTCCGATCACTCAACAATTAAGGTAAACAAAATTTTAAATAAAGGCCTTAATTGAGGTCATTTTTTCGAAAAATGTCCCAAAATAGTTGGTTGTCTCAAATAAGAGCCTATCAATTTAGTTTCAAATAATGTTTTTACCACGAATTTTGCATTGTGATGGTGATTATTGGGAAAAGGATGTCTCTTGACCTTAATCCTGACCCATCAAGACTTTTCGAAGGAAATGGATCTCTTCTCCACAAAATGTCACCGATTTTCTTTTTCCTTCCTTCCTTCAGCCCTATTTCCCCAAAAGAAATTCCACCAAATCTTTTTTCGAGGACGTGCGGACCCCTCAAGTGCCTTAACTTTGCCCAAATGGACACTTAAGTGCCATAACTTACGAAAGGTACACTTAAGTGCCAAAATCGGAGCAAAAAGGATCACTTGAGTGCCAATCCGGCCAAAATCCGGCCAAATTGCATACGTGGCATTTTCCGGCGATTTTTGGCGACTTCTTTTATTGATGTAGCAAATGTTTTTTAAAAAAAAAAAATCCGATGTGGACGACAAAAACGACGTCGTCCATCCACATTGAGTGCGCTGAACTAAACGACGTTGTTTAGGTCATTATACAATGACCTAAACGCCGTTCCTCCCCCATCCGCGTTGACAATCGATCTCAGGCCCTTCTCTCCGTCGCCGTTCACGCCCAGAGCTGGTCATCGGTCGCCGTCGTCATTCGCCGCTGTTGGTCGTCGTCGCTGCTCACCGCTCACCATCGTTGGTCGTCGTCACCGCTCACCATCGTCACTCGTCCAAGTTCGGCCCCTTCTCCCCCTCCCCTATGATGAAATTAGGGCTCGATTATTTAATTAGGGCTGGCTGACCTAAACGCCGTTCCTCACCGTTCCTCGCCGTCCGCGTTCACAGTAGATCACAGGCCCTTCTCTCCATCGCCATTCACGCCCAGAGCTAGTCATCGATCGCTGTCGTCAGTCGCCATTGTTGGTCGCCGTCGCCGCTCACCGCTCACCATCCTTGGTCGTCGTCACCGCTCGCCATCGTCGATCGTCCAGGTTTGGCCCCTTCTCTCCCTCCCCTGTGATGAAATTAGGGCTCGATTATTTTATTACAACTCCGATGGAATTTGTGTTAATACACTTCAACTGAAACTTGCTAACATTACACAAAGAGACTAGATTTCTCATTATTTTGGTGAATTTGTCTTCAAGCCAATGTCAAAGTATGTTTTGATTGTTAGATCATTGTCTATGCATTTCTTTAAGAGCATCCTAGTAAAGCAGGTGACCAATGCCATTCTAAGAAGAAAACTAAGTTCTTGAACCACCCTGCTTGTGAGAGTATATAGGGTATGTCCTTGAACCACCCTATTTGTGAGGCTGTATAGGGTATGTCCTTGAACCACCCTGTTGTGATTGCTGTATAGGGTATGTTTATTAATTCAAAACCCTGCTGTAATTGTTGTATAGGGTATGTTTATTAATTCAAAACCCTGCTGTAATTGTTGTATAGGGTATGTTTATCAATCCAAAATCATGAATGAGAACATAATCCTATTGTGATTTCTCTTTGTTTTTCTTTAGCTTTAGCGACATAAAATGCTTCCAAGTTTAGTTGTTCTAATTTTAGTTTAAACTTTTAAAGGAATTTATAGGAGTCAACGGTTGTCATTTGATTAAGTTGATGTCAGAGTATGCTATGCTTTGATTTGCTTAAGTTGATGTACATTCTCTCACATCGCATGTTTAGTGCAGTAGACAAAATTGCTTGGGTTGTGATTGCTGTGGGGACCTGTGCTTGTTGTGGGGACCTCTGTTTTTGGTTAATATTTTAAGGGAAGGGAAGACAAATAATTAAAGTGCCAACCTCTTTTTTGGCTGTCATGTAGGGGCATATTATCAGTGTGGGGACCTCTATTTACTAAAGTCCATGAGAGTGGGGGGACTCCCATGTGCAATTGTCTAGTGGTCCCAAAAACTGATGATTCTTTTTCTTGTTCTTGGTGCAGTAATGGCGCATGACAAGGATTATGTCACTATCATAGTTTGCTACAATGGAGAATTTGTGATTGGGGAGGATGAGTGGGAGTATGAGGGTGAAAATGAGGGCACCATCTTTGTGGATATAAAGAATGCATCTTATATAGGATTTCTTAGGGATATAAATACTTATTTGCCTTGTAAAGTTCGGAAAGTCGTTGTATTGTATTCCTGGGAAAGACTTAAGAGATGGTTTGAGATGCTTAGAAGATGATAATGGTCTTAGGGATGTTCTATACCATTATCTTCATGTTGAGTACAATAGTGAAAGTGAGGATGAAGATGATGATGGAGAGAGCGTCGAAGTAAGGCAAGAAGGAGATGGTATTCAAGGTAGTACTGACGTTAGGGTCGAAGGAGGGCAGGATAGATATGATGGACATGAGAGAAGCGCAGATGCAGTTCACCAAAGTGATGATGACATAGGTGATGTCACAATCTCTGAATTAGATTGGGAAGTAGCTGAATCAATTGATGATGATGATGGAGGGTTGCCTGCTGAAAATTTTATAAGTGATGATGACGACGAGGAGTTTGTATAGTCAAGAATACAGCGAAGAGATTTTTCGACAGCTAAGTTTGCAGCTTTGCAAGTAGCCGATGAAGTTCCAAACAGACACGAAGGCCCTACAGATGCTGGTGCTGCTGGCGAGGAGACTGACTATGAAGAAAGCGTCGAGAATGCTACTTCCCAGGATGAGCTTGAAGAAGATGAAGGACCTGTGCATAGAAGGAAAAGAAAAAGTAAGTTTCCTTCTTATGATCCATCCGTTGCCTCTCCTACTTTGTCGGTAGGCATGAAATTTCATGATGCGAAACAATTTAGGGAAGCTATACTAAAGGTCTCCAGCAAAAGGAACATTGACTTCATTAGAAACACTAAGACCTTCGTAAGAGCTAAGTGTTCGCAGCAAAATTGTCCATGGAAGATCTATGGCGCATTTGTTAAGAGAACTGGATCTTTCCAGATTATAGCCTACCAAGAGGAACATACTTGTTCCATTAATTTTGAGAATAAAAAGGTAACAAGTGCATGGTTATCGAAGCACTTCTTTGAATTGATTAAGCTGATGCCTCAAATGAATACTACTCAGTTCAGGATGTTGGTGAAGGAGCAAGTAGGCATCAATATATCCAGGAATCAATGTAAAAGATCGAAGTAAAAGGTGTTGAAGATACTCATTGATCAGTGCAGCAGTGAATATGGACAGTTGTGGGACTATGCTTGGGAGTGTAGGCTGCAAAATCCTGGAAGTAGAGTGTATATAGAGGTCGTGGAGAGATCACTTCCTGATATTGGGACGAAGTTCAATAAATTCTATGCTTGTTTCGATGCATGCAAACGAGGTTTTTTATCTGGTTGTAGACAGATAATAGGATTGAATGGGTGTTTTTTGAAGGGCTTGTGCAAGGGAGAATTGCTGGCCGCAATTGGAATAGATGTAAACAATCAAATGTTTCCCCTGGCTTGGGCTGTTGTGAAGGTAGAGAACAAGGACAATTGGTCCTGGTTCCTCAAAAATTTGATGACTAATTTGGAGATAACAAATGGGGCAGGGTGGGCGTTCATGAGCGACCAACAAAAAGTAATGTTTGCTTTTTAAAAAATTTGGTCACTTGTTTGCTTTTTGATATCAACATGTCATTTGCTTACATTTTTTATATTTTCAATTATTGCAGGGACTTGTTCCAGCAATAGTTGAGCTGTTGCCTTATGCTAAACATCGAATGTGTGCAAGGCACATATACGCAAATTGGGCAAAGACCTATAAATGGGACAAGTTGCAGTCGCAATTTTGGTAGCTAGCAAAGAGCACGAATATGGCTGACTTTAGGATGGCCAAAGAAAAGATGCTTCAATTGACAAAGGATAGTTATGATGCATTGTTCCAAACAGACCCGAAGCATTGGTGTAGGGCATTCTTCAACGAGGAATTCAAGTGCAATAACATTGATAACAACATTTGCGAAGCATTCAATGGGAGGATAATAGATGCCAGATGTAAACCAATTATCTCGATGCTTGAAGACATACGGGTTTTGGTCATGACTCGGCTGCACAGACAAAGAGATGACACTGCAAAGTGGACTAAGTAATATGGTCCTAGGATTGCTAAGAAATTGGATGACAACTTGGCTGCAAGTAGGTATTGTCATCCCATTTGGAATGGGGATGAAGGATATGAGATAATGAAGGTTCCAATAAGTATGTTGTCCATTTAGGTACGATGAAGTGTTCATATAGAGCATGGCAACTCAGTGGAATTCCTTGTGCACATGCCATATGTGCAATTCAATTGAAGGGCCACAACACTGAAGACTACCTTGATGATTGGTACAAGAAACCGAAATATCTTGCTTCGTATCAATTCATGTTGCAGCCAATTAGAAATAGCAAGTTCTGGGAGCCAACAAATTGGGAAGCACCTCAACCTTTGCCACTAAAGAAAAGAATGGGAAGATCAAAGAAAAAAAGAAAAATGATGGAGGGAGAGGACTCATGTCACCGTTGGATGAATAGGATGGGTGTACTGATAAAATGCTCTTTTTGCCACATAGCAGGGCACAATATTAAGGGTTGTCAATTAAAGAAGCAGCAGTAACAATTGAGGCTAGTCGAAGGGCCTAGTGAAGAGACAATTGGAGAAGGAGAAATAGAAAGGCGAAGTGAGTCAACTGTTCTTCAGTCAACAACAATAAACCCAGTAAGTCATGACAATTGTGTTTATGTTGCTTTATGATTTGTTATGAATATGTACATAGATATAAGTGATCTAAGTGACATGTATGTAATGTTTTTATCTTTGTCAGGTCACGGTGACACATGAAGAATTGGCCGAAGCCCCTGCTATACCTTAAAATGAAGGGCCTATTCAAAGAACCGAAGGTGGAAGACGGCCAGCTGCAGGATTGGCTAAAGCAACTGGAGGGCCAGTTAAGTCGATTGTTCTTCAGTAGCAACAAAGAAAAAAAATACCTGGTCAATTAAATGATTTGAGTTTACTTTTCATTTACGTTCTAATATGGCCTGATGTTATATTTATAATATCATTTGCCTTTTTCTTAGGTTCGAAAAAGGCAAGCTAGAGCTCAGCTGCTAATAGAGGGCCCAACTGAAGGGCCACCACAAGATCCATCACCAAGGTCATCACAAAGGCCACTAGAAGGGTCATCACAAGGGCCACCACCAAAGCCTACCAAAGGTGTCACTGAAGCTGAAGGCGTAACTAGAAAAACAACCAGAAGAAAGCCAAATCAACAACCACCTATAAGAAGGCTATCTACAAGATGCCTAGCTGAAGAATTGGCCGAAGAAGCTCCTTCTGTAGCTGAACAACCACAAGAGCCAAAGAAATCACATGCGAGAAGAAGAGGCAACCAATCACAAGTACCTAAAAGTGACGCTCCCCTTCAAATAAGAGGGGCTCTTGAGAAGAGGCTAAAACAATATGGTTATGGCCTTTATACAAATGACCGTTCTAGAACAGTTATTCTTAATGTAAGTTTTATAGGCTGCATTTAATTTAATTTATAGTGCAAACTTTTGTTGATAATTGAGTTTTCTTTTTGAAGCCTGGGAGAAGTTCAGAGGTTCTTATCTCTCAAGGCCGAACTCAAGAATCAACGGCTGCGCCAACAAAGAAGAAGACATTGCCTACGCCAACAAGAAAGAAGAATAAGAAGAACCCAGTTGCAGGTCCATCCGAATCAGTTCAGCCTACAACAGTTGCAACTCCTTCTGAATCAGTTCAGCCTAGGACAATTGTAGCTCCATCAGACTCAATGCATCCTAAGACAGTTGAAGAAGAAGTCTCACGTCCAATTAGAAAAAGTGCAAGGATTATGAATCAAGTGCGAAGTCCATCAAAACGAACACGAACAGGAGGCATTGTGCATATTGATTGATGAAATGGGATATGATATGGTTTGTGGAGTTAAAGAGTCAGTTGTAAACATCTATGGATGTTTGTTTTTATTTTTTTTTATAATAGTTTGTCATTGAGTTAGTTGAGTTTGTGAGACTTCATTTGTCATTGAGTTTGTGAGACAGATGTTCAAAATCAATGGAACGGTTGTTGCTTATCATTTTTGGCATGCCTTTTTCTTTTTTTTGATTTTGTTTTTTCTTTTACTTATTACTACTTCTGGTGGTGGATATGTGGTGGTGACTAGGGTGCTCGTGTGGCTGGTGGTGGCGGCTGGTGAAGCCTAGTGGTGGATATGTGGTGGTGACTGGGGTGCTCGTGTGGCTGGTGGTGGCTGCTGGTGAAAAGCCTGGTGGTGGTGGGTTAGGTTGGAGGTTTTTGTTGCACCCGGTGCAAGATGTATGTGCAATATACACAGCTTGCACCAGGTAGTGCTGGTGCAAGCTGGTGTAAGACACCTTACACTTGCAACATATGCAACAACATACCACCAGCATAATGGTGGCTGGTGGTGGCTCAAGTGGATGCTTGGGATGCCTGGTGGTGATGATGGCTGGAGATGGTGGCCAGTGGTGGGCGGTGGTGATGGCTGGTAGTAGCCAATGTGTGCAAAAAAAATGACACTTAACTGATCACATTCTAAAAAACCTAGCATTTAAGTGTTCACTTTTAACAACAAGTGGCACTTAAGTGATCCTTTTAATAATAACTTGACACTTAAATGACTCTTTTTCTATCACGACTGACACTTAAGTGATCACTAGATACAACTTATAGCACTCAAGTAATCACTCGTGTTTGTTCTATGTATATGGTGGTTTGCAGCAAAACAGAGAAACTGCTGGTTTACACATTTACTGTTGGTTTACACATTTGCTGCTGGTTTACATTCAATTCAAGCAAAATAGTAGAGAAGCTACTGGTTTACACATTTACTGCTGGTTTACACATTTGCTGCTAGTTTACATTCAATTCAAGCAAAATGGTCACCACAACACATCGACCTAATATACATTCCATCATCACTGATTTATATTTGAGAATAAGCAAAAACTATCGAAATCATTCATTCATTCATTCATTCATTCATTCAAAACAAGTACATTTCTCCACACATTTACAACTATGGCAGTCAGAGAAACTTTTTCTCATCTTCTAATACTTTACATTTCATCATAAAGTAAGATAGACAAAGAAATAGTAACACAATAAACGCTTGGTAACTGTTGACACCTAAATTTTGGCGACCCGCTTAGTCATTTATTGCATTAAAAAATTAGGGGTTAATTTTATTTCTGAAAAAATAGTTAATTGCATAGCATGTAGTTTTAGGTGCATTTATTTCTTAATTTGCATTTACATTGGGCCGGTGACAAATGGGTTCAAATTGATGGTTCAGAATATTAATTTGGTGAATTGGACTAAGTCCACAAAGGGAGTAAATTGGCTAAAGCCCATATCCTCGGAAAGATTTTACGGATTGATTTATGTGAGATTTTAAATTTTAGAAGAATCCTCTTGCAATCCTAAATCGTATCAAAAGCAAATATTACATTTAGAAAAAGGAATTTTCGTGGATATGGATTTGGAAAAATTAAAACCCTAACTCGCGGCCTATAAATAGATTAAATGCGTAGGGTTTGAGGAGGAGGCCACACAGATTTACACATACGGCCATATTGGGGGTTTTCTTCATCTTGCTCGGCAAAAAGAAATAGAAGCCGAAAAGAGAAAAATTCTCCATCTTTTTTTAGGGTTTTGTGAGAGTCAAAGGGCCTTGCTTTTTGCTGAAAAAGTGAGAAGGGACACAGTGAAAAAGCAGAGAAAAAGTGAAAGAGAGAGAAGGTACGAAGGCAGAGTGAGGGAGACGTGAGAGATGCGGCAGGGGAGAAAAGAAAAAAAAAGAAAGAAAGAGAAAAAAGGAAGCTGCAGTCATCTTCTTCGGGGGACTCCTTCGCCAAAGTCCCTAGCTGCCTGATCCACTGACGCCGGAAGCCTCCGCCCAACTCTGTTGCAACTTGCGGCGACCAAGCAATCGCCGGTACTCATAGCTCCGCGAGCCACCATACGTCTGAGCGACGCCCCTGCCGCCGGCCATCACCGCTCCGAGCCTCCTCGCACCATTGCTCCACGATCGACGAAGCCACCGCCGTGCGGTAGTACCCCGACGCCAATAGATCCGAGTCGTTCACCGCGCCGCCGCCGTCTCTCGCCCCGTTCGTCGCACCCCTTCGACCCAGCGAGCCAAGCAACGCCGGGGCTGCCGCTTCGCAGTCACCGAAGCTCGCGCCGCCCGACGCCCGTGCTCGCACTTCCATCCGCGACGCCCGCTCCCGCAGATCCGACGCCGCCCCGTGCCGATTCCGAAGCCCCCCGGTGCCGCGCCGCCGTCACGCCATCCTCCGGAGCCTCGCCGGAACCCTAGCCGGCGATCTCCCTCGCCGGACCGGCCACGGATATATTTTTCTTTTTCTTTTTCAGAAAAAAAAAAAAAAAAAAAAAAAGAGAAAAGCAAAAGAAAATTTAGGTATTTTCTTTATCTTATTTTTGTTTTATTATTTTTGCTATTTTATTTTATCTTTTTAGTGTAATTATTCCTTTAATGTGAAATTGAAATTCCATGATATGAAATTACCTTGAAATTAGTGATTGTCGGTCCGATTTTCGAGCTCGAAATCCGACTCGCAATTACTTAAAAAAATTGTCAATCCGATCTCCCGCTCGAGGTCCGATTCGTGATTTATGTGAAATTGGCCAACCCGATCTCATGCTCGAGATATGGTTCGTCAATTTAGGTATCATATGGCTTGATTTGCTATGGTGTTATTTAAATTAGTTTTCTTTAAAAAAAATCAGAAAATGTAGTTTTAGGGTTTGCATGTTCATAATAGGAATTTTACTTCGAATTTTCAAAAATAAAAAAAAAATCAAATCAATTAATTTAGGTTGCTAGTTCTTTTCTTAATTTGGATTACATGTTTAATTATTTGGCAATTATTAATTTCGAAATTTAAAAAGAAAAAGGAAAAACACAAAGAAAAAGTCATTGTGCACATGTCATGTAAAATTAAGGCATCTTTTGCACGTCATTGCATATTAGGGTAAAATTGCATTTAGTTTAATTTTAGATGATGTTTTTCTTAATTTATTATAGGTTTAGGTATTTTATTAAATATATTGCATTTTAGGATTATCTAGGTTAAGATAATATTTTAGTTTAAATTAGGATTTGGCTCAACCTAATTCCTAATATAAATTAAATAGGATCTTAATCTAATTAGGTAATTTTCACATTTTATTTAATTTCGAATTTCATGAAAAATACAAAAAATTTCATAGGTTAAATTAGTTTTATTATTTATGATGAAATGCATTCTTTTAGGAAAAAGAAAAAATTTCATATTCACGTCATTAGGGTTAGATTCATTGAGATGCATGCCATTTAGTATTTTTGCTAGGCCCATTTAATTAGAAATTGCCCGTCATTAGATTAGGTCATTTAATAAATGTCGCGTGACATATAGCTCGCATATTAAATTGTATGTTGCATGTCATTTTAGTTAAAATAATCTTGTACGTCATTGCATCGCATCATACATCATCAGAATTAAGTCATTCTGGTTAATTTAGATTGCATATTTAATTATTGCATGTTCATTAAGAAATCATTAGTTTTTTTACTCATTCATATAGTTTAGGACATATTGCCATGCCATATCATTTCATATTAGATTAGAAGCATTGCATTGCATATGGACTATATTCTCGTTGAAAAAATAAAACAAAAATTGAGTAATTGCTTGTTAATTAGAAATCATATCTAGGGTTGTTGGTGTGGATTTTAATTTAACATTGCAGACGCTTTCGTTGCTATGAGGTAAGTCCTGCAATTTATTTACTGCTTTACTTAGGTGTTAAATTGGTGGTTTGCGCACCCGCATGATCGCCTCACATGTTAGGGAAATAGATTTAAAATCAATTCAAGCTGCTTGCCAAACATTTTTTTAAAATAAAAGAGAAAGGTACCAAAAGGGCGTTAGAGAAATCTAACATAACCAAGTCCCCGAACTCATAAATCTCTGGTTCGTAAGAGTAAAGTAAATCTCCCGTTACTTTACTTGGGTTTCTAATCGACCCACCAAAAATAGATTAGTGGCGACTCCTAATTGAAAATCAATTGCATGGTAAGAACTTGAACACAAGTCGCGAATTGGTATGGGCTTGGGAGAACCCGAGTTAAGTCTAGGCTTAACAATCCATTAGCCAAACCTTAGGTGGTCTAAACCCCGAAAAAATTGGTCGCGACAGTAACACTTCCGTTCAATTTTCATTTTTGAAACTTCATTCTTCAAATGGTTAATAGAAAATGCTTGAGCTTGAGCTTGCATTGAGTCAACATCGTCCAAGTCGTCCACAAGCATAGATGGAAATTGATGACATCCATCAAGTAGGTCCAATATCACCTCCGTGGCTCGGTGAGAGAATTTCGCATCGGCCCATTTAAAGTATTTGCACTTCGAGCCTTCTCTGTCTCAGGCACATCCATAGAATCTTCTCCCGGGATTCGTTCGAGTCCATGATGTTCTTCTTGGACTTGCTAACCCACAAAAACAGAAACGCTCGCCTTCTCCTTCGCTTCGGCTAGAGAAATTTGAGCCATTGCTGAAAGTCCTGCTCTCTATTTCCAATATTTGGTGGTAGAATTTGGGGCAAATCGAATTAGGGTGCGGAATTAGGGCACCAGCGCTTCAATGGCATTTTGCCCGATTTAGAGTTTTAGATTTAAGGCAAATGGGGAAGACGATAGCATTTTCGCTGATTTAAGGGCTCTATTTTGGGCGAACACCCGAAACGACGTCATTTGGGGTGAATTCAAGCTTACTCACCTCTCCGGCGAGACACATCGGCAAGAGATATTAATATTTTAATGCCACGTATGATTTCCGGCTAGCTTCGCCGGAGATGGCACTCAGGTGTTCCACTTTTCTTAAAATGTGGCACTTAAGTGTACATTTCGTAAGTTATGGCACTTAAGTGTCCCTTTGGGCAAAGTTATGGCACTTGAAGCGTTCTTTTGCCTTTTTTCGAGCCTTCTCCCATAGAATCTTCATTCTCTCAAAGTCTTCTTGTCTTTTCCAGCCAAGAAATGAACTCCTCCTGATCACGAAGCTTCAGTTCAAGCAAAGAGGATATCTTAATGTGCTTTCCTCTTTTCTTGAAGATCAAAGAGCTTCTATTTTTGCCTTTTCTTCTGATTTCTCCTGCTTGCTAAGAATGTCACTTTCTCCATATGCGATTAATGTTAGAGATATTTATCTTTCCTTATTGATTTTAATTGATTTGATTTGTTATTGTAATATTTTATTACTTTAAATAGTTGTCTAGAACAGTCTACAAATAAGCTTGTGTATTATCATTATTATAAACATAAAAATATATAGAAATTCTCTTTTCCGTTTTATCATAATTCTATCCGTTAACTTCATTAAAGAGGGCCGGGCTTATGACAGATTGGTCTCAGAAGTTTGAATAAAATTCAGAACCTGAGTTCAAATTCACTCAACTAGTGAGCCCAATTCGAATGCCATCCACGACCAGCTTGAGTGCAATTTATGTGGACGAATCTATTATGAACATGCTCCTCATATCTATGACGAAAATTAATAATAGAGGACAGGGTCCATCCGTAATTTTTCTATGCAATGAGTAATCAAATGGGTCGTCAAAATTAACTATCAACACTGACAAGAATGAGGAGAGTCCAAATACACGTTTCCAAAGTAGGGATTATCACAAGGAGCACCGGCATTGCAAAGGTGAAGGAGGAGCTTCGAAAGATTGAATTTTCACAAGATTAGCAAACCCGAATTTCGAAATTGATGAACCAAAATGGTTGCGGTGGTTGAAACATTCACATATTGCGATGGAATTGTTCTATGGCGAGAAATTTGCTAATCATCGAGCAAGAGTTGGTGGATTGGAGGCTAAAGTTAGTCGAAGAAGATGATGTAACGGACTCCTTTGAAGCTATCACCAATTCTTCATTCATTAAGGTTAACGTAACAGAGACACACCGCGCTTTCTCTCAAATGTGTAACTCTTGAGTTGATTATGTGCAGTTCATCGTCGCTCTTGTTCACTGCAATTCATTGTCTCGAAGTAAAAATTCAATGTTAAGGTACAAATCTCATAGTTCGATTGTTGTTGTACAAATCTCACCGGCAGAATTGACTAACATTTATAAAACAGTTGATATTGATTCGAAGCATGATGAAAAAAAAGGGGGGGGCGGCGTATTATGATGGGTATTATCTTTTAAATGATTTTTAATTAACTCTTAAATGTTGGGTGGGTCAGAGCCTACTTTCGGAGAAAAATAAAAATATGTTCGTACAACAATCATATCCTTAATTTTTGTTGAAACACATTCTTCCTTAGCATATCGAGTTACTACAGTATTCAAATTTCACTCTGTTGTCATCTCAATGAGTTTGGATTATTCCCAAAATCCGCAATATTTAAAGATGCTATCTATTTTTATTTTTTCGTAATTAATATTTTCAATAAGATAATGTTTCACTTACACTAGAGTTGATTATAAACCAAATATAATCTATCTAGTCTAAAAAGATAGGCACCAAAAGTGCTTTTATATAATGCTATGTTATGGGGGTAGCATGTTCACTAGGGGATGCGGAAACTTTGAGCGTCCCACATAGATATGATTGATATACTTGATCATTGAGTGGAAGGCTTGTTGTACTCGATCGATGCTCGTGGATGGGCACATTTTGCGTTCATGCAAAGAAATTAGGCAAGTTGAAAAGTTCCAATACCTTATTCTATTGAAGTGACGTCTCATCGGATTTTACAAACTGTTCCATTAGTAGATAAAAAACTCTTTATGTAGCACTCACAGCAATTGGTCACAAAACTCAGATCAAGAAAATTAAAGATATCACATGGAGGGTGGCTGAAAATTTTGAATTTTAATCACGGGATAACCAAAATTTATAATCCATATGCAAATATCATCTGATTTTCTCTTAAAACGGCATGCATGACATGACCAGTGACTATACTCGAAGACTTCAAGCTATTTGAGGTGGCAAATTTTTTAAATAAAATATAACCGTAAAGCAAACCCACAAAATTGGCTTGGAAAGGGCCAAAGAAGTGATTATTTAAAAAGGAAAATTTCTTGCCCTAGATATTTGACTCCAGATTGGCCTTCTCTTAAACAAAGACTATGGATTGTATTGAACTAGGAGAAATTATTTCCCATCCAGAAATCAGGAACGGACACCAGCAGGATAGTTCCCAATTCTTTGGAATCGGAAACCGAACACCATTTCGTCTTAGAACCAAACCGCTGGTTTCCGAGTGGGTAAATGGTACCTGTGGCATATCTTTTCTTTTCAAAAAAAAAAAAAAATTAAGGAAATTGCACCATATCAATCGTCAGCACTATCCTATTATTGATTTCTTCACCGCAACTTCTTACGACCCATGGACACGCAAGGAGACAAAGGAATGCGAGTCAATGAGGAATATATTTGGCTCTGGTAAGGATACGAATGACAATAATTCTAATTCTTTAATTTTTTTTTATCCTCGGAACAGGTTTAAAATAAAAATCCGTTTGATAATACTATTTCATTTTTTTATTTTCGTGATAAATTTTTAGCTCATAAATACATTTGAAATAAAAATGAGAAGTATGAATTTTATACCTTCTATTTCTAGTATAAAAATAAGAAATAAAAATTATTCTCATCACCTATCCTCACTACTAGCGGGCTGCCCACCC
Source organism: Eucalyptus brandiana (assembly GCA_014182725.1). Classification (NCBI taxonomy): domain Eukaryota; kingdom Viridiplantae; phylum Streptophyta; class Magnoliopsida; order Myrtales; family Myrtaceae; genus Eucalyptus; species Eucalyptus brandiana. The sequence continues at coordinate 20,338,222 of CM024672.1, read as the reverse complement.
ACCCGCTGTTCACCACCACTCACCTCCCCCATCGGCTGGCTATTATCCATCGTCCACCTCCTCTCCCCACCGCCATCCGCCTCCCAACTGCCTCTCACTACTGCTCGCTTGGGAGGGAGAAATTTTATGTTATTATCAAACGCGTATTTTCACTTAGAAAATCATTCAAGAAATAGAAATAGAATGCCAAAATAAGGCGCAAGAATAGAATAGTTATTATTCATGTCCTAAGTAAGATTTCAGTCTTACTTATATAAGCCAACAGATGAGATGAGGCATTAACTCTCTAAGCCATGCAAAGTGAGAGTCATGCATAGTTAGCCAATCTATTATCATTAATCTATTTGTTTTTCTCATCTCGTCGGATAAAGGGTTATTTCCCAAAAATTTACCAAAAAAAGAAAGGGTTATTTCCCAAAAATAAGATCAAGATCCAATAATTCGCTTGCTGAGCGCTCGGCGTGGAGACCAACAAGATAACAATAATTTAGATAAAAGATTGTTAATTCAGCTTTTAATTTTAATGTTAAGTGCAATTGGATTTGGATTTGAATGCACATCAGCTTTAATCTTTATTTATTTTAGCAATTGGATGTTATAAAAATGTGATGAAGACCCTCATGGTTATAATTAGCTAGGAAAAAAACATATTCTATAAATTACCCTAATTCATAAATATCAGCATGCTCATCAATCTAATTTCTTCTAGAGTGTGTGTGTCCTATTTTTCTTTGTTAAAATAATTTGATTTCTTCATCTAGGGTTTGTTATTTTCTAGACATTGGACATGTCATAGAAAAATTCTTTTTCCTCTCACAAAGCACCATAACGAAACTTTGTACTAGGAAAATTAAAATGAATGTTAAATTTACCCTTTAAATGGTGGTAATGTGATGACAAATTATTAATTTATTACTTTATTTATGCTTCGGGAGAAATAAGAGATTATTTTAGACGGATTTTTCTCTTCCTAGCGCACTTATAGACCTGATTGTGAGAATTTGACAGGACCACAACCAACTATTCTAAAAGCTTAAACTATTAGATGAATGCATGATTTAATATCTAAATATTCTAACGCTTCCCCTCACACTTAATCTAGTCTTTTTTTTTTTTTTTTTGGTAAGGCTTAATCTAGTCTTTTGTGTTGTACTAAACCTGAAAATTTAATTGGGGAGGCAACATGGGCCTATAAAGATTCGAACTCATAATCTTTAACTTTGATGCCATATGAGAATTTGGTGGGACCATAACTGATTATTCTAAAAGCTTAAACTATTATATGAATGTATGATTTAATATTTAAATATTAAATCACTGACGGGGTGAGAAATTTGAGAATTGTTCTCAATTCAGAAAAAATTGGGTATGTGCTTGATGAAATATGCTAACCTCCTTTCCTGAGGGTGGGACCCAAGAGGAGCGTGTCACTTATGATAAATGGCATGACAATGACTTAAAAGTTAGGTCATATATGCTTGCTTCAATGAATAATGAATTACGGAAGAAGTATGAATCTATGGAAGATGCTAGGTTGATCATTTTGCATTTAAAGGAATACTTTGATGAGAATGGTCAAACCTCTAGATATGAGATATTTAACGCATTGTACCGTATGAGGATGGCTGAAGGATCATCTATTAATGATCATGCTTTGAAAATGATCTGGCATATTGAAGAATTGGCTAGGTTGAATCTTGTTATGGACAATGAGTTAGCTGTGGATTTGATCCTCCAATCTTTACCCGATTCCTTCTCTGGTTTTGTCCAAAACTTCCACATGCATAAGATGGAGAAAACTCTCACTGAGTTACATAGCATATGAAACTTTTGGAATAGAGTCGACATTTGATTGATAGCCGTTGATCGATCTTTTAATAATGTGCCTTCTCTTATGGCTAATCTTGATGAAATACCAAAATCCCATAATAGGGACTATGGAGCATGAATCGTCATCTCGATTTTGCTGTAAGAGGCGACCTCATTGAAAGATTAATTTTTCATCTACATACTGACATTGTCGTCTTTTTGCAAGTTATGCGTGATGCTCCTTGAGATTCTCGTGTTTGATCACATAGAGAAGTGAAATCTAGAGTTATGACAAGAGTTGATTTTTATTCTTATCTATATAAGAGTTTCTTGTATTTTATCATTATTCTTATTCTTGTAAAGAATCATGTTTTCCATTTTGGGTTTTGATTACGAATCCAATTGTTGCTTCTGTAAATCATGCAACTCACATTTTTTTAATGATGGAATTCAGTTTCATGAAAATCATCCTTTTTTTCTTCTAAAAAAAAAAAAACTCAGAAGTGTTTCAAATAAACCTTTACATCTACCTTCAAAATGTTTTGAAAATGAATTTCGAGAAAGCTTTGCTTAAGGACCTCTCCTCACGTGGTCGCTTTCTTAGGCTCATGGAACTTGAGGAGCAAGCATGCGTCGAGGCTTCATTGGCGCCAATCTTCCAATAGAGGTGGAACGAAGTTGAATTTCATTATGGGAAGTTTCTTTATTTGGAGATGCCTTAGGTGCCAAAATAGCCCATCAAACTCGTTTACTTTGCATGATGAGACAAATGAAGAGAGTTGCCAAGCATCCAAAAAGGCGAATTCGAAGGAAGAGTAAACTGTATCGATTCCAATTATCCATTTCTGATACCATTTCTGACATGACTTTCTTTTGATTGTCAAGGAGACATCAAGAGTACCAAGTTTTGTAACGTTCTAACAAATGCAATGGAGTATTATTAAGTCTTGTTCATCTTAAACAAAGAAAGATTCAAATGAAATGGAGGGGCAATATTATTCCTTCCTCCATAAGAGATACATTGGGATGTTGATCACCCGACTTTGGAAAAAGATGTATTTCATTCTTAAACTTGATTCTCTTTAGCATAAAAAATGACATATCATTTTCTTTGGTACAGGACTGACTCGAACAGAACAAATGTTTGTCAAATAAAAAGTGGGAAAGCGAGGTTTGATTTAGAAAAAATCTCTCATTCCCCCACCAATGAAGTGTGTCGGGACAACATTGTCAAATTCATCAAGAAAGGATGTATTGTTCCTCAATTGAACCTAATTAAGTATGGAAATAACTCGTTTCATCTCCTCTTCTCACAGGGTGATAAATGGGGGAAAATGTTGCACATTAACCGTAGAAGTAGTGCTTTCCATCAAGGAATCATGCTAAGACCTGACTGTCCATTTTGGCGTAAAGGGATGTGTATAGTTCCTAAATGATTCCCAATCGAGCGAGAAAATAACATGTCCAATCTTTTCTTTGCAGGCAATAAATGGGCAAAGCATATAAAGAACAATATCCTCAAATGTGGAACCAAGGAGCAATCCCTCTCCTTTTCAAAGCAAGATCTTGAAAAACATATCTAATGATTCATATTTAAATTTTTCAAGCTCTTTGTCAATTAAACGTCTCTTCGAAAAGAGCATTTGAAAAAGCAGCAATTAAACTTTGTAAATTGTTGTATGCAATAAAGAAGTGCTTTTCATGGATAAAATCAGGGCCACATTACCATTTTTCAATCAATCCTAGTCACTTCAGGCAAAGTTTATACTTGAAGGAGAAAACACGTGAAGGGTAAATTGTGTCGATTCCAATTGCTCATTTTGATAGCGTCTCTGACATGATTCTTTTTTTTCATTTGATAGGAAAATATCAAACACTTAAAGGCAAATGTAAGTGAAGGATAATGTCGAGTTACCAAATATCCATGAGGGTGAATCCAAGAAATGTTAGCACCCAAAGGATAAAAGCGAGTGAAGGCTAATAATGTATCATTTCCAACATTTCAATCCCTAAAGATTTTTGCACTCGCATATTCTTTCACATTCTGTACAAGGTTACCAAGTCACCATGCCGTAGGTAAGTACCCTTCTTCTCAAAATTTAAATTAAAAAAAAAAACGAAGAATTTCCATTACAAAAAAAAAAAAAAAAAAAAAAAACCCCTTTGGCGCTTTCCTAGAGACAAGCACAAAAATGAATAATTGAAAAAAAAAAAAACTTTCTATAAACCTTTAGAACATCGTTTTTATCTCCAAATTGTTTTCTCGTTTTGTGAGTTATTCATTTTGAATCAAATTTCCCTATGGAGATTGATCTACTCAAATGATCTCAACAGAATGAAAGGTGAAGCATTAACCATGCCAAACAAGAAGTGCTTAGGATGAAGAAAGGCAAGCCATTTCCATTCAAACGCTTTTGAGAGTTGAGTGAAAAGCAACCTTCTCTTAGGACGAATAATTCATTCGCATTGAGAGCAAAAATCGAAATGATAAAGGTGTTTCCTTCATCAATCCCAAGCATTGCACTAATTTCTTACTACCCCTTTGGGCTAAATAAAGATGATCCTTCAAAATACCCCTGTCAAGAATGACCCTACATTGGGGCAGCATAGGAGGTTACGATTGTGTTGTAAAGCGAATGATTGAGAAATATTCTATTACTTTCACTTGCATCAATCTTCCGGTAATAGCTTCAGAGGAATTCTCATCAGAGCTTGACTCATTCCAAGGTGAATAATAGCATTTCCTTATCTACCTAAACACGGATACCCATTGCTTTAACCAATTTGGGCCTGATTGTTCAATTCTGAATCCTGAGTGGTGATCATCTCCCTTCACAAGGGCAAGGCATAAAAATTGACCAAATACAATTCACAGTTGCGAGAAAACATGAAAAGTATCTTGAAAGTCATAAGAGATCCAAAAGTTCAAAGAGCAAAAAGTTCGACAAATTAGGGGCATAAAAAAGCAGTGTCCTTGATAAAAGCAAGGTCAATGCCCGTTAAGAAAAAGAGCCAAAAGGCTACATCTTATGTGAAAGAAAAATTACCAAAGTCCAAGTGCTTGCGTAAAAAAAAGAATCATCGCAAGTGCAAAGGAAATTAGAGAAATGAGCAAAGCTCAATGCAAAAATGATTAGTCAAGGGACTTTCGAGATGTGTAAAAGTCAAATGATTTCGAAAGATCGAGTGACCTAGTCATGATGCCATGATGATCACCAACTCTTAAGAACCCTCTTGAAAATTTTAAGCTTTCCGAGCCTTTCTCGAACCAACATTACAACCCTCTTTCGAAGTGTGACATCCCAGATTTTCGATTATGTTTTCTATTAAATAAAGCGGGCATTTCATTGACGTGCCTATAGGGTTATTCTCAAAGCTGATCACTCTCAAGATAACTAGACTATCTGGGGAAACCATTAAGGAATTTTAAGGCAATAGACTAGAGAATTCGATCAGGAATCAGCTTCTTGACCGTGCTTATCTTTAGAGGCCACTACAGCATAGTTAAAAATCGATTTGAGATCAAAGATAGGTCGGTTCAACTGAGATGTGTGGCTAATCGTGGGTAATACCACTAAATTGGAAAATTCCCGTCGACTGACACTAGACTAATTTTCTTATTGTTTTGGTACCGTGTGTCTGTATTTGAATCATCAAAATTTTCATGATATGTTTAAACATAAATGTTTAGACCAAAAAACAGACACTGTATTTAAACCAAAAAAAAGACACTGTTCACAAAATGTTTAGACATAAATTGTCATTGATAGTGAAAATATTTTTATTAACTAATCATTCCAAGCGATATAAGTAATTATTTTGTTTTAAAATATTTTCTTAATCATCATTTTCCACTAAACAAACAAGACATCAAGTAAAAAACTTTTCTCAAATGATTGTGCATATAACGAAACTTTACCCCAGCCGCTCAGGCACTGGCTAAGTGCATTAGTATAATTTGAGCTCTAAAACTTTAGAAATCGGAGGCACAAATCTTCCCGGAAAACCCAAACATAAGCCATTGCCCATAAACTTCCACCAAATACCAAATTCTCATCCCTATCTCTCCACAAATTCATCATATGCTGGAAACCTCTCCAATCCCACATCGGAAGTTGGCCTCACAATGTCAAGCGGCGAATTTTAATCACAAACAACGAAGAAGTTGGCGAATTAATGTTTATTTTTTTTGGTTGAAAATAAACCATTCATTCATTCACGATTGAAACCTAAACAAAACACGAAAGTTTCTGACCAAGGGATATTTCTAAAAGGCCACAGGAGGTTTGTGGACCATTCAAAGGGGAGTGAATTTTGTCGGTGGGCCTTGACAATCCAATTTGCAAGGACGTTAGCATCACAAGAAAATAGTAAGATATTATTAAAATGCATTTAGTAACATTTCTATTCTCCAAAATAATTTTTATTTAGAATTTTTTTTTTTCATTTCTATTCCCTACACGAGTTTTTTTAGAAAAACTGTTTAGTATGGCCCTAAAATATTTTTGTGATGAATTTTTTTTAGTTTTTTGATAGCTTTCTGAGATTTTCTAATTTCTTTTCTATTCTTTTTTCCCTCCTTTCTTCTTCCTCCTCTAACCGGGCGTCGGCCCTCGACAAGGCTGACGACCAATCGGAGACAAGGGCCAGTGAGGTCGACCTCACCCAACCAAGTAAGGCGACCTAATAGTGACTAGGTGAGGATCAACTCACCAACTCTAGGCAATGGCAAGGTCCATCTAGCCAGTTTTGACCAAAATTGTTAATGTAGTCATCAATCATGGTCGTCCTACGTGACATGGCCGATACTAATGTAGACAATTTTCAATAATGTAGACAATTTTCAATAGTATTCTATTTTTTTTAATTATATTATTTTTATCTTTTCCTTCTTTACTTTTTTCTTTTCTTCCTTTCCTCTTTTTATCATTTATTTTTGCGCCCCCCAAATCTGATGAATGGCTGCCCTCATCTAAGGCCGCCAACCTCCACCGGCCATTGACAAGGCCTCACAATGCAAATGACAATCTAGCATTAGATAGGACATCAAGAGATTTACTTCATTTATTGATAGGAGATCATATAGGATTAAGTTTTATTAGGAGACTAATGGTATAACTCTTAGGCTTGGCTCTGATTTCTTGCCAAAGAAAAATAAGTAAGCTTATCTCATTAACTCCAAAGGAAAGCTCAAATTGCGGTAGGAAAATCTCAAATTATACAATTATATCCACAAGTACTTATTGTCTTGCCTAGTAAAGCAAACATGCATTTTGATGGGGACCCACGAAATAATGGTAACAAAGAAAAAATTCTCGGTAAGTGTATCAAGAGCTGAATATGAATATATAGCAAGTTGATTACTATTCATTTTTTTGGAATCTCGGATTTACTCACTCCAAAAACACTCTACCAATAGATAGGCCACCAATAGATTTACTTCATCTGTTGGTAGGAGATCAGATAGGATTAAGTTTTATTAGGACAGTAATGGTTTGTTACCAAAAAAGAAAAGTAAATCATCCCATTACCTTTGAGAAATGCTCAAATTATGGTAAGAAAATCTCGACCTTTCTGATTTCATACCTTGATTACTTATTGTCTCACCAGGTAAAGCAAGATACTCAGTAATTATATTAGCAGCTGAATAGGAATACGTAGCAAGCTAATTACTATTCCTTTTCCTTTTTTAATCTTGCATTTACTCAAATTACAAAAATACTGAACTTTAGACATCTATATAAACCCACTCCAATGGGACACACAAGACATATCTTTCACACTCTTACCCTGTCAATCAATCAAGCCAAATACATTTAAAAATGGAGAAGGGTCAAGTCAAACTCGGTGCACTGGTCTTTCTATTGGTGATTGCTTCCAGTAAGTTTCTTTTCATCTCTCCATTACTATTATCATTTCTATACGTACAACTGCACTAATGAGTTCCTCCACATTTTCCTTCCTTTAAGGTCTTGTCGTCTCACATGCTCAAACAAGAGTAGGACCAGAAGGAGGCTGGGATCACACACTTGATGTTCGGAGAGGACCAGGAAACACTTGTATTGGAACTTGTCCTCCTGGGCAGCGTCCCGCCTTGATAAATAACCAATGCATGTGTGTTGCAGGTTAGGACCATTGATTTATGTGAGTTTTGTGCCTCTGTGAGAGCAGAGGAAGCAAAAATAAAATGGGAAATTTTCTTTTAATAAAATTGGTTCATGCCATTGAATATTTGACTTTTTCCGTGGTCTCGAAAATCTCCAATGATTAATCCAAAGTAATCAAAGGCAATCGTCATATTCCTTATGTACAGCATAGACAAATGATTGAGGCGGGATAAGAGAATAAAAATTTTGATATCTGAACTTAAAAGATGAATTCCCAAAAGAGTGACACAACCAATATCACCTCACGTCTTTGAATTTGATGGCGAAGAAATTCAAAACATAGTTTAAATACTCTAAGTGGGTATGCTTTAGGTTGACAAGAAAAATGGAGTATTGAAATTGAGATATAAAGGGAAATTCGAAGATATTAAAATTCCATTTCTGATTTTATTCACCGTCCTTTCCGATCACTCTACAATTAAGGTAAAGAAAATTTTAAATAAAGGCCTTAATTGAGGAAATTCTTTTTCGAAAAATTCCCAAAATAGTTGGTTGTCTCAAATAAGAGCCTATCAATTTAGTTTCAAATAAAGTTTTTATCGCGAATTTTGCATTGTGACGGTGATTATTGGGAAAAGGATGTCTCTTGACTTTAATCCTGACCCATCAAGACTTTTCGAAGGAAATGGATCTTTTCTCCACAAAATGTCATCGATTTTTTTTTCTTTTCCTTTCTTTCTTCAGCCCTATTTCCCCAAAAGAAATTCCACCAAATCTTTTTGGAGCCTTCTCCCATAGAATCTTCATTCCCTCAAAGTCTTCTTGTCTTTTCCAGCCAAGAAATGAACTAATCCTGATCACGAAGCTTCGGTTCAAGCAAAGAGGATATCTTAATGTGCTTTCCTCTTCTCTTGAAGATCAAAGAGCTTCTATTTTTGCCTTATCTTCTGATTTCTCCTGCTTGCTAAGAACGTCACTTTCTCCGTTGGCAATTAATGTTAGAGATATTTATCTTTCCTTATTAATTTTAATTGATTTGATTTAATATTGTAATATTTTATTACTTTAAATAGTTGTCTAGAATAGTCTACAAATAAGCTTGTGTATCATCAGTACTATAAACATAAAAATATATAGAAATTTTCTTTTCCGTTTCTATCTATTAACTTCATTAAAGAGGGCCGGGCTTATGATAGATTGGTCTCAGAAGTTTGAATAAAATTCAGAACCTGAGTTCAAATTCACTCAACTAGTGAGCCCAATTCAAATGCCATCCGCGACCGGCTCGAGTGCAATTTATGTGGACGAATCTATTATGAACATTCTCCTCATATCTATGACGAAAATTAATAATAGAGGACAGGGTCCAGCCTTAATTTTTCTATGCAATGAGTAATCAAATGGGTCGTCAAAATTAACTATCAACACTGACAAGAATGAGGAGAGTCCAAATACACGTTTCCAAAGTAGCGATTATCACAAGGAGCACCGGCATTGCAAAGGTGAAGGAGGAGCTTCGAAAGATTGAATTTTCACAAGATTAGCAAACCCGAATTTCGAAATTGATGAAGCAAAATGGTTGCAGTGGTTGAAACATTCGCATATTGCGACGGAATTGTTCTATGGCGAGAAATTTGCTAATCATCGAGCAAGAGTTGGTGGATTGGAGGCTAAAGTTAGTCGAAGAAGATGATGTAACGGACTCCTTTGAAGCTATCACCAATCCTTCATTCATTAAGGTTAATGTAACAGAGACAAACCACGCTTTCTCTCAAATGTGTAATGTAAGAGTTTTCCTAATGTGGACTACATTAATTGATATTGTAATTTACTGTTTTTACGGCTACCGTAAAACAGGGCTGGTCTAAGGTGAGATAGAAGGTTTCTTAATTAGTCTAATATGGGGCTGACTAGTGTGGGCCGAGTTGAGCTTGGCCCGTAATGAGGAGGCCTGGCTGGAAACTTTATAAATAGTGCTCAAGTCTCTCCTCTAACCCTAATTCTCACATTATCCTCACCTAAGGGCGTTTACCTAACGCTACACGTGAGGGGGCCGCCTCATTGAGCCAGTGATACGAAGGGCAATAAAGGAAAAGGACTTGTGCGTGGAACATTGTGTTTCCACTTCCGCTTCAAGAACGATGCATCCCAAAACAGGTGCATTAATCTTTCTATTCAATTATGCATGTCCTTGTTCTAGTTATGGAGATCTTTGGGTCACATAATTTGCATCCAACATGTGGTATCAGAGCCTCCATAACCCTAGAACTCGAACGCATAGTATTTTGCCCTAATTTGGTGATTTTCGAGATTTTTAAGTACAGTAAAAATAAAATTAAATCACAAATTCGGACTGCGCTCGACAAGGCGAGCAAAACCGTGGGAGGCGCATCACCGGGGGAGGCCCCACGCGCCCCCACGCGCGGCCACAAGTCGCCGAGCGTCGAAGACGCGCGCCCACGCGCCCTCACGCGCGGGGTGCTGCTCGCACGCGCGATGCACGCGAGCGCTGATGTCACGATGACGTCAGCGACCCGGACTCGGATTCGATCCGATTGGACCCGACCCGAATGGCAACCGACCCAACCCGACCCGACCCGACCCGACCCGTTGACCCAACCCGACCCAGTCACCTGTTGACCAGACCGGGCGGCTGGACCAGAAGGTCGGACCGGGAACCGGTCGGACCGATTTTGACCGGCCTTTGACGCCCGCGCGTGGGCTCCACGCGCCACGCACTCAGGCGGCGCGTGTGGGCGCGTGGAGGCTCTGATTCGCACGTGGCTGGTGGTGATGGACTCGTATGAATATTCCCTACGTCATGGTGTATTTATTTTACATTTTTTGATGATCTTATGGATGTGAAAATACATACGGAATCCAAAATATGTGCTTTTTAGTGTATTTTCTGTGTATTTTTTCTTGTATTTTTCTGTGATTTTGAAAATACAGGTGCCGGGATACAGGTATGTTATCACATGAACTTTATGAGTGTTATTCATAAATAATATACGATAAAGTTTATTTTTATTAATGAATGAAGCAATGTAATTAACATGATAAGTGATTTTAGTGATTTACTGCCCCTATCACTAAAGTTAAAATCACATATGTATGGTTTATGTGAGATGAAAATTTTATATCCCTGGTATGAGAGAGTTTCAATAATTCAATTGAGTTGTGACCGCCAAAGTGGCACACTTAATTGGGTTTGAGAAATTTCGGTCTCGTATATTGATTGAGATGTCCCCTGGTCTAATGCATAGTCATACTCCCAAAGGAAGTGATTGTGTATTAGTTCATGGAGGGATACATGATAGTGTGGTGGAGGAGTGACCGATCATAATGGTTCATATGCCCAAAGGTGATGAATTCACAAAGATTGGAACATATTCTCATAATCGCTATCATGTGGGGAGTGTACAATTGCATGTCATGTATTCTGCCCAAATGTGATTATGTGATTTTGCATGTAACTCTCTAGATGTGTACTTGTACGTCAAGTTACACAATGCTCACATGATGCTAATTATATGCATTGCTTGTTTTTTCAGTCACCTTTTCTGTAAATGGTAACTCTGTCACCATTGAGGTTCTTGCTAGTTCGAATTTTAAGAGATGAAGAGAGGATTTTCTGTTTGCTATGGAGATGGCAAATGTTCATATGGCTCTTACTGTTGATCGGCCGACAGATTTGACTGCCAAGAGTACAGAGGCTCAAAAAGCAAATTTTGCTACATGGGAAAAAAACAATAGAATTTGCTTACTGTCCATGAAGCGTTCCATTCAGGAACACTTGAAAAGTGATTTGCCTGCAGACTGCAATGTTAGGCAAATGATGGAAGCTTTGATGGCTAGAAACCGTGTGTCGCCTAATACTGAGATAGGGACACATATGCAAACACTTTTTATTATGAAATATGATGGTTCTGGTGGAGTTAGAGATTATATTCAGAGGATGGTTGATTTGCAAACAAAGCTTTAGGCTCTCAATGTTGAAATTCCTACTGCTTGCATTGTCCATCAAGCTCTAAATACTCTTCCTCCTGATTTTGGGATTATCAAGACCAATTATAGTTCCCAAGATGAAACCTGGTCTGTTAATGACCTGATTGCAAGGTTGGTGGCAGAGGAAGAGAAATTGAAGAATGATAAAGGACATATTGCTCTTTATGCTTCTAGTTCTACTAGTGACAAGGGTAAGAAGTTGAAGAACTATACCCACAAAGGCAATTCAGAAGCTGCTGGTCCTTCCAACAATAAAGGAAATTCTGAAGATGTAGGTCCTTCTAACACACTGGGTCCTAAGAAAGCATTCACCAAGAAGGATGGTGTTCTTTACTACTTTTGTAGGGAGAGAGGACACGTGAAGAGACGTTGCAGCAAGTTTAAGGCTTGGTTGTCAAAGAGAACCAAGAGTGAGCCTAAAGGTAATGATTCTTTGGCATTTGTTTATGAATCCAATCTATCTGAAGTTCCGACCAATTCTTGGTGGCTAGATAGTGGTGCAACTAATCATGTTGCATTTACCATTCAGGAGTTCATAAACCGAAGGACGCCAAATCAGAATGAATCAAAGCTCACTGTTGGAAACAGCGTTGGAGTTGACATTGAGTTCATGGGAGATGTTATTTTGATTTTAGATTCTGGTTTTCGGATGGTGTTAAGAAACACTTTTTACATACCTCTTTTTAGGCGGAATTTAGTTTATGTGTCTTGTTTGGACATATGTGGATACTCTTTTGAAATAAAGAGTAATACTATTTCCATGTTTTATGATTCAAATAAAATTTAGTGTTGCAATTTATCCGATGGATTATATCGATTGAGTTTATCTCCCAACGACATGTACGTTGCTTATTCAACTGAAAAAGTTGTTTCCAAAAGACCTCTACCTAAGGAACAGTCTTATGCATTGTGGCATAAACGTCTTGGTCACATCTCTAAAGAAAAAGTAGAAAGGCTTATAAAGGCTGATATATTGCCTACTCTTAAAAGTGATTAAGAGATTTGCGTAGACTGCTGCAGAGGTAAGATGACTAAGATAAAGAAGAAATCTGCTGTACGAAGTTCAGACTTGTTAGAGGTTATTCACACTGATATTAGTGGACCATACACAGCTACTTTGTGCAAAAAATTTTATTTCATCACATTTATTGACGACTATTCTCGATATGAATACTTATACTTGGTTAAAGAAAAGTCCGAGTCTCTTGATAAATTCAAGATTTTTCGGACTGAAGTGGAGAAACAATTGGAAAAAGTTATTAAGATTGTCAGATTTGATCGTGGTGGTGAGTATTTTGGTAGGCACAGAGATGTTGGACAACTTAAAGGGCCGTTTGCCAAATACTTAGAGGATTCTGGGATAATAGGTTAGTTTACTATGCCCGGCAGTCCTAAACAAAATGGTGTAGCTGAAAGGCGCAATCGTACTCTTATGGACATGATGAGAAGTATAATTAGTAGAACCAATTTACCTAATTTTCTATGGGGTGAAGCTTTGAAAACAGCTCTTTATATTCTAAATCACGTTCCTACTAAAGCGGTTCCATTGACTCCTTTTGAGTTGTGGACTGGACGTAAATCTAGCTTAAATCATCTTAAAGTTTGGGGATGTTCAGCAGAAGTGAAATTATATAATCCAACATTGAGTAAGCTGGATTCTAAAACTACTCGGTGTTACTTCGTGTCTTACCCAGATCACTCAAAGGGGTATCGGTTTTATAACCCTAATGGAGGTACAAGAATTGTGGAATCTCAGGCTGCAAAATTTCTGGAATTTGATGTAGTCGAAAAGGGTAGCTGCTCACAAGCTATCCAAGATGATAGTATGGTGGGAATTACTGAATCACTGTCTCATCCTATGCAAACAATTATGGAGCCTCCTGTGCCACAAATTGAGCCTATTGTGGCCCAGGATCCTATTGTTGAGATAGTTCCTGAAGAAATTCCATAAGCTCCTCAAATTCAAAATGAGGATGAAGTAGCTCCAGTCAGAAGATCAACTAGGGAAAGACGTTCAGCTATATCACCAGACTATCTAGTTTACCTGGGAGAGCATGATTATGATATAGGCTGTGTTATTGATCCCATGACTTATACGGATGCCATCTCATGTCCTCAATCAGATTTGTGGTTAGATGCAATGAAAGATGAGATGCAATCTATGAAACACAATGGTGTTTGGGAGCTTATTGAATTGCCTGAAGGTTGTAAACCTATTGGTTGCAAATGAGTATTCAAGACTAAAAGGGATTCCAAAGGAAAGATTGAAAAGTTTAAAGTCGATTTGGTAGCTAAGGGTTTCACTCAAAGAGAAGGAATAGATTATGAAGCAACATTTTCTCCAATTTCATCTAAAGATTCCTTTAGAGTGATTTTGGCATTGGTAGCTCATTTCGATATAGAGTTACACCAGATGGATGTTAAGACTGATTTTCTAAATGGAGACCTTGATGAGGAGATTTATATAGTACAGCCTAAAGGTTTTGCAGCAGATGACTCAAGTAAGCTTGTTTGTAAATTGAAAAAGTCTATTTATGGCCTTAAATAAGCTTCTAGACAGTGGTATTTGAAGTTTCATAGCATTGTTACTTCATTCGGATTTATTGAAAACAAAGTAGATCAATGTATATACACCAAGGTCAGTGGGAGGAAATATATTTTTCTCATACTTTATGTTGATGATATCTTGCTTGCTAGTAGTGATATTGGTTTACTATATGAGACGAAGCGGATGTTATCGAAAAATTTTGACATGAAAGACCTTGGTGAGGCGTCTTTTGTTCTTAGCATTGAGATCCATAGGGATCATTCATGCCGTTCATTGGGTTTGTCTCAGAGGGCATATATTGATCGCATTTTAGAAAGATTCAATATGCAAGATTGCAAACCAGGAATTGCTCCCATTGTTAAGGGTGATAAATTGAGTCTTTCACAATGCCCAATTTAGATTTTGAGAAAGCTCAAATGAAGAATGTACCTTATGCTAGTGCACTTGGAAGTATCATGTATGCTCAAGTTTGCACTAGGCCAGATATTGCTTTTGCAATAGGGCTTCTAGGCAGATATCAGTCTAATCCAGGACGCGGTCACTGGGTTGCTGCCAAGAAGGTTTTAAGGTACTTAAAGAGAATAAAAGATTATATGCTAATTTATAGACATGTTCCAGACTTGCAACTAGTAGGGTATTCAGATGCAGATTTTGCTGGTTGTCAAGATGATAAGAAATCGACAACTGGATACATATTTATGTTGGCAGGAGGTGCAGTATCATGGAAGAGCGAGAAACAGAAATCCATATCTTCTTCAACCATGCAAGCGGAGTTTGTAGCATGTTTTTCAGCTGCTACTCAAGCTATTTGGCTCCGGAACCTCATTAGGGAGTTATCAGTTTATGATTTTATGGATAGGCCCATACAGCTGCATTGTGACAATAACTCTGCAGTGTTATTTATTAATAACAACAAAAGTCTCAAAGGGTCTAAACACATGGAGGTCAAGTTTTTGACTATAAAGGAATCAGTGCAGAATTGTGACGTTGCAGTAGATTATGTTCTTACAGATGATATGGTTGCAGATCCACTAACTAAAGGCCTACGCCCATGTGTTTTTGATCGACATGTTATTAGCATGGGCCTAGGAGCGTTTTGGGATGCTGTTATTTAGTGGGAGCTGTGTTTTATTTTTCTTTGAATAAAGTTTACATCTGTTTTGTTACAATTTAGTAACACTTTGATACATATATGTCAACTTTTGCATTCAATAAAATATTTTTGAATGGATTGTTATTATGTTGATATATATTGTTAAAAGTCTCAGGGTATTGCTTAAACCTTGAGTAAAGGCTAAGGGCATCCGGGCATCCGGTTATTAGCCTTGTGCATATGTCTTATGATACATAAAGAAAGGTTAAACCGTAAGGACAAGATATATGTGGATTCATTGGAACCATAAAGCATTCTCTAGTGGCGCAAGTTTTTTGTGTCACCTAAGGTAAGAGAATGATGACTGACAAATGGGATCTCTCTATGAGAGATGTTATCCATTTGCCACACTACCATATTGAATCCATATCAATAAAGTTGAAAGCACTCGTGACCATGGAAGGCTCTGTGTGTATACATGCAGTTACCGCTATGATTCGGTGTTTGAGATTTTATGGGATAGGATTGACTATTAAGAATTATCTCTGGACCAATGTGCGCGCAAAAGGTACGATTTCAATTAATATAGTCCAAGTGGGAGGATGTAAGAGTTTTCCTAATGTGGACTACATTAATTGAGATTGTAATTTATTGTTTTTACGGCTACCGTAAAACAGGGCTGGTCTAAGGTGAGACAGAAGGTTTCTTAATTAGTTTAATATGGAGCTGGCTAGTGTGGGCCGAGTTGAACCTAGCCCGTAATGAAGGGGCCTGACTGGAAACTCTATAAATAGTGCTCAAGTCTCTCCTCTAACCATAATTCTCACACTATCCTCACCTAAGAGGCGTTTACCTAACGCTACACGTGAGGGGGCTGCCTCATTGAGCTAGTGATACGGAGGGCAATAGAGGAGAAGGACTTGCGCGTGGAACATTGTGTTTCCGCTTCCACTTCAAGAATGATGGATCCCAAAACAGGTGCGTTAATCTTTCTACTCAATTATGCATGTCCTTGTTCTAGTTATGGAGATCTTTGGGTCACGTAATTGCGTCCAACATGTAACTCTTGAGTTGATTATGTGCAATTCATCGTCACTCTTGTTCACTGCAATTCATTGTCGGTTGTTGTTGTACAAATCTCACCGGCAGAATTGACTAACATTTATAAAACAGTTGATATTGATTCGAAGCATGATAAAAAAAAAAAGGGGGGGGACGGGGGGCGGCGTATTATGATGGGTATTATCTTTTAAATGATTTTTAATTAACTCTTAAATGTTGGGTGGGTCAGAGCCTACTTTCGAAGAAAAATAAAAATATGTTCGTACAACAATCATATCCTTAATTTTTGTTGAAACACATTCTTCCTTAGCATATCGAGTTACTACAGTATTCAAATTTCACTCTGTTGTCATCTCAATGAGTTTGGATTATCCCCAAAATCCGCAATTTTTAAAGGTGCTACCTATTTTTATTTTTTTGTAATTAATATTTTCAATAAGATAATGTTTCACTTACCCTAGAGTTGATTATAAACCAAATATAATCTATCTAGTCTAAAAAGATAGGCACCAAAAGTGCTTTTATATAATGCTATGTTGTGGGGGTAGCATGTTCACTAGGGGATGCGGAAACTTTGAGTGTCCCACATAGATATGATTGATATACTTGATCAATGAGTGGAAGGCTTGTTGTACTCGATCGATGCTCGTGGATGGGCACGTTTTGCGTTCATGCAAAGAAATTAGGCAAGTAGAAAAGTTCCAATACCTTATTCTATTGAAGTGACGTCTCATCGGATTTTACAAACTGTTCCATTAGTAGATAAAAAAACTCTTTATGTAGCACTCACAGCAATTGGTCACAAAACTCAAATCAAGAAAATTAAAGATATCACATGGAGGGTGGCTGAAAATTTTGAATTTTAATCACGGGATAACCAAAATTTATAATCCATATGCAAATATCATCTGATTTTCTCTTAAAATGGCATGCATGACATGACCAGTGACTATACTCGAAGACTTCAAGCTATTTGAGGTGGCAAATTTTTTAAATAAAATATAACCGTAAAGCAAACCCACAAAATTGGCTTGGAAAGGGCCAAAGAAGTGATTATTTAAAAAGGAAAATTTCTTGCCCTAGATATTTGACTCCAGATTGGCCTTCTCTTAAACAAAGACTATGGATTGTATTGAACTAGGAGAAATTATTTCCCATCCAGAAATCAGGAACGGACCAGCAGGATAGTTCCCAATTCTTTGGAATCGGAAACCGAACACCATTTCGTCTTAGAACCAAACCGCTGGTTTCCGAGTGGGTAAATGGTACCTGTGGCATATCTTTTCTTTTCAAAAAAAAAAGAAAATTAAGGAAATTGCACCATATCAATTGTCAGCACTATCCTATTATTGATTTCTTCACCGCAACTTCTTACGACCCATGGACACGCAAGGAGACAAAGGAATGCGAGTCAATGAGGACTATATTTGGCTCTGGTAAGGATACGAATGACAATAATTCTAATTCTTTAATTTTTTTATATCCTCGGAACAGGTTTAAAATAAAAATCCGTTTGATAATACTATTTCATTTTTTTATTTTCGTGATAAATTTTTAGCTCATAAATAGATTTGAAATAGAAATGAGAAGTATGAATTTTATACCTTCTATTTCTAGTATAAAAATAAGAAATAAAAATTATTCTCATCACCTATCCTCACTACTAGCGGGCTGCCCACCCACCCGCTGTTCACCACCACTCACCTCCCCATCGGCTGGCTATTATCCATCGTCCACCTCCTCTCCCCACCCCCATCCGCCTTCCAACCGCTCTCTCACTACCGCTCGCTTGGGAGGGAGAAATTTTATGTTATTATCAAACGCGTATTTTCACTTAGAAAATCATTCAAGAAATAGAAATAGAATGCCAAAATAAGGCACAAGAATAGAATAGTTATTATTCATGTCCTAAGTAAGATTTCAGTCTTACTTATATAAGCCAACAGATGAGATGAGGCATTAACTCTCTAAGCCATGCAAAGTGAGAGTCATGCATAGTTAGCCAATCTATTATCATTAATCTATTTGTTTTTCTCATCTCGTCGGATAAAGGGTTATTTCCCAAAAATTTACCAAAAAAAGAAAGGGTTATTTCCCAAAAATAAGATCAAGATCCAATAATTCGCTTGCTGAGCGCTCGGCGTGGAGACCAACAAGATAACAATAATTTAGATAAAAGATTGTTAATTCAGCTTTTAATTTTAATGTTAAGTGCAATTGGATTTGGATTTGGATGCACATCAGCTTTAATCTTTATTTATTTTAGCAATTGGATGTTATAAATATGTGATGAAGACCCTCATGGTTATAATTAGCTAGGAAAAAAAACATATCCTATAAATTACCCTAATTCATAAATATCAGCATGCTCATCAATCTAATTTCTTCTAGTGTGTGTCCTATTTTTCTTTGTTAAAATAATTTGATTTCTTCATCTAGGGTTTGTTATTTTCTAGACATTGGACATGTCATAGAAAAATTCTTTTTCCTCTCACAAAGCACCATAACGAAACTTTGTACTAGGAAAATTAAAATGAATGTTAAATGTACCCTTTAAATGGTGGTAATGTGATGACAAATTATTAATTTATTACTTTATTTATGCTTCGGGAGAAATAAGAGATTATTTTAGACGGATTTTTCTCTTCCTAGCGCACTTATAGACCTGATTGTGAGAATTTGACAGGACCACAACCAACTATTCTAAAAGCTTAAACTATTAGATGAATGCATGATTTAATATCTAAATATTCTAACGCTTCCCCTCACACTTAATCTAGTCTTTTTTTTTTTTTTTTTTTTTTTGGTAAGGCTTAATCTAGTCTTTTGTGTTGTACTAAACCTGAAAATTTAATTGGGGAGGCAACATGGGCCTATAAAGATTCGAACTCATAATCTTTAACTTTGATGCCATATGAGAATTTGGTGGGACCATAACTGATTATTCTAAAAGCTTAAACTATTATATGAATGTATGATTTAATATTTAAATATTATAACACTGATTTTGGGATATGTTAAGGATATCTTTCAGCTCGTATGACAGAAAACAAATTGTCTTCTCATAAGGAGAATTAAGGATATGTTTGTGGGTTGACCTGTCCATCCTTCTAGTTAGATTGAACCCAATTCTAATAGGCCTCTAAAGGCAACCCAAGTCCAACTTCAATAGGTGGGCTCCTTCTAAATGAATTAGGCAATTGGCTTGTTGAGTTTGCACAGACCATGGGAGTGTGCTTTTTGCTCAAAGCATAACTTTGGGCATATATTTGGGTCTCAAAATGGCCATCTCGTTGAGCATTCGCAAACTTATTGTGGAGGTGGACTCGCAAGCAGCTATTTCTTTTCTTTAGAAATCAACTCCCTCTCTCAATTTTAACATTCTCATCTCTCAGATTAGGAAAATATTAGGGTATTTTTAACAGGTCAAAATCGTACATACTTTTATGGAAGGAAACTCGTGCACATATTGGTTAGCAAATTGGATATTTCAATCATTTGATGTAAATGACACTCTAGCATTGGATAGGACATTTATTGCTACCTTTGTTGATAGTCGATTAGATAGGATTAAGTTCTCTTAGGAGAGTAATGGTGTAACTCTTAAGCTTTGCCTACATTTCTTATTAAAAAAAAAAGTAAAATCATTCCATTAACTCCAAGAAATGCTCAAATTATGACAAGATCTCAAATTATTCAATTGTATATCACAAGTACTTATTGTCTTACCTAGTAAAGCAAACGTGCTTTTCAATGGAGATCCGGGAAATAAATTTAGCGAAGAAAGAACACTCAGTAATAAGTAAAACAGGAGCAGAATATGAATAAGTAGCAAGTCAATTACTATTCATTTTTTTGAATCTTGCATTTACTCAATCTCCAAAAACATTGACTTTTATACATCTATATAAAAAAAACCCTTCAATGGGATACATAAACACATATCTCTCCTAATCATACCTCAGACAAACCAAGCCAATATACTAGGAAATGGAGAAGGGTCAAGCCAAGCTCAATGCAACGGTTGTTCTATTGATGGTTGCATCCAGTAGGTTTCTTCTCGCCTTACAATTTCCATTATCATTTCTGAGCGTAGAACTGCACTAATGAGTTTCTCCACATTTTCCTTCCTTTGAAGGTCTTGTCGTCTCACATGCTGGAACAAGAAAAGATTGTCCTAACGGGTTTCGTCCTGCTGTTATAGATGGCCGGGGGCTGCATTCCAACAGAGGAAGTTCGGGTAGGACCAGGAGATGTTTGTGTTAAAATTTGTCCTCCTGGGCAGCATCTCGCCATTGTAAATGGCAAATGTGTATGTCTATAAGATCGAGGACCACTGATGGACATGAGTTTGTGCGTCTGCGGTAGGAGAGGAAGCAAAAATAAATAAAGTGATTATTTGCTCTTGATAAATAGGATTCATACTATTTAAATTTTCGGCGATCTCGAAAATTTTCGGCGGTCGAAATCAATCGATTGCATCTTAGTATTTTATAACTAGGTAATCAAACGTGATGGTCATATTCCTTATGTATAGGTCGGATGAATGATTGATGATGGATAAGAGAATAAAAATTTTGATATCTAGTCTCAAGAAGCAAAGTCTTGAAAGAGTGACACACCTGATATCCTCACGTCTTTGAATTTGATGGTAAAGAAATTCAAAACGTAGTTTGGATATTCTAACTTGGTATGCTCTAGGTTGACAAGAAAATGAAGTGTTGAAATTGAGGATATGAAGAAAAATTTGAAGATATCAAGCATACCATTCTAGTTGTGTTCAAATTTGACCATCCTTTCGGATCACTCGGACAATAAGGGTGGATTCTCATCCAGAAAAGGTTAGACAAGCCGGTTTCACATATTTCTATTTTTAAAATAATCATTTCCTAGGGTAGATGCAATTGACTTGTCTTCTAAGATGCCAGACTAGGACACCATTTGTTTTGTGGAAAATGATTCATTGAAAAATATCTTCTAAAAAAAAAAAAAGTTTTTGCTAGTATCGCTTATAAAAATGAATGACGAAAAAATAGTTTCATCATTCACAAAAATATCTAAATATAAATTGTTATCGATAATGAAAATATTTTTCATTGAATGATTATTCCAAGCAATACAAACGATAATTATATATATATATATATATATATATAGATATTAAAAAAAAAAGGTTTACTGGATCATTTCTTTTCCAGAAAACAAATGAAGCTGAGGTAAAAGGCTTCTATAAAAATGGTTGTGCGCATAAATCTCTGCCCCAGCCACTGCACTCTCGAGCACCGAACAAGTGCATTAGCATGATCGAAACTCTCAAACTTCAGAAATCAGAAGCACAAAGCTTTCCTGAAAAACCAAACATAAGTCGGGCACGATATTGTCCATTGCCCATAAACTCCCACGAAAGACCAGATTCTCATCTCTATCTCTCGACAAATTTATCAAATCCCGGAAAAACAAGCCCACAACATTCGTATCTAGCAGTAAAATCGGATCTGCTTTCTCCAGCAAGTACAGCAGAACACAACGGATCACCAAGGCTTCAGTGGCCAGTGCAGATGTGGCCTGAACTGTTGATAGTTTGTTTATAAAACAAATGAAGAGGTGCCTTGTCCCACATCGAAAAGATGTGAGTGCGCACATGGACGAGATTTGGCACTAACCGACGATCATTATTTTTATTTATTGAAAATTCGGATTTATTTCTATAAAAATTAATTATAAGGTCTTGTTGACACAGTATGATTATTCATGAAAAAGTTATGGTTATTTTTATTTATTATTTATTTAATTCCGAATTTTTTTATGTCTTTTCAATGTAACCTTTGAGACGTACTTATTTATTTTGCAACATTTTCTAAAAGATTGCCTTTGTTCTTTTTTGCAATCTTTCGAAGAGTTGTCTCTATTCAAAAGACAGATATAAGTACTTTTGTTTTGAGATCAAACTAACTTCTTCTTCCATTTTTTTGTTTTCTTTCGAAAGAAACTACAGCTATTGTTTCCAATTGTTTCCCATGAGAGATCCCGAAGAAATACTAAAATTATAATCTAGTATTCTCATTTGAAATTTTGCTATATCATAGAGGAAATTTGCTTGTGACCATTAGTAATTTTGTGGGGCAAATAAATCCTTAAAGAAAATGATATCACGTCTCAAAGTTCGACTTGATTACTCTAAAGATTCGACTTCATTATTCTACCCAATTTGAAGCCATATTTTCCAACAATTTTAAAGATTTATCTATGTAACAATGAAGTCAGAGTCGGAGGAAGTACTTGCCTGTGGTGGTTCACCATCAGTGGTCCTCGAGATGTTGTCCATGAATCCCAAATCTTCCTCTTCTTTTGCCCATCACAACATGCCTATTAGAAAATGGAAATGCGATGGATGGCCCGCAGATTATTATTATTTGTTTGTTCATGTCCACCGCCTCTGTCACCTTGAAGTTGAAGACAAATCCAGAATCATTATATGCACGTAGACCTCTCTATCCAATGTGGACGTGGCCTAGACTTCAAAGTTTACGCAGGAGAAGTCGAGAAAAAAGCCAAAGCAAAATAAGATCACACCCGGAATGGCACGCACCAGTCAGAGAAGATCTCCCCAGCAAATTACCACGACGCTTCACCATACACACAATCGCCATCAAAGATTATTGTCTCTGTATTCAACTCGCAATGATGTCGGTACCGATTACCTCGGTTCGTCTCAGTCTTTGTTTGAGTCCAGCAGCAAAGACGAGGATGAAAATCCCGCTTCTAAAGATGTGGGGCCTGTGGTGGTTTAGTATCTATCTCCATGCAGTTCCCTAAATCGAAGGCCGGTGGCAGCAAAATCAATTTAAAGGCCTCCTCGAATTTGCCGAGATTTCTACAGGCAATGCCTTACATACATGTTGGGCTGGATGGGTACACCATGCATAGCATGTTGAGTGCTTGCGCTGGTGCGGCTCGTTGGGGATGGCTTAGCAAATTTTTCCAGAGGATCAACCATCTCTCACCTTCGTGCCGGACGTTGATGATGTCAAGACTGATCCACGAGATCAAGCGCAAGGTGAAAATGGTAGTTTGTCAATCAAAATGGAAGCCGAGGGTCGCCGTGTTCAATTTGATACCCGAGAATTGGGGCGGGCACGTGACTCCGTGGGTGACCAAGATTGTGCAGTCTTTTGATTGTTTGAAGTAGCTTCACCTTTGGCGCATGATAGTGGGAGATTCAGAATTGGCACTGCTTGCGAGATCGCGAGTACGCGTTCTGCGAGTGCTCAAACTCCACAAGTGCTCTGGTTTATCGATGGATTGGTTTTTACACGTGGGACATTTGCGCAGGTAATTTAATTTTCTACACCTTTGTATAGTAACGAAAGACTTGCGATTGCGGTACTATGTTGATTTGCTTACAGTATGCATGGTGCATTGATGAAGTACTTGTAATTTCGTAACTTTGCTTTACTCCATAATATTATTTTCTAAAGAAATCACTCGAGAGATGATAGCATTGTCTTGGTTTATGCACTTCTCCAGGTTCTTATGTAATGCTTCGATTAGTTCCTTAGATTTGGCGAAGCCAAGCTCGCCCAGCTGCCGACAAGGTTCGACCTCACCAAGCCATAGCGAGGTCGGCGTCACCCGGCCAAGGCAAGGCCAACCTCGCGGTGGCTCGGCGAGATCAAGCCCCACCGAAGGCTGGACGAGCTCGGCTTCACTAGATCTGAGCGAGGCTGCTTGCCCAACCAAGGCTCAGCCAACGAGGCACGACCTCGCTGAGGGCCGGTAACGCTCATGCCTCGTCGGCTCGGCAACGCTCCGATGAGGTCGCCAGCCCTCGTCTAGCCGATCGCCGGCCATCCCAAGGCCGACGACCGACCACCTTAAAGAAGAAGAAGAATAAGAAGAAGACCTTGCTGAGGGTCAGCAACGCTCGTGCCTTGTTGGCCCGGCAACGCTTCGATGAGGTTGCCAACCCTCGTCTAGTTGGTCGCCGGTCATCCCAAGGCCAACGACCGGCCACCCCCTCGTCTAGCCGGTCGCTAGTGCAGAAG
Source organism: Eucalyptus brandiana (assembly GCA_014182725.1). Lineage (NCBI taxonomy): Eukaryota > Viridiplantae > Streptophyta > Magnoliopsida > Myrtales > Myrtaceae > Eucalyptus > Eucalyptus brandiana. The sequence continues at coordinate 20,313,550 of CM024672.1, read as the reverse complement.
AAGAAGAAGGAGGAGGAGAAGGAAAAGGAGAAGCAGAAGGAAAAGGAGAAGCAGAAGGAGAAGGAGAAGGAGAAGAAGGAGAAGGAGCAGAAGGAGAAGAAGAATGAGCAGAAGGAGGAGGAGGAGAAGGAGAAGGAGAAGGAGAAGGAGAAGGAGAAGAAGCAGAAGCAAAAGCAGAAGCAGAAGCAGAAGAAGGAGGAGGAGAAGCAAGAGAAGGAGCAGGAGGAGAAGGAGAAGGAGGAAGAGAAGAAGGAGAAGGAGAAGAAGGAGGAAAAGAAGGAAGAAGAAGGAGAAGAAGAAGAAGCAGAAGAAGAAGAAGAAGAAGAAGCAGGAGAAGCAGAAGGAGCAGGAGAAGCAGAAGGAGCAAAAGGAGCAAAAGGAGAAGGAGCAGAAGCAGAAGGAAAAGGAGAAGAAGGAGGAGAAGAAGAAGAAGAAGTAGGAGAAGAAGAAGAAGAAGAAGGAAAAGGAAAAGGAGGAGAAGGAGAAGGAGGAGGAGAAGTAGGAGGAGGAGAAGGAGAAGGAGGAGGAGGAGAAGGAGCAGAAGGAGAAGCAGGAGAAGGAGAAGGAGAAGGAGAAGGAGAATGAGGAGAGGAGGAGGAGGAGGAGGGGAGAAAGAAATGAAAAAAAAATTATTTTAAAAATGATTTAAAGTAGGAATCGAAATTTTGCTATATATAGAATACATGTGAAGAAGGGGAGAAAGAAAAAAAAAAAAATTAAAAATGATTTAATGTAGGAATTGAAATTTTGTTATATATAAAATACATGTTTAATTTTATATTTTAATTGTATTATTTAGTATGTGAAGCTCTTATTTCTGATTTTAAGTTTGATATGATTAAGGTTGTTCAACCACCGTCCATAATCAGTCCAAGAAATCAGGACAACAAAGTTGTGTGTTATTTATTTTAATTGAAGAAAGTATTTTAGGGAGAAATTAGGTTATAGTCGAGAGTTACTAAGTAAATTGAGAGAGGGGGGAGAGAGAAAGAGAGAGCCTCTTAGTTATTTTAAGGGAATTAAGATTCTTCTAACTTGTGAACAGTGCATTGGTTTATCTTTAAGAAAAGTTTGTATTTTGATAAGTTTTTAATCTAATATTTCCATTAGCTTGCATATGCGTATTTAAAATAGTAAATTTCTTCGACTTGTTCTAAGACTTTACAAAATCAAAGCTGCTTTCATTTTTAATGTTCTCATAAACTACTATAAGAAATCTTTATGAGAATGTTTCAGAATTAAAATTCAACAAATAGATCAATTTGAATGAAGATGCATGCGGAAGCCAACAATGGTAAGTGACCCTTGCCACCATGCGAAAAGTGTGGACACTTGCAAAATGCCCCGAAATTTACAGGGCATAAACATTTAGTAATCAGTAAAATGATTTATCTATTGATTGCATGGTTACTATGAAAAATAAATTCAAATATATGGCATCCCTTATTATATGTGTAAGGGCCTATTGGGTTAATTTTTTTATTAAAAAAAAAGCAAAAATATTTTTCCATCAAAATTAAAAATATTACTCGAAATTGAAAAAATTACGAAAAAAAATATATTTGAACTTCCGTATTAATATTTTATATTACAAGAGCATAGAAATTTCGAGGCAAAGAGAAGAAAAGGGACGAATTGGTGGAGAGGCTTAGTTTGATAACTATATTATTTGGGGACAAATTTTTATATTCACTATTAATTCTTTCGTGGGGTCAAAAAGTGGGGTGTTGGGCTGCATGTCATTTCAGGGGGGAAGGACAATTTCTGTCAAAATTTAAAAAATTATGAAAAATTTATATGTTGATTCACATTTCAATATCTAATTATGAGAAAGTTTATGTGTCTCGTTTGAGAAAAAGTTAAAATGTTTACGTTACAAAAAGGTTAATACCACGAAAAACCCTAAATCGATATATTTATGACAAATTTACTTCAAACTAATTTTTTTACTACGAAAAAACCCAAAAATGGTATATATATGACAAATTTACTATAAATTACATTTTAAATCACCAAAAACTCTAGACTGGGTACGTTCATAATAAATTTAGTCTCATTTAGTTTCTGTTACATTGGATTAAAAATATAAAAGACCGCAAATTGGTACATCTATGATAAACAATGGGTAAAATCACAAACTTGTATGCCTATCAATTGTCACGTGTCATTTAATTTAACAATTTAACGGTAATTTAACAAAAAATAATATGAGGTAAAATTATCATAGTTGTACCAATTTGGAATTGGGATGTACCAATTTGGGGTTTTTTTATATATTTTCTCTAGTATTTACTATTGCTCTTCTAGCACTTTTCCACTTAATTCTTTTTTCCTCGAGGTCGATTTATTATGACCATCTTTTTTTTTTTTTTTGATATCCAGGATCTGCCGAACCCGCCGTGCTTACGCTCGGCAATCCACGACCCGAACAGTGCGCGGTGCACCTCGAACCAAACGTCAATACCTAGAGGGGGCTAGCCTAGGACCCCAACACCAGAGCCCCCTACTTAAGACACTTTAGCAATAAGAGGGTTCGAACCCTCGATCTTGGTGATGAGGGAGAGAACACACACTAATTACGTTACCTGTGGTTGGATATTATGACCATCTTTTGTTCTATGGAAAGGTAATAATAACACCTTTGACTCATAACTAGTGTTCAATGAGTCTCGAACCCTTATTTTTATAAATTTAAATACATTTTTAGGGCATCTAATAATGCTAAATTCTAGTCTAATGCGGTGTGCATGCTACATGATTCATCGATGGGAATCATGCATTTCAGCATTAATAATCGATCAACAGTAAAAAAAAAAGCGGCATTAATTCATAGGGACCTCTCAAATTAATAACAATTGAAATGCGTTTGTCAAGTGAAACACAGCTTTAGAATTTTTCTACTTTTGACTAGCTAGTCACCATGAAATTCTGAAGATTAGTCGTGATTTTCTGATTAGTGGTAATATTTTTTTTCTTAGTATATTAATAATTTTCTTGATGATATAGTAAATTTTGAGTAATTGATGTAAATGTCCAATGGACACATATTCCAAGATATCAAGGATATAAAGTCGGGGTGAGCATCGATCTAGGGTTGACCTTGAACCAACTCTAAACCAGCCCATCCTGACCAATCCTAGTTTGGTTCCTAGGGAAACTAGGTCGGTCCTTACTCCTGGGACTTTTGAACTCTGCACTATATAAGTTGATTCTTGATCATGAGAGTATAGGGTTAATTCAACCCAAACCAATATTGTAAATATTGTATACTATATGCTTTTGTCTATTCTAAATCCTAGTGCCTCCTCCTTTGTTATCTTCTTTCTTATATAATTCAATTTATCATGTAAGTAAAAAGTAAAAAAGAAACATAGCCGTAATTCAACCCAAAAAAATAAATAAATTAGAAACCCTCTTTGATCGCCTTGCTCTATTTACTCATCTCAACCGCGCTCACCACTCACCCGACTCGCCTCTGCTCACTCACCTCACACTCGCCTCTCTTCATTCACCTTGCCACTCGCCTCCATTCACTTGCCTCGCTGCTCACCTTTGGTCTCTCCTTGCTTGCCTAACATGTTTGTTTTTTTATGGTTTATTGCTTTCATGAAATTTCTGTTACTTTCTTACCCAAAAAAAAAAAAAAATCTGTTACTTCATTATCTTATATTTATGTTTGATATGTATTGACGTTCATAATTTAGTTGTTAAATGTTGCATTGTTGATGTATATATAATTTAAAACGGTATGTTTAACCTTTAACAAAAAAAAATTGATTGGTCCCAAATTAAACCTAAAACCAAATCCAATTCTTAGTTCTAGTCTCAATAGGATTGGTCATTGGCCCCAAAAATTGGGAACCAATACTGTATGGATTGGACTTTGGGGTGCTAGATCAACTCAACTAGAATCATGCTCACCTCCATAAAGAGCTTTTTTCCATCCATTTCTTTTTTCCATTTTTGATTCCAAGGCAATCTCTTTCTCTATGGGTGGCTATGCAAAAGATAAAAGCATGTAAAAAAGGAAAAAGGGCAAGGCATGATTCTGATTGTACTTCCTCAATTGAAGTGATGGAGACGTAGACAATAGATAGTTCTCTGCACCATTTTCCCCCCTTTTTTTTTTGTGACCCACGGAACCCGCGCACCGTACCAACATGGACAGCCCGAAAGGCCCGGGATAACGGGGATAAACCCTGAGGGCAATACATGCTAGCCACCACACACGTGCCACCGGGTAAGTCACCATTTTGCCCCTTTTCTTCTTTTTTTTCCCCAAAATTTCTCACTCTTTATTGTTATAAAAAAGATTACAACCTTTCCATATCATTTTCCATAAATGCGTTCATACTTTCCCTTAATCAAGATACCCGAAATTCTTGCACAATACAAATATTGATAAGTACATCAGCATGCAATTTTTTTCATAATTTTCAGCATTTTGAATAGCATTATAAGTTTTTAAAAAAAAAAAAAAGAAAGTATAATTATGGTTTATAATAAAATAAAATAAAAAAAGCTTAACTAAATAGGCCGTTAAAAGATGCTATGTATTCGAATTTTTGTTTTTTTATTAGCCATGCAATCAATATACAAAACACTTTCTCAATCATTAAATTTTCCGATCACGTAAATTTTGGGCATTTTGCAAATAACTTTAGACATTATTATCATCACTAAGGATATGGCTAAGGGCCAATTAGCGATGTTCCAAGCTCTAACGCTCACGTGCCCGTTGCCCTTTGCCTCACCCCGTCTCCTCCTCCTCCTCGCAAAATGACATGCATCTCCATGTTCCATTGTTTGACCTTGTGAAATAATTTATAATAAATAAATATGTATGCAATTTTTAAATTGGCTAAATATCACAGAAAAACCCCAAATTATAACTACTGTGACAAAATACCCTGTGATATAAATGCCCACAGATGTTTTTGTGTCTTGAAAAAAACCCAAATATATACATGTGTGACATATTTATTTACCATCTATTTCAATTCAATCCAAAGTATATTCATCGCACTTAGTAAGTTCGGGGTTTTTTATGATACAAAAAAAAAGTGTTAGGTATTTGTGTCACAAAAGATAAGTTTAGAGTTTTTAGTGACATAAAAAAAAAATCGAAATATATGTGTCATGGTGGGTTTAGATTGTGGTTTTTTGTGATATTGACCCTTTTAAATTATGTCCCCAAGTAATATCTTTAGCAACCTAATTTTTATTTTACTTGCTGTAAACCCCAACAAAAAGAGTTATAATAGTTGAATATCACATGAGATTCCACAAATGTGGCAGTTGACAAATGTAAACTAGGTACATTTTGATGGAGTTATGAATTTTTTGGTGATAAGAAGAGTTAATAAGTTCTTCAATTTGGTTGTTGAAGTGTCAATGCTTAAAGTAGTTGAATTTAACCCAAATTGATTTGATAAAAGAATCGTCACGTGACTTCATTAAGATCAAGAGACCTAATCAATTCTATCACTATGTCGTCAGCCATACGATCCAATTTTTACTCCCAAGCTTTTGAATAAATCTAGATATTAAGTTCAAATCTCATTTTTCTTTTTTATCTTTCTTTTTCTCGTTTTGAAACCTTGAATATTAGAAATTCCACGAAAAATCTTCAATCCATTAGAAGAGGCTTTTTCTATGGTCCATGACGGGATATCATAACAAACTAAAAGTCAGAGAGTTTACAATCAAAACTAGAATGTTCGGCAATAATTACATCAAAGGGCGTCTGATGATGATAATGACCTTTGGGGACCATTTATGTGGCAAGAGTCGAAAATTCTGAACATTATTAAATTTGATCATATGCTTGTTGACATTTTGTGGCCATTTACATGGTAAGAACGACAAACTTTGAACATGATTAATTTCGACGGTTATGCGTTGTGGTGATAATCATGACTCATCAAGACGATAACGTAGTGATATTTGACTTTTTGCACGAACTCCTTTACTTAAGGAAAAATTGTGTTTTTGACGTTAGCTTATGAGATGCGTTAGCAATATTATAATATTTAAATATCTTTTAGAGATATTTAGGATTTTTTTCTCTTATTATCTTATTTGATTTCTTTTCATTTCTTACATCTAAACTTATAAATAAGCTCTTCATGTACTTTTTTTTTCAATATATCCCTATTTACTTTATATTTAACTGTGGCCATACACCCGTATTTATTTTTTCCTCAGAAAACAGTATCTAACCCACCCAATATTTAAAAGCTGATTGAAAATTATTTAGGAGCTCGTACTCATCAAAACATGTCTCTTGTCATCGTGTGTCAAATCAAAAGACATCAACTGTGTTTATAAAATGTTGGTCAATTCTAAAAACTTATTCACGAACCTAGTTTAATTTTTTCAAACGATGTTAGGTTGGCAAAGTATCACATGTGCGTCCTGGGCGTTAATATGAATGAGGATGTTCTTGATAAGTACATAAATAATGATGATACCCTTTTTCTTTTTCTTTTCTCTATGATACCCTTTTTTCTTGATAAGTGTGGAATCTGCCAAAAAATTTTGAAAATAAATAAATAAAATTGATGGGTTTTTACCCCCATGTGGTAAGTGTGGATGACACGATGATTCTCGAGGACAAGTCACATTTCCAATTTTCTTTTCTTGGCAAAAAAAGGGAAGCCATTAAAAAAAAATTCGATGGAACATATAGAAAAGGTGTATCGTCTGGTTCTGGGACAAGGGGGTGTACACACATTCGAGGACTTTGCCCTAAATCTATGGAGATTGCAACATTGGGCCATGACGTGATCAAAACCCAAGACACAAAAACTTTGGCCCAACCACATGGTGTGGCAACTCTCTTAAAGAAAGCATGAAATTGACCCCAACAACAATAACAACTTGCCCAATTTGTGTTCACGCCCCCAACACCCCCCCCCCCCCTTCTCTTTTCCCTCTCATGATAGAAATTACATAAAATTCGTGTCCACTCCAACCTAAGCATGATCAAGATCTTAGCATCTAGGCCTATATATTTACTTGTATGATATTTGAATCTGCTCTTAGCTCAACAGGGCAATGACCGGCTAAAGACTAATATTGATAATTAAGTTAATGGTAGACTCTAAAATCTAGTTTGGGAGGCGAGTGCAATCCCTTACTGAGGAGGTGACAAGTCAGTTGTGGGAGTGACAGATCCAACCATCTCTCCTTCAAACATCATCGAAGCAAGCGAATTGGTATCGAATTCAATCGCATCAACGCCTTGTCCGATCTCACTTAGCATGCGGCACCACGACAAATTTGTCTACCCCATGAAAAATTGTACCCCCACCCAACAGGGGGCATGGAGCGAATCCCTCCCGTTAGGGTTTTTCCTAAGGGGCCCACGAGGTGTTAAAAAACGAAGTGCCGTGCATTTATTTGAATTCTAATGCGCTTGTTGATGGTGGGATTTTGAGATATGGACATCACCTTTCTTCCTATGCTGCCCTTCCTTTCCTTCGAGAGAGAGAGAGACAGAGAGAGAGAGGGAGAGAGGTGATCAATGGCAGCAGCAGCAGCATCATTAGCTCCATCTCCCAAAGCTTTGCGAGAATTTCGAGGGTTTCTCCTCCTCCATTGGCAGCTTGAATCGGCTGCTCCGATGGAAAGTTTTAAATCTTTTCTGATGGAGACCAGATCTGGCCTGCGCCGGCGCGGGGTCCTGCCGCGGGAGCAGCTATCCCCGGAGGGGGAGCAGCGGCGGCGTCTCGCGGCGGCGACGGCGGTGGTGTGGAGGCGCAGGGCGTTCGAGGCTAGGAGGAGGAGGAGGTCGGGGTTTCCGCCGCCGCCGCCGTGCCGCCGCCGTGCCGCCACCTGTGCCTGCCCACTGCGTGCGTGCCAAGCCACCCCGACTGCCCGGCGGTCACCGCGCGCCTGCCCGTGACAACGTCGGTCGTCGTCGCAACGGTCGGAAACGCGCCTAATAAAAACCCAAAACTCCCTCGCCCACACCACACGCGCTCTCACTCTCTCTTCTTCATGCTCTTCGTCTGAAACTCCCTCTCCCTCTCCCTCTCCCTCTCTCTCTCTCTCGCTCTCTAAAAGCGAAGCGACTCTCATGGCGGTCGAAGCTCGGCGCGCCGATCCTTTTCCCGCTCGGATGATCGTGAACAGGTACTCCGTCGAACTTCATTCGTGGGTCTCTGTTCGATTTTGAATATCGTGAGCTATTTGGGTTGTTTCTCTCTCTCTCTGCTTTTCTTTCAAGCTTAATTCCAAGCGGTTCGGTTCTTTTGCAGATTCTTCGGGAATTCCATCGCGACGAGGAAGTACCGTTGCGCGATCCGCTCCTACCCCACTCAAGTGGAGGATTTCATCCCCCTTTTGTCGACGGAGACGGAGACGCCCGACCCGATCTCGCGTCCGTCTCGCCGCCGCCTGAAACTTCGCGTCGTCCCGGAGTTCAGCACGGCGAAATCGTCCGTGAAATCCGACAGCGGATCGACCAGCGACTCCAACGCCGCCGTCTCTTCTGTCCCCAGGAGCCACCGCAAGCGGTCCAGAGACGACGCGATCGGCGGCGACCACTTGAACGGCGATGGCTTCCCGGCGAGTCGCAATCCTCCTCACAAGATGAGCAAGGCGTCGCCGTTTCTGGGGCACGAGGTGGGGTTCGAGATCCAAGGTCGCGAATCGGAGATCGACCGTTTGATTTCGCAACATGTAAGACCCTTTTTCCCCTTTCCTCTTTCAATAATTTTATTTTTTGATGGTTTGATTAGGGTTCTTATACTTGTTCTGAGATTTCAAGAAAAAAAAAACCCAGAAAACATTGACAGTGTCGGCTGTGTTCCCGGCGAAGAAATATTAAATTTTCACGAATTGCGTCGAGAAATTACTTATTGTTGAAAGGGAAATAGGAAAATTAGAAATTTCCTGACAACTTTCCTGTTCTGGACGTGTCTGCAGACACAGGCGTTCGCGAGAAAACTGAAGGAGAAAGACCAAGAAATCCAGAGAATCGGGAAGTTGAACGGTCTGCTCCAAGAGAAACTGAAGATCCTGGCGATGGAGAGCCAGATGTGGCGGGGCCTCGCCCAGGACAACGAGTTCGAAGCCGACTCCCTCCGCTCCACCCTCCGGCGCGTCCTCTCTGGCGGCGGCGGCGGCGGCGGCGTGGTCGACGACGCGGAGTCCTGCTGCGGGAGCAACGGCCCCAGGACGGCGGCTGCGGGAGAAGGCGACGCGGAGGCGGAATCGACGAGGCCACCGCGGCGACGATGCGTGCAGTGCGGGAAGTGGGAGGTGGGGGCGGTGCTGCTGCCGCGCAGCACCTGTGCCTGCGCACGGCGGCGCGCGGGCCCGGCCACCGCGACTGAGCTGCGTGCGGCGAGGTTGTCACGGCGAGAGTGCACCTGAATCCGTCGGAGGAGGAGGAGGAACGGTCGGAAGCGCCCTGGGCGGGAAATATAAAAAGGAGGGAAATCCGGGGCGAAAAGGGGAAAAAGGAAAGAATTAGAGGGGAGGAAAGAAATAGTCCTCTTTTTTGTTTTTATTTTTGGATATAGGGAGATTCTTTGATATCTTTTCTGTTGGAGAATAACGGGTAAAAAATCATCGAGAGGGATGGTTTTTTCAATTTTTTGTGTAAATACAAATACATAATAAACGTTCTCTTTTTCTTTTTAATTACTGTGTTCCTATATTTTTGTCTTTTGGAAACTTTTAATTGATGATGTGTAAATTGTTGCCTCTCTAATTCCCTTTTCAATTTCCTATTATGCTTGAATCTGAACATTATTCCAACAGATTGTTTGTCAACATTGATATATAATTTCAAATCTCTTTTTTTTTTTTTGGGTGATTTAGACTCCTAAAAATCTAGAGAAAAATATTCCTTTTTACTATGTTATTCTTAATTTCATGTTAGGTCATCGAAATTTTAGAGATAATGACCCGAATACACAAATAAAATGTCTAAAAGATGGTGATTTCCAAATGAGTGATTATATTTAATAATGATTATCTTAATAATTTTCTAAATGGCATAGTAAATTGTGTTATTGAATTCACGGAAACATGGGTAAGTAGTCCCAGAAATCAAGAATATAAAGAAGAGCTTTTCCATCATTTTTCTTCTTCTTCTTCATTTATTTTGTTCATTTTTTCTAGTCATACTTCCTCTCCTGACATGAAATGATCGAGTCCACGACACTTCTCTCCACCAATTCCCCCCTCCCTTTTCTTTTCCCGTCTTTCCCTCACAATTTCTACGCTCGTGTAATATAAATATTAATACGTAAATCTTTCCTCCCTCCCTCACTCTCTCAATTTTTGTAGTAACTCTCGACCATAATATTAGAATTAAATAAAGTGATAAAACAATAATTACTTTCCTCAACAAAATACATAAGGGAAAATAACACAAATAATTTCTAAATTTTAACATGATTCCTTAACTTTTAATTTGTTAAATATGGTCAATGAATTCTAATTCAATGTGCAATGCTATTTATGGACTTTTATTTTGATCAATGTGATCCCTAAACTTTCGATATGTGTTTAATCTAGTTTAAAAACTATATGAAAATGTCCAATATTATCCCTATACTTGAACTAATTAAATGATAACATTAAATATTTGTATACAATCTATGAACTAACATGAATGTGAACAAAAAATCAAAAACTATATTGAACAAATTAAAAGTTAAGGATTGACATAGCACGTTAGACTAAAATTCAATGACCACATTAAAGAAATTAAAAACTCATGGACTACATTATATGTTCGGTCATAGTTTATGGTCTAGTTATATCATTATCACAAAAAATAAAACACAACTTTGTGTACACAGATTTCTTGGACTGATTATCCACAGTGGTTGAACAACCTTAATCATACCAAACTTAAAATCAGCAATAGGAGCTTTATGTAGACTTCACATGATAAGTGCTTTGTCCGAATAAGACAATAACTTAATCAATTTGTTCACCCTAATTGATAATTATAGCACCGATCCACCACGGTCGGCATTTATCCCATGCCTATGCTTCACCTATTTTTATAGCTTGTTCATGTTAACTATAGAGCGCACATGTCACTGACAAGAACCCGCACAACTATTGCATTAATTAGTACAATTTGTTCATTCATTTATTTATTTGACTGCTATCCGAAAAATGAACAAATCAATGCAGAACCGAGCTCGGAGATAATTACAGTACAGTAAATCTGCTACCTTAGCTGTACTTAAGGAATATGAATAACTTCCTATACGGTACATCTATATTGACAATTTCTTTATAATAATATTGAACTTTTATTTTGGTCGGGGACCATAATTCCCATTGTTCCGTTGAATCTTGTTGATCAATTGGCAAAGTGTCTGTCGGATGTGGTGGGTCAACAGCCCATTGAGATTTTTGTTTGACATGCATGTGATAATAATCTAAATACAGAAAAAAAAAACAAAAAAGGAAAAAAAAATACATTCTATATCGTGAAAGCACATATACAGTGTGCTAGTTGTAAATAATATTATAAGAAATGTTTCTCATACCAGTAGAATACAGATAAAACAATGAAGAAATTGTGCTCTCTTTCTATTTGCTTGCATCGAAATATCGTGAACAAATGTTATTTTTCCTAGTACTCTTGTCTAAGTACGATATTCTAAAGTTTGGTTGTCGTTACATTGCTACCAGTAAAATGGTACATTCATATTTATCTTCGTAAGGGGTCCACGGAAGGTTTGAAAAGGAACTCAAACCGTCGGATTCATATCATAATATAAAGAAAATATCGATTGATGACATTTAATTGACTGTGTATCTTACGTCAATTTTGATTTTTAATTAATTTTTGTTGGATGTGGGGTCAGAGAGAGCGACATGATTCTGCTCTGAGACGCTTTCCCTGTTTGCGGGAATGGATTGAACACAAAATCATGCCTTTTTACCTTCCTATCATGTTTCGGTTTTAGCTTAATACGACTGATAATGATGGCGATAACGACGTTTTGTAGCCATTTACATGATAAGAACGACAAGTTTTGAACTTTATCAATTTCAATCATTATGTATTTGATTTATATAGCAACGATGGAATATTAAGCAACATTCACATCCAATGTTGTATGGTAATATGGAATGGCGTCGGCATCAGTTAACGTAAATAATATGAAATCACTTAAAATAAATGAGAATTGATAAGAATAAGAAACATTAAATATGTGTGCATAATTTATTTTTTTTAGATTTAATTTCAGCGAAGAGAAATAATAGGGACATTCTAGAAGAAATTAGATTGATGGACATGCCAATAATTATGAATATGAGTAATTTATAGATATGCTTTTTTTTTCCCTAGCTTAATTGCTAGAATAGACATAAAGATTAAAGCCGATATGCATCCAAACCCAATTGCAATTAACATTAATTAATTAGTTAATTAATTTAATAATAATGATTATGATGATGATATCTTGTACTAGTTGTTATCTTGGTCTCCAGGCCGTTTGCTAAGCACTACTAATTCTTGGATCTTGATCTTATTTTTTGGAAATGACCCGAATAAAAATAAATTGTTAGCAATAGATGAAACTAAATAAAAATTTAAATAATTTAGATAACCGTGAAAATTAACTAAATTTTGTACTTGAAATCACATCAGCAAGCGCCGAGGTGTGATGCAATAGATGGTGATTGCCAAATATTGTTGCTTTGTTTTCCAACCCGTTTTTTATTTTAAAAACTTGCTACCTCAAACAAATTTCTTCAAGTGTCATGTTGGGTCACGCATGCGGTTTTGAGAGATAATCAAATGTTCAAAATTGGATATTCAATTTTGGCTGTCCCATTTTTTTTTTTTTTTTTTTTCAATTGGCTGTCCCATGGTTAAATAATTACATTTTGCACTCACCTTCCTTATGATATCTTCAACTCCCTTGTCTCGCGAGTCATGTAACTTTTTATAGTAATTATTACATAAAATACTTTCACTTTTATTAAAGGATAAACTCATCGGGTTTGATGAGACGTCACTTCAAATGATGATATATATCTTTTACGTTATATAAAAGGTTCTTTTAAGATTTTCCTGGCAAAGAGAAATAAGTTATAGATGATGATTAACTTGCTAGACTTCACATTAAGAAAAGGACTCGACTTTGCTTAGGTATTTTTGTTATTTTGACAACATGAGATATTCAAACTTTTGAATTCATCTTAATTTTTGTGCATGCATGCGAGCCGTCCCATCCATGTGCATCGATTGAGTATAACAAGCCTTCCATTCATGAAATTATGGAGGACAACTCCCAAAGTCACTCTCAAGTATGGAGCTACTTTGACCTATGGAATTTGTTGGATCAAAGACCAAGCAATTACCTATTCGATCAATCCTTTAGACTATATTTGGTAGTTATGATAAAAGTTGGATTATATTAAGTTATATCCTATGTTGTGTTTGGTTCTTGCGTAAGATAAGATATAAGCAAGATATAATCAGAATAAAAATATCACAAGAGGAAGGTGGAATAAAGGTATATAGGATTTTTATATTTATAATATAAAATTTATTTTTCTTGAATAGAAATTTTTTTAAATTAAATAAATTAATAAAAATTAAATACAAAATATATTTGGATTCTAATATAAAAAATAAGATTTAAAATAATGGACAATTTTCGTTTTCATCTATTCCTATTTTTATTTATATATTTGATTTTTATAATATATATTTTGTATATATATACATTTCGTATCTTTGTTTATTATATAGTTTGCAGTTTATTAAGAAATGAAGGAAGGGAATAACAAAGAAATTAAGAAAGAAAAAATAATTTAAAATATAAGTAAATGAAAATGAAGTAGAAGAATCATGATTTGAAATGAACAAATTCAAACTTGGAAAGGATCTTCCTAATCTTCTTCATCTCCCACTCTTCTATATCCCCGATTATAAAGCTCCACAACTCCTCCATAACTTTTTGGTTTAAGTCCACAAAAGTGGCAAAAAAAAAATGATACTTCTTATTTTCTATAGCTTTGTGGTTGACATTGAAGGTTTACAAAAGTGGTGAGAAAGTTAAAAAAACTATACTTTTTGGAATTGAGAACATGAATAATCACGTTTTGTCCCTTTTATTAGATTTGGCTTTCGCGCTAGTCTACCCATGAATGTCGTTGTTGCTCGTTTACATTTCTTGTCATAGTCAAACCTACGGTTTTTGAATGCTGCAATGAGTCTCTTTTTGTTAAAGATGTAGATCATACTATAATTATGAATTAATTGACAGAGGTTATCTTCATTTGTGCATATACGATTTCTTTAGTAGCAAACTATGAGAAATTCTTACCATCTCCCTTTATGCATTTTAGGGTCATTTACACCAATATGACGTTCATACCAAATAATTAATATGATATGATGTGAAAATATCTAATTATATTATTGCAAATCATTGGTTTTTATATGACGTGAAACAACAAATCATTGGTTTTTATATTCTATCATATACAATCTTATAATGATTAGAAATTTAAACAACATATGCATCCCTAGGGTAAAACAAGCTATCAAATAACTGAAAAGTACCTAATAACGAACCAAGTCATGATCATCTAAAGGGATAGTCTTAACCAATTTGACATGCTTCAATAATGAAAGGCGATGGTAAGGTGCATCATGTCTCAATGTGATCGAATGACATATGAAGCAAAGCGAAAGCTACATAAATCATCAAGCCTCAAAAGCGATTTGAATGAACAAACGAGATCGACCCCCAATAAGAAACGATGGCATAGCTCAGATAGAGTCCGTGTAATCGTTTAAATCAAAGCTAAGGATGAAAATCAAGAATGGTCGACCATTGACTTTCGGTGCCCCATACTTCGTCCCATTGAATTGCCTTCTCGAAGAGCCAAACAATAAGAAAGATCCAAGAGAAATAGATAATAGGGCCACCCCTATATTGTAAAAATTACCAAAAAAAAAAAAAAAAAACTCCTTAACTTACTAAAATTGTATAAATTTTAGCCAATTGGTACTGGCATTGACTTTTTAAAAATATTTTAGTAATTTTTTGAGCTTTTACAATTTTTTTCTTTTATTCTTTTCTATTGGTTCAATTTTTTCCCCTCCACTTAGGGCCAATGAGGGCTCGCCTAGTGCTGCCAAGGGGGTCCAGGCCCTCTCCTGACCGACCCTTGCCGGCCCTAAACGAAGGAAAAAAAAATAAAGTGGAAAAAAGAAAAAATAGAAAAAAAATCAGCATATTAATAAAATATTAATTTTAAAAAGTGCATGTCATCATAAATAATGCCACCTCAATCAATCATGCCACATAAAATTTTCTCCCAAAAATTTTGCTTTGTGCAATGAAAGATGTTGTGTTGTCACAATAGCTGTTTTGCTTTATAAGTGAATATTACCTTCAATCACTTCAATCAATCAATGCTTTTATCTTTTCTAAGATCGTGATAAAGTAATCAAAGTTATTAGCCACCCTAATGTCTCTTTTCACTTTGGTCGTGTCTCAACACCCACTTTTGCATTCATCAAAGAATGCGGAAGGCGCAAAAATAAGATTAATGAAAATGTTCCTTTTTTGTTTAATGACTTTGATAGCGTGAATAGAATATAGTCTAATTGAGAACATCTATTTTGAAAAAAAAATAAATTAATGACTTGCAATTGCGATTGCGATGATAACCTTGTTGGTGGTGCTATCGTTGTTGGCGGGGGTCATTTTCTTGCTTTGTTTTTAAAGAGTAGGCACACCATGTGGGCTGAAAGGGCAATCTTCTTAGATTTAGGACAAGACACCTTTTCTTCATATCCCACCTAATTTTTTAAATAAATTCCCCATTTTTCCACCAAAAAAAAAAAAGTGATTTGTCAGTGAGAATAAATCATATTATCCCCTTTGTCACTTTGGGCAAAAACCAATCAAATTTGTAATACTATATGTTGATTTTTGGGCAGATTTCCCACTGATAAAGAACAAGGGTATGACTATTATTTATGCTTGTCAAGTACATCCTCGCTTATATAAACGCGTGGCAAGCACATGTAGTGCTTATCCACCAGACATCATTCAAAATATTGAAATGGGTTCGCCAGTGAGATTCATTATGATTTCGTGAATTTATTTCACCGACAAAATTGACTTACATTTTATGAAACAGTTGATATGTTTTGATTTGAAATTTTGAAAGGGGATCATGAATAAAATTCATTTTTATTTCGTGAATTCACATCAACATTTTATGAAACAATTGACACTTTTTGATTTGAAAATTTGAAGTGGAGTCACGAATAAGATTTTATTTTTATTTTGTGAATTCATTTCACCAATAGAATTGACTAACATTTTATAAAACAGCTGATGTGTTTTGATTTGAAACATGATGGTAAGAGACGTGTTCGGATGAGTACGAGCTCTTAAATGATTTTCAATAATTTCAAATATTGGTGGTGGGGGGGTGTTGGTGTCGAGACTAATTTCAACGGATAATATAAACACAATTCTTCCTTGGAATATGTAGTTAGTCCAATAATTCAAATTTCACCATCCTATCATCTCCATAGTCGAGATTACCGAGATCACAACTTACTTTTTTTTTGTTTTTTTAACTGTGCAATTCATTTTTATGTAATTAATGTTTTCAATTATCAAAACACATAGTTTATAAAATCAATCAAGTCTCACAAGATAAGCCCTCCAAATGGAACATTTCTTTGTTCTGTTTTAATTGCACATCATTCGCCTTCTTAAATATACACAAAAGCGGGTGTTTCCAGAAATAATCAAGGCGAAAGAGACCGCAAGGCCGGCTAACTTTGCCAAGTTCAACCTATATATTTAAAAAAAGAGAAAGCATTGATTGATTGAAATGATTTAAGGTAATATTGTTCACAAAGCAAAACAACTATCGTGACGACAAACGCCATCTTTCATTGCGCAAAGCAAAGCCAAAGACAAGCACTTCATGAAAAGTACGTGCACGACACCCGTCGAACGCTAAGTCATGACATATCCTTTCTGATCCTATCATTAGTTTAATTAGATATCTTGTGGCATGATGGAGAAAGAATTTAAACAAGGGAAACTCTAGTGTGGACCTATCGTCTTTATAAAAAAAAAAAAAAAAACATTAGTGTGGACCATAAGATCAATGGTGGATGATTCATTGGTTTTGCACTTAACCCTATTCTAAACCCTATTCTAAACGATTGTCCACTCCTTGTTTGGCCTATGCCATCATTTCTTATTCGGATTGGTATGTTAATTTAAATTGTTTCTAAGGCATAATGACTCTGTAGTTTTCACTTGGCTTTGTATATCACATCAAGACATTTCACTTACCATCTCTTTACATCATCGAAGTGCATCAAACTAGTTAAAATTTGTCTCATTATTTGTTTCTTTTAAACCATATACAAGTTCGAATAGTTAGTTGCTCGATTTTGATCCACTCCACATTAAAATAAAACAGCTCCCACCCAAGAAAAACGTGGGGACTCACCTTTCATACTTCTGTCTCCAGAATTCTTATTAGACTCGATCGATGCACTTGAATGAGGCGACCTGCATGCATGCGTAAAAATTAAGCAAGTTGAAAAGTTAGGATATCGCATTATAATTTCTTTCTTATTTTCCTGGAAATGTCTCGAAGGATCACGGCCTGGCCTGGTCAGTACCTAGCCGGGCCATTTTTTGTTCCATTCTAAATCATAGATATAGATAAAATGATTAAGATAAGTTTTATCATTTGAAGTGACATTTTGTCATGTCTCGTGGATGCATCCGTCGAGAAGGGTGAAAGCATCTTATGTGACTCGCGTGTCCTGAACTAAAGAACTTGATATTATCATTAAAGAGAGCGACTGCAAAATTTGAATATTATATGACAAGATGGCCAAAATTGACAATCCATTTTGGAGCATTCATCTGATTTTATCTCGAAACGGCATGCATGACAAGTCACATCACAGCACTCGAAGAAAGGGACTAAAAATAATATCAAAAATTGGAAAACTAAAACAAGAATTTCTCGCCTTATATTGTTGACTCCAGGTTGGCCTTTTCTTAAACAACCGCCATCGATTGCATCACGCCTTGGTGCTTGTTGATGTAATTTCAAGTACCAATTTTAATTTAACTTCCAATAGTTATCCAAATTATTTAAATTCAATAATTCAGATGGTGGTTGGAACTATCATGTGCGTTGAGGTACACAAATGTCGTTTAGCCCTCACTTCCGAAGATTAATTTATCATCACTTTGAATTATAATTTTATTTAATCTTTGTTTATTCGAGCATATTGTATACATCAATCATAGTAATAGTTATCCGCACTCTCATCAATCTAATTTATTCTAGAATGTCTATACTGTTTTTCTTGGGTGAAATAAAAAAAATCTGTAAAATTTTATGCATGCGCATGGGATGTTTCTTAATATTATCAACTTTCATTTCAACATTCAATTTAGTTGACATCTTAATTGATTTGAACGAATAAAATAAATTCTTATTGCGGTTGATGTTTTATGTTTGTTCAAATTGCTTATCAGGCATGATGATTATACAGCTTTGACTTAGCTTCATATGTCGTAAGATCACAATGAATGCAACTTGATATCTCTTTACATTATTAGAGCTATCTCCTATAAATGATAATGACTTGATTCATTTATTGATTTTTTTTCGATTTGATAGCTTGTTTATCTATAAGGGATCGCCTAATTAGTTCATTGCTTGGTGTATGAACCAACAAATTCCACATTTGAATAATCGAGACTCCCACCTAAGAGTAACTTCGGGAGTCACCCTCCATACTCTCATGAAATGTATTACACTTTATCGATGCACGTGAATCGGGCAATTTGTGTACATATATAGAAAATGGGTGATTTGAAAAGTCTGAATACCTCATGTTATTAGAAAGGGAAAAAAAAAAAACTCGAGCAAGGTGAGTCCCTTCTCACTGCAAACCTTAAGTAGCTATAATTTCTTTGTTCCTTTTTTTCAAAAGAATCTTAAAGAAACCACTCTTCATAACATAAAATAAAAATAAAAAAACAGTTACGTCATTTGAAGTGACACCTCATCAAACCTCATCGATTTTTCCTTCAATAAAAATGAAATAATTGCATATAATAATTACTTTAACGAGTTGCGTGACTTAAGACCAAGGAAGTTGACGGATCTAATAAGAAGGGCGGCTGAAAAATTTGAATATTCTATAAGCGGATGGCTAAAAATATAATTTATTCTCTTAAAATGGTACGCATGACACAACAAATCACGACGACTCGCGAAGATTTTAAGCTATTCGGGACAGCCGGTTTTGTAAATTAAAAACCCTTGTTAGAAAACCAAGCCACAAATTTTGGCTTAGAAAGGGTAAACAAATGTTGTAAGAAAAAATGGAAAAACTACAAAAATTTCTCGCCCTCAGATTGTTGACTCCAGGTTGGCCATTTTCTTAAATAACGACAACCATGGATTGCATCACATCTGGTGCTTCTTGACGTGATTTCAAGTACCAATTTTAATTTAATTTCTATAGTTATCCAAATTATTAAAAAAAAAAAAAATCAATTCTTCAGATGGTGGGTGCAGCCATCATATGAACTGAGGTACACAAATGTGGTTTAGCCGTCGTTTCCAAAGATTGATATGTCATTACTATGAATTATCACTTTTTTAATTAATTTTTTTTCCTATTGTTAATGGTCTTCTTCTTTTTTTCTCTTCTTGGCGGCAAAAGGGTTGTTCTCAAAAATAACATCAAGATCCTTAAATTAGTGCCTAGTAAACGGGTGGATAAAAAAAAAAACGGGGTGGAGACCCTGATAACAAATAAAAAAATTAATAAAAGATATCATTGTTCGAGCTTTTTTAAATGTTAATTGCGATTACATGTAGTTATAATTATCAGCATGCCATCAATCGAATATCTTTCAGAATGTCTCTACCATTAATTCTTTTTTTCTGCTATAATATTTCTTATTTTCATCAACTCTCATTTCAACGCAAGGAATAATTTTTTTTTTTTTTTTTTTGGTCGTAACGCAAGGAAGAACTTCAAAGAGACGAGAAGGGGGAAGTTTGATTTGTCAAGTCAACGTTCAATTTGGTTGACATTTCGATTAATTTGATTTATTCTTCGTATGGTTGTTATTTCTAGTCATAGAACGAATCACAGACATATTCTTTTATATATATAACATTTCCAGGTAAAATTGGCATAACACAATTAAAGGACCTTTTTACATCAATCTTAATGACTATACATAAAGAAACGAGAAATTTCTTTCTTGGTCTATCTAAAATGTTAACACATACTGATCAAATTAGTAGTATTCAAAGTTTCCCGTTCTTACCGCATAAATGGTTGCAAAATTAGACCAGAAAAATATTTTAAGAAAAAAAAGGTCGCAAAAGGTCACTAGTACAATCATACGTCATTCATGTAATTATTGCCAAATATTTTAGCCTTGCTCTGTATGTCAAACACGTAATGATCGAAATTGATAAAGTTCAAAGTTTGCCATTCTTACCATATAAAATGGCCGCAAATGATCGTCGTATTAAGGTTTATATGTGAAGCTCCTATTTCTGATTTTAAGTTTGATACAGTTAAGGTTGTTCAACCACCTTGGATATTCAGTCTGAGAAATTGGGACGCAAGGTTGCGTTCTATTTTTTAAATTGAGAAAAATATTTGAGATTTATTAATTTATTTAATTCTTCGGGGTGAGATTAAGTTATAGCCGATAATATATATATATATATATACACACACACACATACATATACATATATATAGCAAGAGAGACAGAGAGAATCTCTTAGTTGTATTAGGGGAATTGAGATCATCGCTCTAACGATAATTGTTAAGAAAAGTTTGTATTTTGATAATTTTTCCAATCTAAATATTTCCAATGTCAACTTAAAAGAGTAAATTACTTCAACATGTTTTAAGACTTCATAAAATCAAAGCCGCAGTTTTAGCGTCCACAAAAATTACTGTAAGCATTCTTCGTGAGAAGGTCTCTACTCTCTAGAATAAAATTTGACAAAATGGATCAATTTGAATGAAGATGTATGCGAAAGCCAACAATGCAAAAATTCCCCATACTTGCAAAATACCTTGAAATTTACGGGTCCTAAATATTTAATAATCAAGAAAGTGGTTTTTATGTCAATTGCATGGCTGATGTGAAAAACAAATTCAGATATATCGCATCCTTAATTCCATGTGTAAAGGCCTACTTGGTTAAGCTATTTGGAAAAAGTAAAAATGTATATATTTTTGGTTATCTATCACAAATATTGCTCTAGATTTAAAAATATTATGAAAAAGGATATGTAAATTTACGCAATAATATTCACATTATACGAAAAATTGGACCTTAATTAAGAAAAAGTCAAAATGTGTCTATTACGAATGATTTGAAAGGTTGTAATTGTATTATAACATCAAAGCATGAAAAATTTCAAGGCAAAAAAGAAAAAGAAAAGGCAGGAATGGTTCGAGGGAAGTGTCTAATTTCATGTCAAGTAATTACAATCCTAATCATGCTCTTTCCCTTTCTTGTTTTTTGGGAAAAATTCAAATAAAAGTCTAAAATATCATCATTTTCTCAAATAAGGGTTCGAAGTAGATCTTACTTCAAATAAGAGCCTGAAGTAGCCAAATCATCTCAAATAAAAGTCTAAAGTGATCAAATCATTTCAAATAAGAGCCTTTGGTCGACGGTGACTATTTCGGCCATCGGAGAAAGGGTATTTTGGTAAAAAAAAGTAACTATATGTTTTTTTTTTTTTTAAATCTCTTGTTTTGACTTTTCCTTTTCTTTTTTCTCCTTTTTTTCTCTTTCCTCCCCTGGCATCAATGGTGATGGCTGTTGGAGGTCGCTTGCCTGCATTTGATGAGGACAACCCTCGCCAGATTCGCCAAGGGGGGGAAGGTTGCCCTTGCTTGTCAATGTCCACAAGGGCAACCCGCCCTTGCCAGCCCAGGCAAAGGCGACCCTCGTCCGACACCAACAATGGTTGCCCTTGTAGTCTAGTGATTGCCACCATGGCTGGCAGAAGGAGGGGGAGAAAATGGAAAAAAAAAAACAAGAAGAAGAAAAAAAACAAAAAATACAAAGAAAAAAAATGAACATAAAAAATTCTAAAAGTAAAAGACAAAAATATCGTTTGGTTCGGGAGGTTAGGCTTTTTTTTTTTTAAAATTGATATGGCCACTTCAAGCCTTAATTTGAAATTTTCTCTTTATTTTTCCTTTTATATGCTTTAACCTTGAAAAAGAAAAAGTGATGGCAAGAGAACTTTATGTTCTTAGTATCTTGATGGAATACGTGGCCGTTGGCCGTTTCTATGAACTAATAACAATTGAATATCCCATCTAGAAAATTATGGAGATAATGATAAATAAAAAAAAGGTCATAACTTATTGTAAAATCAACATTGTCAAATATTTTATTTGTAAATTGAAGTGACTACTCCTTAGAATCTCACGATGATGACCTAGCTAATCAAAAAATTGAAGAATAATAGAATGAATAAGATTTTTCTCTAAGTTTTGACATGACCCACAAAAGAAAGAGATTTGATATTATACATCGATGTCGATGCAAGTTTTGTATAACATTCAATATTCGAGCTTGATTAAAAGGGGATTAAAAACGCAACAATTCGTGACTGCATCATGTATCTGACCGAAAAAAAATAAAGGTTTTCAAAAGAAAAAAAATATAGGAACACTGTGATTTAAAAAAAAAAAACGTTTATTATGTATTGTATTTACACAAAATTGGAAAAACCATCCTCTCATGGTTTTCCCCGTATCATTCTCCAACAGAAAAGATATCAAAGAATCTCCCTATATCAAAAAAACGAAAAACGAAAAAAAAAGAGGACTACTTCTTTCCTCCCCCACTTGATTCTTGAGAGAAAATATTTTCCCCCTTTCACCCCTACTTTCCCTCCTTTTTACACTTCCCGCCCAGGGCGCTCCCGACCGTTACGACGACGACGACAGATTCAGGTGCAACCTCGCCGGCGCAGCCTCGCCGCACGCGGGGCAGTCACGGCGGCGGCCGGGCCCGCACGCCGCGGCGCTCAGGCACAGGCGCCGCGCGGCAGCAGCACTGCCCCCGACTCCCTCTCCCCGCACCACCGGCGCCGCCGCCCCGGCTTCGTCGATTCCGCCGCCGCCGCGTCGCCGCATTCCGCTCCCGCCGTCCCGGTATCGTTGCTCCCGCAGTGGGACTCCGCGTCGTCGACCCCGCCGGCGCCGGCGCCGCCGCGGGAGAGGACGCGCTGGAGGTAGGAACGGAGGTAGTCGGCTTCGAACTCGTTGTCCTCGGCGAGGCCCCGCCACATGCGGCTCTCCACCGCCAGGATCTTCAATTTCTCTTGGAGCAGACCATTCAGTTTCCCGATTCTCTGGATTTCTTCGTCTTTCTCCTTCAGTTTTCTCGCCAACCGCTGTGTCTGTAAACACGTGCAGAACAGGAAAGTTGTCAGGAAATTTTTAATTTCCTTTTTCCCTTTCAATAATAAATAATTTCTTGACCCAATTCGTGAAAATTTTAATATTTTTTTGCAGGAAACAGAATCAACATTGTTAATGTTTTCTGGGTTTTGTTTCTTGAAATCCCAGAGCAAGTGTAAGAACCCTAATTATTGAGAAAAAAAGGGAAAGAAGGAAAAGAGGGTAATTACATGTTGCGAAATCAAACGGTCGATCTCCGATTGGTGGATCTCGAACCCGGCCTCGTGCCCCAGAACCGGCGACGCCTTGCTCATCTTGCGAGGATTCCGATTCGCCGGGAAGCGACCGCCGTTCAAGTGGTCGTCGCCGATCGCGTCGTCTCTGGACCGCTTGTGGTGGCTTCTGGGGACAGAGCCGGCGGCGTCGTAGTCACTGAATCCGCTGTCGGATTTCACGGACGATTTCGCCGTGCCAAACTCGGGGACGATGCGAAGTTTCAGGATGCGGCGCGGCGGCCGCAGGATCGGGTCGGGCGTCTCCGACGACGGCAGAGGGATGAAATCCTCCGCTCGGCTGGCGCGGAGACGGGCCGGGCGAGGGTTCTTCGTCGTCGGGATGAAAACCCTGAAAAAGCAGCCGCAGAAGAGTCGAACCAATTGGGAATTAGCTTGAACGAAAAGCAGAGGGAGAGAGAGAGGAATAACCCAATAATAGCCCACGACAATTCAAAATCAAACAGAGACCCACGAATGAAGAGCGACGAGTACCTGGTCGGAAATATCCCAGCGGGAAAAGGGTCGGCGCACCGTGCTTCGACCGCCATGCGAATCGTTTCAATTCCTCGGCTTTCGCTTAGAGAGAGAGAGAATCGCAGAAAGAGAGAGTGATTTTCAGAGTCAGAGCTTGAAGAAGAGAGAGAGGTGGGAAATCAGCTTCGCTCCGGGGGTGTGGCTTTTATTCGGAGCGTTTCCGACCGTTGCGACCGAGACCGATCCGCGGCCGAGCCGCACGCCGGGCGGTCCTGGGCCGGGCCTGTACCGTACGCCGAGCACAAGGCACATGCGCCAGCACAGCAGCAGCAGCTCCCCTCTCCTCGCCCGCCGTGCACCGCCGCCGCCGCCGCATCGCGGCCGCCCGGGGTAACTGCTCCGGCGCCGGCGGGGCTCTTCGTCGCTGTCCCCGCCGCTGCGGGACCAGACCCGAATCTCCATCGACAGGGACATCGCTCTCTCTCTCGGAGGAGGAGGAGCAGCTTCCCGACGAAAGGGAATCCTCAAAATTCCTCACGAAAATGGATATGCTTTTTGTACATAGTGGCTATGGCGCCATCCACCACCCATGACCTCTCTCTCTCTCTCTCTAAATTTGGGCCCCATCTTAGAAAGCGACAAAGGAAGGGGAGCAATATCGTGTCGACCGAAGAAAGAACCACGAAGAGAAAATATTAGATGCTCAAGTGACGCCACGTTAATCCTATTCAAATTCATTAAAACGGGCGACAGACCTTACTTGGGCCCACATTTTAGAAATCCTTACATACTTATGTGCATGTGAACTCCCACCTATTTTTAACACCTAATGAGAGGGATTTTTCCATCTAGAGTGGGTAGTGCAGGTACTAATTTTCATTGGGATAGACAGAGTCATCGTGCCACCACATGCCCAAGTGTGATCCAAGAAGGCACGGAATCTATTGAATTGTCAGGGAGATGGTTGAATATGTCACGTACCAAGACTTGTTGCTTGGTATAACTTTTGTTATGGAATTTTAAGTGAAGTTTCTAAGTATATTGCCTCCATAATAAAGAATCATACTTATCTTTCAAGCTAGATTTTCAGCGTCCGTCACCATCTTGATTATCAAAGATCAGTCTCTGGCCACCCATCGCCCCTTGTGATGGGCCAAATAAGAGAGATTCAAGCATTACACGGGCAAAGAAATGGGTCTTGATACTAAGATCTTGGTCACGCTAGAAAAGTTGGAATGGACCCAAATTTTTATCTGATACCAGTCATGACATGGACCAAAAAGAGGGAGGGGGTGTCAACAGAAATTGGAAGTGTCGATGTTGGGGGTGGTGGGGGTCATTTTCATGCTTTGTTTTTAGAGAGTGCTGGCGCAGCACGTGGGTTGAAATTATTGGGTGCCATTATTGTTTTAGGACAAAGTGCAAATCTTCTTAGATTTAGGACAAAGTCCTCAAACCGTGTGTACCGCCTTGTCCTAGAACAAGACAAGACACCTTTTCCTCTATATTCCACCTAACTTATTTCATAGCTTCCCCTCTTTTTCCCCCCAACAAAAAGAAAACAAAAGTGATTTGTCAATGGGAATCAATCATGTCATCCACTTCAGCAACTTTGGGCAAAAACCAATCAATTTTACTTTGTTTTTTTATTACTTTCGTTGGGCAGATAACCCACTTATAAAAAAAAAAGGGTAATGGATATTATTTATGTACTTGTCAAGTACGTCCTCGCTCATATAAACGCGTGGGGCGCACATGTAATGCTTAGCCACCAGACGTCGTTTGAAAAAAATTAAAAATAGGGGTCGCGAAGAAGATTCGCTCTTATTTCGTGAATTCATTTCACCGACAAAATTGATTAATGTTTTTAAAACAGTCCATGCATTTTGATTTGGAACATAAGGCAAGAGACATGCTTTGATGAGTATGAAATCTTCAATAAATTTTCAATTATACTTTAAAAATATCAGTGGGTTCGAGACTATTTTAAAAATATATATAATCGTATGTATAAGAGATTATCTTATAATTTACGTTGAAGCGTAATCTTTTTTAAAATATGGGGTTTGTGCAATAATTCAAATCTCATCATGTCATCATTTGGATGGGTCAAGATCATCGCCGAAACTACAATTTATGAAATTTATTGTTTATATGTACAATTTAATTTTTTTTCTTAATAAATGTTTTTCAATTATCCGAACACATGTTTTCTTAAATCAATCAAAGTCTCCCAAGATAAGCCCCGAAGTTCATCTATTCAATGCATTCTGGCGGGTGGCACGTTGGCTAGTCGATGAAGGAACTTGGAAGGCCCCACGAAAAGACATTTTTTTTTGTTGGGGGGGTGGCTTGTTTTAAATTTCTCATCATTCGCCACCTTTTAATTTATAGAAAAGTGGGTGTATTTTCGAGAAACGATCAAAGCGAAAGAGACGTGGAGGGCGGCTAACTTTGCTAGATCCATCTTAATCTATAAAAAAAGAAAAGAAAAAGAAAAGAGAAAAGCACAGCATTGATTGATTGAAGTGGTTTAAGGTAATATTTACGTATAAAAGCAAAACAGCTATGGTCACACACAACAAACAACCATCTTTCATCGCGCAAAGCAAGCAAAAGACAACACACTTACCATGAAAAGTACATGCACGACACCCATCGCATACCAATTCAAGGCTCATTCTTTTGATGCTGTCATTAGTTTAATTGGATACCCTTTTGAAAAGACTAGAGGGGGGAAAGATCAAGAAGGGGGACCTTAGTGTGGTCCAATCGTTCTTTCCTTTTTTAAATCTTTTCTTATTGCTGGGTTCTTCGAAGAAAGAAAAATTGGAATGAGTACGGCTTTTGGGGCACCGCAACATCGATGGTGGATGATTCTTGCCTTGCCCTATTTTTAAAGGATTATGCTGACCTTGTCGAGCTTATGCCATCGATTCTTATTAGAGTTTAGATCTTCTTCTTTTTTGGTTGTTTCGGATTGCTCCCGAGGCATGGTGATTATGTAGCTTTCGCTTAGCTTCATATGTCACGAGATCACACCGGGGCACGCGACTTCGTATCTTTTAACATTATTGAAGCACATCGAGTTAACATCATCTCCTTCAAGCAATAAGGACTTGGTCTGTTATTGGTTTCTTTTCAATGATTCGATAGCTTGCTTTATTTGCAAGAATTTGACCAAGTATTAGTTTCTTTTAAATGATCCGGTAGCATGTTTTATCTGCAAGGATTTGACCGAGTAGGTAATTGCTAGGTGTTGAAATAACAAATTCCACGTTCAAATCAAAGCCACTCCCAACTCCCACCTCAGAGTAATTTTGGGAGGTGTGCTCTTGTGAGTGGGAGCCTTATTATACTCGATTCATGCATGCCAATTGGGTTGCATGCTTGCATGCGTAGGAAGTGGGTGATTTGAAAAGGTCATATACCTCGTGTCATCAGAAGAAAAGAAACGCTCCGAGCAAAGTCGAGTCCTTTTTTTTTTAGCAAACCCTAGCAAGTTAATTACCACCTTTGACTTCTTTGTTCTCTAATTCTTTTTCCAAAAAAATCTATTAGAAACCTTTCTTTATAACATAAGAGATGATTACATCAATTGAAGTGACGCCTTATCATATCTCGAGAGAATATCCTTCAATAAAGACTAAAGAATTGTTTATGATGGTTATCACAAGACGTTGTGTGACTTAGAACCAAAGGAGTTGACGATATCATAAGAAGGTTGACGGCAAAAGTGGAATATTTTATCAAGGAATGGTCGATATGTATAATCCCTTCTAGGCTCTTATTTGATTTTCTCTCGAAACGGCATACATAACAAGACACATCGTGGCAATCGAAGAAATTAAGCCGTGCAAATTCTTACAAATTAAAAAAGCACATCGGAAAACGAAACCACGAAAGTGGCTTAGGAAAGGCCCAAAAAAATAATAATAGAAATAGGAAAAAAAGAAAAATGAAATTTTATCGCACTAGATATTTGGCTCCTGGTTGGCCTTTTCCCTTAAACAACCCCCCTCGATTGCATCACACCATGGTGCTATTGTCGATGTGATTTCAAGTACCAATTTTTAATTTATTCCCATGATCATCCAATTATTTTTTTAAAAAATATTTAAATTATTCAGATGGTGGTTGCACCCATCACTTGGAATTGTCAATCACTCCATTTTTCTTAATTTTTGTCTACTGTTAATAATCTACATTCTTCTCTTGTTGGCGGCAAAAGGGTCGTTCTCAAAAATAGCATCAAGATCCATGAATTAGTGCTTAGCAAACGGCGTGGAGACCAAGATAAGATAATTATTATAATTATTCCAGCTTTTTTATTTAATGTTAATTGCAATTGGGATTTGGAATAAGATGCACCATCACCTTTCAATCTTTATTTACTCCAGCAAATTGGAAGTTAGAAAAATATGATCAAGACACTCATGCTTATACAATTAGCTAGTAGACAAAAAAGTATATTGTAAAGATTGGTCAAAAAGCATAATTATAAGCACATGATCATTGATCTAATTTCTTCTAGAGCGAGTCTACTACTATTACAAAAAAAAAAAAAAAAAAATCGTGCACGGTGCATTTAACGCTTCTTATTCTTTTCAACTCTCATTTCGAGGCCAAGGGGGCGGTTTGACTGGTCAAGTCAACGTTCAATTTGGTTGACATTTCAATTAATTCCTTTTGTACTACACGAAAGGAAATTTCAAAGAAAAAGAAAAAAATGTCTTGCATTACCCGGATAGCGTTGGCCGACCGTAACTCAAGGACGTTTTTCTAATTAATCTTAAAAAAAAAAAAAAAAAAAAAGAGGAGAAATATGTACCTTTTCTCTATTGATCTCTCGAAAACATCAACACACATTTGGTCAATTTAAAAATGTTCAAAGTCTGCTGTTCCTACGATATAAATGGCCGCGAAAGGTCATTATCACCATCATTATCACCATCATACATCACTGGATGTAGCTGTTGCTTAGTGTTCTGTAATTGCTCCACATATCAAACTCACGATGATCGAAGTTGGTAACGTTCAAGGCTTGCCGTTCTTGCCGTGTAATCGACCGCAAGACGTCGACCGCAAGACGTCAACCCACGGGCGATCAAAATTCAATAGCGCTTTGAGCTTCACGTTCTTTACCACGTAAATTGGTCGCCAGAGGTCGCTGTCGTCATCCCACGCGGCTCCTTCGATGCAATTTCTGGCCTCGCCGTATAATGTCAAACGCATGATGATCGGGGATTGGGTAAAGGTCCGGAGCTCCCCATGCTCGACCGTAAGTTGGCCGCAAAACGTCGTTGTCGCCATCATTGTCCGGCGGATTAGCTTAAGGACCAAAGCGTGATGGCGAGTGAAAGGGAAGAAAAAGGGGGGCATCGCTTTGTCATCAATCCATTCACATGGACAGCGACGTAGAACAGAATCATGAAATTGACTCCGCTGCACTTAGTCTCGCACGGTGACCCCAGAACCTTAATCAAATGCCACTAATCAAACGTTTATTTCCAACAACTTGCTTTTGTCCACACGACAATAATCTACGTCTCCCCGATGTCCCCCTTTTCAAACCCCGTGTGGCCCCCATCGCAATTCCTAATCGCGACTGCCACCCTTTGAATGAGAACAAAAAATGAAGATGAGCGTGGATGTGCCCTTTGGATGGTGGCAATGTGATGACAACTAAAGCTTTTGAATATTGTACTTAGGTAAAGAGGGTACCAGGTCATAAAAAACGCTTGAATATTATATTGTGATGCATGCGGAGAGAGAGAGAGAGAGAGAGGACAACTTCTTTTCGAGATTAAAAAGAAATGTCTAGGTCACGCGATTCTTACTGATTTCGATACGATTAAATTGAGTTGAACTTCTAGGAGAATTTAGATATGTAAAGCTTGAGCAGCCTAAAAAGCATATTCGAGCAATTTGTTCGGGCAATTAAGTGCATTTGCATGTCGCATCTTCGTCGTCATATTTATGTTTTATTAGTTGAGAAGTAATTCTTGTGATATCATTTACAACTAATTTTTTTTTTTATTGCATGTGCTCTCAATATATTGATTATAAATTTTAATTATTTATTTTCTTTCTCTTGCATTTGTTCAACAAAGAGATCATTGGCACATGCATGTCAAACAAAAACACATAATGGCTATATTGACCCACCATGTCCTACAAGCACTTTGCCAATCGGTCAACATGATCCATCGACACAATGGTAATTGTGGACCCCTCCCAAAAAATATATATATATTATTACTACAAAAGAAGATATCACTTTAGAGGTAAAAAAATTATATTTTCCTTAAATACAGCTAAGATAGCAGATGTACTTTTTTATGATTATTATTGAGATTTGGCTCTGCAAGAACCCAACAAAACTCCGGCGGTGCACAACTGCACATAGTCTGACGCAACTGCTCCAAGCATTGATTTTGTACCCTTTTCTTTTACCGATAGCAATCAAATAAATTAATTAATTAAATTAACAAATTGTACTAATCAAATCAAAAGTTTTGTGGGTTCTTGTCAGTGACATGTGCACTATATGTTAACACGAGCATCGTGTAAAATTAGGTGTAACAAAAGCATGTAATAATAGCCGACTATAGTGGGACGGTGTGCTTTAGTTATTTTAATTTGGTTGATCGAAGGTCTTTATTCAAACAAAGCATACTTATCATGTGAAGTCCACTTTAAACCTGAAAAGTGCACGGTTGCTATTTCTGATTTTGAGTTTGATATGATTAAGGTTGCTCAACCACCGGGAATAATTAATCCGGGAAATCGGGATAAAAAGTTACGTTTTTCTCCTAATTAAGGAAATTATTTTAGAATTACTACTTTATTTATTACTAGGGAGAGATTAGGTTACACGAGAGAATTACTAAAAATGTAGAGAGTGAGAGAGAGTCTTAGGCATGCATCAATTTGTGGGTAACTTGTTATGAAAAGTTCTTGGCGCCGATTTTTTGTATAGTTAGTTAAAGCTGTCAATATATTCTTACCTTTATCAAAAAAAAAAAATTTCGTATTATTATAATTTGTTTTGAACAGTCAATAAATGTGCTGAAAAAAGTAAATATCTCTGACAAGTTCTAAAACTCAACAAAAGCCGTAATTTTTGGTGTTTTTAAAAGCTAATATAGAAACCCTTTATGAGAACATTGCCGACATTTTAATTTAACAGAATGGATCCGGAAGTGTACGTAGATTCCATGCAAATTTATCTTTGAAACATGCAAGTTTATCGTGGTTATTAATTCAAAGATTGGATGAGATACACACCCATCAATATCCCATGCATGAATATTGCAAAAATACATATTTTTCTATACATATTTCATATATTTTTGTTTGCTACTTTTGTTGATATTACTAGTTTCCCTCTATCAAACCACAATTTAATTTGTATAACTTTTTTCTTATTGGAGTCTACAGTAAAGTAAATTAAAAATTAGGTTGCTAAAGATATTACTTGGGAGAAAAATTTTAAAATCACATATATATTAAATTTGTTATAAATTCTTTCACGGGGTCGGACGACGGAACATGAAGGATGCATGTCATTTTGCAAGGAGGGGAAATTCGGTCCCGGAAGGCGTGAGATGGGTGGTGAGGCAAAAGGTGACGGGCATGTGGGAAATAAAGTTAGTGCTCCTTCGCCATATCCTTAGCAATTGACAATAATGTCAAAAGTAATATTCTATTACCAAAAGTGCCTGGCACTTGTAAAATGCCCCAAAATTTATGCGATCTAAAGATTTAGCAGTCGAGAAAGGGTTTTGGATATCGATTGCACGGCTTGTATACAAAATAAGCCTGTCTTGGTTAAGTTCTTCTTTTGAATGATATAACATAAAACTTTTTAAAATTTCGCCAGAACTTAAAATATTATTCAAAATTCTGAAAATTATAAAAAGAAAAAGAAAAAATTGTATGCGAATGTATGTATCGGTATTTGCATTGTGCGGAGATTTTGGGTATTGAGATTACGAAAAAGTTAAAATGCACTTATCGCAAATTAAAATTTTGACAAAAAAGGAGAAAAGGGGACGAATTGGTGGAGAGAAATTGTCTGTGGTCATTATCTCAAATCATTTCACTACAAGTGAGGAAGTACAATCAAAATCATGCCTTTGCCCTTTTCCCTTTTTTTACACGCTTTATCTTTTTGCATAACCACCCAAAAAGCAAAAAAAAAAAAATGACTTGGTATAAAAAATCGAAAAAAAAAAAAAAAACGAAGAAGAGAAAGTGATGGAAAGAGCTCTTTGCGTTCTTGATATCTTGGAATACGTTTCCATCGCACTTTTCCATGAATTAATCAAAACTATAAGAGAATATTATCACTGATCATAAAAAATTCCCTATTTATAGATATTTTATCAGTCAATTCAAGTGATTGATATTTTGAAAGTGACCTAGCTAATTGAAAAATTGAAGAATTCTAAGGCCGTGTTTCATTCAAATGCATTTAATCGCCGTTAAATTGAAAAGTCCTTATTAAATTATTGCTTTTTGAGCGTTGATCGTTTATTAATGCTTAGATACATGATTCCCATGGATGAATCGTGCGGCATGCGACATAGAAGACTATAACTTAGCATCATTAGATGCCATATTGATATATTTAAATTTATAAAAAAGAAGGGGTCAAAATCTCATAATTGAACACTAGCTGCGAGTCAAAGGTGTCATTACCTTTCTATAGAACTAGAGACTGTCACAATAAATCCACCTCGAGATAAAGAGAATTTGAGTGCAAGAGTACTATAGAAGAGCAATAAAGTAAAAGAATAATTATATTTTTCTATTCTTTTAAAGTCCAAGCAACAAAAGTAAAAAGATTAGAAATTCAACAAATTCAAAAATACGAACATCTATGATTATTAAAAAAATAAAATAGAGAGAGAGAGAGAGAGAGTTTTGCGATGTATATACACAAAAAATGGAAAAGCCATCCCTCTCGATGGTTTTTCCCCAATTTCTCCAACAAAAGAAGATATAAAAGAATCTCACTATCATCCGCAAAAATACAAAAATAAAAAAAATTAAAAAAAAAAGACTATTCCTTTCCTCCCCCTTATTCTATCCATTTTTCCATTTCCGCCCCTGAATTTTCCTCCTTTTCACACCTCCTGCCCCGCGGCGGTTCCGACCGTTGCTATTACGACGACGCCGACAGGTTCACGTGCACGCTCGCCGTGACGGCCGAGCCGCACGCCGGGCAGTCGTGGTGGCTCGGCCCGCACGCCGCGCACAGGCACAGGTGCCTGCACGGCAGCAGCAGCACCGACGACTCCCTCTCCCCGCACGCCCTGCAGCCCCGCCGCCGCGACGACTCCTCACCGCCGCCGCCGCCGACAAGCGCGACCGCCGCCCTCCCGGGGTCGTTGCTCCCGCAGCAGGACTCGGCGTCGTCGTCCCCGAGGCCGCAGCCGGCGCGGGCGAGGGCGTGCTCGAGGTTGGAGCGGAGGGAGTTGGCGGCGGCCTCGTTGGTCTGGGCGAGGCCCCGCCAGATCTGGTTCTCCATCACCAGGTTCTTCACTTTCTCCTGGAGCATCCCGTTCAGCCGCCCCAGCCTCTGGATCTCCTCGTCTTTCTCCCTGAGCTTTCCAACGATCGAGTCGTGGATCGAGGACAGCAGCGCCCTGGATTGCTGCTTCGCTCTGTCTTCCAGCTCCAGCCTCAGCCTCTCGGTCTGCAGACACGTCGAGGAACGAGAACAAGTTGTCAGAAAGATTCGGAATTTCATCCTCTCTTTTCGATGATAAACGAATTTCTCGACGCAATTCGTGGAAATGAAACATTCTTTCTCGCCAGAAACAGAATCGACATTGCTAATCTTTTCCGGGTTTAAAGCCAGTAGTAACTGTAACTAGTTCATCAAAGACTTGTCCAAACATAACCGACGACGACGAAATAAATTTGAATTAAAAAAAAGGAAGGAAAAGAAGGATCATTACATGTTGGGAAATCAAACGGTCGACCTCCCATTGGTACCGTTGGATCTCGAACGCGGCCTCTTGCCCCAGGAACGGCGACGCCTTGCTCATCTTCTGAGGATTATAATTCACCGGGAGGAGATCGCCGTTCAAGTGGCCGTCGCCGAACGCGTCTCTGGACCGCTTGTGGTGGTTCCTAGGGACCGGGACGGCAGCGGCGGCGGCGGCGGCGGCGGCGACGGCGTTGGCGTTGGCGTTGTAGTTGCTGCTCAATCCGCTCTCGGTTTTCTTCACGGCGATCATCTCGGGGACGACGCGAGGCTGCTGCTGGCAGCGCCACGTCGGCATCATCGGGACCGGCGGTCCCGTGGGCGCCGGAGGGATGAAGTCCTCCCCTTGGCTGGCGAAGAAATCGGTCGCGCTGGCGTTCTTCGCCTCGACGACGAAATCCCTGCAAAACCCGCAGCAGAGTCGAGCCAATTCAATCACCACCACTCCCACCAAAAAAAAAAAAAAAAACAGAGAGAAATAACCCGAACACCCCAGGCAACCCATAGTACGAAAAAAGAACACAGACCCACGAACGGCCATAGATGATTACCTGTTCGTGATCATCTGGGTAGGAAAAGGATTGACGCGCGGAGCTTCGACCGCCATGACAGCTAGGGAGTGAGGAACAGAGACAGATAGAGAGAGGGAGAGAGAGAGGGGGAGAGAGAGAGAGGGCTCCTCAGAGGAAGAGCATGAGCAGACAGCGAGAGGGAGAGAGAGAGAGAGAGAGAGGGGGAAAGGTGGCAGATTTAACTTCGCTTTTGGTGTGGTGTGGTGGTGTGCGTCTTGTGAGAAGGCCTGGCTTTTATGTGTGGGGGAGGGGGTGAGGGGGGTTAGAGAGAGAAAGTCAATGAGGGGGTCTAGAGAGAGGAAATCTCGTACATCATTTGTTGCGCAGGATTTCTTTACTACCCAAGAGAGAGAGAGAGAGAGATTAGCGAATTATGGAAGGCTTGCAGATTTTGTCCCCCCTGCCCTAACCGGACAAGAAGATAAAAATGGCCTCTTTGCTTCGACCTGCCTGTCTTCTTACCTTAAGAAAACAACAGCGGCTGCTTTCCTCCTTTGCTTCTCTATGTTCTCTTTCGGGCCCCCCCTTGCCAAATTACTTTGCCAAATTACCAAAAGCGAAAGGTTTTGCCATTTAATTAGGGATTAGATTTTTTGCTTTGTTCTTAAGCCAGGGTTGTTGGCTCCCAAATCTCATCTTGCCGATTTTTCTACTTGCCTTCTTTTGAGGCCTTGTGTAGGGGGGGATTTGGTGACAGATTTTGCCTGCTGATGATGCATGTATCCTGAAAATTTTAATGTGATTCTTGGGAGTTATCTCAATCAGGCCGATTGCCTAGCATATCGTGTACGATACGGGATCGGATGGAGGAAATGCTTTTCTAGGAATGTGAGTTAAGATAGTGGGCAAGCCGTACAAATTTCAAGAAGGTAATGTAGGGCCGTGCGATGTATTAACCGAAAAAGAACAGAAAAACGGATGTGTAACGACTCAATCACTTTCTATCGAAGTGATGAAGCCGTGCGTGCCATTTAATTTCCCCTTGATCATCTGATTTTTATGGGGAAAATTGCATTTCTATACAAGAACTTAAAAAAGAAATAAACCAATGGGAGTTTCGCCAAAAAAAATAAGAATGATAAGTACGTTGTCATCAGAAAAAATCACCAAAACCCTAAATTGTATCTATTGCGGTACATTTACCCAAAATTGTAACCTTATGGCACATTTATCCAAAAAAAATTGTTCCGAACACCAGAAACCCTATGTATAAATTAGGGGTTAAACATTATTTTATTTTATTTGCGTAAATGTATCATGTGTATATAAGTTTGGGTTATGAAAAAAATTTGGGGTGATTGTATCATATGGGTATAACTTTGTGACTTTTTGTGTCACAAAAAAAAAGTTAGGAATTAATGTGTCACGTGGGAATAAATTTGGAGATTTTTATATCACAAAAAAATTTAAGGTAATGTATCATAGTTGGCATAATATAAGATTTTTGGTGGTTTTTTCCTCCATTATGCTAGTAGGATTCGAAAAGAAATAAAGGGGAAATCTCTATGATCGGGCAACAAATTAATGATACATCCAGAAGCACTCATGCCTTTCCAAATTTTTTAAAATTCAGACTTTAAATTTAGGGATTATGAATCCTAGTTTTACTTAGCGCTAGACTTTGAAATATGTAAATTACAATGCTAAAATGATAAATAATTTTTTTAGTATTTAAAGAAAAAACGGCATATTAGGAAGTGATGAGTTGGCAATCTGTGCGGTCAGGAGGAAAAAGGTTTTCACTTTTTCACCCACCGACCCAGGAGGGCCGCGGCCCGAGATTTTTTTACGCGGCGGTGATTCTCGCGCGCGTCACAAGCCCGCTGCGCGCGCGCCACGTGTCGGCCGACAGGGCCGCTTAATTAGGAGTCCACGTAGGCGAGTCTGAACCCAACAGGGTGGGGCCCGCCATCTAAGAAAGGAGGGGGCCTGTCCATTTACAGAACGTGACGAGTCCGGGGTGGGGCCCTCCTCGCATGTGTGAAATGTCATCGAATCCCCCGGGACTAAAAACTTGTCTGTATACATATATATTGATATATGCGCGTGTAATTTATTTCCTATTAGGGAAAGCAAAACCCATTTTAGGTTGTATTTACTATTTAATGAATTATTCGTAAATTAGCTCGAGCCAATAAAATACCCACAAAATAATATGGATTAATCAAGACACGAGTCAGAAGCCGTGCTATGGCGATCATATACAAAACTTATCAACCTGGCTCATTTGTAGGTCATCAGAATGTCATGTTTTGAACTCGAAACTGATTGGATGAGGCAATTGGGGGTATTGAGCACGATCAATTTCGAAAGGAATGATTCGTCGGGCGATTTGAATCATAATCTTTACCATGCTCGGTCTAATCAGATCGGGCGGGTCGGATTGATTTTCCTAATTTAAGGATGATAATGGTCGTTTTTCCTTCGGATCGAAGCAGGTGGGGCCAGGGGCATCTGAACGAAGGATTGTCCCCGTTTACTTTTAATGTTAGGGAGGGGGTGGAGTGTCAGTGTCCGTACGACAAGTGGAGGGGAGGGTGTCGTATGAAGTGCATGCACTTGCCTGTCGCCATGACCAGTGCGTGTGCGCAGTGCTTGATGGTTGTCAGCGCAAAAAAAAAAAAAAAAAATCCTTTTTTTTTTTCAATATTTTTTAGATCTGTCATTTATTCTTTTTTTTTTTATATACTCATCGTTTGTTTATTTATGTTTATTTAATTTTGTCATTTTCCATCTACCGGCCGAAGGGCAAAACGTTCCACTTGTGTTTGTTTAATTTTTCCACTATTTTTTTTAGGGACTCTTGTTCACGGATGCCTTCGCGACGTTAATTTCGTTGATTAGAATAAGAATAATATTTTTTAAATATATTTTCGGAAAATGAATGGGAATGTGCGTTTCGATAAATTAGATCATTTCAAATGGGGGATTTTAAATTGCCAAAAACATATTTAATGGGATTTGACATGCATGTATTCGAGGGGTGCTTTTGAACATGCTTCTCCGTTAATTATGGTTTGACAACTTATTGTGCCATGCAAATCGTACTTGTTCAAGACATTTGTTAAGTTTGTTTGACAATTAAAAAAAAAGATTTAAATTTTGGATATGGTAGCTACTAACGAAACTATGTAAATGACACATCGGGAATTAAGAACTTTCCTTAACCGACAAGTCTTTTTAGATGCTCGTACATAGCACGAGAAAGACAATTCTTTTGATAAAAAGGCCAAATATCTTTATTTAGACATCTAATGATAATCCGTGCGCATTGAAAGTGAATCCAAGAATCTTAACTTTTTTTCTCGAAATCGAATGGATATTTGGCATTTAATTTGAGTCCTATATTTTACTAGCTAATGTAGATTTGTTTCCTCATGTGAATCTCTATATCTCTTGACCAAGGATTTGATGTAAGCTCAGTTACAAACATGGGAAAATTCATATTGATTTCATCATTTCCACGTTTTTCCTTTTTTTGGTACCTTTTTAAATCATAGCATATCTCTCGACTTTAAGTACTTGCTATCTAGGAGAAGATCCAAAGGGCTAGCCACAAATGCATTAGAATCTCGAAAAAGTGATGTAACTGATCGATCACATTATTTACGTGAGAAGTGCGTTTCAATCGAATCTTGGGCTGAACTTCAAAATCTCTCGCTTCTTATTAACTTGCCCTTTATCGTTTCATTTCCTTTTATATGTTTGAATTTAAATCTTGTGGTTCCTTGATACTTTGTTAATTACTATTGATCAATTTAATAGTTAGCTGGAAACAATTCAAAACCAATCCAATTCCAACCATGAAAGCAATCAAGTTCCTTCTAAAACTGGTCAAGGGTCTACATGATCCTTGCTTTATTAAGACTCCATTTTTTTCATTGGAAGTGAATGATTTTGAAAGTACTTTCCTAAAAATAATCACTTATATCACTCGAAATAATTAGATGATGGAAAGTATTTTCATTATCGATAATAAATTATTTCTAAACATTTTTGAAATCATTCATTTCCGAAAAAAAAACAAATGGAGCCTAATATTCATGTAGAAGAGTAATTACTCTGTTTAACGAGATAATCAATTGAATTAGACAGCAATTTACTAAAAGTTATTGCACAATATAGAACTAAGAAGAGAAAGAAGCCAAATCCGCCAAAATTTCAACTATATTCCAACTTTGGACTCTTTTGTATGGATGCTAATTCACTCCTAAATTTGCTCATTTTGTGAGTTTAGATCTATACTTTTATGCAAAATTTTAATATAACCATTTTAATCAATTTTCACCAAATATTACTAATGTAGTAGTAGGTGGTGCTAGAATCTTTGGCGAAAATAGGCCGAAAGGATTATGCAGAAATTTTTTGGATTAAATTAGCAAAATTTAAAAGTTTAGAATTGAATTGATATATATTTAGAACTAATTGGACAATTTTCTACTGCATCCACCAGAATGTAGTAGTGGGTGGTGCTAGAATCTTTGGCGAAAATAGGCCGAAAGGATTATGCAGAAATTTTTTGGATTAAATTAGCAAAATTTAAAAGTTTAGAATTGAATTGATATATATTTAGAACTAATTGGACAATTTTATACTGCATCCACCAGATTGCATCTAAATTTTCTTGTTGAGTATACATTTATTATCAAATAAGGGAGAACTCCATAGATTTCCTTCGAAGTAATTAGACAAATGGAAGGAATTATGCTTAACTAATAATGAAAATTAAAGCTTTGAAATATATGTACGAAAATGGTGAAAAAGAAAGGCGTGAATAATAATAACTTTTTGCCATTTAGCATCTCATCTATTTGCTCATTTCATTCATTTTTTCCCCTTAATTTGCTCCTTTAGTGTGATTTAAATTCCGACAATCACACATTTTTTTAAACCACCCTCGAGAGCACAGACCTGTATGTGTTCGATAATTATCCAATATATAAGGGACCGGCATATTTGCTCGTATCGTCTTTTATTACTTTTCAAATTCAAGGACCACAAAAAAAGTGAAAAATAAGACAAAACTCACTAATAATTTGTTCTTTCCTCTTGGTCCTTTATGTGTCCCACGAAGGAGAAAAAGAAGCGTAGACAAACTAAAATTTGGTTTTTTTGAATGGATACAAAAGCTTAATACATCCAAAAATGTAGATATACATATATGCACAGCCATATATATATATATATATATATATTTAAGAGTTTGGTCCGTCACATTCTTTTCATTTCCTCATAAATGACCTCCACCCCGTGATTGCCTATAAAATTAGCCACGACTCTCCGTTCGGTCCTTATCTATAGCTAGCTGCAATTATTTTATTTTGAACTTTGAATAAAGCCAAAAAAAATTAATTGAAGAGTGAAAAGAAAAGGAAAGAAAAAAAAAAAGGAAAATTGGAGCTTTCACCGAAAGAATTTCGAAAAAGCATTGATTGCCCTCGTTTCCTTTTCAAGTCGATAAGGGAAAAAAATTAAAAAAAAATTCATAGACCGTGTCCTACTTTCCAATTCGAGGTCCACCGAATTTCGCACCCAATTTCGTCGATTCTGATAAATTATCATTTGAAAAATTGGAAAGATAAATGGACCCGACTCGACAATAAATAGAACAGGAAATTCACCGGTGGAAGAAGTCAAGTTATTCACATTGATGGAGCAATTATGCCTGGTCCCCTCCCTCCCTGATCGGTTCGAATTGACCACACCCAACAGATGAAAAAAAATAAATTATCGATCGATTAATAGTAAAAAGAATACGGATGTCACACGATTATCGATTAGGAATTGACTGATTGAGATGGAGTTGTTGTGGGGGTGGAAACAGTGATCCCCACTTTGTGTCCAACACCTATCGTACATCGTCTTGAATTTGTCCACAATCACTTGTTCGATCCCTGTTGCCACCGGAGAATAAGACGAATGAATTTAGACAACTCATAATCTATCAATCTATCTTATGTCTATCTATCCACATTTTGCTCTCATCATCTTCCAATATTGTTGGTTCCCATGGTGTCTTGACCCAAACCAGCTTTGCCCTTAGCTTTTGGCTTTAAGCCACCTTTTGATATGATTGTGTCAAGTGATGATGGTGGTGTTTTGAAGGATGGACAATGTTTCAATTGGTTTCCCTCAAGGTTAACACTCAAGGATTGTTACATTAAACAAAGGTTATCGCTTAAAAGCGCAGCACCCGATAAAGAATTATTTGATTTTTGGAGCGCTGATCGCACACCTCATAAGAATTCTTAAAATGCGTTGTTTGAGGCCTGATATCATTTATTATCAATGAGTATAAGATTGTCGTACTTGTGAACATATTTTAAAATGGGTTTGTAAAATTTTTGAGTTTACTTATGGGCAATATTAGCCTTCAGACTCAACCTCATTGGCCTTGGTTGAGTCAAGTTTAGCGGGAAGCTAGGGGACTCGTCAGTCACTTTGATTAGGAAGGCACATCTGAGATTGCTTTCATGAGATAATCACCAATCAACCATTGGTTTTGATACTACATGCTGAAATGTATAACATTTTAATGGTCACAACTCAATGTTTTTCCTCCTGTTGAATTTCTTAATCTCAACTTTCGCTTCAAACATAATTGCAAATAGAATATCTCTAGCTAGTTTGAACGATTTTCAAACTCTATGCTCTCTAGATCCATAGCAAATTTCCTGATGAGTGACTTTCTCAATAAGGTGAGTTTCAACTATTGGATCGAATCACATTAATTTCTATGTCCTTTTATCACTTCTCATTGATTGCTTGGGTGATTTTTCACCCCTTCGTTTGACGTTAACCGTAAAATTTGTCTAACTTTTCGCGGCGTTTTCGTAAGAAATGAGGTGCCAAACCTTATGGACTAAGGAATATACAAGTGAAGCTTTTGATAGGATCGAAATGGCATGTCCACATTGTTTAAGTTCCATGAAAACTACAAGTTCTCTCTCACTTCCCCACCTTT
Organism: Eucalyptus brandiana; assembly: GCA_014182725.1. NCBI lineage: Eukaryota > Viridiplantae > Streptophyta > Magnoliopsida > Myrtales > Myrtaceae > Eucalyptus > Eucalyptus brandiana. The sequence goes on along the minus strand of CM024672.1, from coordinate 20,271,777 downwards.
TTGAAAGTGGGACTTCTTCGCACCCCAAGACAATGGCCACTGGGCATCCATTTCACCTTTTCTCTTCCTCACTTTCTTGTACTTCCTCATTATCTCAAATCCCCCCAAAGGCAGCCTTTATTCACTTTGCCAACCACAAGGAATAAATAGTCTTAGGAGATATTATGATGGATCCCACCCACCCCTCCGGGGGGCGCGGGGGGCCCAAACAAAAAAAAAAGTATAAAAAAAAAAAGAGGAAAAAGTCTTCTTGTGTGGGACCCTCAAAGTAGCACCAAAAGGGTGTTGGAGGAGCATTTTGGATATTACATGGAAAGAACTCAAAAAGCAAAAGAGAACATAATGTCCACTCTTGAAGGTCATTGGGGTGATGATCATGGACAAGTCCTTGTTGGATCTATGCAATCGATTGTAAAAGCCACCTTCCTTGAACCCACACCACTCTCCCCATTTCTAGTCTATAGTCATAATTGCCACTCCCCATGTTCTTTTCTTTTTCCCTTTTTTTTTTCTGGGGGGGGGGAGGGATTAATCAATTTAAGCATGTGTTTTTGTCGCCTTAAATAGTAAACATCAATGGTGGCATCATAGCTTACATATCTTGATTTGGGTATGCAGAGAAATTCAAAATGGGTTGATTTTTTTGGGGGGGAGACACAAGCTCTTGTTGGGTATCTAACTATTATATGTAGAATCCAAATGTGCATGGAGGACATGAACATTATTGTGATTATGACCAACCTATGTGGATTAGCAACAGGAATAAAAGGCAGGATCCAGCAAAGAATCGGGTGGGAGAGAATCATATGTTAATTCAAAAAGAAATAATAATCTAGAAAGAGAGAAAGAGAGGGAGAAAAAAAAAAAAAAAGGAACAGCATTAAAAAGTGGGTATCTTAAATGATGGCCGAGTGGAATTCACCCACGATTGGGAAAAAGAAAAAGAAAAAAGAAAAATCATAGTGGGTATTTTTTTTGGAAAAAAAGAAAGTCTAAAATAAAATAATGTCTTGGATATGTGCATGACATGACTGACCCAATCTTGAGATAAAAAAGGGAAAAAAGAGAGAACAAGAACCCGCATGACTCGTGAACAATTAGGGCTTTTGTTCCTCCCCCCTTAAAAAAGGACAAAAGGCATGATTTGACTCCACTCTTTGGCCTGTAAAAATGTCATTTGCCAGGCATTTTCCACACCGAGAAAATTTGTGTCCGGTTTCACATGATGCATGGGAAGACCCCATTCGAGGAGGGATCATTACCTGCCGTATTACTTGGCTTTATCCAATTAAAAAAATATACTAATTTGTCATTATTCGTGATTTGATTCTTGTTGATCTATATCACATGCCATGCATGCCCTTCTTCCAGAAAGTGGATGAAGATTAATTCAAACACGAGATTCATTGAATCTTAAAATATCTGATCACAGATCGAGTTTTGTCAACATGATACTCTGTCTCCCGAATGCACTCTTAACATGTTTCCCATGATGCGTCATTATGTTGTATTTTAATGTTTTCAATCTTTTGAATGAATATAAACTTAAAATTCGTATATCAATTGTGTTGACGAATATCTGAGCAAGAACATTGATTAAGCATGTTAAACGAGAAAAGCTTTGATTTCAAAAGCACCGACTATGTGTATCACGAGAAAAACCGAATTTTGAAACTATCACTTCTCCTTATCATTTTACTTAACAGTCAAATAGACAATTAACCCTTTTAATTCCTTTTATTTTTTGGGGAAATTTCTTCCAGAGTAAGGAAAATAAGATACCAATACCAATAGCAAAATAAAAATTCGAAATTTTCTTGCAGCCAGCTGCATGAGATTTTTGAATTACTTATATTTTTTGTCCTTATATTAGACGAGGGGTTTCCTCGAAATTGGGGGGGTGGTGTCTTAAGCGAAACGCAACCTCACATGCCGAACCTTTGGAATTTGCTAAATTGTTCCTGATTAGTCCATGCAATTGGATTGTTGTTCAGATTTTCTTAGCATTTGATGTTGATGCCTTCGTTTTGTAGGGCAGGCGTGATGCACGTAGAGGAAAAAAGAGAAGGGAGACTTTGAAAAATTAGGGTTTACATACATAATCCGGACTACTTTTGGACATGAGCGTCGATCTCGACGCAGTTGTCGATGCAAAGAAAATCAGTGATTCCACGAGGACAAAGGTTGAAAGTGAGAAGTTTTCAGAGATGTCGGTTTGTATCATCTTTATTATCCGGACCATTTTTTGGATGTGTGCGGAGATCTCGACGTAATTGTGGATAGAAAGAAAATCAGCAATTGCATAAGGACAAAAAATGAAAGTGAGAAGGTTTTAGAGATGTCGGTCATATGTTTACATGTCTTTTCATTTTTTTTTCCTATTTTCTTCCTCCGAAATCTCTAGGAAAGAAAGATTAGGTTCTCATCCTTTCTAGGGCTTCGTTTTTGGACTCAAAAGGTCAAAATTACGTAATTGGACTAATTAGCAGCAGGAGAAGAAAAGGAAATTAACCAGAATTGAAATTGATGGCCCCGACTTTGTAAGTAGGGAAGCTTCTATATGCATTTACTAAAGAAAAATGATACCGATAGTTCTTAAACTTTGGTGTAATATAATTCTTTCAATATGGTCCTTGAATTATTCATGATATCTAATCTAGTCTGTGAATATTCGATTCGTTCAATCTAATTCTTGGAGTTTTTGTTACAAAGTTGAATTAGTTATTCGTTACCATTTTAATATGCAATACCACTATCACCTAGAATTTAAGAGTATTTTTTTTTTTCATTTCAATCCATTTTCTAAAAAAAACAATAGATATGCTATTTTTCTTATTACCTTTTAATCTTTTGGTCTTTATAAATATTACAACAATCATATTTAAGTATATTTTAGCTTATGATCTCCATGATCTTATAAGTGGAACCTCATTTAGAGTTGTATCATATTGATATTCCCACTAATTTAATTTCTTACTTCACAGGTCCATTTAAATTTACTTAAGAAAACGTGAATTGCAACCCAAATTTGAAAAACTTACACCGCGGCCTAAATATTGTGGGCCGTCTTAAGTTATTATTTGGACACGTGGCTGCAACAAATTCTCTACATTTGATATCTATCCATAATAATAATTATTAAAAGAAAAAAGAAACACTAAACTAGAAGTACTAAACTATGTATTCACACATGTAATGGGAGTTCTACAAATTGACAAGCTAGGCTTCAAAACAAGGACATTTTTGAAGAAAATGCCCAGAAGACGACGACCCCAAATTGGCTTTTTAAATCACAAGAATCTGATCGATTTGGATTTACATGGTCCTCTCTTGTCAATTTTATTTCCTTTTCATCTTGGGAATATTTCTATTTTGGAGGGCTGCTCCAGCTTGGTTTTTTTTTTTTTTTTTTTTTTTTTCGAAATTGACAAGACAAGGGGAAATCTTGTCGCGCTTTCAGTATATAATTAATAATTTCGCGAACGAAATCAAGAATCCTCCACGGAATCCGTGGGTCCAATGTCAGCCTCCTGAAAAGTCGTACTAAACGATGTGGACATTTGCATTAATTAATTAAATAAATTGATTAAACTAAGATTATATAATGTCTCGTTCCAGCTCTTCTTATGCCCCGTCGCTCTTTTGATACGTGACATTTGGAGTAACCTAAGGGGAATTTCTGGCCTTAAAGTCCTCGAGAGTCGCTTGAAGTCAAGGGATTTGATAATTATATATATAATATATAAATAATTTTTTTCCATGGTTTAATCAATTATAAATTCAGTCATGCTTTGGATAATCCATGTCCAACTTTGCTTCGTATGGAAAATTACGTGTGTGGACAAAATAACATCTCTTTCCATGAAGCTGTCTGCTTATTGGCATGGTGTGACCCAACATAAAAAAGAATTAAATTGATAGATTCGAATTCGGATTGGATTCTAATTTTCTAGTACTTATCATAGACTTGGATTGATTCCAAATTGTGTTCGGTTTGCGTAATGTCAACAGAAAAATATCTTGGTGGTGGATAGAAACAAAATGAATATTTTTAAAATTACAGAATTAGAGCACGACTAGTAACCATAAACATTTAGATAGCCTAAAGGATTTCCTCTAAATTTCATAATATTTTTAGAAAGGACTTGATTGAACTTTTGAGGCGAAATGGCGATTATTCTCTATAGGTGAGATTTGGACTTTAGGTTGTTTCTGTGGTTGGCATATTCCATGGTATAGTATGACATCGATTATACAACCAAAACTCTCCTTTCACTTATTTTGTACTTACTTAAAATAAAACATGGCAACATAGTAACACAAAACAAAATACATTTTATGATAGGCTAGGTGCTACAATCGGCTACGATGAAATGTGGTAGCATTGTAAAATTCCAAGAAAAATCAATTGTTTGGATGTGGTGTAATTGGATCTTGCCAACGTGTTGTTGAACGATAAAAAGTTCACATTTTATGACGTTTCGAAATTGGTTATGGCGCTCCATTGAAATCAACTGCAAAACATCATAAAATGATGCGGATTTTGTTTTGTTCCACAATGATCTACTCATGTTCGATATGCCATAAGGTGTTATAATTATATTTTTATGTTACAATGCCATAGTATCCGATCCTCATGACGAAATGCAAACATCATGTTATCGAACATGATTTTCTTCCCTTTTTTTTTAATTTTTTTTATTAATTTGATTTCACGATGTCTTGTCCTAGCAATGTGTAAAAGATTCCATTGCTTGCTTCTCACAAATTTCTTAATATTTCGTAGTAAATAATATCGCATTGCCAAATTAAAAACACCGTGAGAGGATTTGTGGCAGAGAATCCGGTGAACTCGTGCCCGCGAATAAGCCAAAAGAATGGTCAAGCGCGCCGATCAGCGGTTGATCCGTCGCCTCCCAACGAGAATTTATTAAAAAAATCAACCACTCTCCCGCAGGATTTCAACCCTCATCACGGGACGACTGTGCACCAGCATGGTTCAACCCGTGAGATTCATTTTCTGCCAAATTTGGTAAAAAGCCTTGACAAAAATGTAGCCAGGCCGGCCCCCTTTCAAATCTTGTGACGGTCCAACGGTTTCTGATGTGGTTGACTTCGAACGCACGGCCGAGAGATAAGTAGACTCACATTGGTCCGACCTGGAAAAGCTTATCATCTGATATTCTTCATCTTGATCATCATCCGATGCTCGGCCGATAAGAACATCCTATTCAAAATGAGTGTTAGATGGCATGCATGAGAGCCGACAGCCGCACCGAATGTGTCCTAATCCACTATAAGGATGTGGGCATGGTGCCGGAAGAAAGGCGTGTGCAATCGATCATCATCCGATGTGATGTGACGCCCATGACCGAGAATGTTCGGTTAGTCAGTAAATACCGCGTCGGCCGGGTCATATTTTCTAGCCTTAGCCTTACTAGAGCGGCCTTTATGATTGAAGATCATGTACGGAGCTTGTGCCATTGAGATTCAGCACGAAAGACTAACTGTGACATAGGAACTTTCCACCACATGAGTACATAGGAACACGCTCTGATTTTTCCCCAAAAGAGAGCAAATTCATTGTCAAAGAAAGGAAAAAGGAGCGGAAAGACCGGTCTCAATTGTCGCGCGACCGTCGTACTTTCAGTACATCCTTCATAGCATACCGGGAAGTTCGAACCGGCACGCTCTCTTTCGTATGAACATCTCAGGTAAAATAGTATTCATCTGCCTAAAACGAATAAAGATGTATAGAACGTGCATTGTTCACACAGACAGATGCATCAAGATTTAGGATTTTGCCAAACGATACTTTCGCAAATAACATAAGCGGGTGTGTGCATATATGATCATCATGCGGGTGGAGGACAAGACCCTAGGATTCTCAGAAGTTCAACTTTGGCGGCAAGGAGAATTACCTCTGTGCACTGCAGCAGCATCTTACTCCACTTTCCCCACAAGGAAAAAAAAACAGGGAAGCATCTCGGAGCTGAAGGAGATGGCGGAATGATTTCATCGTTGAAAAGTATATTTGAAAACATAATGACTTGAAGAATCATGTCCACGGCATGTTTCAACATCGTGCACTGGATGAGAAAACAATCATGCTCTTCTTCACGATCCTCAGAGGTCGAAAAACAAAGTCGCCTCTCTGAACAAGACTCTTTGATTAGACACCATAACAAGTCTCACCGAATTGGTCGAGTGGTTTCGGAGCTCTTATCCCAGGTTTGGACATGCTTAAGGCTGAATGTGGCCAAAAAAGAAAAGAGCATGCGCTGGCTATGTTTTCTGGGGCTAATCTTGGAGAACATCCTGAGTTGCCTTCTATCCGTCTATGATGTGCCTTTCTTGAGAGGCAACCGAGATGTGACTTGATCACATCGATATGTTAAGATTTTGAGATCATAATGCAATCAATTTCAGGACAAAGGGTGGATAGAAGTAGCTCCAATACCAATCAGAAGGAGAGCCATTAAGGAAGTCGGTTTTACAGTCGGAAACATAACACGTCCTGACAACAAGCGAATGTGTACAGTTGACCTTACGCAGGAGCAACTAAAGGAAGTGATTTCCATCGATGTCCTGACATGGTCTTCAAAGATGGCCAATGGTTAATGTAAAAAAGAAGCTCAATGTCGGTTTAAAGTAAAGACTTAAATAACAAGCGTGATTTTGTTAACACCATAAAGAAGCATAATCCGGTCCTTTACGATAGTCCTCAGTGATGATAGTTCTAAGTGATGCGTTGCAGGCAAAGTAAGAACATTTCTCAAGCCTACGTGTAAATCCTCTTATCCAAAAATAAGTGTGCTTTTTCCTGAATTCCAGTATCTTGATCATGTTTCTGCTCTCTGGTCTTTTATCCTTGCATCCATGGAACCCTTCTGTCATTGTTGATCATGTCAATTGTGTTGTCTTGTATCAGAGAGACAAGTGAGTAAAGGCTGATTCCTTGAAATCTTCTCATGTGATGTGATGAAATGACATGCCATCTAACTTCATAAAGGACCAAGTTGGACCAAGTATGCTCTATGGTTAGCATTCTTAGTGTATATTCCATATCCAAATCATGCCTCAGATGCATTTCTTTGGCAATTAGTACAAATTTAAAGAGTCCCTTGAGATTTAGTTGGTCTGATAGTCTTTCTGATACTTGTTGGAGCCAAAACTCCCTCAGGTGGGTAGGGAATCAAGTCTAGGCACTGTCTCAGCCACACACATCGTTACAAGGCATGATCCTTAGCTTCCTCTCCTCTTATTATTCAGTCACTTCTAAGCCTATACATTGTTTAGGATAATCAGATCTGCACCCCAGAAACCTTTGATTGTGATCATCAAATCTGGAAGAGAGCCTAATTCCCTTAGTTCTTTTCATTGCCCATCATTTGCTTTCTTTTCATTATCTTAATATCTGAAAAGGAGTGGTTGATGGAGACAAGGGCTTGGCAAAATTATTACCCTCTTGACATAAATCACCTTGCACGATTTAACAAAGTAAAAAAGAAAGTGGAGTGTAGTGCTAGGAATCAAAATAAGCAGAAGATTATGGCTAACCCTTTCTCATGAGTTGAAGATCATCTAAAGAGCGTTCATCCGAATATTACTGGTGTCTCAGGTTGACTAATTCTATGTCAAAGATAAGAGTGCCCAATGTGGAACCTTCACCATTGGCAAGACGGGTTGGATTAAAAATTGTTGTGAACAGCCTCTGCCTGTCAAAGAACTGCAGAATAAAGAAAATCATGTTAATTGAGAATTAATTTAAATCCTGAATATCATCATCCTGTAAAAACTACAGTAAAACAAATTCTCTATCTGAAAATCATGTTATGCTTAACTTTTTTTTTTTTTTTTGGTAGAATTTATGCTGTAATGTTCCAATTTACTGAATGGCGAAATGGGGTGCCCTAGTATTTAGAAGCTCAAATATATATGGAGGGTAAATAACTCCAAAGAGGGCACAAAATAAAAGGCAACACAACTTTCACAAGTTTAACAAGAGCAAAGTGAGGAACATACTGAACAGATTTCCAAGAAAAACTTTTAGGTGCTCAAAACAATAATGGAAGCAATGAAAAAGAGACTGTATAAAAGGAAATGGGACATGTAAAGCATACATTTGGTGGTATTGGTTCTTGGGATGTGCTCTGGTATCCTTGTGATGGAGGAATAACAACTCTACGGATACCACCTACTTTCATGGATCTCACGGCAGCTTGAATCCCTGAAATAACCTACAAGTTTAATTTCTGCACATTATCAGAGGACCATTGACGCAACCATGGTTGGCAGGATTGTACGGTTCTGTGATCCAGATCAGGCTGGGCAATCCAGATCACTGGTATAATCGTTGGCTGTTGGGATCGGCGTGGGATCACCATCCGGATTGCGTAGGATCGCATCCCGATGGTCCCACATTGCAAAGAAAATTGAAAGATTCAGCCAAAGGAAAGAAAGAAAGTTGGACTCCATTTGACCTACTCGGAGACCCTCTTTTATGTGAGAACGCGTTATGCAAGTTGCAATCGGGCATCGCATTTTTAAGAAAAATGCAGGAGAGCTTCATTTTTAGAAGATTGAAGTCAACAAATGGAGAGGCAAGCTCTGTTGTGTTTGTCTTGCGAAAAAATCAATGATTTGGAAAATACTTTCCAAAAAATATTCATCCCTATTGCTTAGAATATTAGTCGATGGAAAATTTTTTCATCATCAACAACAATCTAAGTATTGTTGATGATGGAAATAGTTTTTGTTCTTTAATTTCTGTAAGCAATGCAAGCAGAAAATTTTTAGGAAAATGATTTCCAAATCGTTGATTTTCTTGAGACAAACGGCTAACATACCAATAAGGTCGGTCTGCAACGAAAAGGCTTTTCTGCTAATTAAGAACATGATAGTGAATTAGAACCGGAAAAATACAGAGAAACTTAGCCTTCTCTTCCTGCCATTTCTACTTTTTGTGGTGTTGCAGAGAAGTGGGAAGAAATGAGGGCTGGGGATGTGGAGAGTGGTAGAGACATGATAGTGAACAAGAAAAGTTTAATAAAAGAACTTGAACTTCTCGACTAAACCCATTACGGTCAAGCAGAAGGAGAGAAAGCAAAGATGTTAACTTACATTCCCCGAACCGAGTTTGAAGACAAAAGGAACTGAATCCCCGGTGCTATCTTTGTGATCATACGTGGAATCGAATCTCCATCCTTGTTTTGCAGCCAATCTTCCATAGTAATGTATAGCGACCTTCACATCCAAAACCTTAAGTAAGCCGATCGATTTCTTGCCATGACGGTGGCTCTCGGGCAGCTTCTAATTTATCATGCAAGTTTACCAACACATCGGAACATGATCCACGAAAGTGAGACCAAATATACAGAGGATGCTACTACACAAATTATCAGCAGTGCACACTGCACAGCACTTTCCTATCTAAAAATATGACTAAAAGCAACAGATTGCAGTTGACATTCAGAAGACATCATCCCAAAATCATCAAAAACCGAAGTTTATCGATCTAATTTGGGTAACAACAGATCAAATTGCAATTGTAGTGCACGATGCTAATCTTCACTGGGTCTTACTTTACTGGGTTTTTTAACACAAGCCGTGCAAGTTCAGGAATTGCTGTGAATTAGGCATATAATTTGGAAACGAAAGATGGGTCCTTTGCTTTCGCAATACCAAACTTCCCAGGATTAATTTGCAGTTCTGTTAACCTTTCCATCAACATCCCTCAAGACCATCAAGACATTGCGTGAGAGAGAGAGAGAGACAGACCTCGTCGCCGACGGAAGGAGCCTCGCCGGAGCCGATCCGAAGGTCCAGCACCCTCACGCCGCCGGAGCTCGGGAGCTCGGAGAACTCGGGCGGCGCGGACTTGGAAGGGGGAGCAGGGACGAAAAGCGAGAGCGCGAATGACCCGAACGGGGCGCTCGAGCTGAGGAGGAGGGAGACCTCCCTGCGCGTCGGCGCGGCCGCAGCCGATCGTCTCGCCGGACGAAGTTGACGGCGATGGCGATTCGCTCTCGGAGAAGAAGATGAACCGGGGAGGCTCCCCACGTGGAGTGGCGCTCCCGCCGCGAAGCACGGCGTCGCCGCCGCCACCGCCGCCGGCATTGAGCTTTGAGCGAGTTCGCGGTGACGGTTACTCGTTAGCGACGGAGCTCCACCACTCAACCGTTGTTGTATCAAGGAATGGATTTTAGTAAATAATAAGGAACAAAATAATAAAAGTGAATATTTCTGGGCCATTTGAAAAAATCACTATAATTTTTCGAGGATTTTATTTGAAAGAAAAGGAATAAAAGACAATCATATGGGCACTGCTTAAAGAGTTCTCTTTGGTTATATTTAATAAATAAAATTTCTGTAAGGCTTATGATTAGGTCCATCATTAGTGTAATATAAAAAAAAAAAACTTCTATGTTTATCATTAGATGAGTACTGAATGTCATCTCACCGAGTGATGGCCGTGGGGACCCCAAAATGAGGTCAGTTTAGTACATAGCAATTGATTTGATTAATTATGGTTCTTGGTTGGGAAAATGAGGAGTACGAGGTTTAGAGAACCAACTAAATAATGAAAGAAATTGAGAGAGATGGGTCGTCATAGTTCATGTCCGAGACTTGACCGAAAGAGAGAGAGAGAAAGGGGGCCAAGACCGCATTGGCCAAGCGGTCTGAGACGGCGGAGGGGGTGGTTGGTGGAAGGGGGAAGGTGGTGGCAGATTTGGGTTGAAAGTTTGGGTGTGTGGCCGGTGTGAATTTAGACTTTTGGGGTTTTCTCTCATCGTGGAAGGTTTTTAAGTTGTATTAGCTAGACTAAAATTGGACCTTTATAATTTTGCAAATCCTAGGTCATTAACAATAAGTCTTTATTTGCCCCCAATCTGTACTACAATCCTAGGTTAATCAATCTAGAATAGAATTAAGAACTGACCATGGAACCAGACTAGTTCTTGGTTAAAAGAAAAAAATTGGATCCCATACCGGTTTAATTCATGATTTCTACATAAGAACTTAATGGAAGAGCTGAAAACTCAGTCCTAATTGGGGATAGATTGCAAAATCATGAACTATTCTAGACTAGTAGATTGATCCTGAAGTCACAAGCTCATGGCCTCTTATCTTTGCAGTTCAATCATTGACAATCACAGCTCTAGAAGAAAATTAAGTTATGAATCATTACAAGTAAAGCGCCCGCTCATCAATGCAGTGACTATAGTTGCCAAGACTTGAAAGTCTAGTATTCAGTTAACAGTTGAGAACCCAAATGACTTTTCAAGCTCCATGGTACAAATCAAAGCCAAGTCAAGGTGAGTAGATTGCCGTCCTCGACACTGTAAATAAAAGAAAAACCACTTAGATTCTTGCCCCATTGCCATAAGAAGAAGATAATTATAACGAGCGCCCATTGCCACACCTAATCCCAGTTACATGTTATGTACTTTTTAATATTTATTTTATCTTACGTATTCATATTTTATGGACCGTTGCTATTGACAAATGAAGATTTTTTTCGTTGTACTTACTTTTATTTTGCTTAATTAAAAATGAAATAAAAGAAGAATGAATTGGACGATTCCCAAGTTAAACCTTGGAATGGCTTGGTTGGGTAAGTTTCACGTTTCAAAAATCAGGGAATTGGCTTTGACATGATAGATTTTAGGTTGAACCTAGACCGACTTTGAACCGCTCATCCCTCCTTTGATCGATCCTCAACCTTAGTCGCCTAATTAATCCTCAATCAATCTACACAGCCCTTGTTTTTAAATTGTAGAAAGGATAAGCATGAGAGGTTTACCACGAGAGGTTTACACAAATTACAAAAATATTCAATTTCGATCATAACTATATTGCACTAATTACAACTCATTTGTCTGAATTAAAAAAGCCCGTCATTGCAGCCCTACCAAGATTAACGGTAGGAAGTCTCTCCACACGATATGTGCTGTAGTTAAATGGTATGGCGGAGTTCATAATTTCCCGAAAGACAGCCTACCCCTTATCACTAGGTCAACCATCCCGATGGTGCTGGCTACTGTCGTTGGTCGGCCCGAATCGTCCCATGTGGGTCTATTTACAAGAGCAAACCACGATGCAAAAAAAGGTAAAGCTTGAAACGCGTTTTGAACTAGGAATACAACAAAATGAGGGAGCTTCTCGTGACTTTCCTCCTCCTTTTACCCAATATACCAACGGGAAAAAAGATAGATAATGGAGAATCGGGATCTTGGATCTTGGAGGGCAAATCGAAAAAGACAAAGTCTTTTGAATTCATTGAACATACATACGTTACTGTCAAATCTCCATTTCGTTCTCACCGTCTTTTCCTGTCCGGAGTGTCCATTGGCTTTTCCTCTGTTTCAGTTCTTGCAGCTGCCGCTGCTTTTAGTCGCGCTCGTCCCAAATCTCGACCTTCCCCACTCGTCAAGTTTCTTCCTTTCTCGCTTTCTTGCTCTCGTACGGACAATCCGTGAACTGGGCAGCAGCTGAAGAAGTGGGAAATGACCGAAAACCTAAAAGCTTAGTGACCCAGAAAGAGAGAGAGAGAGAGATGGAGAGCAGTGAGGAAGATGACGACTTCCCATCCATCGAGACCATCACTCCACAGTCCAAGGTCGACTCGCTTTATCAGTCCCCAACTGAAAAGGTCTCTCTCTCTCTCTCTTAGGCTCTCTCTTGATTTTCATTTTCTTGGCGCATGTCTTGAGGATGTCCCAGAATAGAAAGTTCAAGTTTCGGAACTCAAGTTTCTTTGCTTGGCTAGAGGATGTGGAGTTGTTCGTTCAATAGCAGGTTGAGCAACGTTTTTTGTCCATTCCTTCTGAAGACCATCATGATTTGGCAGTTCTTCTGAGCTTCGCGTTTGGGCATTCGCAGTTTTCTGTTCTTTTTCCCCAATTGGTGTACTGCATTGGTCTCGATCAGTTAAAATATCTGGGGTTTTATAAATTTTTCTGGCGGTCTGGTGAGTTCTCCCATAGAGATGGAGAGGGAAAGATGATCATCCTTGACTGTTTGATTAGCTAGAAAGCTTTCTCTTGGGCCAAAAACCGTATAAGTGGGTGCCCTGTGTCATCACTCTTTTATACTCCTGTTGGAAATTTATGCGCATTTTCCTGCTGCTGGAGTTCATCATGCTTGTATCGAGTTTGCTGGGTGTCGTTTCTACAAATCCCAACTACTGGGTGAATTTGTGCTTATGAGGAGAAAGATGGAGATATACGACATCCATTGGTTCATCTCACTAATAATCTCAGCGTGTTGCTTTGTGGAAGAGCTAGTTCCTCAGTCTTTTTTGAAGAACTTATGCGATAAACCTTCTCCTTCATTGAAAGTTTTCCATGGTGCACAATTAAAACCTACTAGGCTAAACAGTGCTTGGAGTTCACTTGTTTCATTGAAAGTCGTCTCAAAATTTTTGTAATTGTCGGTGCAGTTATTGGTGTCCAGCCTAAATGGTCATGCCATTGCTTTAGCGTCATTTGCTCATAAATTTAGAGATCTACAAGTGGATATTGTGTGAACTTTGATGCTTCCAGCAAGAATGCTTCTAGTTGATTAATGTGGAGTGCCGACAAAAGTAGTCTGTTTCTGACTGCAAATCCAAGAAACGATTATGCTTTCCTGAAAGATGACCCAGATGGGCATAGATTTATGTCCATGTTAAAATTGGGATTAGTCCTCTCTCTTGATTCTTAAGCACCCCATCAAGCATTAAGACATTCTGGAACTCGTAGTCTCAGGGCATGTATTCCAATTAGAGAGGGTCCACAGAGTTTGCACTTTTTTTAGGAGCCACACTTTTGTAGTACATAGCAGTATTTAACATAACAGCTTCTTGCTGTTGCCAAGAAAATCATAATAGCATCTTGCCTAATGATACTGGAAATTTCAACTCTCCATGCAATTGAATCATTTGCTTATGTTGCTTGATAAAGATAAAAGAAATCATCCAGTGGATTCAGTTTAAGGCCCGAAAGACTTGAACTCCTCATTGAATCTTAGAATCAATGCAGCATCGTGTCTCACTAAGTCTGAACATATGATATTCTAGTGGATCCTGTAGAATTCTGGTAAGACAATTGCAAGAAAAATGAATATCAATCCTTCTTTTTCTAGGCGTGTGAGCAATTTCAACTCTCAGTGTTTAACTCAATTTTTGAAAGATGTTATTCAATTCTAATAATCTCCAACGCCATACTTAAAGGTCATAATATGTGGTGTATTAATGTTATGTTGTGTCATTTGTATAAGATAATAGCTTGCAACTTACAAATGAATGTATTGCCTTTTAGATAAGCTAAGTGAATGAAATTGTTTTATTCATGATGAACATACGTCAAATGGGATAATAAAATTAGTATTGGGACAACCAGAATATAACCTATTTCAGAGCTAGCTCTGCCTGAATTAGCTAGACATTAATGTTTATGTACTTGATTCATAAAGTTGTCCTATTTTTGGATATGTTTTTGACATTATGGTTCAGTACCTTCACCAGTTTTGATCAATCAGTGAAGCTCTGGACCTGAACCAATCAACTATGCAAACACTGTATTTGAGACATACAGGGCAGTATAGTTATACACCTTTTTAACTTAAATTCTTTACTGTGTTGGCATCTAAACTTGCTGCTAATTTAACTTATTTATAATGTGATTTTCGACTAAGGTTTGGAACCTTTGGAATTATTCTTTTTGGTTCCTGCAATTCTATGTTTGCCTATGATAATGGAACCGCAAGATCATCATGTCTGATACTATAATCAAGTTTATTATATGCTGCAGGGCATTAGAAAGCTTTGTTGTGAACTCTTGGATCTCAAAGATGCAGTCGAAAACTTATGTGGTAACGTGCGCACAAAGTACCTGGCTTTCTTAAGGCAAGAGTTGTGGTTCTTGCCTTTTCCCCGCTTTGCAACTATTTAGACTCTTTGTTCTGAGATTCTTTTTCCTAGTTTTTTCTCTCTCATTCCTCCTCTCAGTATTTTTTGTAATCATCGTATTGACCTTTCAAAGTTGATTTGAAATGCATGTGTTTCTTGAAAGAATTAGGCCACCACTGACGTCTGCCTAAAAGTTTATTTTCTTGCAAAGAGCTATCTTGGTTTATGTATGGCTTAAAGAATGTCTACTTTCTGGCTAGAGCTGTCTTGGATGCTTTATATAACATGTTAGCTTAGTTGAATTTCGGATGGAAAGCTGTATGTTGCATCTACCTTTTCATCTCCATTCTAAAAGAGGCAAACCCTTTTCTTGGCCTTATAAATTCAGTTAAATGCGTAAGTGATGTGATGAAGCGTTCAATTTTATCCTAGTTGGAAATGCCATTAAGTATAAGCAATCAAGCATATCAATATACTAAGGATTCTCAATGAACTAGGAGAGTTTTTCTTTTAGTTTGTGATTTCATATTAAGCTTGCTTTGTTCAGGTTTTGCGAAATACTTACCTTATTTGTAAATTCCACTGCTTTATTGTACTTAAGTTTTCTCTGATCTTTTAAAATGTAATTGCAGAATTTCAGAGGAAGTTGTGGAGATGAAGCATGAACTAACTGAGATGCAGAAACACATATCTTCCCAAGGTCTGCTTGTGCAGGATTTGGTGACTGGTGTCTGCAGTGAATTGGAAGATTGGAATAAATCTTGCGGCCTGAATGATGTTGCTGAGGAAAACCCTCAGGTTTCTGAAGAGCAAGATTTGACACTAAGTGAATTACATAACCTGAGGATGATACTCTTGGACAACATTGATGTTCTCCTGGCTGAGCACAAAGTGGAGGAAGCAGTGGAGGCTCTAGTTGCAGAAGAGAGAAAATATCCAGAGCTAAAGGGCTCTGCTGACAGTTTATCTGAGGAGGCAAACTCATATAGATTAGCTTTCTTGGAAAGAAAGGCAATGGCTGAGGATCAACTGGTTGAGCTTGTGGAGCAACCTCTAGTTAATATAGCTGAACGTAGAAGAGCACTTTCTTGTTTGATTAAACTTGGGAAAGGTCCTTCTGCTCATCAGCTGTTGCTGAAATCCTTTGGAGACCATCTCCAGAAGAGCATTGATGTTTTTCTTCCTTCATCTTCTTTCTGCCCAAGAATCTTTTCAGCCACACTAGCTAAACTAGTATTCTCCAGCATCTCTGCCACAATAAAAGAATCAGGTTTGATATTTGGCGATAATCCTGCTTATACCAACAGAGTTGTTCAATGGGCAGAATGGGAAATTGAGTTTTTCGTCCGTCTGGTTAAAGAAAATGCGCCATCCTCTGAAACAGTCTCTGCATTACATGCCGCATGTGTCTGCATACAGGCAAGTCTTAGTTACTGCTCATTGTTGGAATCACAAGGCCTTAAACTGTCAAAGTTACTCCTGGTGCTCTTGCGCCCGTATATTGAGGAAGTATTGGAGCTGAATTTTAGACAGGCTAGGAAAGCAGTTCTTAACTTGGTAGAAAGTGAAGAGAACTTGCCACTGTCACCTCGTTTTGTCTCTCCACTATCTGCCTTTGCAACATCATCTGATGATGCTCTCATTGACAATGGACTGAGATTTATGTACATCATTGATGTAAGTAATTTAGTTTGTCCCTTCTCCATTTGTTTTTTAGGACTATTTCTATCTTCGTTCAAAACTCACAAAAGCTGTCATAAGTCTGTAAATTGCCACATAAGTACCCAATCGACAAACAATCCTCTTTCTTCTTTTATTGGTCAAAATGAGAAACTACATTGTTATTAAGTTCTTTTTGAAAAGTAATTTTCTTGCATTATGGTTGCTACTTTATTCCTGCTCATGGTTGTTTCTTTGCAGGAGATACTAGGACAGCTGACTCCACTCGCTGTCGTGCATTTTGGAGGAAACGTTTTAAATAGAATCTCACAACTATTTGATAAATATGTCGACGCTCTAAACAAAGCCTTACCAGGTCCATCCGATGATGACAATCTTGCGGAACTCAAGGAGCCGTTACCCTTTAGAGCTGAGACGGACTCACAGCAGCTTGCACTCCTGGGAATGGCTTACACTATAGCTGATGAACTGTTACCAGATGCCATCATTAACCTCTGGAATCCACAGAATGAAAGCCAGGAACAAAGGGCTGGAGGCATGGAAAATACTTCTCCTAGTACAGCCATTCCAGCGGAAGTAAAGGAGTGCAAGCGCCACCTACAACATTCATTTGACAAGCTTAGAGATCATTTCTGCAGGCAATACGTCTTGAGTTTCATCTATTCAAGAGAAGATGAAACACAATTGCATGCACGAATTTATTTGAGTGAGAATGGGGAAGATCAATATTGGGATTCTGATCCCCTGCCGTCACTTCCATTCCAGGTACTCTTACTTCCAAATAGATGTCCTTGGTTTTCTGCCTGAAAAAGAAAGTTGTCTCTTCATACGTGTGTAACCAATCTATTAGAATTTATTCATGGTGGCTTGTGCTTCTCTCTGTGTTGTCTTTATTTCTATTATGCTCATGTTTGGATGATGCTTGGTAACTACAACTTTCGAGAGAGAACTTTTAGCATGGCCTAAATCATAAACATCATGGTGAAAAAAAACAAAATATCTTGATGATGCTAAAACAAAATATTAGCATTTTTTTTTAACCTTATTTTCTTTTCTGATGCTCAAACTATATATCTTGATGATGTTGCTGCAGGCTTTATTTGCTAAGTTGCAGCAGTTAGCTACTGTAGCTGGAGATGTTTTACTTGGAAAAGATAAAATACAAAAGCTATTGCTCGCCAGGCTTACAGAAACAGTGGTGATGTGGTTGTCTGAAGAGCAGGAATTCTGGAGTGCATTTGAAGATGATTCATCTGCTGTTCAGCCATTTGGTTTGCAACAGGTATCTGATTCATAAATTTTTTTCCTTTTTAGTTTTATTTCCTATTATAAAAATGATTGCCAAAATGCGATAGGTATTTAAGTCATTCGGGCATATATCTTCTTAGTTTGTGATCTTTGTAGAATATAAAGAAAAGTATTCCCTGTGCACACGAGTCTTCCTCAAAGATACATGTAATGCCATGGATGTTTGTGGAGAATTTGGACATCTTGTGCCCTCTTTATCTTCATAAGAGTGGATGGACTTAAAGTGTGCTGAGATGAGCTTCTTGAGAAAAATTGCTGAAGGTCACTATTTAGATATTTTTGCTTCTGTCACCAGAATAATGCCTGCGCAAGGATTAGCGTTGTCCTTGATTTCCATCCTTTTGCTGGTGGCACACCTATGGACATTGAATTTACCTCTTGTCTGAAGCCTCGACATAATATTGTTACTTCTGTTTTTGTAACTGATACTGCTATAGTACTAGCATGGCGAAAGCTTATCATTAGGATGTTGGCCAGCTATTATTCTCCACTTAAATACTAGTTTTAACAATCATAAGACTACCTGCAACGTTGGATAGCTGAGAACTCGTGTTATGTCCAGATGACTGGGAAATTTGATGGCTTCATTCTGTTCATCTGCTGAGCAGCTGATATTCTGATCATGGATCTATTAGATCCCAAATTTTATACTTATAAACATGTACTGGTCTGTCTCTCTTTTAAGTAAGGTTTTAGCTCTTGTTCTAAATAGGTGATACAAACTATTTGTTTCTGCTGTCTGTTGTTCAAGTAGAGCAAAGTCCCTTGCTATTTTGTTGCCATATGTTATTTCCTCTTAAACCTGATTGGTTAACATCCTGACGGTTTCTTTTGATGTTTATGGTTATCTGAAGGTCTTATTGTCATTTCTTATTACCCACTTGGTTCAGATTATTTGGGTTTGAAGATAACGCGATACTAATCTGCTCTGGTCATGTGGTTGATTGGATGCAGTTGATTCTTGATATGCACTTCACTGTTGAAATAGCACGCTTTGCTGGTTATCCATCTCGGCATGTGCACCAGATTGCATCGGCCATCATTGCTCGCGCAATCATGACATTTTCTGCTAGAGGCGTAGACCCTCAGAGGTATCAGGCAATGCTTCAAAGCTCTCTCTCTCTCTCTCTCTCTCCATATTACTTAGAAAGCTAAATACTGCTTCCTCCCCTTCTCCTGCTTTTGTAGTACGCTCCCGGAGGACGAATGGTTTGTTGAAACTGCAAAATCAGCAATAAACAAGCTTCTAGGAGCATCAGGTTCAGACACCTCTGAAATCGACGAGGACCACATCATCATACATGACGATAGCATCTCCGATTCCGACGAGACTGCTTCTGTTTCGACGCACGAAACAACTGCGTCTTTTGCTTCTGCAAGCATGGGAGATCTTGAAAGCCCCTTCACTGACCCGGAGAGCTAAGATGTTTACATACATACCTGTGTCATCTAGTTATATTTTCCCCGGTAGATAAAATTATGATCCCACCGCGTCCCGTCTTTAGCTTTTAGCTAACGTGGCCATCGGCCCATTGCCATATCACAAGGTAGATCGATCAAGATCCCTTGAGTTCTGAAACTCGAGACCGGTATTCATCGACAGCAATGGTGAAGCAGATTGAAATTTGTGAAGGATTCTATAGGATTTTAGAGTAGAAGTTGGTGCTCGGTATGGTGCCGAATTGCCGGTGATTCGGCAGCTGAGTGTATAGCGTATCTAAGCACTGTTTTACTACTTTCACCACTGAATAGCGCAGCCTCTCGCTCTATCTAATAACAATGCGGAATTTATATAATGATACGGCCCTTTCCATTCTTTCTCCATACAGAAATGCGGTAATTCGTCTGAAGAAGGAAGGAATTATCAGCAAAAGACATGAGTGCGGCGGCTTGCTTGTAACTCAATCGATATTGGAATCCTCGTGATGGTCCGACATTAGTTAGCATCATTCTTCAGAGTGGTTTTCTTGTTTTGATAGTTTGCTATAAACATAGTTTTTCGCTAATCGAAAGTTAGTTCCCCAAGTCGCGACGCGGCCATGTTATTCCGCCCTCGTTCTAGCGATAGCACATCAGATTGCATCCAGTCCTACGACTTGCCAATCGCAGAATTTCACGAACCTGGGAAGAGATTTGCAGAAAGGTTCTGCTTTATTAGATCCTTTTCTTCAAGGCCAATCAAGGAACATGGACTTTTTCTCCCCGTGAAGATGTGCTAAAGATGGCAAAAAAAAAGGCGTTTATTCCCTTTCAAATTCATCCACAAGAAGGGAATAAAGCCTACTCAAATTCATTTTCTTTTTAAAAACTTTCTCATCGGAACAATATGCTATATATGTTACGGTGGAGCAAGAGGGAGTTTTGCGGTATATGGTAGAGAAGATGGGAGCAGAGTTGTCCCGAGAAGATGGCACGGAGAGAGAGATCATCATAACTGGAGAGGATTCCCAACCAGAGAGAGAATCAGAAGCCAAACAAGAAGAGGGCCATCCACACGAGCACCAATCCATTTTGGGCACGACTGATGCACCACCACCAATTCATGATCAGCTCTATGCTGGTGTATTCTTGAACAATAGGACCATGGTAAGTCCTCTCCACTTCATATTCTTCCTACCCTTTATTCCTATTATTGATATATATATGTATGTATGTATGTATGTATGTATGTATGTATGTATGTACACACACATATATAATTATTTCTTACATCATTTACACATGCACTGAGAATTCACTTCTTATAATAAGATGGTGATTGTGAATAGTAAATGAACATTGAGGATCTCTTGATTAACTCCCTACCAATCTATAGTCTTCACCTATATATATATTGCAAAAAATAAGATTTTTTCTTTGCTCAAATCCATGTCAAAGGACAGGTGATCGTCGGATGTGAGAATATTGAGCCACTTTCCGAAATAAGGGAATTCTGATATGCAATAGAAATAACTAGACTTTGGAAAGAACTATTGCCCCGAAAAAACTTCATGTTTACCATTGTCACGGATCTTGATACAACAGTTTTGCAACCTAATTTGCTTGCTTTTTGTGTATGAAGTTTCGATAATTAAAGTGCATTATGTGGATGGTGAATTGATTCTTCGAATTAACTTTTGATTTACAATTAGATAGGAGAAGTAGGCGAGCAGATTCGATATGTAATGTCGTCCTGATAATTCTGAAAGAGCTAAATATTGTGGCAGAAACACCGGGTGGAAAAGGAATCGAAGAAGAATTGCTTCATGATATATGCACGAGGCCTCTCCATCACATGGGCTGAGAACAACTCTTACTGGCAATGGTTGGCCCAGAAGGATGCACTCAGGTGAAAAAAGCACAAATAAATTTTACCAATGCTAGTGAACTCATGTCGTTCCATGCTCCGCTTAATCACGTCAAAAGTTTCGCAGCGACGACGCCCCGGTGGAAATGGCTGAGCTCCTCGACGTGTGCTGGCTGGAGGCGCATGGCAGGTTCGATGTGTCGAAGCTGTCCCCGGCGACGACATACGAGGTAGCCTTTGTGATGTTGATGAGATCGACGGGCTACGGGTGGGAAATTCCGGTGAACTTCCGGGTGACATTGCCGGACGGGACCAAGCAAGAGCACAAGGAGAATCTGATGGAGAAGCCGAGGGGGGATTGGATAGAGATCAAAGCAGGAGAACTGAGCACATCAAA
Organism: Eucalyptus brandiana; assembly: GCA_014182725.1. Taxonomy (NCBI): domain Eukaryota; kingdom Viridiplantae; phylum Streptophyta; class Magnoliopsida; order Myrtales; family Myrtaceae; genus Eucalyptus; species Eucalyptus brandiana. The sequence goes on along the minus strand of CM024672.1, from coordinate 20,250,213 downwards.
GCATAAGGAGGGAGAGATGGAGGTGTACATGTTTGAGTTTGGTGCGCATTGGAAGAGCGGGGTTGTCCTCAAAGGAGTTCTCATTAGACCCAAGAATTAATTAAATTAATCAATCAACTTATAAGATTATGTAGAAGTGCTTTTTCTAGTGTAAATTTCTTATGTTCATCTCATCAACAATAAGTTGTCTCTTTGGATTAGATGTTAATAAGAATAAGTTTTGCATTTATATAAGAGGAAACTAAAAGCACGCAACGACTGATATAATATTCATGGAATTATACAATATGGATTGATAATTATACAGTTCTAGTAACTATAGTCAATAGTAATTGATCGAGGTCATTGAGTTTAATTAACAAACGGGGTCATCCACAAAGTGATTCCATAATAACTTCTACATTAACTATTATCCAAGCAACAAAAAAAGATGGGGCACTGGAATCTTTAATGGAACTCCTTCTTGAACGGTTGCACAGCATTGGCGACAAAGCTTTCATTGGTGTATAGCCATCTTACTCGACCGCCTAAGTTGATAGAAAATTCCACTTCACCGGTCGAGTTGGATCTACCGTGGGGAGGAAATAAAAGTATGTACAAAATGTTTGCAAAAAGAGCAGAACTATATATGCTAATGACATTCATTAAGAATGTGACGAGGGGGGGGCCAGAAACAGAGTTGCAAAAAGTTGGTGCAAAGACGAGTCCATGTTCGCAAATAGCAAAGAACAGTCGCAGCCCCATGCGAAAAGGACCTGTGCTGGTCAAGTCCAGTTATCACATATTGGAAAACTCCTCCCTGCTTCAACGTGATGCCAACATCTCTCATTGAATCGCATTAACATTGCTGCGTCTTCTCATGTTCAAATTCTACCCACTCCTTCTCTTTGTTTCTTGTCCCTGTTTAGCCCGATTTCCATGAACGTTTTCACCTTCTGGGTACTTGCGTCTGTTTGTGTCTGTCTCTGCTTGCTGTTCTGCTTCTCCAGGTTTAGCTTAGCTAAAGATCCCGTTTTCATTGCAAGATACGGTCGAGGTTTCAGTTTGCTTTCACGCGTGTTCTGTTTCTGCACTCAAGGTATCTTGTTCCACTCGCAGGACGATTGTATGCTTTACTTTATAATCAACATCACCAAAACGCTGAGGCTACGGAGGATATTCGACATCTAATGCCGAAATGCAGCAACTGGATGTGCAGACCGTGCAGTTCCTCTACGAAGGCAATCTCATTACCGGCAATCGAACCCCTGTGGAGTAAGTATTGATTATCCTTGGATTTTCTCCAACAGAACTGCACGAGGATAATCGATACTGAACTAAAAAGAGATGAAAGGATGAGAGTAAAGAAGAAGTCCTGGCCCCTGACCATGATGCCCATTTGTTCCGCCCGATGTCAGTATCAGAGTTGGCATTTTTCGTGTGGGGGAGAGAGAGATTAGAACAAGAGAAGGAGAAGAAGAGGAAATTGGCCTGTAATTTTCAACTTTTTTCTTTGTTTCATGTCATTGCCTGTTACTTAAAATCTGAGAATATTATTATGCCTGTGAACTAGTTGATCCATTCTTGAAAGAGCCATTGAAGACTGCAAGGAGTAAGGAATATAGATTTGAAATTTGTTAATCGTGCGAAATCCTTCTGTCATGCCTCTTACTGTTGAACTTACGAATGAAGTGCTTTTGTTCATGTATTGTTCTTGCGGATGGGCGGAACAAGGATAAAAGCTGGATTAAACAAAATCCACTTGAAGGTTGGAATGGTGAACCTGTCCTAATGTCAAAGCTACTTTACGGGAACCCTACCATCTCCTTCTCCTTAGCTTTCTTTTTCACTCACCATAGCGGCAAAGAGATGATTTTCATGTATTCCGCAGCTTCACAAACCATGTTGAGGCGAGATAGTCGAAGCTTATCTGCCAATCTCTATTCGGATATGCAAAGGCGAATGGTAGTACTTTCTCTCATCTTCTATGGATATGATTCCTCACATTTCACACGGCTCTAATTAGCCTAATCTGCAACCATGTTATATTCGTGCTCACTCTTCGACTAGATATGTCATTCTCCAGCTATTCTATATTGCTGTGGTTGATTCTATCGTTCTCAAATGCTGCAACGAGTTCCTTTGCTGCTTAAGATTTAGCCCTTCAAATTGTTGACTAAGGTCATGCTACTTTTACTACTTATTTGGTATTGGGAGTTCGTTTCTTTGGGTGAGAGAGGTGAGAACAAGTCTGAAATGAGCTCCTTTGCTAATTTTTCTTTTCGTTTTTACCTTGATTTGCACGTATAATCATGATGAACATTTTCACTTGTATTCATTATGATTTCAGAGTGGTCATTCCTCTCTATTTCCAAATTGGGTTTCTCTTCCTTGCTGTCTATGCAATATGAATATCATTCATATCAGACAGGTGACATTCATGCTCTCTCATTTTAATACAATTCTTTTGTGCTTACGTCGATCTGTTCCTGTGTTTTCTTTTTTTTAATCAAATGTTGAATAAATTGCTAGTGACTTGAGTGATTTTCACCTCATTTCTTGGACTAGATAGGACATGAATGGTCATGGTCAGACCATTGTCATACTTTGTCGAACACTCTTGAATCCTCTGCTTCACACAAACATGTCCTGTTTTGAAGATTTTTCACTGGACTTAAAAATGATGTTATATCTCTTGTAGCTATCTGCCACATCTAAAGAGAAGAACATGCCATATATTCAATTTTTTTTGTCTTTTTGTGTAGTTGTGAATTACGTAATTCATTCATAATAGAATTTATCCAGGTAGTCTACTGTACTGAAAAAGTATGTGATGTAATTGGCCAACTTGTAAGATACGAGAACCTAATTCTTATTCACTCTGCATCATGTGGAATGCAGCCATATGTTGAGCAGTATCATAGTATTGTTTGGTTGCCTTTTCTCCTGCTGGAAAATTTACCATTGTTATACGGGTAAAGTTTGATCTTCACCTGCTAAAGCGCCCAAGCATAAATCGGTCCAGTTTGCTTCAAACATATAAAAACACAGTTTAGTATTTTGAATAAGCTGCCAACTTGAGATAGATTGGAGAAGAGGAACCATTCTTGAACAATGTCTGCATTCTTTAGACTTTTTTTGTCAATGTGAGTAGAGGCTGACCAAGGATGTAATTTCTAAGACCGCGCAAGTATGGAACGCTGGAAGAGCAAGTCCATAACACTAGCATAGCTGCAAAAGAGTATTTATATATGAGAGATAGCATCTCTGTGCGAAAGACAAGTGACCTAAACATTAACTGGGATTTGAGAACTCTGCGTAGATATGACTGACCCCCATTGTCTCCCATGCAGAAAAAGTTATTCGCGAACCACAACTTATATTTGAGCATTCTTTTCAGTTTCCTTCCTGACTTTCGCTATTGGAAGGTCTAAAAATTTGGAAATGGCCGAGCTGCTCGACGTGTGCTGGCTAGAGGCACACAGCAGGTTCGACGTGTTGAAGCTGTCCCCGGAGACGACCTACGAGGTGGCCTTCGTGATCTTGGTGAGATCGTCAGGCCACGGGTGGGAAGTTCCACTGAACTTCCGGGCACCGTGGCCGGACGGGACGAAGCAAGAGCACAAGGAGAACCTGAGGGAGAAGCCTAGGGGGGGTGGGGATTGGATAGAGATCATAGCAGGGGAAGTGAACACATGGGAATGTTAAGGAGGGAGAGATGGGGGTGTCCATGTTTGTATGAAGGTGGGCAATGGAAGAGCGGGCCAGTACTCAAGGGAGTTCTCATTAGACCCATGAATTAATTAAATTAATTAAATTAATCAAATTACAAGATTATGTAGAATTGCCTAAAAGAATTGTTAAATTTGTTATGAGCATTTCAGTTGGTGGAGTCACTGTCGTTAGTGCTCTTACTAGTATAAATTCTTATGTTCATTTCATTAATAATAAGTGGTGTGTTTCGGTTAAATGCTAGTAAGAATATATTTTGCATCTACACGAGGAAAAATAGAGGCATGCGACGACCGAAATAATATCCGCAATGTTAATACCATTATGCATGTGCTTTTGCATATAAATGTAACCTTTTTTTTTTACACTACCCTACTTGTTTCATACATCAAGAACCAAAATTCCAAAAGATGTTCGCCGGACACACATGAAAATAAATACTCATGTGTAACAACCCAATCCGGCTTATGTAGGACAAGCCTTTGAACGAGATACTTTGAGTAATCATACTACATGGTGACAATTTGGGTAGATCTCACTTACTGATAACGTAACGAGACCTTACTTATGTCAATTTTAATTTCTAGACTCAAGTACAAATAATAGGTGAAAAATTAATGTTTAGAAGATGTCCCTTTTTTTCCCTCTCTCTTTGATAGAAAAATATTGACATTATATATAGCCAATCCTCGCATGGTCTTTCTATTCAACCAAAAATTGAAACTAATCTCCTTATTAGACCTGATCAACGAACGGGCGTCTCACAAGCCTGGTAAAAAATTCTAGGCTTGGTCAGTGGGTGCCGAACTTGGGCACGGGCCTTGAGGCCCTGCCCGCTTGCCCATATGATAAAAGAGATTATGCTTTGTGTTGTATTGGTAGTTTCAATTTGATATGTAATACTTATAGATACTATAGGATAATACAAGCCCAAATTTCTGATATGGTAGAGAAAAATAGTGTAAAATATATAGGTGAAGTCCAAATCAAATCGCTTTCTCTTTGATTTTATCATTTTATATTCATTGCATTCCATTACATTGCTTCAAGTGTGTAAATCAATCAAAAGCCCCTTTGCTTTTGGAAAAATTTCAAATAAGGACCTCGAGTATCTTTATTTTTTCAAATAAAGACTTGAATTGGATCTTATTTCAAATAAGAGTATGAAGTGTCATCATTTTTTCAAATAAAGGTTTAAAGTAACTATATGTGTTTCAAATAAGGGCTTGACATTTCGATTGATCAAGGGTATTTTAGTCATTTATCTTTTTTTGAATTTTTTTTTTCCTTTTTCTAGTTTTTCTTCCTTCTTCATTGGTGGCTAGTCAATCGGCCACCAGCGATGCCGGAAAGGGCATGGGTGAGGGTTGCCCTCCCCAGCTATCGACGAGGGACGGCCTCACCTTAGGGAGGCCACCCTTGCAGCCATCAACAAGGTCGGTCCTTGCCAGATCTAGGCCAGGGTCACCTTGCCAACAGTTGGCAAGGGTTGGCAGGCCCTAGCCGGCTGTCACCATCAGTTGGTGAGGGTGGCCAAGCCCTCATGACCCTTCCAAGTGACTGGTGAGGGTTGTCGAGCCTTTGCTGATGGCTACTGGCCCTCGCTGGAAAGGAAAAAAAGAAAAGAATAAAGAATAATTTAAAATTATAATTATAATTAGACAAAAACGCCCATGACTGATTGGAAAATTTAGTTGTTTGGCAATCAGCGATGTCTGATCCTTATTTGGTCACTTTAGGTCTTTATTTGAAATAATTATGGCTACTTCATGCTCTTATTTAACATACGGTCCACTTTGTATTTCATATCATTATTTGGAATTTTCCCTTAACTTTTTTAATCATTTTGCTAAAAAGTGTTTTATATTTGACTTTTCTTAGTATTGACAATTCTTAATTCCTCTTCTTTTTTTCTAGCAAAAGCTTGTTTGGGGGAATTATTTTTCCTTAATTTCTTATTTGCGCTTACGACTTCTTTCTTCTAAAGTTTAATTTCGAAAACGTCTTAATTTTTCAATATTAATAAATATTTTAAGTTATCTTCTAACTTCTACACGCGGCATTTAAATGTTTGAAAGGATTTCCATATATATATATATTTTGCATTTGAACAGAAGTTGAATTGCTATTGTAAAGAGATACAACAAAGAAGAAGAAAATTACTCGTGTTGCCTACAAAAATCAATAAACGAAATAGATTTTTATCATCCACGAAAATGTGTGGTCATTAATTAATTATTTTAATTACAAGCGAATATTTTTAATTTTGTATTTTCAAATCATTCATTTCTTGCGAAATTAACGAAACCAAAAGATAAGGGCCGCGTGGGCCTACAAGAAATATTTTCCATAGGGCCAAAACGGGAACCGGATCCAATATTGGGCCGACCGACCTGACCCGACCCGACCCGACCCGAAACATGTCGGTCGCATCAAATCGAAAGACTATCCCCCACCCCCTTCTCTCTTTCGGTTCAGAAACTACTGGGAGCGAAGAAGGATTTTGAAAAAAAACTCGCTTCGTCCCCCCTGGAGTTTCTCTCTCTCTCTCTCTAGCCCGTCATCAGCCGATCCCATCTCCCGATCCATCCGAAGCCGTCGGCGCACAGGTAAATCCGCACTAACCCATGATGATGCTTCGATGCATCACCGATTGTTTCGAATTTCGATGTTTCTCGGGGGTGGGTCGGTCGGATGTAAGAATCTTGATGTGGGTGTCAGCGAAAGCCGATCGAATTCTTCGCATTTATTCTCCCCGTCTTCGCGTTCGATGTAAACGGACCTTAATCGAGAAAGCTCTCGCCCGGGTTGTCTCCAAGTTAGGGTTTTTGCCTGTTCTGCAGCTGGTTTCTTTGTTAGGGTATGATTTGGTTGTTTTTGAAATCCCGTTTTCTTGGTGTGATATCCGGTTTCCTGTTTGTTCGGGTGAATTGGTTGGGACGTGGGAGAAATTGGATGATGGGTTTTGATGAAGTTTTGATTTTTTGTCTGTTTGGGTTCTCTCTTTCCAAGTTAGGGTTTTTGCATGTTCTGCAGCTGGGTTAGGGTATGATTTGGTTGTTTTTGAAATCCCGTTTTCTTGTTTGTTCGGGTGTATTGGTTGGATGCGGGAGAAATTGGATGATGGGTATTGATAAAGTTTTGATTTTTTGTCTGTTTGGGTTCTCTCTTTTTGTAGGGCTTGATCTGCCTTAGAGATGCCGGCCACCGCAGGGAGGGTTCGCATGCCCGCGAACAACAGGGTTCACAGCAGTGCAGCCCTTCAGACCCATGGTATATGGCAGAGCGCAATCGGGTACGATCCCTACGCCCCCAACAAGGATGATTCGAAGAGTTCGGCGCCCAGTAAGATGGCCGTCGCGGAGCCCGAGGGGGAGAACGCGTATGCGAGCTTCCAGGGTCTGCTGGCTCTCGCCCGTATTACCGGGTCGAATGCCGATGAGGCCCGCGGCTCGTGCAAGAAGTGTGGCCGTGTCGGGCACCTGACGTTTCAGTGTAGGAACTTCCTGAGCATGAAGGATGATACGGAAAAGGACCTGGAGGCAGGGCAGGCTGGGCTTGCGTCTTTATCTGGGTTGGATAAGCTGAAGGGGAGTGCTAACAAGCTGAATGGTAAGGGTGAACCAGATAGCGAGGAGGATAGTGAGGAAGAGGAGGAAAGCGAGTCTTCAGATTCTGATGTGGACTCAGAGATTGAGAGGTTAATTGCCAAACGCGGGGGGAAAAAGGTCAGCAGTAAGGCTAGCAAAGAAAGTTCATCAAAGAAGAAGAAGAGGAGGGATGATTCAGAAGATGAGGATACCGACAGTGATCCTGGGGAGAGAAAGAAAAGAGGGAGGTCAAAGAAGAGAAAGAGTGGAAGGAGAAGAAGTAGTCTCTCTGAGGATGAGGATGAGGATGAAGTGAGAAAGAAGAGGAGGAAGGAGAGGAGAAGGAAGAGGGATGAGTCATCAGATGAGGAGGAGCAGAGACGAAGGCACAGGAAGAGTAAGAAGGAGAAAAGGAGGAGGAAGAGTCATAGATATTCAGATGACTCCGACTCTGACGAATCGGGTGATTCTGGCAGGAGGCACAGGCCGAAGAGCCGGAGGAGGGTAGCCGCATCTCCTCATTCTGGAGCGGGTAGCTCAGATGACTCGCGTGTTGGTAGGGATGCAAAGCGATCTGGGAAGAGTAGCAGGAGGTACCGTCATAAAGAGGATGAGTCTAGCTAAGACAGGTAATAACACGCCCTTGGCTATGTAGTTTAATTGTTATAATGCCACTGTCTATTCTGAGAATCTGATGCTAAAAACACTTTTATGCAGTAGAATGTCTTTTCTATAATAGAATGTGATCAAAGTGCTACTAACTGTTTTCTGCCAATGAAACATGGTAAAGTTATTTCAACTTTAGAAATCCACCTTCTCTTTGGATACTGTACTAGAAAAGCTTTAGTTCAAGATCTCCTTGTCAGTTGTGTCTTTACTTTAACAATATAGTGCTAGTCTGTGCAGTTTATTGCCTGACTAGCAGTTTTTTCCTCTCAACATGCACGGGTTGATTTAGTCTTATTCCTTTTAAAGGGTGATCATAATGTTCATTTGTAAAGCCACAGTAGCGATTCTCGTCTCCTTAACATGAATTTGATTGTTGCATTTTGAATGTAAAGTACAGCTGTAAGGATTCTCAGTGTGGCAAATGAATATAATGATGGCTATTACTCCTCAGATAGTCTGTAGAGACTCCTTTTAGTCCGAAGAATGCGGTCATTGGGGTTAATAAGTCACTTGGCTTGGCGTACAGAAGCCAAAACTTAGTCTCGCTTTGTGATGGGTAGCTTGGGGTGTAATAATTGCATGAGATGTATGATATCTGATGTGGGTCTCTGATGCTGATGATACTATTGAACCTGCAGATTCGGAGGGTGAGGACATGGTGTTTTCTGCAGAAATCATTATAGCTGATGCGGAGGATGGTGATTGAGTGACCTGTATGTGCGTATTGTTGAGAAAGTGGAACAGAAAGAAGTGTGCAAGTGTGTGAATTTATGTTCTTGCTTCTCCTTTGTATTTGTTGCACTCTACATCTGTCATCAGTGTGCTAATGGCAGGGTTATTGTATCTACATATCCATGACTAATGGATTGTTGGACAGTATGTTTGCTACCTGTAGTTCATGAATAATGTCAGCTCTTGAGATTTCTTTGACTTGGGCCTCTTCTTGGAGGAGCGAGAGCTAGAAATTTGGTGTCATTGAAAAGGGAAAAGCTTTGTGAAGTTCCTTTGCAGTTGACTTGGCTGGAGTCTCAGCATCATACTATCTGCTGTCTTAGATAACGGGATTTGCTAGTACTTCCTCTTGTTGTCTGATCCTGTAAAAACGAAAAATTTCCTTCTGCTGGGTCCTCGAAAGGCAAAATCCTCTCTAAGCAGTGCTCTTAGTAGAATCAGCAAAGGCATATATCACCATTCTCTAAGAGAAATTTGACCTAAAGCTAGCGACTGACATATTTTCCTCTTCATGGTATCAACTATTGTTGTTGGTATTTGTCATTAGCTTAATCAACGTTTGGGTTGTATATATAAGCATTGAAAGATGCAATTTATCTGCAGATAATCCCGTGGAAGACGATGATGTTAGGGAAATTAATGCTCGTCTACTAAATTAGTTAACCAAATGACGGTGGCACTCTTTTAGTGATTATTCCAGGTAGTAAATCCTGTTTAAGCGCCCAATTAATTTGTCACATCTAGTAAATGAGCGTTAATATGGGCAGTAGGGCTTTATCATTCTTCAATAAATTGGTCGAATGAATAATTTGCAATCAAGACATGAATGTTGTCCTCCTGCCTCCTTTAGTCTACTACTCAAGAACTGAATGACCCGGCAAATATTATTAAGAAAAGAAGAGGCGCTTGGAGCGAGACCCTTTCCTGGTGGAGATGACCGAATCTTCAGCAGCTCATAAGTCGGTCTGATAATTGTCAGGCTTGTACCACAACGAAAAGTCAATTCCTTTGGCCTTCAGTTTCTCGGTAGCAGGCGCGATTCTGTCCAGAAGCTGCATTCCGAAGATCATCAGTAAGCATGTTTTGTGTTTCTAGATAAGCGCATACAGATGCTGATAAAATCAAGGGACTTCCTAGTTACCCCCGCTTGTGCTTGTTTTTACCGACAGACAAGAAGACTCGCGACATTCACATCCACCTAATACGTACATACCGCAACAAATAGCGCTGAGGATTAAATACGCAATGAACTTACCTTCTCAAAGGTAGTCATGCTAAAAAGCAGATGTACTCATGGAGAGATTTATGCTATATGAAAACTCTTAGAGATAGGGCATGAGCAGACTGGCGGAGATTGTGACCCCTCATGCCTTCCTAATGAAACTGCGAAACCTGTACATGTAAATGCGCTGTGCTTTTCTGGCCGTTCAACAATCTAACATCATCGGTCACATGTCAAGTTGACTTTGTTAATATCTCTTAATGTAATTTAGTCCAGCAAATAGACAATATCACAAAATCCAAGCCCATGATGCTGCTTTTTCTTTCCCCATATTCATGGGAATGAGCAGAACAGTTTCCAGATGACTTCAAACCCATGATTTTAATCTTTCTTCGACTGTTTTATTTCTCATACATAACCTTATTTTGGGAGTTTATTGCTTTTGAACCCTGTCAAATTTCTAAGGCCAGCCACTCAATTCTGTACTTGATATTGTAGGAAGGTCATTGTCTTTTAATACCATTATCCTATATTAACTAATTAAAGTATATTAACCCAAATGGTCAAATCTCTTTGGTATAGTTTTGCAATTCAATTGATTGTCCACGATCAAAGAGATATCTCTCCCCCTGAAAATGGTGAGACCCATCCCATTTATTATTCCACATTCAAGATATACATTTCCCCATCTAGCAACAAGCCAAAGGTCAGAGTTCACTGTTGGTGCCGTCAATTATACATAAGATGGAAAGTTTGGACTAGATGCAATCAATCTATGAGATGCGGAGAACCTCATTCGGCATAATAAACATATCATATTCCCAAAAGCAAATAAAAGGCCTTTGTGGCCTTCAAAGTCGAAGGTTATATTCACATTGCTAAGTAGGGAAAAAATACTGACCTTGCCATGCACAGCACCATTTGACACCAAAACAGATCTATCAAAAACACAAAACTTTCCCCCATCCATGCGAGTAACAGCCCCACCTGCTTCTTCGACTATCTGCTCAGAGAGGAACGGACATTAAATAACATAGACATCGATCGGTTGGATATATAAGGTGAGTAAAGCGCCAAGGACAGAAGATATATGAGACTTAGATGGATAAAACTAAAATAGTTTATGAGGGCATTCTCATAATTTTCTTTATTTCTTTATCTGTCTCTTTGAGACAGTAGCTTTAATTTGGTTCAATCAGTCAAACAGTATAGTGAACATTTACCTGAAATCAGAGGCTTAGGCTGCTAATATAATTGATACACCGCACTAGTACCATTCAAGAGAAAAAAGAAAGTGATACTAAATTTACCCTCTGATCCAATAGCACCACATAAGTAAACAATGTTAATCTCACAAAGTGTAAGGGGAAAAAAATTTGTAATTCAACAAAAAGGAAACTTGTCATTTGGAGGACGTTACCAAAACTCCAGCAGCCATGTCCCATGGCTTCAGACGGTACTCCCAGTATGCTTCCGCAATTCCTAGAGCTACATGGCACATGTCAACAGCAGCTGCTCCGAGCCTTCTCACTCCCTAAATAATACAATGTATTGATAGATTAAAAAATAATGATATGTTGGTGACAACTAAGTGGGGTAGGCAGACATTGCGAGGGTAATAAGAAGGGAAAAAAAAGACAGACACCACTGAGAGAGAGAGAGAGAGAGAGAGAGATTATTCCTCATAGAAATAATAGCTGCGATATAAAAACATATACCCGGCTAATATCAGTAAAATCTTTAAATAACTCCATGTTGGTAGCCCACGGATCATCATGCTCGTAACCAAATCCAGTCACTAGAAGAGATTGCTCCACCTGTAAGGGGAAAAACACTTGTCTAAATCTTCAAGCCACACAAATTGCTCATTCCCTTCTACAATTGAAGTAGAGAAGCAATGCAAGGGAAACTTCCAACAATTATTATTGATTGTAAATTTGTTCTGATAAACTAGAAAACAAATGTCCAAGAGTTGTACGTGGCAATGCAAAAAAATAGAACTTATTATCAGCCTGCCCCTTCAATACCAATTTATGATCAAACTACTCACCACATCCGTTTTGCTTGACTGAATTTTTTGCCCATTACAGAATGCTCCTCCACCTAAAATATGAGAATAACTTATCCCAATTGAAAGTAATGAATAAGGATAGTTGGGTTTGTACATAAGAGTAAGACAGTTACCTGCTGTGGCAGAAAACATGCGGGTATTCCAGCACATAGGGCCTCCAACGAACTCCACCTAGATATTTTATCACATTCTCAGAGTTCCTCAATGTGCGAGCTAGTCTAAGAACCCATAACTTCCACATGAATTTGGGGGAAGCAATTTCCTAGCAGACTCAGGGACAAGTAAGAGGCATTTTACACATTGGAATTGACCCATGCTGCCATGCTTGAGGACTGACTTTATATCTCCATTCAAAGACAGGACAAGTGTTTCTGGAATTCACAAGCAACTTTGAAGTTGATTCGACTTCAATGATTTTAGCAGCAACGTAAAAGAATATAACGGCTGAAATAGCAATAAAGATACTGTTTGAACCACGGTGACATCTTACCAAAAGTAGAAAAGAAAAACTTCAGAAGAAACCGGCAGCTTTACTTTGTTTCTTCAAAGTTACATGTCCATATAAGTCAAGTTCTTTCTCATTCGATCCATACTCGACTCTGGAACTACTATAAGTCTATAATCCATGCAAGTTCAGTCATTTACGGGCTTGAATGGTCCTACAATCAATACTAAAACTATGCGCAATAATAACATGAGCTACAAAGACATACCACTGCTGCAGCAGCAGGATTTCCTCGGAAAAGAACTCCAACAGAAACTGCAAAGCTAGGGTAACCATGGGCAAAGTTTGTCGTCCCATCTAGAAACACATGAAATTTCGGGATGATTATTGTCCAGGACAAGTGGTTCCATGAGAGAGAGAGAGAGAGAGAGAGAGAGAGCTAATTAATGAAATAATAAAGAGAAATACATTTGCAGTATTACAGATGCTTGAAAGGTCCGAAATGTTTTCAAACTTTATGCAATATGCTCATCTCAAAAATCCTGCGTAATATTTTTAAGTGATAATAGCAGATAACTGTTTCTGCTTTCCAACATCATGCAATATCATTTATAAAGCAGAGGAGTGGTGCCAAACAAATAGAGCAACAAAAACGCACCTCAACTGGTGAGCTTGAGAGAAATCAAACAGAAATCAAACAATTAGGCACACAATCAAGAAGGTTGAGAGGACATATGAAGAACGTTAAGAAATACAGACTTATGAGGCTAATATGAGATATTTACATGGGGGGTGGGGCAACTTCTGTATTATCTATGGAATTCGAACAATTTTTTAGGAAAGCAAAAGGAAACAAGTATGCTATGGCAATTCCACCCAGAGGGAAATGGGAATCAGTGATATATGTTCTTATTGTGCTCAAAATGGGCTAAATTTGAAAAGGTTGGGGAAAATTTACAAATAATTGGGCTTTTTTTGGCGATTTGGCCAGTATACCAACCAAGCAACAGAGATTGCTAATGGATTAGCATCATATTAGGGAAAACAATCTTGCTCTTCAAATATAACTACAGTACAGTGGACAACAATGCAAATAGAGGTTCCAGCAGCAGAACAAGATGATTTCATAGGTCTAGTATGCTTTAGCGTCCTCAAGTGGAGGAAAAAATCTAGCCATTGTGCATAGTGTCTTGTCCCAGACAGACCAAAATTGCAGGATTTCACTTACATTAGCAAACAATCATAAGATGAAGATGAGTAAAAGTTGAAGAAGAACAGTTTATCATGAAGGAGAACCTTCAGATATTCACATCAACCAGTTTTAAAGGAAGTTGCAAACAATGGCTTCTCACAGTTCAAGACAATGAGATTTATGGAACAAATGGACGACTACTATGGATGAAAATGAGATAAGGGCATTCAAATCTAGGAATATGATTATAAGATAAGCTCCATTGTCCTTTCATCGATTAATTAGAAAGTGAAAAAAAGATAGACTCTGTCAAGAATACAACTTTGAAGTTCAGAAATTTTTATACTGCCAATTGACCAAATACTCAAAAAAAGAAGGAAAATCAAGAGAATATCGGATTCATGGGTTTCCACAAGTACATACCTAATGGATCAATGCACCAAAGATAACCAGACGATGAATCTCCAATTATTCCTCCTTCCTCCCCCAAAATTAGATGATCTGGAAAATTCTTCCTCACAACATCTAAAATTGCAGCCTCACTCATTTTGTCTGTTCTGCAAGTACATTTCCAAAGCTCAGAAACAAGAATTTGATGAGTTCTCTGACCAGAATGCTGTGCTTGACCCTATGGACAGGGTTTGTTGTAAGGTCATTACGGTTTGCAAGCATTCAATTATTGTGTGGAATCTCCTATAGATAGATTGCCACAATTTGCATACTCACAGGCATAACCTAAATCTTAACTGGCCAAATTTTAAGGCTTGCACCATCCTATGCTGCATTAATGTACTTTTAACAACAAAATGCAGAAGGCAAGTATAAAAGCATAAAAATTGCATTAACTCAGCATCAAATTATCATTCTTTAAGGCATATGCAACCACAATACTGTGAATTTCAGTCTTCTTTTTTCTACTCTTTCAAGAAAGATATTAGGCAGGATGAAATTGACCAAGTGCAGGGGTTATCTGAAAGGAGAGCTCAAGAACTCACATTCAAATGATAATCAAACAGTATAGATCGAAGAGGAAGGATCAATCAGCTGCTCAACTACATTATGTTCACTGGTAATATGTAATCAGCTATGCAATGAGTTGAGACATGGACAAACATAATATTCTTTAACCCTGCATAATGACTAACTTTAGTACAGGCAAAAAAGGACATCAGAAGAACAACATCTCAAGTCAAATGAAAATACGTTAAAAGAGCATTCAGAGCTTTTCCGCTGAAAAAGAGCATTTCAAGCCACCATTTGCAGAATTTGGCTGTCTAGCACAGTGGATGTTTACATTATGACAAGAGCAGAGTTACATAGTAAGCATCATCCAGAGGTCTATGCAACAAAGTAAAAAGCCTACCATAGCTATGGCAAGCTATTGCCCTTAACTCGTATTCAGTAGGAAAAAGAATCTTACTCGGTCACCAAATCAGTTAGTCCTTTGTAGAAAATATTCCTGGGCTTATTAACAGCATCCATAACAACCTGAAAGAAATAGTAGTGACAGAATCAAGATTTGCCAGAAAGTTATAAAAGAGCATTTTCCAGGACAAACAGGATAGAAAAGGGAAAGCATCTCCACACAAGTTGATATTCCTCATCATCTTTTTCCCTATAAACTTGAACATTCATATTAGCTGCAATTCTACAGCAGTTAGGCATCGTTTGCATTAGAATCACACATGTGCGAGCGCAATGCCCTGCTGTTTTCTCCTTACAAGAAAGGAAGACCCCAATATTGATTTTTCTTTTTCCCATTTTCCCTCTTTTCTCATCATTCCTGCAAGAATCAGGGGTATCATAGAAAAAATCTCAATTCCATCTTTAGCTTGCATTTCTGCGTGAAACTGATCATTTCTACCTAAGGGGAGATACCCATTTGATTGCTACCCAAATGTTGTCATAACTGATTCATTCTCGATAAAGTCCATTGATTAGGATAAATTTCGATCACAAAACCTTCCTTTTCTCTTTTCCATTTCCATTTATGGAGTACTCCTGACTCAACCTCAAACACGACACTCTCTATCTCTTCAAGAAAACAGAAGAACAAGCGCTCATAAACTGAACGGGCACGAGAGACCTGAGCACCGGTCTTGGCGGCAGTCTCGACGACTTGGGCGAGCTGACTACCAGGGATTGGTCCAGTCGACGTAGCACCCACTCTCGGGTACGAGGTGCCGGAAGACACGACGGCCCTCACGCTGAGCGTCCGCCCTTGATTTGCGCTAAAGGACGGAAATTTCAAGAACCCACCAAGAGAACCTTGACGGGTCGTGCGGGGGAACGACTGGCGAAGCTTCTGACCGAGGGGCGGAACCCAGTTGAGTTCTCGAGCGAATTTGAGAGGGGCGCTGGCCGAGAAGACGAGAGACCTGCCCATGTTTCTGTGCCGGCTGCGTCGAGCAGTTTGTCGTCGAATGTAGTTGGTGACTTCGATCGTCTTCTTAAGGTGGTTGGAGGCCTGGCTACGGCTGGAATCTAGGACTGCGCACTTGCGCCACAGATTCCTTTAGTACGCATTTCGGATTTGAACGCTGTTTTCGACTGCTTGATGCCCCAAAGGTATGATTTTTCGTTTCCTAGTATGATAAAGTTTGTTCCTTTAACATGATATGGTTTTTCTATCTGAACTCGCTGAACATTCTTGTTACATACATTGGATTTATACAGGATAACAAGATATAGAATATTACTTTATAATCAATAGAGGTAATCCCAATAAGTTTAGCGAAAAAAAAAAAAAAAAAAAAAAAAAAAACTGTGCGCCAGATGGTAATTCCCACCTTAATTTATTTCCCCAAAAAAATGCCATGAAAAACTTGTGTACAAAGAAGTGGCAATGGGCCGGACCGGGGCAGGGTAGGGCGGGGATCGGTGTTCCTTGTCCCATCTCCGCCAACACCTCGTCGCCATACTCTAACTTCCCCATTCCCACCCCTAATAATCATGTTTGGTCCAGCCTAAGGACCTTAAACAGCCTATTTTAAGGTCCTTAGGCTGGACTGGACCACATATGGTTATTAGGGCCTCCCTAGTTTTTTAAGATTTTTAAGAGATAATCAATTTATTGAATGCAAAATCTTGTGCAATAAAAAACTCTAACAAAAATTTATGATTCGATAATAGTATTAATGTCAATGTAATATAAAATCTAAGACCATTTACTATTTTGACGAAAATTAACTAGATGTAACATAAAAACTTGGCTTGTGAGTACTTTTGAGATAAGTAGCACTGTAATATTATTAGTAGGGACATAAATTTAGAATAAATTATCTGAATTTAGGATAATCAAGATAATTATTATGTAATCCAAGAAATTCCATCTTTTGGGTTTACAGTGATGTAAGTTTATATTTTGAGATGAAACTGTGGATATTATATTACACCTGCTAAATTTATTTATTTTTATTATTTTCCTTTACCCCCAGCATCGATGCCATTTTTTACTAGCATAATGAATTAGACAAGACATCAAAGATATAGGAGATGATAGGACCTCATTGGGCTCAGCCTTACAAACCAACCCACATAAGAAAGATTAATCAATGGTATCACTAAGGGTGTGCAAAATACCTGGGAACCGCCCGGACCGTCCGAAACCGCCCGGAACCGGCGGTTCTTGAGGGAACCGGTCCGGTTCCCGGTTCCAATTTATGGGAACCGGTGGGTACCGGTCCGGTTCCTGGTTCCATGGGCGGATCCGCTCGCCCGTCCACTCACCTGGACCGAACCGGAACCTTTTTAATATTTTAAAAAAAAATTACTAAAAGAAACCCTAGATCTTATCTCACTCCCTTCTAGGGGTGTGCAAAATACTCGGGAAACGCCCGAACCGTATTTGTAAATTCGTTACGTTTACTTCTCCCACCGTCCGCATCTCCACATACTTAAATTTGGTTTTTTTTTTCTTTGGCTTGCTTTGATGTCACGTAATCATTCTACGTTGAAAACCAAAATTGTTTCTCGTCAATATCGGTTCCATTGATCCACCTGGGAACCAGATCGGACCGGAGGTCCGGTTCCCGGGTGGATCCCGGTTCTAGTTTTTTGGAACCGGTCCTTAGTGGGCGAATCCCGGTTCTAGGTCGGGAACCGCCCGCCCGGACCATGCACACCCCTAGGTATCACAACGTAATTATTTGCCTACATAGTTTTGACTTCTTCCCATCTTTTGACATAATTTATTAAGCTGTAAGCATAAGTTATTGGCCTCCCAATTATTACAGTGAGTTGGGTTCAGGGGGACTTTGAATTGAGGAATCGAAGGTCATATGTCCAAAATCATACCAACTGCAAATAAATTGCTCTTGGTTAGGTCAATTGTACCGGTGAGAAGCTTAGAATTAATTAATTCGTAGGGCTTTACAGGGTGTCTCAAGGGTCTCTAGATTTATTTATTTTTTGGTCGAAGGTCTCTAGAAATGAACAGGGCCTATTTTAGTACATTGAGTAGAGGTGGATATGGTTTTAGGGTAGAATTGGGCATTGGATCGATTCTCACTAGTCCTATTCCATATTCTAGGATATAAAATGTAGGTTTTAGATTCCGAAAATTAAAGAACAAGTTTCGATGGTTAAGTTTAAGGTTTCATTAGAACCTTGAATAAGTCTTTTTTTTTTTTTTTTTTTGTTCTATATTTTCGCTTGATCCTATAGTATTCCATGACAGAATGTGTAATCTAGAACCACTAGTTTGAGTAGACACACACACATATATATATGTATGTACGTACGTAAGTACGTATATGATGGAAAGATAAAAAGTATGACCTGCACCTATCATGCATGACCCGGTAAAATTCATTTTACTTTTACTAGCAAATATGCATCATACCAATTGACGT
Source organism: Eucalyptus brandiana (assembly GCA_014182725.1). NCBI lineage: Eukaryota > Viridiplantae > Streptophyta > Magnoliopsida > Myrtales > Myrtaceae > Eucalyptus > Eucalyptus brandiana. The sequence continues at coordinate 20,231,728 of CM024672.1, read as the reverse complement.
TTTAAAAATCTTTGAATTATTAAATAATGGAATATAATTATTGTTAATAGTATACAAAATCCTAATTTAGTTATAACTTTTCAATTTTGCTAATTTAGTCTTAAAACTTTGCATGAAAGTTCAATGTAGTCTTTCCAGTCAATTTTTGCCTAAAATCGCCGACCGTGTAGGATGGCCATTGATGACCGACCCAACACTGCCTAGTGATTTCTAGCAAACAATTGGCCAAAAGGACTATATTGGAATTTTGCGTAGAGGTTTAGGACTATGTTGACAATTGAAAACTTTATGGATGAATCGACATCCCTACCAAATGTTTAAGATTGATCGAGTAATTTACCATGGACACAATATGCAAAATAAGTAATAGAGTATTTGGGGAAAAAAACAGTTGATGGAGACTCTTTTTCTGAAAGTACTACAGATAGACTGCATTAGAGCATGCAGGCAAAGTAAGTATATTTCCTAAATGGGAAGCAAATAATTCAGAAACTGTAAATTAAGAAATCTACTACGTCTCCCAGAAAAGGCAACCAACAGCAACATATCTCCCAACAAGAGAAACAAAATCAGTTTATCCAGCTAAGACACGCTTGAGTGGATGATTTTTCCTTGCATTTCACATTCTTTGCGTGATCTGGTCCACAGAATTTTCATGAACTGGGGATATTTATGTGACTAGGGCCATCTCCTATTCGTCCTCATTCTTCATGCAGCAAGATCTTCTTGACAAGACAGAGAGAGAGATGCTGGGCTTTGGAGAAAAGGTGGTAATGATCGTGGCCGTGCTAGTGATGTTAGGGGTGAGAGGTTCAGGGGCCGAAGGGAGAAAACCAGTGCTCCATAGGGTTGGAGGAGGACAGAACACATGGACACCGAACGTTAACTTCACCAATTGGTCAAGTCATGAGCAGTTTTATGCGGGTGATTGGCTCTGTAAGTCACGCTTTCTTTCAATGTTTAAAGCAGCGGTTCTGTGGTCTGCTAGAAAGTCTTGCAGATGTGTTGTGTTTGGTCTCCTTTGTCATGCAATTTAGTGTTCTGCCTTGTGGTTCACCTGCATCATGGAGATTCACAACCGAGTTATGTGGTGAACGATGCGAATTCAGCATCCTCGACTATGTTTTTGTTTCTTCTAAGATAATACCAATGAAGATGAAATCGAAAATTACTTCACAAGTCAAAAAACCAGATTGTTTATATGTATTGGTTTGTGATGATGCAAAACCAAGTTGGGTTTTAGACGTGCTTTACCAATTTGAGCAGATAATTCATCTGATTCACTGGATGACGTGTTCTAACTTTTTAAGTTCTTTGTCACGTTTTATCATTCCAAAGACTTCGGATTCGACAAGACTCAATACAACGTCCTAGAGGTGAATGAGACGAGCTATGACAAGTGCATCGACACAGACTTCATCACAAATGTTACCAAGGGCGGTCGGGACGTGTTCAATCTCATTGATGCAAAGCCTTACTACTTCATCTGCGGCAGAGGTTACTGCTTCAACGGGATGAAGGTTGCCGTCAACGTCACAGTGGCCCCGCCCCTGCCCCCGCCATCCCCAACTCTGCCCAAGAAAGGCGGTTCTCCTAGTTCGGTTGGCGGTGTGAGTCAAAGGATGATCCTTCTCTCGCTGCTTGCTGCTACATTCCTGCTCTGCTCATGACAAGCTCAGAGCCAATAGGAGTTTATTCAACTAAATATCTAGTCACTGATTGTAATTTTTGAGTTGCATTTAACAAAGCTTGTGTCTAGCCGGTGCGTGTGTTAAGCTCATGGCTTTCGTATAGCTACTGAAAATGGTGTCACGGATGACATCCAACTTCGGTTTATTTAGGTTTGAATTGTGATATAGATACTCGTCACAATCACTCTGTCGTAAAACCATGGCAAATTTTTCTAGCATGTGTTCCAAGTACTGTTTCATCTGATGTCGATAGCTATCAATCAAGGGTCAATCTCTAGTCTCATCTTGCTTTGGCCTGCATTCTTTTAAGCTAATCTATTCAATTGACCTCCATTTTATGTGGTCCAGGGCATCCTCTTTGGTTGAAACCTGAAAGATGTAAAAAAGTTTGATCACATTCGCTCTTCAAATGGCAACTGCAGTGCATTAATGGGGAGGTTTTTCTTGTGGCCGATGCCTCAACCCAAGATGCTTCATGAAATCGGTATTCTAAATGACATGGCATGATCTAAGTAGATGCCTGATGGAAGTGAGTTCGAAGCCCCGGACAGAAAGATTCGTTTAAATATCTATGAACACAACAGCTCATCTGGTTCGTCGATTCCCATGAATTATCTTCATACACCTAGGTTGTTCTTTTGCTCGCGTGTGCACTGTGTAAATGTGTACAGGGTATTTGTACAAGGGCCAAACCAGTTCCTGGCAAGTTCCAACTTGTAGGGGGTCAAGAGAAATTTCCTGGAACTGGCCCTGTCAAACCATCTAGAAGCAGCAAAGGACATGAGATAAAAGTAAGGCCAACCGTTTGAAAATCTCGGCACTTTGGAACATTCTAATGAAAGAACATGCATGTTTGACCCGTCCTGGTAGCTTTTTTTCCTTGGCCTTTTTCATGGCTAATTGCTCTCCTACAATGACAGTTGATTTCACACCACAACGCGTTTCTTGCAGCCACCAGCTGTGGACTACATCTGCACAGGCCTGAGTTGAAACACTTCACCGTATTTGACCCTCACAAACATTAGAAAAGCTTTAAGATAAGAGCTTCAAGCCTGTCTCTCCCTGCTTCACCTTTTCCCTTTTGCATATTGAGAGAGAGAGGAGAGAGAGAGAGAGAGAGAGAGAGAGAGAGAGAGAGAGAGAGATTGAGTTCGATTCTGTTACCTGAAAAATCCTAGGAGAACAGAGCTGAGATGGGTCAAGACTCGCACTACGGACCTCCAGGTATAAGTCCCTTCTTTCAGGATGCTCCGAGCTGCTCTAAATTGACTAAATGTGCATTGAGAAACAGATCTCTTGATCAAATCCATCCCCTTAATTTTTACCGGTCTAATTTCCAATGTTAAGTGCAGCTAATAATCGCTGATCTGTCATAGTTTTCGCTTTAGTCCCCTTTATGGGGGCATCAGGCACAAGTCAGTCTTTCCAGTGTGTCCTGAGGCTAGGAAACTGGAAACCCGACACAATCCTCCATCCAATGTTAAATTTTGATTTCTTTTTTGAAAGAATGATTCCTAACCATAGGATAGTTTGTAAATTCTTTAGCATGTCCCACTGATGCATAGTGTCTGACTATGGGGCTGGAACTTGAATATAATACAGGGATGTATCCTTCTCTGCCCCCTTCAAGTCCTCCCCCATCCGCTCCTGAACTGCCGCTGGGCCACATTTATCCTCCGCCGCCGCAGGTTGATCCTCCACAGGCTACAGTACATGTGTACCCTCCGCCGCCTCAGATGTATCCGAATGTGTCGACCCCGTCGTATTCATATCCACCCCCCATCCAAGTGTATCCTCCAGCACCACCACAGTCTTATTCATATCCGCCACCGCAGCAGCCATCGGGTCATGGCTACCCTCAAGGCCCTTACGTGGTTCCGCCACCGGTTGGTTACCCTTCGAAGGATGGCCTGCAGGGCTCCCAGCAAGCGCCACCGCCACAGAAGGCGAAAAATAAGAAAAGGGGAGATGGGTTCTGGAGAGGATTGTAAGTGCTCTCTCTCTCTCTCTCTCTCTCTCTCTCTCTCTCTAACGCTCACGCACACGTAAACCGTGTATTATGATTTCCAATGCCAAAAATGACTCAACATCATGAAATTAAGTTTAATTTTTTGAAAAACGATTTAACTTAATTAAATTAGTGATATCACATAAGCATGTTAGGGTGACATAATAGTCGTATAATATATACCGGCATGTACCCATGGTCTCTTTCTTTCTCTCTACATATGTTGATTATTCTTCGATTAATCAAGATCCGTTTGTCTACATGTGCAGCTGTGCTGGGATGTGCTGCTGCTGCTGTTTGGATATATGCTGTTGAATAATGCCTTCCATGGTGCGGCTTCCTCATATTGATGTGGACCTCTTTGCTATGCCAAACAGAAACAGAATTTTCTTTGTCTTTTTGCATGGATCTTGTGTCTCGTTTTTTTGCTTATTCATCTCTTTATTGTTTCTGTCGATGAATTAGAAGGGTTGCTGTACTATCTGCAAGAGAGGTTATGACAGAGCATATAGAGTGAAACTAAGCTGGACTGAAGATTCAGACTGCTTTGTGGAGATGTCATGTCACGTTATCTTCTTGTAATTATATGGTGTGACCGTGTGAACAGTTTTAGCATATAAGAATCTAAGAATCGATGTTTCACATTGCCATTTCATCCTTCCATTCTTATAGTCGGGACGCATTCATTTGTTTAATTTCCGGGTGCAGCGAGAGTCAAACAAGCTTGGCCTAAGCACTCGTCGAGAAGAGCAAGCCATTGAGAGTCTGCCACCGAGTAACCCCATCAATCGATGATTAAGATAAATCGAGAGGAAATCATAACTCGAGAAAATACGAACTTCGTTCGGATGATAAAGAGAGGACGAAGACGGACAAATAAAGAGAGAATCGATTCTCGTTAGACTCGTCTATTCCTCCTCTCCAGTTGGGTATTACAAACCCTCAATTTCGTTCAGAATATATAGAGCCAAGTACCACTGAATCACTGTCGAAACGATACCATTCATTTCCCTCATGCCCCAAAGAAACTGTCAAGCTGTATTCAGTCACCGACTCCATGCATCGTTTGATACCAAAACAGCTCGTAACTTGGGAATGACCGTTCTAGCTGCCATCCATAAGTTACCAACCTTCCTGGAAAATGGACTTCTGATAGCATATGTACATTTGTTCTCCATGAATAGATGATGGGTCTTCCATTACAAAACCCAGAACGATCTTCCAATGTTATGTTTCATCAAGGCAATTGCCACTAGTGATGCTTATATTTACAATACGCACATTTTGTACACAACCAACATACTACTATACACAGCACTGCCCAAATTGCGGGCTTTTCTTTCACACGGTGTGAGTAACTAAATTTAGGCATCAACAGATACACTCAAGGCATTGAGCTCAACCTGTTGCTTGCCCTCATTTTGGGGGTGCACGATCACAGTGGCACAAGCCTCGGCCCTAGAAGATTGGTGACCTCCGTCTTGGGAAACGGATATGGTGCTTACTGAGGGCATTATGGTAACCTCTCCTTGGTCACCATTGGCATCTTTGGAAATGATTTCCCACTCCTCTTTGAGTGAAGTCACCTCCATGCCCTTCTCGTGGTGTCTTTCCATATCAAACGTGGTGGGTAGAATCACATAGTCGTTAAGCGGGTTGTAGTAGGGGTCCGAATCTGCCTTTAGCCAGTGCTTCAGAATGCGGAAAACATGATGATCACACAGAATTCCCCGGTGCTCCCCGGGTACTCCGACTCTTGCAACCGCTTCAAGCCCATCTGCCTGAATATGAAGAGACCAAGACCATTTGTAAGTGGAGAATCTACAGCAAATTAGGGCATGTTTCTTAGCCTAGATAAACATTATCCAAATCAAGTCCAGATAGAACCCCAGACAAGTTATCTGAGAACTAGGGTGGCTACAGACTGTCCCGCTCAGATTGTGTAGAAAAGAAATGAAAGAGGTTACATGAAAAGAACAGCACTCCCGACAATGAGCCAGCGGCACCCCAGGGGCATCGCTATGAACCACTGCGCTGTGATCGTTCCTCCTTGATCACCTCTTCTCTCAAACCACTGATGAGACCACCATAATGGCATTCACTGTCAACTCACACTGAGGACTACTCTCTCTCTGGTGACCAATGCGACAAATGCGACCAATGCAGTGGGCGCCTACTGCAGCCAACTAGGTTCAACTGCTGTTGCCCTCAATTAGATTAGACTTTTGTGGCTATTATTATTAGAATAACTTGTTATTTAATATTTTCTAAGTATTATTAAATCTTTCGACCCACTAGGTCCACCCAAACACCAAATAGGCAAGGATATGTCTAGATATGCTTTCATATCTGGTGTGTCCTATCCAAACTTATTTCTTAGAAACCAAATAGAGCTCTTTATATGGAAGAAAAACTTTATTGGCACACTCATTACATAGTTGTAGATCCTAATATAAGAGACACAATCACAAACTCTTATCTGGTCTTATAAGAGATAGTCATAGCCCAAAATCAGCCAGTAGCTCCATGAGAATTTTGCCAAAGTCAAATAAAGAGGGAAAAGCAGATGAGTAAATACAGGTTGCATGAGCTATAGTCAAGCCCTCCACTAACTGGTCTAGCAGTTCAAACTAACAGGTCCAACAGATTGTAGGTTCCATACCTTAGCTGATTCAGTCGGAACTGTTCCATCACCATCCACACATATATAATCAGGCTGAAATTCAGAAAGCAGGAATCAGCTTCTCAACTACTTAAGAGAAAACAGGTACCAAACATGAAATTCATGATGAGGACATGTTAATGAAAAGTTAAAATAGCATGCATCCTTCTGGACTCTAGCTATAGAAAAAGAGATTTGCATATGTTGGCTCCACTCAAATAGACCAAAGAGTTATGTTCACATCCCCTTTTCACTGACCAGGTAAAATTGAAGATCTTGCAAGTCCGTAACAGGCATGTCCTCACTGCCATAGCTGCACAGAACACAACACCACTAAGATAAGGAAAGTTGATGTGAAACATGTATGTATTTTATAGACAGCGTCCAATCTCACGTAAAAGAGATTTTCTAAAAAATATGTAAGTTGTAGAATTGGCATAGAGAAAGTAGAAATGAAGCACTTCAGCCAGACATTACCAAACACTGTGTGGTGTCTCCAGATTGGTCGCATATATATTGTAGAATTTCACCCCAGGCGGAACTTTAGCACAAGATAAAATCCTGCGGGTCTCATGAGCCCATTTCAAGATTTCCTGGTTAAATGGTAAGGAAATGCTCTCACCATCATAATCAACCTGTTATTGAGTCCAAATAATTCATTAGTTAACAAACAAAATGAAGTAGATGGTAGCTCATGTTGGACAAAAATATTGAATAATATTAGGCCTAAAGTACTATCTATGTGAAAAATGACGTGTCATTAGAAAAGGAGAACCCTCCTTTTCTTAAAAGTGAACCTAACACGGTGTCCAGGCTCAACTCAGTAAGGGTTCTAGTCAACTGATAGGTAGGCCATGACGAACTAAAGTTCATAATGGGGAAAAAATGAATTAAAAACCAAATGGACCTAAAGCAGGGAAAATCTGCAAAAAATATCTTGCATAACTGCAATCTACGAAAATATATTGTGGATATCAAAGGAAAAGGAATTGCAGAAAGGGTTCTTTAGACAAATGAAATATTAACACTCAGTTATGTTTAGCAGCATCTGGATAGAAGATACACTAAAATTTCAAAGTTGAAATGCTAAAAAATGAGATCTCGGATATCTTACTAGTTCAGTACACACATTGTTTTAAGACTTTAGCCCTTCACAAACAAAATTCACTTTACTTCAAGCGGGACAGCTCCGAAGATAGAATTGGCAGTTTTTCGTCCAGACAGAATAAGAAATGCATAACTTACCGTATTACTTGAAAGTGCTTCAGCGAATATATTTACACTCTCAGAAGGGGTGTAAGACTCAAGGATCATATGGGTATCACCACAATCATCAAGCTTCTTCCTCCAGATCTCTAACACTGGGGCATGTTCCCAGGTAAAGTTTGGACATGCCATCAATTCATAGAGTGATGGGCATTCAATCAGCTGAGATCAACAGCCACAGCACGTTATTATGTACGTTCTCAGCAATTTCAGGAATACAAACAGGTAAGTGGATAAGAGTACATGATTCTGCTTGCATACAAGTTTTCATGAGCAACTACATGTTCAGACAAAGATGTTCAAATATGTGAAAATATAGTGGGTGGGGAAGGAAGGGGTTTGGGGTTAAGAGAAGAAGAAAGAAAGAAAAAAAGGGGGGGGTTGGATGACGTGGATGACACTGTATGACACTGTAATGTACACAGAAATATGAACCACTAACAAGTCATAGGCAAGTCAAAACGCTCATGGTCCTCTTTTACCCTTCCTGCATATAGCGCAAGTAATCAATGACCCACTATTACACACTACTGCCGTTACCTAAATAACCAAACAGCGGCTACTTCAACCGAAATCACATACGTACCACTAGTAATTGTTCCAGTCTGTTTCCTCATGGGTATCATAACAAAGTACAACCTAACTATTGTGTGGACTAATGGAATTGTGATGACACCCAGAACATTTGGACTTGTCTGTCAAGAGATCAAAACTAATTTCATTCAGTCAGCAACTTTGAGTAGGCCCCTCCTACTTAGTGATTCCTACTGAATCTAACATTAAGTAACAGTCCTTCACACATTATTGAATCACAACAGGATACACAGAGATATCCTTCTATGTGTCATAATTACTCTAAGGATCACTACACAACCCATTAAAGGACCTCAAGATGCTAATCCACAAATAGTGATACAAGAAATTTGAAAGAACTCATTTATGGAATGAAGGCGCTTAAATTCTTAACTTTTTTTAATTTGCAGCACTCCTTAAAGTTATCAAACAAACTATAAGTCAAGCAGAAAATATTTGATTTCTCATAGTCTGGCTATAAATTAGTAAAAGAAATGCTTTGGCGGCATTTGAGACTGCTTTTGTATGTTTATCACTATGTATTCGTTAGGCAATTATAAAGTGTCTAAGCTAGCCAATATGCACTTTTCATCTTTCACTCCTAACTTATGAAGTGAAACAAAGAAAAAGGAGGACAGCCATGCACTGATCACACATTTTCGGTTCCATATCAACAACATATACTGTGTTAACCTTGACAAAAAGAAGGTCAACAAAACTGAAGTGCTTCACAGATACGTATGCATATAACTGTGAAGATAGCATACCAGCTGATGCATGCTCCACTTTGAAATGAAAAAGTTTTGCTCCCAGCCATCCACAAATGACATCCCATTCAGAAAGGTAGATGTGACATATCCGGGGGCACCTGGAATATTTAGATTTTCAGTATGTTCATAAGATGCCAATTCTAACCTTTATGTACAATTGGATAACAAAGTATACAAAGTATTCTAAGCTTATCTTGATTATGCCAATGAAATCCTAAGTTAGACAATAGGACAAGTAGACACACAACTAATTATTTTAACATGAAAAATTATTTTTACGACAAAAAAGAGGGTTCACTAGATACTCTGAACTTTTAATTATCTATTTTAGGAAAAATCTAGAGAATTTTTTATAAAATTTACTTGCTCGTTTTCTTATTCAGTGATAGACAAGCAGTTTTATGGAAAACATATATATATATTGGGGTAAGTGTTTTCCACAGGAAATGGGATGAAAGAAAAGGAATAAAAGTTTTCTAACTAACAAATCTACAGGGGAAACGGATGTATGAGCTTAGTCAAAGAGCAATGAACAAAAAAAAGCAGTACAACTCTAAAAGATGATTCTTACCCTGAAAAGGTGCAGCTATAGCAATCCAATTCTTCACATACTTTGCAAAAATCTACAGAAGAGTCAAGTGGCATGTTCTAAGTAATTATTTTTAAATGAAAATAGGTAAAAGAGACAAAAGGGAGAGAAAGGAAAAGAGAGATTCAGATTAAAAATATATCACTGGTAAAAGCAAAAATAGATGGCATCAGTTTTATAAGTTCCATACATCACTGTGCAGGCACATAAAGCACTTCACTAGAAGACCTCCCATAGAGTGACTGATAATGGTCATCTTCTTCCCTCCCGCAGCATTATATACACATTCCAACTTTGCAGCCAAACGCTCCATTGTTTCTTGAAACCTAAACATTGAAGAAAGAGTAAAACAACCCAGAAATGCTAGTGGCCGCAATCACCCACACAAACACAGAGAGAGAGAGAGAGAGAGAGTAAAGCCCATCCTGAAGTTCTAGGTATTAGAGTCCAACCCAAAAGCTAAAGTCATGAAGGGAGACCACAGATATATTAGACGGCAACCCATCGGAACTACAATGTATTAGAGTCCAAACCAAAGCTAAGTAATTAGATGAAGGTAGACCACATGTTTATAAGTTAGTGACGAATGGGGATAGATATAAAATATCAGAGCATAAAGAAATTGAAGCATGATTATGCTATCATGTCAAAAGGTCCAACCCAAAAATTTTGAGCCAGCAGGTGGAGGCAAACAAGTGATGTACTACTTTAACACTACACACATTGCATAAGTTGCACTACAGGTAGAGGAGCAGGATCTATGGCGACATGAAGACAAGAGTCCAAGACACGATTTAAAATAAAAGATATACATGTCAAGTGCAGTTAGCTTGTAAGTCTAACATGAAGGTAAAGAACTGCTATGCATCACATAAATTATCGAGCTAGATATAGTACTCAATATCACAGATAATATTCTCCTAATAGACTTAATTGCATGAACATGGGCTTCATCATAAGCCCCTAACTATTTTATTTAGCCTCTTCTAAGCCCGATGCCGAATCTACTGGAACAAGATTCAGAGGCTTGAGAACATGACTGGCATATAAATGTCCCAGAGAATCTGTCAAATGGAGTACGCAAAATCACTTCCATTACTCATCAACATCTGAAAAGTTCATTTGGAGAAAAGGTGAAAAGTATTTTGCCAAAATTCTAACTTGCAGCTCAAACATGAGAGTTGCAACTATTTGGGGGTGGTGGTTAGTTGCATTGGAAGTGCTTTAAGGTGTGTTTGCAGATAGAAGGGTAGGCATGGTGCAAATAGAAGTACTGTTATAATTTCTTTTCTTGGTTGGTCGCTAACACTATTATAACAGGAGAACTATGCCATAGACGTACCTGTTACTTTGCCTGAAATCATACCCAAAACCGAACAATGTCTTCCCTTCCTGAAAACCCCATTTGATCATTTCGACTATCATGTCATGGAAATAGTATACACAATCACGCCCAAGGACCTGCACGAAAACAAAGTAAGACAGAGATACTGGTGAATAGTTCAAACTTCATTCGCAAGTCAGTGATAGTCATGATATCTAGCAAAATGAAGAGTAACTCTCATCCTATAAAACACTACTTGCTATAATCTCATTACAGTAAAAATTTCATCTTAAACTTCAAATCAACGTAAAAGATACATTTCATTGAGAGATGATACATACCATATCAGGGTCCAAAACATCAATGGCATACAGTCCATATCTGTCTTCAGGAACCACGATGTTCGTCTTAGGATCTAAGGAAACGGTCTTACCTATTTAAACAACAACATTTTGTTATTACATTAGAAAGATAACCTACGGGGAGGAGAAAATCACAGGCCAATGAGAATGAGTAAATCACTTTCAGCTACTTACAGTATCAACTCAACCAATGTCTGAATTAGACAATGCACAATATATGGAACATGCAGCTTACAAACTCTATCAACTATGCAGGAGCAGGCTATAAATGTATAGAAGCCTGAATATTCACATTAAAGACTTGATTTCTCCCGACAAAGATCAAAACCTTTATAGAAGAAGTCAGAGGTAATCTATCCATTCAATTGAATAACCAGAATGAAGTTCTTGCTCAATTTTATTTGGTAATCTCTGCTAAAGAACTACTGGAGCCAAAAAAGAAAAAGTAAAAGATTTACAATACCAGAACATGAGCACCTGCCTTCTCAGAGAAATAAAATGTTCTTATTTACGCATGTATTTGAAAAACAACCAATATAGAAGCTTATGAAAATAACACTCTCCCGTAAGTTTCTATTTATAAACCCAGCCACCTTCTCACTGGAATGAAATGATCTTATTAAAGTCACACAGTCAAAGAACTACCAGAATAGAAGCTTACAAAAATGACACTCTCCCCTGAGCTTTATATTAAACCCCAGCATTAATCAATGGCTTCTTGATTCTCTAATAAGTACTGACTTTGAAGTTGTCATATTAGTAACAGACCACAAACTAACTCCAAGAAGCTCCATATACGATCTGAAACTTCATATTGGGCTTGCTCATCTAGAAGGGGTGAAATCGACTCATTCTTTCACCATAATGACATTAACATTAAAGCCACAACTGAAGGTGGTATACGAAGCAGTTTAATGTAATCAATCCATACATCAGTCATCCTCCACTCTTCTTTCCCCAGTCACGCTTCAGCCATGGAGAGTAAATTCATCATAAAGCTATGATGATCTGATAAAAAAAAATCATTTTACAGCAAAGGAAGTACCAGAGAACTCTGCCTGAACCCAAACGCAACAACAAACACTAGAACCTACCGACATTCATCATCTCCTTTCCTAATCAACTCAGTCGAACCACTTCAATTAAATGACGTCTCAAGCAAGCTCATCCACTAAGCCTAGAAATAAAACAGAAAAATGCAAAGGACAAAAAAGAAGAACCGCGCTACAACTTCGCGGCGATCGACAGGGCAGAAAATTACCGACGGCAGGGTCGAAGCGCGACCAGAGCTTGGTCCGGCACTTGTAATCGGCCCCGAAGATCCGGACCCAGACCCTCTCGCCCTTGCCGTTGCTGCCGTCCACGGCGTGCAGTACCGATCCGGCGACCCCGGGCACGAGGAGGACCGGGTCGAGGTTCGGGTCCACGTAGGGCTGGGGCTTCCTGATCAGCTTCAGCCACTGCTCCACGGACTGCAGGATTTCCTCCAACAGCACCGCCATCCGCCCGCAATCAAAGCCCTAACACACCCGGTCCCGGCGCCGTCGCAATCTCGCCGTCCGCCGCCAAGTCGCCGGTAGTCGTCCGCCGGGGGGGGAGGGGGACTCACGCTTCGAGCTCGGAGTTCCGGGGGCGATCGGCGGTCGCGGCGGAAGGACGGAGGCAATCGGTGATCGGCGGTCGGCGGCGAGGATTTGGGGGAGAATGGGGGGAATTAGGGCTCGAATTATGGGGAGCGTCGGAGGGGGCGATGGAGATGGAGATGGAGATGGAAGCCTGAGGCGTGAAGATAAGACAGGAGTCTAGAGAGAGAGAGAGAGAGAAACAACGGTTGCTTCTGTTGACCAATTATAGCTTGTTCTGTAATATACGCTTACGTGTCTCTGAAATTCAGAAACCCCCGATAAATTATAAAAGTTGACAATGACATCACCAAGAGTGTTGATTTCCATTAAATTTTATTATTAAATTATTAAATTGAATAATATGTATCATTGAGATATATCAATTTGAAATTTTAATCTCCGTTTATTGTATGTACTTAGTTTTATGATTTTTCATAATATTAATTTAAATTAGCGAAATTTGATAAAATGATAAATTTATTATGAATGTATTAGTTTGGGGTTTTTAAAGGTTAAAAAATTAATTTTTAATTAAATTTGTTACATGTGTATTAATTTGAGATTTTTCATGATATTAATTCAAATGGTAACCACAAAAATCCACATTTATCTATTCATCAATAATGAAACTCTTGGTGCAAAAATAAGTGTACATCGATCCTTCACTAGTGGTAACTTCAAAGAGATTTTCTTTTTCTTTTATCATATGCTAATTTTATTTCTCAAAGAATATTAAAAAATAGATCATAAATTCATTTTTTAACCCATATATGGTTGGGCTAAATTATTATATAATTTAGTTATATTCAGTATATGGGTCATAAATTATTTATACAACTTAACTTAAACTTCATCCACATCTATGACTTTTTCTTCATTCTTTCTCAACCTTGCTCGACCTCGCACCACTCGCTATGCCCTTTCAGATCAAATCAAGACATAACTTTTGCTTATTCAATAGCAATTAAGGTAAAGTAGAGTCAGCTGGGATAAAATAAATCCAAATTTCTAATATAGTGGAGAAACATAGCATAAACGTACAGGTGATGTAATAAAATAAAATAATATAAGCACCTTAAATTATCTTTCGTATATTCAAATTTATGTTGATTCTATTAGATGAAAAGAAAGACTTGATAGGTAAGGCTTAGCTTGTCCTTTTTATTTTCCATGGACGAGCCTAGGCACTTGCCCAAGCTCACAAGTTCGGGCATGGGTAGGACCTTAGGAGGTTCTGGCTCAAGTAGGCCCGGCTAGAGCCCACCCAAGCCTACTTAATGAGCAGGTCTAGTCCCCATTTCACTTGAAATCACTTTTCAATTCCACTATTAGTCATTTTATTTTTATTATATTCTGTTTCATTGTGCCAAGCATAATACATCAACCAAAAGCTACTTTATTTTTATTTCACTAAACGTGTTTTCATATTTGACTTCTCACCGGTAATGCAGGGGGCAACTTTTTTTTTAGCTTCTAACTTGTGCTTACGACTTTTACTCCAAAATTTAATAATTAAAAAAGTCTTACTTTTTAAAAAATGATAAACATTTTAGATTTGCTTCTACTTCTGCTTCCGGCATTTCAATGTTTTCAAAAAAATTCCAGTCTTTTGCGTTTGAATAAATATCGAATGAGTGTAAAAAGTACTTGCAAAAAAGAAAAAAAGTGGAAAGTCGAAGGTTGGGCCAGATGGGCCATAAAGAGATATGTTTTAGATTTTTTTTTTTTCTTTATTGAACTGAAGCGGAAGCGAATCATAGATTGGGCCGTGCCCGACCCGAAACATTTCAGACCCAAGAAATCCAAAGGCTGGTACCCCCTTCCTCCCTTTCTTGGCTCAGGTACAGAAGGATGTTGACCCCTCCACACGTCCTTTGTTTTTTTGTTTTTTTTTTTCCTTTTTCTTTCTTTTGATTTAAGTGTATGTTTATCAAAAACTCTAGCACGTGATGTCCCCTTGTTACGGTTTTCCAACATCTGATTTCTGAATTTTGCAGTTGATATTTTTTGGGTATATATTGGCTGTTTTGAAATCTGATTTCTCCATCCGGTTATCTTCTTTGCTCAGGTCAATACATTATAAGCCAAATAATGTGGATGACAAGTGTTGATAATATATATATATTTCAAACTTATATATCCTTACTAATTTTCTTTTGGTAAGCATTCCGTGAAGTTATAGAAGTTATAGACATGTTTTTCAACTGTTTAGTAGAGGTGAGCATGAGTTTATGATAGAATCGGGAACTAAGTTAAATTAGCCATAGAAATTGGCATAATTTAAATTAGCCATAGAAATTGGCATAATTTCAAGTTACCATCATTACTAGTCTAGTTTCGGTTCCGAAAAAAGTGGAACCGATACCATACGGTTTAGTTTCCAATTCTTAGATAAGAGCTAGATTAGAAACGGGTCCTAAGATATTTTCAAGTGTCTTACATCATTGCTAGATTAGACAATACGGTACAAAGGCAACACAAACATCACATAATTCTCCATGAAGCAATCATTTGTTGTTGTCCTCACTATATACATAACCTTTTTATAAATTTGTTAAGTGTGAAAACATACAACCATAATGGCACATTAACTTGTTCTAAAGCTCTATTAGAGAGAGTTCTAAACAAGCATCTATTAGAGAGAGTTCTAAACAAGCATACTTGTGGCAATGCTAGTTCTCCATGACTGGAGAGGACAATTCTTTAGTAATCATCTCTACTCTTCTAATGCTGGCAATAGGGCCTTCTTCTTGTTTGGTTAGCATGTGTTGAAGTGCATGACCAAATTCATGAAAACAATTTCAACAACACATATATCCTCACAAATGTATAAATGACATATACCACTCAAAGGATGACGTTATTTCACAAAAGATAAATATGGATTTTTGTTGTAATGTTCATTTTCATTTTGCTTAACTAAAAATGAAACAAAAAAAAAAGAAAAAAAAAGGTTAGTCAGTTCTCAAGTAGACCATGGAACCAATTAATATTGTAGGTTCCAGGTTCTAGGATATGCATGGTAGGTACTTTTTTTTTTTTTTTTTTGATGATCCGGGAACCTGTACAGCTAGTAAACGGCAAGTAAACCCTGGGGTAACGCTAGTGGAGGACCCACCCCCCCGGCGTCACACTTAAGACACTAAATGCCTCCACTAGGTTTTGAACCCTCACCTTTTGGGGAAGGATATGGTAGGTACTTGTTGATACTTGATTTTTAGCTGGTTTCTGATTGCGATGGAGTCCTATTTCTTGACTAAACAGTGTCATTTTCATTTCTTTCTTTCTTTTGCACTGTTGTTTTTAAATAATTTTCAGTTCATTTTCAAAAAAAAAAATCCAAAAAGTTAAATGGTTGACTTTCGGGTTGACTTTTTGATCAACTTTTTGACTAAAAGTCAACTCCGAGTCAAAAATTGATGTTTTACCCAAAAAGATGCCATTTAACCTTAATTTCACTTTTGTCGAATTAATTTCTCAAAAATTCAAAGAATTGACAAAAAAAAAAAAAAAATCATTTTAGGAAATGTCAACTAAAATGTTGACTTTTGTTTAAATCTTTGACAAAAAAAATCGAAAAAAAATAAGAAAATCCACAAAAATATTTCTTTTAATGTCAATTAGATCTCCGTGTCAAAAATTTCACAAATTTCGATTAAAAACCTTGAATTCTAAATTTTTCAGTTTTAGGTTCTACATCGACCAAAAATAAAATTACTCTTATTTTAATCATAATTAATTGTAGTTTCTTTTTCGACATTTGGTTTAGGGACTATCTGAAATCTATTCGCGCATTAAATTTCGCAATTTACCAAATCAAAATGCAAATTGTCTTTTTAAGCCCTAATTAGGGGATTAAAATCGATCTTTCATTTGCAAACGGACGATTGTTTCTTACTCATTTCCTTAAGATAAGTTCAAATTCAAAATGGATTTTGAGAAATTCACACTAGAATTTATCAATTTGAAGAATTTTATCTTCCCGAGTGTAAGAAAATCAAGCAATTAAGTTTAATAGACAAAATTCGAATTGACCAATTTATAGCTATGGTTTAATTTTATAATTCTAGGTCCAATTTTGACATTAGGCCTAAACTCATTTTTTGACATAAGCTCGATTGCTTCAATTTAAGGTCAATTTGAAGGTGATGAGTGATCTTGCACGTGGGTAGTTCATTAAATAGGGTAATTGTGATACTAATTGAATTCAATTTTCATTAATTTGCAATTTTGTCAATTGAATTACAAATTTAACCATTTCAGCCATTTAGGCCCAATTCTTTGCACCCATGATTTTGACCCGTTGCCTTTCACATTAATCATTCAATTAGGTTAATAAAAGACCCTTGGATCATGTTCATAGGGAGAGTCGTAGTTTAGACCATATTAAAAATGCTTACGACGATTGTGAGTGCATTTATGCGAGACCCGAGCTAGCCTTAGCAATTAAATGTGTTCTGTAGCTTAGATATTCCTTAATCCATAATATTTTTAAACCTTTTTACAATTTTGATTTGACATCGTGAATGCATGCGATGCTTGTAAGTGCATTTATACGAACTCTGGGCTGGCCTTGACAATTGAATACCTTTCATAGCTGAGACATTGCTTTGTCTCAAAATATTTCATGAACGATTTCAAAAGATGTATGTGAAACATCATATGTACTTTCATGTATATAATCACATCATTCATTAGAAACGTCTGTGTTTGTGATGATGCATGCTCATGGTAATGAGTGACCCATCGACAATTCACTTTATTGTTTGATTGTTTGAGACACAAAGTCTAAAAGATTTGCATGCATGTTTAATTTTTGCAAATGCCTGTGATTTCTAGATAAATTGGAGGGTCGATGCATGATATCGAGGGAAAACTCTAGGATTACATAAATCGTTTGGTTGGAAAACTAACAAGTGTTGTTGGCCATGCAAAAACACAATTGGTCGATAATGATTATAAGTTACAAAAATTGATTGAGTGGGTGTCTTAATGGGACCTACGCATGAAAGACAAAAGCCAACCCGATGTCCCAAAATCTAATTTTCGCATTGAACTTTCTTTAAGTGATTGATTTTACCATGAAGTTATGTTTTTGACTGTTTTGATGTGTATGTGTATCTCTTCCTATTGCGTGCATCTAGTTATATATTTCTAGATTAGGTTTAGAATAGGACCCTATGATAGAGAAACATGAAGACGGTGGAAGTCGATATCCATTCCGACCATAATTATGTACTATTTATTTCCCCGACATATGTCTCGGGTTTTATGGTTTGTATAAAAGCCCGATGAGTTGCGGGTCCCCTCTGCTCCTTATCATTTTCAATTGTGTTTCTCTTTTATAGTTTCTAGGATTGCATGGTAGATTTACAGCTTTTTTTATTGTTTACTTGTTGTTTCGTAATTTCAATTCCATTGATTGCTTTTTTTTTTTTAAATTTTATTTATCATTTTCCTTAAAAATAGATTAGTATGAAAACGACCAACCATGCATGATTGCTTAGTTTAGGATTAATGATCCTGAATATATATATATATATATATATATATATATATATATATATATATATATATATATATATATCATACGTTAGGTAAACATAATATATTGTTTAGGTATCGAAAGTACGCTGATAGAAATATTGGTGTAATCCAAGTCCCTGGACCTAGATGTCTAGTTGTGTAGGTATTGATGGAACACTCTCGGCCCTGGATTGGGTTTCTAGTCGATCCTAAAAAACGAAGCTAGTGGCGACTCTCGTTTTATTTTTAGGTTGTCCTAAATAATTAGACTGTATAAATAAACTCGTTGCAAGAGATATGGGTCTTAGTAAGACTCACCGTGATTTAACATATTCGATGTGGCAATACCCCAAAGGATGAAGTGATGTCATCCTTATGGGTGAAGTGTACTATCAAGAGGGTTATCGTGGTAAAGGTATCCTTAAATCCAATATCCATACTCGACCTCTTCTCCCGAGGTGCGTCGCTTGTGTGGGTATGGATCGCGACTTTCCGCTGTCACATGGGGTACGAGCTTGGGAAAGCTCACGATGTCATGGAGGGAACTCACAAGAGGCTTGACCCAAAAGGCGATAGGATAATGTCTTTTGGGACGCAAGTCGTGAGGGAACTCTCGTGATTAAGTACCCCTAAATCTAATCTTTCCCCCCTTCCTTTTTCTCGCAAGAGGGATCAAGGACGGCGATATCAGGTCGTGACAGTACTAAGTTCCAAAAGTCGAAAAAAAAAACCAGTTCTAACAAGGTAAGTTCTAAGTTTTAGGTGGAATTTGAACTCACCATGAAAGCACTCCCTCCTATTGTTTAGTAAGGATATAAATGCACTTGAATTCATAACTCACATTTGACATGTGAACACTATCTAACCGACAACTTTATACAATCCAAATTGTTAGTAAAAGTCTTTTTTAGACTTCATCTATCGTTGATTGAATGATCTCGACCATTTAGATCTAATAGGCCTCATGCGGGGCTTATGCATTTGGTGATAAAAGATCATTCATTTCATGGTAGATATCCATAAAATTTGCCATATATAAAATGCACGTGCTCAAATGCATTTTTGGTAGATCTCATGTTAAATTTGTGGGTTCCCTTAAATAATTGGTCTAGACTCAATCAAGGGATTAGCTTGGGTTGGTTAGATATTGGGTGGCAAAAGAACAACTAAAACTTGGCACGGGAGACACTTAAATACCAAAAGTTATGAAAAATACACTTAAATGCCTTTTCTTTTTTTCTTTTTTTAAATGGAATACTTGAGTGTCAACTCTAGCGACCCTGGTTAAAAATCCTACATGATAATATTTCAATCGCTTACATGGTTTGTCAAAGAGTTGAATTAGCAAAGAAAAGCCAAAACGATGTTGTTTTTCCTCTCTCTCTCTCTCTAATAAAAATATTTTTTAGATTAAATTATTAAAAAAAGGATGATGAGATAAAGATTGTAGAAGGCAAGGGCTGAGCCCTTGTCGTTGCCTCCCCATTGTCACTGGCCTTGTGATAGTGGGGGAAGGGTCAGCCTAGTAGCCAGCGGCTCTTGACTTGGTTGGGCAAGGGGTGGCGACCCTCGTTGGATTTGGGGAAGGGTTGCAAACCTCACCGCGACCTTCACCCATATCTTGGCGATGGCTGCAACCTTTGTCTCAGATCTGGGCAATGGCTCGTAGGCCCTTATTGCTAGTCAACCTAAGTTGCTGATTAGTGACCCTAGTTGACCCTTCCCTCACCATTGCCAGCCCTTCCTGGCGACGGTGGGGAGGCAGTGGTGAGGGCTGAGCCCAACACTTTGTGCAATTTCTTTTTCTTCATTTTTTAAATAAATAATTTAGTTTTAAATTTAATTTAATTAATATCTATATTAAAATTCAAATCTAAGGTAAAACGACATTGTTTTAGCTTATCTAACCATGTTAGCAGATAAGATGATGTCGTTTTCAGCTAATCAAGCTATGTTAATAAGTAAAATGATGTCATTTTGCACTTATCTTATTTGAAAAAAGCAATGTGAGCATTTTGGTTGGGTTTTTCGCCGTTGACACTTAATTGATCAATTTTGCTTTGATTTGAGCATTTTAGTGTATTTTTCCTAACTTTTGATATTTAAATGTCCATCCGTGCTAAATTTTGGCACTCTAAAAATCGGGGTCTTGATATTGAGCCAAGGGGTGAGTTTGGAAACATAGAATCCAAAAAAGTTATGTAAGCACATTTTTTATTATGGAAATATCATTATTCTTAGACCTCTCAAGTTCGATTATCATAAGATTAATAAAAGTCCTATTATCGAAAAGTTTTCACATTGGGTAAAATTCTTCCAAAGCTCCTCGAGCCTAAATTTTGCCTTCTACTTCATGCCCATCTATGATTCGAGACATATTAAGTTATTATCTCATGAAATGATCGGGCTAGGGTGGGCTCAAGCGGGGTTGTGTGGATGCCCGAGCCCAAGAAGGAAATTGTTTACTTTACACCGACCCTATTAATGGTTCAACCCATGTTAATTCACATGTACCTAACGAGGCCATTAGACTCATGATCAAGCACAATAAAAAGGGCCTCTCTTGTCTCTCGCTTTCGACATTACTCATTTACGCGACACATAATTAAGCGGATTCGGATCTAACTCAATTGTACATGAATACATGATGTACCTTTAGCGAATTCACCATTTTCAATCCGTCCATGACACGTTTAGACACGTTATATTAAATAAGGCGACATGTCGCCTCAAATGGCACAACAGGTTTAGGAATAATTTAAACATTTTGTCTAAGGATTTTAAGTACATCCTTTTGAGATATTTACAGGAGAGATGTAGCAATCTCAAATTTCTCAGACATGGCAGACAGATCGGGTCGCGTCAGGACACGAAGCGATTAGACGAACGGTCACGTGTGCGAGCAAGAAAATCTGAATTCTCCATAGCCGAACTCTCCCCAAGCAGAGATGCATCTTCTTCAATGCCTCTCGCCTGTTTCTGCCAGCATCTCTCCTCGTGTCCTCGCGAACAAGGTAAAGCTCCTCCTTCTGCTGCTTCTTGCTTATCCGCCTCTGCGGAGAGAAGGTGCTGACCCCCCACCCTCGCGCCACGTGTCCGCCTCTCGCAGGGCAATGCGGTCGCCGGAGGAACGCCGGCGGGAGGAGGAGGTGGGGGCGAACCTCCTCGGGACCTCAAGCCGCCTGGTTTCCTCCGGGCCGCCGTCGCCCCGCCTCTCGTCGCCGCGCTCGTCGCCTTGTCCCCTCTCTGTCTCGCTCCGGGTAACGCCTCTTTTTCCCTCGTTCCCTTCGACTCTGCCGCAGTGCCGCCGCCTTTGCTGTGTCCGCGTGGGCGTGAAATGTGCGATCTTGCCGAACGGGTTTTGAGTTTCGCGTCGAATTTGGTGATGGGTATGGTGTGTTCTGATCCCATGTTGTCGTTAACGTGCTTAGCCCTTACGTGGTTCCTCGTGAAGCTAATTCCAGTTTCAAGAACATATGAATTGCGCTTCAAGAACAATGTGAACTTACTTGTGAAGTGGGTGGCGGTGGTGCTGGAGTTATAGCTTCTAGCGTCATCCTTTTCGCGGTATAGTACGGCCAGACCATGATAAACAAGCACTTCACGAGCTTACCTATGGTTATCTAGAATCCGTGAAATTCATGCCTTATACTGATACTCAACCCGATACTTTTGAGTGTCTTACCAAGTTGAAAAAATCCCTGACATGGTAATGTGAAGTGGCTTTTCAGAGGATTGAGAATTGTTGTCGATCCACTACCCGCCTAACTTTTTGCTGCAAGCACTTCGAGAATTGGCTAGAGAATTTGTTGGAGCGTTTTGGGTGTGTGCTCATTGGCTTTCAAGTATTCGTATCACTTTCCTTTTTATTCTTTTGCAATCTTTTTGCCTCTGTATGTTATTGAGAGATGGAAAAGGAAGGCGCTGGTTCCTGCAGATCCTGCCAGGAGGGCGAGAGTTCCTGTTCCTGGTTGAGGTTAAGAACTGAAAGTTAATTCTTGTGTGTGTTGTCCCTTTTGTCTGTGAGAAGCAAAGAAAATGTTCTCAATAATAAGAAATGTGCAGTACTGACTTTCAGAACTCAATCAAGGCAGTAATGTCCGACTCCCCTGAAGCCCTTCTTTTTGCCAATTGATCTGCTAAAAAATTTGCTTAAAAATAACATGAGTGAAGATTATAACCCTGCATATGTTACTGGTTGAGTTAAAGAGAATCTGTATCTTCCCTGGTCTCACTTGTAAGATATTTAGCCAAGCAACGATAATAGCGTAGTCACTCTTAATGCAAAGATGAAAAGCCGATGACCGAAAGGAACTAAAAGAAAGGAAGAATGCTTCATGAATAGCTTTGACTTTAGGCTCATCTGAATTAGGCAGCCCATAGTGCTTATAAAGACTTGTAATGCTCCAATTCCCTGACAATACTAGATTACCAAAGGAAGATTGGTTGACTTTAAACTTCAAAACTCGTTCATTGGAAGGGGTCCAAGAACAATGTTGTCTTCTTGCTTCCTTTTTGCATATGCTCTGCCAAATCAATGTTGGACAGTAATAGACATAATCAGATGCCCAACTCAAATCCTTAGACCATGATACTACCCTAAACAGGAGTATCTATACTGTAAATCACCCATACTTATTTAAATTCTGTTCTTATGAGGCTTTCCACTGCCAACTGATCACTTAAGACTTTTTGCTAAAAAATATTATTCTATTTCTTATAAAAGATCTAAATGTCTTCAAATGCAAATAGTCAAATGTTTAAGCAGTCCTGTCCACTATCAACTTTGTTTTAGTTGAGTTTCAGTATTATTAATTTTTTATTATAGTAGAGTATGGTTTTTTTTTTTTTTTTTTTTAATGTGAAATTTTCAGAATTAATTCTTGCTATTCACAACACCTTTTCTTTCCACAGATTTCTCAAATTTTCTGATAAGCTGCTCTAGTACTTAGATAGGGGAAATAGGGGCGCACCGTCATTGGAAGTTATGAACTTTAGTTTGTTGTTCCAAATGTTATTGACGATTATGGAATGGGTGTTCCACTAATATCATAAAAAAAATGTCATGCCTGCCTTTTATGCTGCAGCGTCACTTGGTCAAACTGCAGATATTCAAAGAGGAGCAGTATTGTTTCGTCAGGCATGCATTGCATGTCATGATGCTGGTGGAAACATAATACAACCAGTGAGTTTCCCTTCATTGCTTAGATAAATGTTTTTTTGTTAGCTCATAACTCATTTGAAATTTTATCCTCTTCTGACTAGGGTGCGACGTTGTTCATGAAAGATTTACTAAGGTATGAGTCATGGGAAAATGGCCTCTACTGACTGAGAGTCCATGCTATAAGAAATTCAGTTTCTTATCTGGTACCTTCATTGGGTTAGATGTCAATGTTTTGCTTCTGATCGCGTTGAGGCATCGTAATAGTTGTCGATTTCCTGTTTGGACCGATTGAATATGCCCTTAGTCTAAATTCTAATGGTGGTCTCAAACTCGAGACATTCTTCCCTTGAACATGTCAGAGTACATACCCAATCTATGCCTGAAAAACGATTTACTTGCTACAACTATAGAAACGGAGTTGGCACGGAAGAGGAGATCTACCGAGTTACCTACTTTGGCAAAGGAAGAATGCCAGTAAGATTGATGGAACCTTCATTCTTTTTTCTCTTGATATATGGGATAAATTTACCATAGTGTCTGTTCGAGGCTTTTCAGCTAGTAAACTTATGAAGTAAATACATTTGATTTGTGATTCAGGGCTTTGGTGAGAACTGCACCCCAAGAGGGCAATGCACGTTTGGACCCCGATTGCAGGAGGAGGAGATCAAGGAACTAGCGAAGTTTGTAAAGTTACAGGCTGATCAAGGTTGGCCTAAGATAGAAATCGCAGAAGATTGATTGTTTCATGATGTATTGTTTATGTACAATGACCGACCATCGTGGAGGCCAACGTGTTGAGGCAAGCCCTTTTCTTTCCCTTCTCTCTGTTGCCCGACTGCAAAGTGTAAAGAAAATGTTCGATCCGGCATTCTTGCTTCTACAGTATTGGAACGAGAAGTAAGTCCTACTTAACTGGTGAAAGATATATCATGTCAAGAATGCTGGCCGACGCAACAGAATAGATGGTCACCATCTCATGGTCTCTTCAATTTGATGAAAGTCTTTCCAACTTAAATTGATCTTTAAGATGGCCAGGAGACTCGAAGCAAGCGGAGAGTCTGTGGCGGGTTCTTATTCAGACGGCTGAGTATGAAATGTTTGTCGCCTGCAATGTAAGGATGGATGATGCACTCCGTCAACGGAGCTTTGTGCCAGTGTTTCTGCTTTGATTCTTTCACAAAGAATGGCATGAATCAGTGAAGTTGAGAAAGTGCATGGGGTCATCTAGCAGGAAACGTTACTTGATGTTTGTCTCTCTTTTCGAGGAATCTCTGATACTCTTATTTAAGGAGTATGTCGGATCTAAATCGATCTAAGGTTAAGCCGATGGGAAAACAAACTTAAGTTTTTTCTCTAGTTCCATCAAAAATTGAAGTGACAATGCCAGGAACACTGATCTGAAGGGAAAAAAACGAAGGACAAGCACTTAAAAATCAAATGAACTTCGTCGGAAATGGAACAACTGGAAATTACAGAATACGTTGACGCTCAAATATTTACATGGAAACTAACATAACAATAGTAGAATTCACAATGCAAATCGTGAGCGACAAGCTTAGTCCTAAACCTATTGTTGTAATTGAAGCGTGTTTTCGGGGGAAAATTTGGCAGAGTCGGATAACTGGAGCGTGTTTTCTTCCTCTATGTTCTTTCTTTCTATAGTCCTGGGATTTCATTCAATGATTATCGAAATTATCTGCAGTTCCTTCTCCAACTCCTCTACGTTTCCATGATCCTCTCCACTTCCACGATTTCAGCGACTTCCCAGGGACAATCATGTATGCCGTCTTGCTATAGATATGTTTTATTCTCGAACCAATTTTTTCTTTGGTCGAGGTGACCATCGGCTTGTACAAGATAGAAGTCAAGCAAGCTGTTCAGTCCTTTAGATATAAATCAATCCTGATAATTTCTATAGATCGAGGTGAATTTCAAACCTTGGGTGACTCCTTTTGCCACATAAGTTGCTGCTACCAACATTTGCACCCCACGCACTATCAAACTTTATTTTGGTGAAGTTTTTATGATTTAACTTGTGCTGGCCCAAATTTATTGGGCTTGCACAATCTCAGCTCAATTGTCTGGCATTGGCTCATGATGGGTCTGCACCACTTTATTCTTCATGCATTTCAAACATAATCAGTCTTTACTCGTGTTTATCAACATATTTCAACAAAACTGACCCACGTGTTCTCCTATATAGTGCATCATCTAGAATGGTATAATGCATGGCTTTGAGCCGTGTTTTCGTCTTTGCCCCTTACGAGGTCCGCCCCAATCTTCTTTCACTATCAATCGCCATGACACATTCAACCTTCGATTGGTTCTAGGAAGGCTAGGATTTCTCAACTAGCAATCTGTCGAAGTCTAATGTCAAAATATTCATCTGCCTCCGGATTTTCATTCCGAGGAACACACTCTAGGAAACAATAATCAAATTGGCTGATCAATTAATGCGGCCTGAATTCAAGACCAAATTGTTCAACCAAGAAGATCAACGCGTATTCAAAATCGATGACACTCCCATTGGCAAACCTAATATCAATAAAACTCATCAACAAGTGAGCATTGTCTTTGACTTTGTCATGAAGACTTTGTTATTTTCTGTGTATCGATGCTTACACCAAGACACTTTGGGATGGTCACACGCATTGAAAATATTATACATTAAACAGCTCTTAGTTTCTAAATGTTTCTAGTTTCTATGTACATAAATGACTGTTATTTTCTAAGTTTGGGTCTAGTGTTTTGCTCTTCTTTTGTCTTGCTATAAAAGGTCATCGAGTCTCTGTAGAATAGACATACCGAATTTGATTAATGAAAATCTGCTTAGTGCAATTCCTTTGAATCTTGAAAATTTGTTTAGTGCAATTCCTTTGAACCTTGAAGAGTTCGAACCCCCTTGAAAACATCGAAGAGTTTTCACTCCTTCATTGAAGAGTCGGAGCTTTTGAAGCCTGCATCCTTGAAGAGTTGTAGCCATCAATCTCGAAGAATTGATGCCATTTTGACTTCATTGAAGGCTTAGAAAAGCAATAGTTGAAGTTTCTATCCTTTTTT
This sequence comes from Eucalyptus brandiana, assembly GCA_014182725.1. NCBI lineage: Eukaryota > Viridiplantae > Streptophyta > Magnoliopsida > Myrtales > Myrtaceae > Eucalyptus > Eucalyptus brandiana. The sequence continues at coordinate 20,205,108 of CM024672.1, read as the reverse complement.
TCATGCCATCCTATCTCGTTTTGTTCACTTCCTCCCAAAATCAATAAGCTTACAGTGCTAATCTGAGAAAACTCAAAACATAAAAGTTGTAGATCCAAGAGTCTCTATTCTTTTGGCTTTAGAATCAAGTCATTTTAATTTGAATCAACAAAGTTATGCCCATTTTCCCGAACTAGCGTTGAACTGAAATTTCTACTCAATTTTGTGACTAAGTATTCGTGTGTGTAAATCACTCTCACGATCCTATTGTTTAAGTAGCTGACCTTGGGCTACAACATTAATTCTGATGCCAAACATTCTAGTTGTGAATCACCTTTTGGCCTTGCTTTGATAAAGGTGACCATTGACTTATGCCAGATCGAAGTCAAGCTGTTGATTCCTCAGATCGAAATCAATCTAGATAATCTCTAGATTGAGGCTGAATTTGACCAGACTTGACTTCATTCCTTGAGTCACTCCTTTTGCCATGTTTTTAACTGCGATCCTCTTCTCAATATCTATACCATAAACATCTGCTACGAACAAGAAGCGTCTTTGCTTTCTCTACTGTTTTCCTTTTGAGAAATGGTTTTGTACTCTGAAAACATTCGCCATCAGCTCGGACAAGAGCCTTCTAGCTCCTGACTTTTGCAGGGCAACGCTTTCGCAGCTCGCTAATCACTGCCGTGCAATCTAGCCTGTATTTTGTCATTACTTCATAACCATCAATCACATTTCATAAAAGGAGCTTCTAGCTCTGGCTAGGTTGGATTTGAAAGGGATGTTGATAAGATGAGATTCCACTCTGCCACACATTCCAAATCGTGGAAAAGCTCAAATTTGTTGAAATTGTAGAGTGAAACTGGCTTGTGCTCTTTACCCAAAAAAGGAAAAAAAAAAAAAACTGGTTTTTGCTATTTATAATTTGAGAGTAATGAGGTCTTGAGTTATGATATGAATATGGGTCAACTGTATGAAGTGTTAGGATACTCGGCTAAGTTCATTATATGTGCTAATTTCTTGTTGGAAACTTGAAAAGGATGGGTAAAGCCTAGTAATTTCACGATTTAAAATTGCAAAAGTCACCTATTTGAATATATAACACGCATTAGATGTTGCTTATGCAACATCTAAAGGCCATTCATTACAATATCTCACGTACAATATCAATTCATATCAGACTTATTTGTGGATTGATACTTGTGTCACTGTCCGATTTTTCCCTAGGCCTTGTAAGCTTAAAAACGAGGTCAAGCGTGAGGTGTGAAAAAGGAACGATGGTCCTGTAAGTGATGATTATGTTCTTGGAAGGATTTCTGAAGGCGGGGTCGGCCACAATCGAAAAGTATCCTTACATAAAAGGTACGAGACAGAGAGCAAGACTATGCAACACCCAAAAGAAAAACCCTAACTCTAGTTTTGTTCCCCCCCAAAACCCTCATTCAGTAAGAAACACTGAATCTAGGCAACTTTTGGGGAATTAGAAAGTTTTCTTTGACATTCTTTAGTTAGGCACACAAAAACATAGTGTCACATTGTAAATCTTTTTCTTAACCACAGTTACCCAGTAATGGTCTGTAAGGGGCAGAAAACTTTTGGAAACTGACAAGCAGTCATCATGGATTGATGGGTTCATCTTGTGTCTCTTAATCATTGTCTTAAGATGTGGAATTGGAACTAAAATGTGTTGGCCATGATCACATGCACAAACTAAAAATCTTCAGGACACATGCCACATGGATGCTCGACATGGGAAACATCAAAACATAATCACATTGAAGTGGACCCTCCAAAGTACTCTAATTAGGTTTAACAAGGCTCATTAAAAGCTCCCCAACACTGGTCCATGTCTCTGATAGGTATTTGCCAACTGTGGATGGCTCATGGCTACCGGTGCTTTTCCACCATGAAGTTGCTCAAAACTCCAATCAATTCGGCACTGCTCGGTAATGCTGGCAAGTGTCTAGAAGGCGAGAGAAAGCATCTCACGAATGATATTATTTACAAGTGGGTGTACCTTGGATAATCCACGCGTTGAGGTGGAGAGAGTGTCTTGTGCAGGTAATTTACAGGCCTCAAGGTCAACGCTGGGGAGCATATTGAGCTGTCCATGTGGCCCGATTGTGGTTCGAATCTGTGATATGGGAGTTTGCTGTCATTATAGATCGTGCTTATGTGCCTTGGACGATCCTCACTCTTACGTACATAAATACATAAACGCATACATGCATGATGTCCACTAATACCTTTGACCGCTCTAATCTGCGCTTTTCTTATCAAAGTAAAAAAACCCCCCTTGTTGAAGGGGAGAAGTTCTGAAGAAATGCGAACAGATGTGTACAGGTTCGAGATTAGTTCAAGTCCCGCACCGGATACGCATGGGTGAGTTGAATAACTTCTAATTTTGATTTGTGATTTTTGAGATTGGCCTGTTTGGAACTGGCATGCGGAGCTCTATAAATTCTTGGCCTATTCTATCTGTTCAAGCGATCTTAGACTTACCCCTCTGGTGTTTACTTCTATTCTCAGTCTTTTGGAGGCCAGCAAGAGAGTTTCTCACCAGATAACAAATATAATTCAACAAATTGCTTCGGTCACAACTGGCTGGAGAAGAGTCCATGAGAGCCATATAAAATACTTTGTCAGCGGTATCAGGATAAACTAAACTAATAATCTCTACCTTCGCCATCCCTCTCATTAAACTAATTCTGCCACTAAAATTCATAAGGGTGGTTTCAAAAAATTGGAAAGCCGAGTTTTTCCAATCAATCGGTGGTAGTTGCACCAACCCATGCAAGGGTTCGTATTAGCAGGAAAAGAACAAAAGGGGAGAGCCTTTATAGGCTGTCGTGTTAATTAGCTCCTTAGAATTTCCTTAATTTATTTCAAGTTGATGGTGATCTAACCTAGCTTTACCCTGACGACAAGGTAATTGCTGGGACACTGATCTATTTCCTTTTCCTTTTTCTTTTTCTTAGTTTCTTAAGTGAAACCCTAGGAAAAAGAACATTGAAAAAAATGGGGAATCTTGACTAATCTTCTCCCTTCAAATTTTTCATTTTTATATTTGTTGAAAGAAAGGGTTGCTCCCAATGTTTAGGTAGGCTTTAATGGGGTCGAATTGAAAACATATAACTTATCTCCCTGGCTTTAGTTGCTCCTACTTTTTTATTCAAGAAAGTGAAAAGATTCCAAAAGACCCAATGGTTCTGTCAAGTTTTTACTTATTTTTCTATCTATTTATCTATTTTGTGTGCCGTGTAAGGTGGACATGAGAACCAACCGGTCCATTTCCCAATGAGCAAAAATGAACAGAAAGGTCAAAGGGGGGGAGAGGAGGGGGGACAGGTTGAGAACTACCCATCGAACAAGTTGTTACCGCCCTCTTGGCTTTAGTCTTGCCACTTGACCTTTCAGATATTCTAGTTATATATTTCTTTGAAAATTAATCAGCAATCAACTTGGAGTTGAAAAGGACGTGCACAGAGTTTTGTCGAATTAGGCAGGGTTCCGCTCAACTTCTCTTTTTTAAATGCTAAAGCAAAATTGACAATATTGCATAGAATTAGAGATGTAAAGAACGATCTACGAAAATTGCTTAAAACCCCAATTTGGAGTTTGCCACATCACCTAATCAATTTCTTCACCCTTCATATTGCTCACTTTGAAGATATTCCGACTGTTTAATTAGTAATTCATTGAGAAAGTCTGATACTAAAGATAAAAAATTTGAAAGTGCATTTAACCAAGTAGGCCACTTCAATAAAAATTTGCATATTTGCTTTGTAAAGTCAGTTGTAGTTTAAGTAAGTTTTTGTATTTCAAGCATTAGTTATGGCGAGAAAACATCTTGTGAATCCAACTAATATGTAAGTGTCGTTAAAAAATATGTCAACAAGTTCCAAAGTAGAACTAGCACGTATTGAAAATGCAGTACTAACACCCACAAAAGTACCCGCATTGTTACCATATTTAGATTCAGAAAACCTCTTTTTGTTTATCCATGGTTTGAAAAGTATTCGTAGGAAATTCTTTCTCGAAACCCACAGTGTATAGGTGAAAGACTCATCCTTCTAAATTCCATTTGCAGTTAAATACCCTTTATAACGCGCATAATATCATACCTGTTCTTTCTTCTTGTTGGATATAAGCAAGAAAAGAACATCAAGAGTCCAGCATCACCAGACGGATCAAGAGCTTGAACTGTGGTTTGTAGGTTAATTAATAAAGTTAGCAAACATAGATCACAAATGCAGCTAGATAGGACTTCTTCTATATTCTGGCAATAAGGACAATTGAATTCATCTAAATGATTTTGCACCACTTCTAATTAATCAACAGAGAAGATGGTGGATGATGAGAGACAAACAAAAGGCATCCGAAAACCCTATCTATAAAGAAGTGCTAATAGCCAAATAAATGAAAAAATCAACACATCAAGTGGGACCTCAAGGAAGAGAAACGAAGAAACCCTTAAGCAGTCTCTAAAAGAAAACCCTAATTCGGATTGCTTTATTCACAACCACCGCTACCACCAACCTTAATCAAATGGGGGGGTATTCAGCTCTTTGAGCTAAATTCCAAAGCAAAGCCATGTGAGTCTCCTATCCCCTTAATCAACCAATTAAAAAATAATAAAGCTGTGGTCCTTTTTTCCTTCCATTAGGGCTTTGTCCAGGTGTCATTGTTTGTCAAAGCCACTGGACACCACAGACAGACACAAGAACCACCCAAAGCTAAAGACAAATGGATGCCCCTCAACTGATTCCACCAACCTGGCCAGGGTTAACAGTCCTCTCTCATAAATTGTGATGGTAATGTGATGCATTTCATCAATGGGGATGATTATTCTTGTGCATTATTGCTGGAGCTAGCTATTTTCAGAGATGGTGTCAGATCAATAACATGTACATGTGTGTATTTCTTGAAATGACCCACAAAACTCTTCATAATTATTGGACATGTGACAAGCATACATTTCAGACGAGAAGGCATAAACTATGTTAAAAAGAAAAGAGGGAAGGCTGGCAAAATGTTAATTTCTGGGATGACCCACGAAACTTTTCATAGTCAATTGCAGATGTATGCGTGACAAGCATATATCAACAAATTGAGGAAATAAAGCAAGTTAAAGCTCCATAGGTCAATTAATTAACCTCTCATGATATCTCTTCACTAGTAATGATAATGTCTCTCCTCTATACATATTGTTCTTCATGATGAATTTTTTGGAGCTCTTGTGCCTTTCTTTACAGCAATACATGCCTTTAATTACTACTTTTTGACCCCTCAATCAATTTCAACCAAACTGCTTAAACCGTTTCTAAATGTTTTTAGAGGACCCCAGTGGTCCCCCTTTTTCTACATATTTACAAATTATATTCTACTAGTATTAATAGGGGAGAGAGAGAGAGAGAGAGTCAGCATCAATAGCTGTAATGACCTAAACTGGCCATTAAATACGCTGTCTACAATGTCTTAGAGAGAGAAAGCTTTTGGAGCTCTCGAAAGACGACATATATGTGTTCAGCTATACCAATCACCGTTTTTGAAGTATTATTATTTTGTTAGATTTTTTCTGAATCGATAAATTTATTCAAACGTGTAATGGTTAATTTAAATGGACAAGAATATTGTGTCTCTTGAGCAAAAGAAAAAAAAAAAAATCACTTTCTGACATCAATAAAATATTGCCTTTTCATACATATGTACAACGGGAAGAAGAGTCACGAGGGTTTCCAACCAGAGACATGCACGCCTCGTGCCTTCTTTTGTCAATCCTTAGGTATCATAAATCTCTCTCTCTCTCTCGTGCCTTCTTTTGTCGATCCTTAGGTATCATAAGTCTCTCTCTCTCTCTCTCTCTCTCTCTCTCTCTCTCTCTGTGGGAAGGTTTCTTTTAAAGGCTTTCCAGCAAAGATATAAGACGCTTCATCACTCCTTCGATTCCTCATTTCTGGGTTTGGTCTCTCTGGGGACTGGTCTCGTGGGCATACATGTGTGTTGGTTTGAGAGGTTGAAGCTGCCAGCATGATCTGGTAATTAACTCATAATTTAAAACCTGTTTCTCGTTTTTGTTCCCCCTTTCCTCTCTTTCAATTTAGTCTTTCCATCTGAATATATACTTGCAAAGTCTGGATTTCTAAGCTTATCTATAGATGGATAGTTTGAATTCATGTTATTTTTTAAAATGATTTTTTTTTGGTCGATCTAGCGATGTTGCACGAATCCTTGCTTTTAGGATCGGTTAGAGTTGAGAATCATATCAATTCATTTCGATTCAGTCAAGTGAACTTGATTGACTATAGTCTATTATGCATAGAACAAAGGTATGGCTAACTTGGTGTAAAAAGATTTAACTTTGAATCAAGCAAAGGATGCACAGATCGCATCCGAGGTCTCGCGATGCAATCATGTCGCATCTTAAATGGGTTTACATATTCCCAAGCTTGCATAGTTTTGGTTTTTTCGAAAATACATGAGAATGCCCATCCTGTGTGTTCTTCAAGTTTCAAGGGTTTCAATTTTTACTCACACAAACATACTTTTACCTAGCAAACTAGGTCAAGAAACTTGTCCCAAAATTAGCTACATTAAGATGCAATTAAAGGGCGACATATCAGGTCATCTTGCAGCTTCAATCACTCATTCACCAACAAAAAGGGGACTCCTTGTTCAATGGCTTGTCTCCCCCAATACTTCTTAGCCCAGGTAATTCTCTGTTATTTCCCCCTAAAATTCACTATATTTTTAGCCAATGATAGTGATGACATTCTTTTATCATTGACCAATATGCCTCATTTTCTTGGGTTCATTTGAATTTGATGGTATTGGATGATCTCAGTCATACAATCCAAAATATCCAAAAAGAAAATTCTCCTGTCCACATAATTGAAAAGAAAACTAAAACAAAAACTAGGGGACATGGAAGGCCACATACGGTATGAGAAATTGACAATACATGTGCGGATACGCCAATCAAAGTCAATGCTTTGTTTGTGTTCTTTCCCTTTTCCCCATGTAAATAATACCTAATTCACACATCTCCAGATATCACACATGAACACGGCATATTCTCTCTCTCTCTCTCTCTCTCTCTCTCTCTCTCTCTCTCTCTCTCTCTCGGTGTTGTAGTGTCAATTGTTTTTTGTCTGTCTTGGGGGTGTGTGTACTGGGGAATCGACATGTAAAACAAAATCACCAGACACAAGAAAGGCAAAGCAAATGCCTGCTTGGGAATAAATTATTTGCCTTGTCGCAGCTTTCTCGTGGTTGAAAATAGGTACACACACACACTACACTACACCACACACACACTACACTACACCACATTGTACCATTCGTTAGTGTGTCTCCTACTAGCACACCATCACAATGCCGAAGGAGATAAATGATTTGGCTCTCTTCTTGAATATCCCGTGAGTCATAAAAAGTTCAAAACAAAAAAGTTCTCTTTATTGAGGGATTTTTTAAGTGATTTCCAAACTTATTTCTACGAGCAAGTATTGGGTGTATCCAAATTATATTGGCCTAGCTCATATCCACCGAGATTATGTGGGTCTCATGTGGGGCATACCTCATTTGATAGTACATTTGAGTTGGACTCACATGCGTTGTGGGCAGGTAAACTTTTTTCCATTTCTAGTCACTCAACTCAACCTTGATGTGTGAAATTGTCATCATTTTGGGAAGTGAAAAAAGAATTTCGTTCCATCTAACAATGGGACTCTTGATTTGGTTGGATAGATAATCAAACTCTGAAAACATCGAGTTGTTTCATAGTTTAGGGAAAAGTTATCATATTCTTGCAATAGAGGGCTACTATGATAAGGTGTGTGCAATCAGGGGTTTGTTGCCGAGCCAGTTCAACTTGAGAATCAGCTCAAACCAGCCTTATCAAATCGATTCAAGGCCAGTTTACACAAGGACTAGTTCGATTTTTGATTCCAAAAATTGGCAATTGGTTCTCGGCTAAGGGCTCTAAACCATCTATTCTACCAAGGCAGAACCAGATTGAATTGGATTTGAACGAGGACCTAACCGCTTTTGTTGAATAATGAAAAACTTTATAATGGCCGGAGGACCTAACCGCTTTTGTTGAATAATGGAAACCTTTATAATGGCCGTTTTCTCTTCCATTGCTAGTTATTGGCAACAAACAAGCATTTTTCAGTTGTCATGTTGAAAATCAATGTCTGGATGGGACAAACCTTTCTTTATATAGTGTAAACATATTTAGCTTGGGTTGACAGATTGTGAAGGGGTGTTGTCTTTTAATTTATCTTCTGTTCACCAACTATCTTGTCCGAAATGTTTCTTCTTCTTACGGATTCAGTCCTGGAATAGATAAGCTGGTATTCTTCTGTGGTTGTTTCCATAACTTCACTGAGATTTGTTATATATACTCGATTTGAGTATTCTTGATCATATATATGATCCTAGCAACCGCTGTATGTCTTGGCTATATAATGAAATGAAATAGAATGTAAATAAATAAAGAACTGGCTGGTATTTTAGGCTGGTTCCATTAACGGGCTCAGCTCTCGATTCTGAAAATTAAAAACTGATCTTAATAGGTTAGGTTCCAGGTTTTTGGTTCGGAATCTACCCATCCTTAGTGTGCATATCTCACTAGATATTTGTTGCCATATGATTTTCAGTATTTGATCAAAGTTCAATATGTGAAATCATCACATTTGTGGCACAATGGAATGACTCCTTTTTCAAATCAACAGCTAGATTCCATAAGTTTAGGCGTCATTTTTCGGTCGCTCTTTTCTTAAAATCATTATAACTTGAGAATGGTATCCCCTCTGTGCCTACATTATCAATATGGTTGGGTCCATCTAGTTACAAATAAATCGGCTGATAAGACTATGTAAAATTAATGTAATTTAGCACTCAAAAATATCAAGTGATCTAGTTTAGGTAAGTCTCAAAGTAATTAAAAATGATGAACCACAAGAACTCAGTTAGAAGTTTCATTTTAGATAAGCCAAAAAGGAGTTCAGTTTGAAAAACAAATGTTTCGTAAAATCGGAGTCACGAAGTTCTTTTAATCGTAGTTTACCATTAACAATAAAATATTAAAACGGCTTAGTGGAAAGGAATCGGTAAGTGCAAAAATTTTCTTTTTCAACACAACCATCCCATCACAATCAATGGTATAGACGAGCTTGTCATGTTTGATTAGTTGCTCCTCGTTATCTCTGATCCTTCTCAGCGATTAAATCATTAGCAGTCGTTTTCAGAAGGGATTGTAGTGGGATTACTCCCCCACATCTTGGAAATTTTCGCAGTGTACTATTGATTTGTCTAGGAGATTACAAAGGTGAACAGGTGATTCCTCGATCACGAGTCAAATGCGGACAGCGTAGGTATTTCCGACGACCATCGTTGCCTCTTTGGTCTAATCAGGCTGGCCTTTTGGAGAGCATTTTTCATCAACGAGACAGCAACAAGAAGTTTGTAGCAATTACGTCAAGGCACGAGGTTTCTAATGAATGGGGCATTGTGATATGAACATTATCTAGGTAAAGCAATGTCGAGAGTGTTAGTAAAATAAACACTTTTATAGCTTGGTCTTATAAATGTACCGATGAATTTACCTAATTGGGAAAGGTGTTCTACGTTCTTCCCCCTAATAAATGGCTTTTTGGTTGATAAAGTTGAGAATAGATTGCTTTGACATTTTAAAAAAGTGGCAACAAAATTGGTTTCCAATTAAGTCTCGATTGTGGCTGTCAGGTGGCTAAGGTTCCATGTTGTTTTTTTAAGGGAGGTGACAAGAAATGCCATTCAATCAGGGCCACATGTTCAAATCCCACAAATTGTATTCTAATTGCTCTGGGTCATAATCACTTGCACTAACCAAAAGTCTGAACTTAAGCTGTTCATATGGCGTGGATGGTGTTTCATGGGTTTCTAAGTAACTAAGTTTTCAGGCTCGCGCCTTAGCATTATGAAAGAAGAAGGTTAATTTAATCAATTAAGCCGATTTTTCCTAAATTTATCTTAGTGCTATTCGTTTTTAAGCCGATTTTTCCTAAATTTATCTTAGTGCTATTCGTTTTTAAAGTAAGGAAGTAGCTCCAATTGGATTGGAAACTGTTTCTCAGAACGCATCGTCCGTGAAGTTAGTGATACGTGCAATTTTGCATGGTAATGGATGGAGTTCGTCTCGCACCTTTATTGCATTGAGATTTGTTGGCAAGTTATTGATTTGCGAGCTACGACTTATTTCACGTTTAGAAGAAAGGGTTAGGAGATGTAAATCCTCTTCTTTCATAATCTTCGGATCGAACAAATTCGAGGCGAAGCATAGAATGATCTGTCAAGCATCATATGAGCCGAGTGGATGGATAATACCTAAGTGCGCTCTACCTTGAATAAGCATCAATTTCAATTGACTCACAAATTTATTTGAATATCAAGGAATTCCTAGAAATTTCAAGCATGCCAGGGATTGTAATTCTTTCTACTTATCAAGGTATAATGACAGACCGAGAAGCTTGACTCGAATGAATCGGCGGAGAAATTTCGATTCATATGTGCTGAATACATTTATTGTCTCGCTCATTGATTCCAATTGATCATAATGGCGGTACCAAAAGTTGCTCAAGCAGCTAAATTAGCAAAAAAGAGGCGCTGGGGATATGCTGTGGGGTTCTTATTTTATGTGAACAACTAATCATCGTTTGATGTAACTTGTTCATTCTTTAACATCATTGACGATGAGATACAACCATGCTTTTATTAAACCCTAATGGGCGAGCGTGATTTAATAAATGCACCAGCGGACTATCTTTGGTGGACGTTGATCCATCACAAGAATATATTATCGAATGTTACTAAATTAATATTTGAGCACGACTCGATGTATGATCGGAACTGTTGTTAAGGACATAATTACGATGGACATAATTTACGTTCTCAGTGTGTTATGGAGCATGAAAACGATTTCACAAGTATAGAGATAATATAATTTATGATTAAGATAAGATAAGATAAGGTCAAATATGTTAATTAAAACACAAGCTTTTCGATGGCATGCACGAAGAAAAAGATAAAAAACAGAAAAACGCATATATTTCTTGCTCAAAACATGTGACATGCGCACTTGATGAAGCATAAACACTAGATCGATTGGTTTAACATCTTACACCAGACTGGGCAGAAAATAAGTCTTGTTTCAGTTCGCAAGACATTCAATCGAACCGCCGAGTCGATAAAGTCAGTAATTCTTTTAATAATTTAACGATACATATGAACAAATTTTCAAGCACACTTTACAAGCATGCCCGATTATTCTTTTATTGCAACTAGATTGTCATTTGGACAAGGAAGATTATAGAATGTGATAAACGCCATGATTTGTGAAGAACTTCCTCGAATCATGGTAATTACAGATAGGTATTACCTTAGTAAAACTTTTAAAAGTTCAATTGCTGTAGCCTTACCATACTTATGTAGGTGTTTTCATCGAAAATTCAAAAGTGAGACAAACTCATACTCATATTTTGGCTTATACATATGTATACCAACATGAGCGCACCACTGCGGTGGATGCTCTTTTATTTGCATAAGATTGAAGATAAAGAAAATATTGAGCCAATGAAGTATACTGATTTCATTGATGCTTTGTATATTAAAAATAAAAGAGATATCTCCTGTTATAGTCTTTATAGAAGTTAAAGATAAAGCTAACGATTTGATCTATCTGGAAATTGGATAAAAAAACAAACCAAGAAAAAATCTCCAAATGATTAGCTTGTGGATGCTTTGCTAATTGTATCATCTCCATGCTGATTTTGTAGATGATTCTACATTATAACCATTGCTAGAGATTAGGGGTGAGCATTGGTCCAGGGTCAACCCTGGACCAACCCTGGACCAACCCTGGACTGGCCCAACCCTACCGGTCCTGGTCCGGTTCCTAGGGAGACTGGATCGGTTCTTGATCTTGGAATTCCTGAATCAGCATTGTATGGGTCGGTCCTTGTCTTGAGAGTTCCGGGTCGGTCCAACCCTGACTATATATATATGAAAACCTTAAAATAAACGGCATTATCAATAACATTAAATAGCTCTTTAGTGAAGATTTCAAGTAATTTTACATTGTTATTTAATAACTTAGGTTTTTAATATCTTTTACGATGTCAATAGTCATAATTTACGAAAGAGGAAAATATTTTTGTGAGAAGTCCTCACGGCGTCCAAAAAGGCACATTATGGCATCCTTCTTTAGTATTCGTTCTCTTCTGTCTTATTTGTCCTCTTAGTCTTCAATTTTCCAAAATCAAAAGAAACAATTTCTCCGCTCGCCACTCGACACTTGCCTCGCTTGCTTTGGGTCACTCGTGTCGCTCACCACTCGATGCTCGTTTGACTTGTTGCTTCCCGCTTGACATTCGATGCTTATTCTGTTCGGCGTTCATCCCGCTTGACCCTCATCGGTTGCTTTTCTTAACTGCTCATCATCGAATCCATTGGGTCTGTATGATCCCTAGTTGCCCTTTCAAGGAATACAAAAAATGAAATAAAAAATTATTGGCTGGTTCTGGGTTCAGGCCGAATTCATTATATCAGTTCGGTTCTCAATCGTTTTTTTTAAGGAATATAAAAAAATAAAATGAAAAATTATCGGTTGGTCTTGAGTTGACCCTGGAATCGGATCGAACCCATTGGGTTGGTTCGGTCCTCGGTCCCAAGCTCAATAGGGTCGGTCCTCGGTCCCAAAAATTGAGGACCAGCACTGTGCGGGTTGATCCTTGGGGGTAGGGGTGGACCGGCTCAGCCCGGACCATGGTCACCTCTACTGGAGATATTTAGATATATTTTAATGATATTTAGTATATTTCCCCTAATTCTCCATGTCTATCTTGATTAGCATATACCTACACACGAACTTGTGTTAATGAGATCTGGCAAAACTTCTAAACCTATATAGAGGTATTTTTTATCACTGCATTATTTACTTTTGACTGATGTTGGCGCACTACAAGTTTTTTCAAAAGTAATGCAAGTTAAAGATTCTGTTGTTGGAGAAATCTTCTTGAAGTGTTTTGAAGCTGATAAAACGTTTCTATCAGTCTAGTCTGAAGGTTTGCAGACTCTGCTATTTAAAGTCTGAAGACCTCCGGACAGCCAGACTCAAGACTCAAAGTCTATCCTTATTGACAGTTTCTAATCCGTTGAAGAAAGGTTATCCAGAACTGGATGTTTCATTAATGATATGACCTTATCGACTGGAGAAGATCTCTTGACTGGATATGACATAACGGAATCCCTTTGAATTGATCGAGATTGATTTCGATGATCAAGGATCCGATGATTGGCGAAATATTCGTGGAAGGTTCTACTTATGGAAACTGAGATCTTGATTGTATGGGCTAATAGGATTGATGGGCTATCGACACGTTCCTTTAATAGCTCGAATAATCTTTTTAATTGATTCCATCCAACGGGTAGATTGGAGGAATTCCTTTAGTAAATGCCAACGGGTATGATGGCATGAAGGATTATATAAGGAAGACGTTCTAAGTTGTTCGAGGTGTGCGCGATATAAGAATTCCAAAGTCTGAAGCTTCCTGTTGTTTAGTCAATTCATTTGAGCGAAAAACTTGTACTCAAAAGAGAGTTTATACTTGTGAGAAACCTTGAGGAAGTGTGATAGAAAATCCACATTGTGGAATCAAGGAAGAACTGTGCTGTATCATCTCTTTTGTTCATAGTGGAATCCAGCCAATAGGCTGTTAGTGCGGAAGAGTGGACGTAGGCTTAGGATAAGCCGAACCACTATAAACCTTGTGTTTAATCTTCTCTTCCTTACTCTTTACTTTACTTTGATCGTAATTCATTTTGGCAAAGCAAAAGAGTATTTCCTTTCTATTATCTGCTTAGTATTACAGTGGTATCTCGAGAAATTGTTTTTGCACCTATTCACTCTCCTCTAGGTGCTTATACTAGCATCATCTGTTAAGTGAGAGTTGGCAATGCAATATGAATTGAATTTGGTCTTGAAGAATAATACTTGAGTTTTGCTTAGTTACCGGATGGAATGAAGGTACTACAAAATAAATGGGTGTACATGGCAAACAAAGAACCTCATGGTAACATGAGTTACAAAGTGAGGTCAGCACTGAAAGTTTTTTTGGAAAATAAAATAATTGATTATATGAAGATTTTCTTTGTAGATGTGAAGTTGACTACTAACGGGTTTACTAAATGTGATCTTCAATAAATTTAATGATTGATATATAGTTCTGCTTTTGTATATGGATAATATGCTCAATGCAGGTTCTTGCATGTTAAAAATCAACACACTGAAGCAGCAATTGTCAAAGGTGTTTGTAATGAAGGACTTGAGAGTAACAAATCAGACTCTTGGGATGAGGAGCATGCGAGATAAATCCAATGAACTCTAAAGTTTTCTAAAAAAAGGTAAATTGAGAGGGTGTTGGACAGAGTTAGAGTTCAAAATACAAAGCCTAAAAGAACTATCTTAGGAAGTCACTTCAAACTCTGAAAGAGGTAATCATCAAAGATAGATGAGAAGCAAATGTACTTGACTACAGTGTTTTATGCGTCGGTTGTCTGTAGTCTGATGCATGCTATCGTGTGTACCAGTCTAGACATAGCTCACGCAATGATACTTGTGAACAAATATATGGCTGGTCTAGGAATAAAGTATCGTGAAGCTATGGCTATTAAGATACCTAAGAGACACTTTAGGTATGACACTTTGTTTTATGAAAAACAATGTCACTTTGCAAGGCTTTGTTGATGTAGATTTGGTTGTGACATGAACAAAGAAAGAGCACATCGAGTTATGATTTACCTTACGTGGCACTGCAATCGATTGAATGTCTAAACTTTAGAAGCGTGTCTCCCTCTCAACCACTAAATCAAAGTATGAAGGAGATAATTTGATTGAAGAATTTTCAAAAGGAAATAGATAAGGTGATGGACATCAATGTTCTTCTCATTGACAATCAATTTGTTATTTGTCTAGTAAAGAATCCTGCATTTCATTCAAGAACAAAACACATTTGTTTGAATTATTATCATATTCATTCACTGATAGATGATTAGACATTATCATTGAAAAAGGTTTTTGGTTTAGAAAATCTAGCAAATATATTAACCAAGGCTGTCCCATCGAGAAACTAAGGCTGTGCATTGCTTTAGTTGACCTCCTTGATTAGTGATGAGGAGGCCATTGCACTGGGATAATTTGGGTTACAAGGCATGTGAAGACTATGGGAGACTATTGCTTTTTTGAAGATCAACCTCCAAGTGGAAGATTGATGGAGCTGTTGAGTTTGATAGATAAAACTATTGTTAAAGCAAAGATAAAATAACTCAGAATGTATATGTAATTTTCACCATAACTTTGTATGTCCTAGGGCTCCTACTATATATTGGGGCAATCTTTCTTGTAATTGGAATTCGAAACTTGATACAAATACTAATAGTAAAGAGAATTAGGCAGTGTGGCACTGAGTTTTTCTTCCTTTCTAATTCTAAAGTGTTTTTGGCGTGAAAAAAGAATTGAGTGTCTTCTTCCTTGTTTTTTTCTCTGCTACGTTTCACGCTCCTATCCATGCTGACTTTTTGCTATTTAATTTGTTACTTCAATAGAGATGAGGGGTCCATCTCCAACTGCCTCAATTTCTCATTAAAGTAAAATGTTAGGTCAAAAAGGGGTCAAAGCTGGTGTCGATCCAATTCAACTGCTCACTGGGTGATTGAGAAAAACTGGACCATGCCGTTTGAAACGGCTGGTCCGGGTTTTGATAACATTGACTTGGATCCAATGGATCTCATGCGGCTCAACTCATGCTGAAGTAACTGTTGGGCATAAACTCTTCTTGATGCTGTTTATGCAAAATTGCTGCGCAGATATTTACCGAATACTTAGCTGGGAAACGGTACAGTGCAAGAGAATAATAAAAGACAATCAAGAGGGGTTCTCTATACCACGTAGATCTAGTAACACCTTATAAATGCATGTCCCAAATGAGTACATGAAGGAAGAACAGGCATTTGTCTAGATCTTAGGGAGATCACAGAAACACGCAAAGAAGCAACATAAAAACTTTCTGAGCGAAATCCAGTGACAGATAAATAGGAGATCAAGGATAACTGGGGCTGACTATATTAAGGCAACTGTGAGAATACGGTTATCTCTTGTTTGTTTCTTCAAAACACATGGGAACAGAACATCGAAACCTTGAATTTCCTTAGATGTTATTGTTTTGATAGAGTGAACCTTCCTCTGTCATGAGAAGAAAAATAATCAATATTGGGGCCAATAGGGATAATACCCAATGGATCCATCGAAGGGTGGCTTCCGTAATAGTTGAGCTTGATGTGATCCATGTTGACGGTGCTACTCATGCCTGGGATTTGAAAGATGTCCTTTGTGTAGTTGAACAAATTTGGATACTCCCGTATAAGTTTCCTGTTACACTTGAAAAGAACTGCATAGACCTGTTGAAGTTCAAACTTTAAGAAACACGTGTGATGAATGAGTAAATCAGAACAGCACAAGAGAATTATCATGTAATAAGTTGAATGATCTTTCTCATGTTGTGGGCTTTGCCCCAACTTTTCAATAGTACCCAGCGTCAGGAACAAAGAAGCACTATGTTCATACTGGTGCAATGCAAGGGAGTGAGCGGATGCATGTTAGAGTTCCTTTTCAGAAAAATAGATGTATATCAACAACATTTCTCTGAAAATAAACCAAATGCAAGAGACCTTGACTAGTAGATCCCAGCTAGACCCACTTAAATCTATTTCCACGTGATTCAAATTTTCCAATAATTGAATTATATAACGACAGGTATGCTCCTAACAGAGACATTACTCAGAATATAGGTATCACAGGAGCATGTAAAAGCATACACATCAAGACTCAGATATGCAGCTCAAGCCAAACACTACAGACAAGCTTACCCTTGAATATGGTGCTGAACTAGTAATTATGATTCTCTATAGAGTTAATGACTCCAACTAATAAAGCAGAGTCAGGACAGTATTTGCCTAAACATTCCATCTGGAGGGTTTCGGTTGGTATTTTGAAAGCAATCGGTAGAGCATTTTGACCATTGGCAATCTTCAAACATGTCAATCTCTAGGAAGTAATCAATGATTTTTGAGAATGTACTATCAAAGGTAGATAATTGCATGGTTATATTTCTGGTTATAGCGGACAATTCATTTGTGTATAATAATGTTAACTAGAATGTCTTTGAACATATAGAATGGTTATCTTAGCATTGACCTTGCAAATGGCTTTTCATGTTCTTGCTGCTCCATGGCATTGCCCTACTTACAGAGCTCTCTTGCAAACTGAGGTCTGGTCAGAATGGCCAATTCAAATAAGAGTTCTTGGTTTTCTTTTCTTTTCATTCTCCTTTTTTTTGTATGATGGATCTGTCCGAACCCTCCACCAATTTTTTGTTGGACAGCCCATCTTAGGAGACTACAGGATCTCTACACTTCATCACTAGTCCAAAGTTGTTTCCTGTTGCTCCTAAGAATACATAGTATATTTCTTTAAACCTCAAACTGTAGAGTCCATACATCTGTACCAAAGCATATTTCTTCCTTCCTTGGAAGTCCTAAGGATGGCAACTAACATTACAGCAGAATTACAGAAAAAAGGATTGTAGGTAGCTGGCAACGATGAAAGAGAAAGATGAATTAATGACTTAACGATTGTTATATGTTTCCACAAGAGATGGATTTATATGATTTTGATGCTGCAAAATAAAAAAAAATATAAAACACATTAAATGTAATCTCAGGTCAGTTGTTGAAAAATTGTCAGATGGCAAGAGATGTGAATTAACACATTCAATGGGGAAATCATTGCAATTCACCCTGGAAATTTGACTCCAGGTCTTAACAGGTTGATTCCTGATTCCCATACATCCAGAACCACTTCGCATAAGATATGTTAAAGTAGAAAGTTTTTGCCCAGCTCTGATAGAATATAAAACCCAGAGTCTCATTTTTTGGCCAAGACTGAGGGTTTTCACTTTGACTTGTTATTACATTGACAACGACTAAAAAAAGACAGATAATTAACTTCATCCTTTCGTTTTTTAGGTTTAAGCTGGCATCTCCTTATTTCCATGTCTTGTCTTCTCTATACAACAAACATCTTTTAGCACAATTGATAACAATATTGCAGGTAAAGTTTAGAAGTGGGGCCAACAGTTGTGATTCAAGCATTTATCCAAAGCAAAGATGCCTGCAGATAACTTAAAGTTCCATTTATTCACCCTTAGAAAAAATAAAATAAAATCAAAGCAGTATCTAATTCTGTAAAGGGCTGCAAACAAGTTAAAGGTTCTACTCTGGAACCAGGAGCCAAAGTCGTAGGGCAACTCCGTTTCTGACAACTAGATTCCATGTCAAAAACCTTGTGACTTGTCCTTGGAAGGTTAGTTCAAGCCTTCACCTGAAACTACCCATGCAAAGCTCACCCCCACCTTTCAGGGACATCTAGCATTGATAATGGAAGAAAGAAAATGGTTGATGTTTCTCACCATGATGCTGGCTTGTCCAGCAGAGTAAAGACAGAACAGCCAACTAGGAATTGCTTTCTAGCGCAGCAATGTATATGTTTAGGTCTTCATGCACAATTAGCTATTTATGGTCGGTTAAAATGAAACCTATATTTTTCTGTAAAAAGGAAAAGAAAAAGAAAAAGAAAAACAATGCCCTTATCTTTATTTGGAAGAGAAAAGGAAAAGAAACAAAATTAAAACTAAATGATAAGTTATAAAAGTAGCTGCACTTTCTGGTGGTGAACTCTATCAATAACTTCTACTTTAGGCAGAAGTCTGTATGAAGACTTGTAATGTCTCTCCATCAGGTTTCTCTCCATCATCTTTTCCACCAATAACAAATTTTCAGTGTTAGGTCCAATTTTACCATACGACTACGTCTTTGCAAAAGTCCTGAATCACCATAAAAACCATTACACCATGGCCGGCTATCTTGGGGGTTCCCCCCCAGGTGACACAATATGTGCACCGGCCACGCCTTCGTAACTCCAAATACCCGGATTTGTTATAGTCCCACCTACTGGTTTAGGTAAATACCTAATGCGTTCCCCGACTGGAGAAGTAATTTTTGGAGGGGAAACTATGCGTTTTTGGGATCTGCGTGCTCCTTGGTTACCCTAGTCAGATAGATTGATACACTCATCCTAATAGGTGATCCCTCCTTTCCTCTCTCTCTCTCTCTCTATATATATATATGATGGGAAGTCTATTAGTGGTAGAATTGATTCCGTTCCTTCCTCATTCCAATATCAATAAGAGTGGTCCAGTTTACAGCTAAAAGATAGGAAAAGGCGCTTGCCTCTGGCGTGAAAAACCAACACAAGCACACTTCAACAGCAAAAAGATATAAAATTAAGCCCACCTTATTAAATAATAGAATTATTACAGAAAGCATGCTCATAGCTCTCACAGACATCAAGAATCAAATACCTCAAGAGACATGATTAAATCACGTAAACTTTGCCACAGTGACTTCTGCATATGTACTTACTTTATTCAGTACTAGTTCATTGACTGTAAAACCACATAGTCCAAAGCCTCATGTCAACTTGACCAACAGAAAAAAAAAGCAACAGATTCCCAGGTAAGGAAACTGTTCTGTCAAAATAGAAAGGTTTTCTCTGAGCATCTAACATGACCAGTGACTTCTGCATATCTTCTTACTTTTATATAATACTAGTTCATTGACTGTAAAACCACATATTCCAAAGCCTCATGTCAACTTGACCAACAGAAACAGCAAAATTCGTAGGCAAGGGAACTGTTCTGCTTGACATAGAAAGGTTTCCTCTAAGTGTCTAGCACAACCAAATCTTAGACACAGGTTAATTTTTACTTTAATTTCATCTCGTGTTTCAATAATATCTTCAAGAGTAAGGGTTAGTTTTTTTGTCAACAGAAAATCTAAATGTTTCCCGATCCAAACCAAACGATTCGTAGGTGTACTCTGAAAGTTCTGATCTTTATGTTTCAATACTGAAAGTACTGTATTGTATGCATTAGTAAATTGAAAAAAATAGTGCAATGGAGAATCAATCATACCTCATCAAATCTTATGAGCGTGACAAACAACCGGATATCCGTCTCGGTTAGTATATTGCCACAAATAAAGCGCTGATTGCTAAGTATTTGTTCACATTTGTCCAGAGCTTTGTATAAATTCTCCACAGCCTGCAAGAATGGAATGGAATCAACTAGAATGTTTTCTACTTTTTTTTTTTTTAACAAAGAAGTAAACCTTCACATGAGTGCACCAAGGAGGTGCAGCCCATATATAGAACTTGGTTTAAGATTGTGCTCTTCAGATATTTTTTCTTTTGGTTAGAAAACAAAATTACAAGGAAAAAGATCCAAAAAGTCCAAGAAAGGAAGTGCATCAAGTTAAGAGATGGTAAAGACCCAAGGAATCCAATTTCACTGAGTTCGAATCAATTTGCCATCAGAATGAATTATTTGAGGAGGTTTACCTGTCTTGGAAAGAAAGAAGAAAAAATTATATTCACAAAAACTCTGGCAGATCCTCGAATGATGTTTCTTTTGTAATAATTTTTTGGGGTCAAATTTTGTAATGATTAGGATGTTTGGTTTTTACTTGAACTTTTTGTTTGGTTGTTGTACTACCCAAGACCCTTTCAATGCTCGAGAGGTGTTAGAATCCCTCTCTCGTAAGAGATTGTTTATAGGTTAGTACCCTTGGTGTTTGATCATTTAAGCATTAAGAATCTGATCATCCATGTGGTCCCTTAGAGAGATAAGTCCATCTTCAGCAAGGTTGACTTTAAGCCCCAAATATGCCTCTAAGAAGGAAAAACTGATCCATACAACACATTGATGATGTCTCAGGTGCATAGGGTCATTTCGTTATCAGCAAAAGTTTGTAAGATCACTGTAACATGGAATAATTAGACACACAAACCTGTTTGGAAAACCTATCTTTGTAGCCTATCTGGATTAGCATGGCATTTTGCTCAATACATCCATAACTAGAGTAAAAAGTATGGGGTAGAAGGGGTAGCCTTGCTTGGGTCCCAGAAAAATTGAACAGACCATCTGTGACTCCATTCATCAATTACGGCAGATAGGAATCACAAGATGAAACCATTGTCTGATGCAACGTTTACTACCATTTATAACATTTTCCCAGTAGCCATCTGAGAATTACCTTTAGCAAGTTGTTTTTCACCTCATTCATTTCCACATTAGCACTCTATCACAGAACATATATGATATTCCTATGGATGTTATCAGAAGAGGAGGGGAAGTTTGTCCACTACATCATTTGCTAGTCTATACGTTGTCTACGTCAAACAAGAGGGATGTTCTACCACTGTAATGAGAACAATTTAACAGCATATGAGTTGCCATTTTTTACATATGACATTAGTGACAATTCACAGTAGTGAAGATGGTACCTCTTCGTAAGGTGCCTGCTGCTTAGCAAACCCACACTTATAAACACCATTGTTTATGCAGTCGTATATCCATCCGTTAGCTTCCTCTATCTGGGCTTGCAAGTGAGGAGGATAAAGGTCAAGATTGGGATTCTCAGCTAAACCATTGAACTCAGAATTAAGCATGCGAATGATCTCTGAGCTCTCATTGTTGACAATTGTCTTCAGCTCCTTATCCCAAAGAACCTATGATAATGCGCAATACATATGTTGTGAGCACTGGCTACTTGCAAGCTTAAAACACATGGAGCACTAATGGAAATAGAAAAACACTTCACAGAAGTGTCACCTACAGGAACTGAATACTTTCCAGAGTAGATCGGACTTGCAGTCTCATAAAGTTCTCTCACACTTCCTGCTCCAATTATAGGGTCAGGCTCTGCTCCAGGTTCATCAGCATTGGAAGCAGGGAAAACCCATCCGATATGTGTGTCACCATCTTTTGTTCTTCCCCACTTTGATTTGACTACCTGACACGAAATAAATAACTAAAAACAGATCAAATAACAATAGCATGAGATAAATAAAAAAAAACTTTTACCATGCCCTTTACCGTATGGCCAATGATCTTGTCAAGTCCTTTAATCTTCAAGTATGCAAGGCACCTGCATGCCCAGGGACAAGCAAATGACACATAAAGATGGTATCTTCCGGATTCGGCAGGGAAAGGAGAATCTGGATCCCCAGAAATAAAACTACGGAATGCAGAAGGGGTTCTGACAAAAGCACCAGATTCAGAGACCTCTTGGATTGAGGAACGAGCCATTCTTATTGAAAGCTGAAGAAGAAATCAGAAGGACAACATTAGTTGCTCCCATCATTTTACAATTAAGTCAAGGCATTATCATGTGATATTTTCATCCTCAGATTCAAACGGCAGATCAAGTACTGACTGAACATTGCCGCACTGCAAAACGGTAATTTAAATTGGAACGTGGTGCAAGAATTACTAATGAAAGCCATTTTAGCAAGAAGGATCCTTCCCATAGACACAATCTCACTTCCTAACACGGGATTCACTCATTATATTCATTCTCAAACCCTTCGAACTTCTCTCATACATGTAACTAGCACACATCTAACATGTCAAATTGTCAAAGAATCACGTCTGGAGGGTCCCAAGTTAGAAATCTGAACCCAAGACTATCAGCCGGCTTTGCAGTGATCTTTTGTGTTTCTCAAAGACACACGAGTGGTTAAAATGTCAAAGGGGGAAAGAAGCAGAAAAACTCAGTAACCAAACCTTCATTTCGAAAATTCATAACCGGAAGATCGGAAGAAAATAATAATTTACTATCCAAAGAAAAAATGACCATTGCCCATCAATCGCAAAACACTGTAAGCCAGATTAATCAATCTTTTAGAGTCAACAACGCATGGAAGAGGCACATGAACTTGTATATCAGTTCAAAGACAGACAAATACCCATGATTCGCCAAGAGATGTAACGATTGTCATAGAGTTCAAGTGAGAAACGGTTCTAGCAATACAAAGAAACTGAAGAGAGAGAGAGAGAGAGAGAGGATGAGACCTTACTAGGAGATGGCGAGAATGCAAAGCATCTCTGCTTGCAACTGCGAGTAGCTGGAGGTAGCAAGCAAGACCTGGGAAGGGCCGACAGAGACATTGGTCCCGTTGTCTCCCTCTGATTTTCTGTGTCCGAGGTCTTGACTCCAAATGCTTCGGCATATTTCCATTATTCTTTTTTCGTAATTAGATTCTTGAATTATATAATTTTTTAGGAAAATTTTAAATAAAAGCCTCTCATTTCTTAAATAAATTGATTTTATTTCAAATAATGGCTTAAAGTGGTTAAATTATCCAAATAAGAGTCTTTGGTCAGTCGGTAATTATTTTGGCCATCAAAGGAAGAGTATTTTGGTAAAAAAATTATAACCATATTTTATTAATTTTTTGATTTTTTTTCCTTTTCCCTCCCCCAATTATCGACATTGGGCAAGGGCTACCTTCGCTCAATGCCGATGAAGGTTGCCCTCGCCTATTCCTCACACGCCCAAGCGGGGGTCGCCCTTACTAGCCTTGGGGTGGTCACCCCCAACGCCGGGGGTGACCTCGCTCGACGCTGGCAGGGGTTGCCCTTGTCTTAGTTCAGTGACCTTCGCCATGGCTGACGAGAGGAAAAAAGAAAAAGAAAAAAAAGAAAAAGAAAAAAAAGAAACAATAAAAAAATAAGTTAAAAGACAAAAATTGAAATTGATATGACTACTTCATGTTCTTATTTAAAACAAGTTTTACTTTAGATTTTAATTTGAGACGATTTGATTCTACGCCCTTATTTGAAATAAAATCAATTTCAAGCCATTATTTGAGAAAATTAAAACACTTTAGGCCATTTTTTAGAATTTTTCCTATCTCTTTTGTTCGGATTGGTCCTCCCATCAAAACTATGAGTGGAAATATTAATGATAAATGCTGATGGATATCTTTAGTGGCATTTAAAAAATAATAAAAAAGATTTTTTTTTGTCAGTAAAATAAAAATAATAAAAAAGATTCACAAATAAGAAAATGTTAAAAGCAAAATAAATATTAAAAATAAAAAAATTGGAAAAAAGAAAAACATAGAGAGCGAGACCGTCGTGCCAGGGTTGCGGAAACCCCGGCTAAGATCGGCAAGAGCTCGCACCCTTCAATTGATGCTTTGACAGGCCCCCACATCCCCCTTTTATCTCGTTATCTCGCCTCCAGATTGGTTTTATTTATTTATTTATTTTTAATATTTTATTCAATTGTCGCGAGAAAAATACATGGAGCTACTAATTTGTCCCAAATCCACTCTTACGTAGAGTTAATGTAAGAGTCCATATTAGAATTTCCATTTTCTTTTTAGCCGAATGATTAACTCAAATGAGAAGATATAATTTAAAGACCTGAATTGAGCTACGAAAATTCAAGAACCGAGTTGAATGTTGTGCAATTGTTAAGGGATCTCTACTATTTCTATCCCTTCCACCTACGACCGCCATGAAAGTATATTTGAATCCATGATCTTATTTATTTTTGATTGGAATGATATAAGATAAATTTATTGTTGATAGCAGTATTTTGATGTGTCAGAAAATTATTGACAAATATAATGAAGTTACTTGAAATGAAAAATATCATTATTATTTATACCATGAAAAATTAATAAGCCTTTTCTTTTATTATTTTCAATATCATTCAAAGTCCGGACATTAGATTTGATGATCTTATTGGGAAAATTTTTTCCTAACCAAAAGTTTTACCTTGCTTTCACTTCAAAATCAGCCAAAATTGATTTAGTGCTCTTTGAATGATTGATTATTTATTTATTTATTTATCTTAAATGTTATTCAAATTTGACTAAGACGAAAGATTAACTTCATTCATTTTTCTTTTCCTTCAGTCCAATTTGCCTTAGATGGAGGATTAAGTTTCTTCCGTCATTTTTTCCCTTTCTCCCCCAATTGTAATGTTGAATTAGTCCATTGCTCTTAATAGTTAGGTTTTTCGCCCACATATTTAGGCTTTACATTCTCTAACCTTGTGAAACTTGTAAAGTATAAAATCCAGTGGGGTCGAAGCCCTTAGTTTAGGAATTAGGATCCACAAATCGTGATGTTCACTAAAAAAAGGTAAATAAAAAAGGAAGAAATGTAAAGTTCAATGGATGCGATTGCATCCCCCAATCTACAAGAGTTGTCCCATACTAGTAGACCGTTTCTTATTTTGAAAACTTACTTTTCATGTGAAAAAAGACTATCTACTACCAGATCATTAGTTCAATACATATGGGAGCAAATCTTTACAAAACTCATGCTTTTTTTCCTAGCTATGACATATCTTGTGAGGACCGACTTTTTGATTTAGACAACTCACTCGCCAATCTCGAACATTAGGTCATTAATGGTGTAGAGTAATTATGACTCAAATTGAATATTCTGTAATGGAAATGAGATTTTTATTTCATTGCCGACAAAAGGTCATTAGAAGCCGGTCGCCTCTCGCTCACTTTTTCTTTTCAATCGTAATAGAAAGGCTATGCTCGATGGTGGCAAGCAACAAGGGGGATGATGGCGGGCTCGACAACGTGAGGCTCGGCTGCGATCAATGAGCGGCTGGATCGTCACGGTATAGAATGGCGACGCCCACGGGCGCAGGTGACGACAGAAGCAACGGCGAGGTGGCGGGCAGCGGCAGGGACGACGGTGGACTCGACGCCGGGGGGTAACAATAGCAGCTTGAGTCGGGCTCTGGGCGTAGGAACGGGGGCAGATTGGTGTCGGGGGGACAATGGCAGCTCGCGTCTAGCCAGCGAGCTTAGCACGGCAGGGCTCGCGACCGGTCGACGGGCCGGTAGCACGTGACGCTGCGGCGGTGACGGGCGACGTCTGGAGGCAGAACGGCAGCGGTCTCACGCGGCGGGGAGTCTCCGCAAGTTGCAGGGAAGGAAGGAAATCTCTCTGGTCTCCCACTCTCTCGCGGGCCTTTCCAAATGTCTCTCTGGAGGAGTCCTCTGAGCTTGCTCCTCCCCATCTTCTCTCGCGGAAGGCCTATTTATTGGTGGAGGAGGCCGGCCGACAGAGGCTTCAATCGCCGGTCCTTGGCTTACCAACCGTCCTCCCCCAATCGAATTGGCGCCCCATCACTCATTACTTCCTGTTGGACTTCAAGTCGGCGGAAGACGACTTACTTGATTCCGATGCGCAAACAGCAAATGGCCCTGGAACGAACGTTGAATTGCGAATTTATCACGAACAGTACTTCCTCACGTTAGTCCGGATGCAATCACGAGGAAAACACCCGATTTCCACAGCGTAAATGCCGATTGTTCTTGCAAAATTGAAACGGAACGCCTTCGATCACTTTCAATGGAAATGGAGAGGAAATGTGGTGCGAATGAATAGCCAACCATCTCAATGGTTGTGTTCGGGAGGTTTATATACGTCTCCCTTCGTACCCCTCCATTTGTGCCTTTCCATCGTAGCATATCAAAGCCAATTGGTGCGGTCCAATCGCACCCCATCATGGACGTACTAGCTAACTAGCTAAAGTACAACATCTCCCACTCGGACATGATGGGCTTGATAGCATTCTATTAAGAATATAAGGCATTCAACATTTATCAATTTTACAAAACAATTCATACTGACAAATAAGCCGTGCGACCGGTGAGTACACCGCACTTGGGAGCTCAAATTATGCACCCTGTTAGGGATAACATAATGGCTACAACCCCGAAAAGAAATAAACAATCGATGTCTCGGTGCCCTGGACATATTTTGTTACATCAGTCCAAGTATACCTATCCCTTAAAGGCTATACTCGACTATTCTTAAAACATCATGTATTTACAATTACATCCGCGACCACATAGGGCGATATAATTGGTCGACCAGTAAATACACGCGGTAGATGTAAAATAACAATAGTCTTCCTTCGCACTCATGTCTCTCTCAATTTCAGAACAACTGTTTTCCTAGACATGTCCCATAAGCCATATCTATTCATGACCGCCCGTAACATGCTAAAGTAGCAACATTGATATTTCACTTCGAGAACATAGTCAGAAGTAACATAGGGCACAAAATTGAGGTAAAATACAAATTACCTCAAGGGCTCACACGATGAGTAAATATGGATAATTTTACTCATCTTCCCTTATTGGTCGTACAATGCACATGTAGTACGAATTACATGCTATAGTGGATTTCTCTTTCTATAAGAGCATATGTCATTTATTAACCATATCCACTATACGGATCTTAGCCTAAACATAGTCACGCGCTTCTTACGTACTCATGTTTAGCCCGAGTGCTATATCAGCTTGCTTTCTATAGCACCTAATTAAGTACTCGCATCCGGCATCTTTCAGGCATACATGATTGTGGGACTATCATGTTCGGTCTTGTTATGATTCAATCACAGACCTCATCTTGACTCCAATCAAGGCGACATATTTTATGTACCAAACTTGCTCTTCAGCATTTATTTGTACATAACGTCTCATCTCAACGTGCTAACTACAGCACTTGAGGCGATTGCTCGTGTGAGTGAGCCAATCATTGCCCGCTGACATACTTTTCAATAATATATGTGTGTTTGTGCTAGTCTCATAGTAGATTTGTACTTATTGATAAAACATCAAATCATTAATAAACAAACAAGTACAATACATTTGCCCACAAATACATAAACTAATGATCCTCTACAATAACATATATCACATTCTACGTAATCCTAGTGACATCCTATGGGTCAAGAATATGTCTCTAGGAATAGCCTTGGTAAATGGATCAGCAACCATTCTATTGGTTGAAATGTATTGCAGGGTCACTTCTTTCGCGTTATAATTTCTCGATGAAGTTATTCTTTATGTCGATGTGCTTTGTCCTTCCATGATACTTGGGATCTTTCACATAGGCAATGGCTGCTTGATTATCACAATAAAGCTGTCACCGCTCTTGGAACTTCGGTGACGGTGGCTAAATTTTCAAAGAAACGTTTTAGCCATACTTGCTTTCTTGCACTTTAACGGCGAGAACATGCAATAAATTCTGCTTCCATCGTAGACAAGGCCGTGCATGTCTGTTTCTTGCTATTCCAAGAAATTGCACCTCCATTGAGCAAGAAAGCATATCCGGAAGTTGATTTACGCTCATCCAGGTCTCCACCCCAATCGGCATCCGAATAACCTAATAGGCGTAAATCATTCCCTTGGTAACAAAGTCGATAGTCTACGGTGCCCTTCAAGTATCTCGGGATCCTCTTCTTTGCTTTCCAAAGTGTGCTTGACCAGGATTTGATTGATATCGGCTCATCAATCCCACGGCATAGCATATGTCGGGTCGAGTACACATCATAGCATACATTAAACTTCCGACCGCACTAGCGTAAGGCAGTTTCCATCACTTTGATTTCTTCGGAGTCTTAGGACACATCTCGGTACTTAGGCCTTCACCTTGCATGACATGGGGGCATCAATGGGATTACAATGCTGCATATTGAAACGCTCAAGAATCTTCATAATGTAAGACTCTTGTGATAAAGTAAGGAGTTTCCTTGATCGATCTCTTTCGATCTTAACTCCTAATATATAAGCAGCTTCTCCCATGTCCTTCATCTCAAAATTGGAGGACAACCATTCTTTTATGGCGATTACCAAAACCTTGTCATTTCCAGCCAATGAATATCGTCCACATAAAGTGATAAAATCACAAACTTATCTTTGGACCGCTTGACATATACACGGTGATCTTCTTCGATCATCGTGAAACCAAATGTTATTATTGCTCGATGAAAACGAAGATACCACTTTGTCTAGATGATTGCTTAAGGCCATATATTGAGCGATGAAGCTTGCAAACTTTATGCTCTTGACCTTTAGCTATGAAACCTATTGGTTGTTTCATATAGATTTCCTCATCTAATTCTCCATTGAGAAATGCCGTCTTTACATCCATTTGATGTAATTCAAGGTCCAAATGTGTAACGATGGCTAAAATAAGGCGTATTGAGGCAAACCTTACAACTGGCGAAAAAGTTTCCTCATAGTCTATACCCTCTTGTTGAGTATAACCTTTCGCCACAAGGCGAGCCTTATACTTTTCAATGGATCCATCCGCCCTTCGCTTAATCTTAAAGACCCATTTATTTCCAATGGCCTTACGATTGGGTGGTAGATCAATCAAGTCCCAAACATGGTTTGCCCTCATTGACTCCATCTCATCTTCCAAAGCTTTTCTCCATTCTTCCTTGTCGAGGATGAGAGAGCCTGTTGAGCAGTCTTAGGCTCGGCATCGTCATTCTGAGCAATCATAAATGCTTCCCCTTCAATCTCAAAACGACGACGGGGAATACTTTTACGATTACTTTTACGCAATTGAATTTCTCTTGAATTCAATTCATTAGGCGATGCAACACTCCCACTAGGTCTTGTGTGTTGAGGTAAATCTTCATTTCCCTCTACTACATCGGTGGGTGTGTTATCTAGATCTTCCATCTCATATAATTGGAAGTCCTTATCAATCTCACCTCTATTAGGAAAATCGTTCTCCAAGAACGTGACATCTCTTGACTCCATTTCGGTCACACTCCCATCGCTTGTTCACCTACGAACACGTACCCTTTGGAGTGTTCGGAATATCTTATAAAGATACATTTCTTCCCTCTAGGACCTAATTTGCCATGTTTATAGGAAGAATCATGAACATAAGCTGCACATCCCCATGGACGCAGACTACTCAAGTCCGGTTTCCTACCGATCCATAATTCATAAGGGGTGGAAGTAACCGATTTTGAGGGCACACGGTTAAGTATATAGGCAGCGGTCAATAATGCATCTCCCCAATAGGAGACAGGTAAATTTGCTTGCGCCATCATAGACCTAACCATTTCCAATAGGGTTCTATTCCTTCTCTCAGCTACCCCATTTTGTTGTGGAGTACCAGGAATAGTCAATTGTCGTACAATTCCCTTTTCATCACAAAGAGCCTTGAATTGCTCCGATAGATACTCACGTCCACAATCGGTTCTCAATGCCTTTATTGTCTTGTTTAACTGATTCTCTACCATCGCTATATATCGTCTAAAGCAGTCTAATGCTTCTGACTTATGGGAGATCAGAAAGACATAACCGAAACGTGTGAAGTCATCTATGAAAGTGATGAAATATGAGGCTCCATGCCTCGCCCTCACATTCAAAGGACCACAAATGTCAGAATGTATGAGATGCAATGGAAATTCAGCTCTAGTCCCTTTACCGAATGGTTTTCTAGTTGTTTTTCCCGCCAGACAATGTTCACATATGGATAGACTAACATTAGTGAGTGACCCCAAAAGGCATTCTCTAGCTAATCTTTGCATTCTTTGCAATCCAATGTGACCTAATCTAGCATGCCAAGTATTTGCATCAATCTCAACGTTATTTGAAGACGCAATTAAAGAAAAACAACCATCAACATTAACATTGTACTGATCATAGTCAATGTCTAACACCATAAAACCATTCAATACATGACTGAACCATAATAAACCGTTCCATACAAAATGTCAACACAATCACCATGGAAATTCAATACATAACCTAAGCTAAGAAGAACAACTACAGAGACCAAGTTTCGTCGAATATCTGGAGCATAAAGGACATCATGCAGGAACAGGTTTCGACCACCATGTAAGATTAATTTACACGTGCCGATACCCTTCACTTCAACTCTTGAGTTATTCCCAACATATATCCATCTTCTTCCAGGCGGTATCCGACGATACTCCACAAATGCTTCTCGGTCTCTAGCTACATGGTTCGTTGCTCCCGAGTCTACGGTCCACATTGGATAAGATTCAGCAAGCATTACAAGTACTAGAAACAAAAGCATTACTCAAAGTAATGGAGTTATAGGGTACCTTTTTTTCGGCTCGAGTGCATTCACGAGCAAAGTGACCCAACTTGCCACAATTGTGGCACTCCATCTTGGCCTTGTCCTTCTTCCCACCACGCTTCTTGCGTCGGAAGGTCTTAGCTCTCTTGGGTCCCCGATCGGTCATCTTCCCTTTGTTGTTGAGCGAAGATTCCTCTTGCGCTTGAAGCCCGAAGCCTTGCGCGAACTCGATTCGAGCAACATAAGCATGGGTAGAGGATCTGACAGCCTCTAGGCGCTCATCCTCTAATTCCAAATGACGCGCTATATCATCAAAAGTGACGATGTTCTCATTATGCGTCATATTGATCTTCATATGCTCCCAATTATTAGGAAGAGACCTTATAACAGCCTGAACTTGCTGTTCATCGGTAAGGAGTGACCAGCCGACTTCGGCTCACGGATCATGTTTGACATCTCTCGAAGATGCTGCCTCATCATTACATTTGGGCGCTTTCGAAGGTGTCAAACTTGATGGTGAGTCTCCTCGGCTTAGTGGCGGATGTACCCCCAAACTTATCTTTCAAGGCAACCCACATAGCTTGAGCTTCGTCATAACTCTCAAACTCACACATGAGATCATCTTGCATACAGCTCAAAGCAACGTGATGCGAGCAATGCTATTTTTCTTTTCCAAGCTTGATAAGCTTCCGGATCTCTCTGTGTTGGGCTGAAGTTCCACGCTCGGGTTCATCCATGGTATGGTTGAGGGTTTCCAAAACCTCTTGCTCCTCAAGGATGTCTTGAACCTTTCGGTGCCAAATATCATAATTGTCACCGTTCAGCTTCTCACCCTTATTGAGGTCAGCCACAATGGTCTTGGATGCCGAAGCCATAATCAATCGCTATAACACATTGACATAATAAACGCAGAATCAATACTAGCACACTTTACTGAGAATAACACACATATTTAATTTGCAGCAAAGACAAACTAAATTAATGATAATTCAACAAAAGACACAAAAGCAAAAGTTCACTATGTTCCCAATCAACTTCTACGTACAATTGTTCTATTATCATTATTTAGTTTAATTTGCGCAAATTTTTAAGTTCTAGGTGAGAACTCCTTTCATTTCTACCAACCTACGAACTCCCACTAGAAAAAATAATTACATAAACTTATGTAATTTCTACATTTTCCTTAACACAAGAACATGGCATGGCAATAACCAACGTGTATAAACAACAATCATGCTTCAATTATAATCAAAAATGCAATTCAACATATAATGGATTTCCTACCATTGTTCTTATTTTCTAGCAACTAGAAAAATGCAAGTATATTAAAATATACACATCACGTCATTGAACCAAGCTTTACACAGTATATATAACATCATTTGCACACAAGCTAGCTACTGTATTTCCCTAATCATAAGAAAATACAAGCTACAAATGAATAAACTGCATTAAAAATCCCAAAAAATATGCGTACATAGGGTTCCCAAAGCATTTTCATACATTTATAAAATTCAAAAGTATAAAATAATTAAACCACTGTGTAGAGGACACTCATACGAACCAAACGAGACCAACCACGCTCCAATCCGAGCTCGCACGCGCCCCCACGCGCCGCCTGAGTGTGCGGCGCGTGTGGCGCACGCGCCAGCGAGCCAAACGGCTCCTGGCCGGTCCCGGTGACCGGTCAGACTAGTCCGATCGGTTTGACCGTCGGACCGGTTGACCGGTCCGACCGTTGACTGGTCAACGGGTCGGGTCGGGTCAACGAGTCGGGTCGGATCTCGGGTCGGGTCGGATCTCGGGTCGGGTCGGGTCGCCGGCCGGTGACCGGCCGGCCAAGCGTCTCCGGCGGTGACGTCATCGATGACGTCATCACAGCGGTTATCGACCGTTGGGTGACGTCACCGTGACGTCACACGCGCCGGTTCGCCGGCTGGCGCGTCGCGCGCACGCGCGCGGCCGGTTCGCCGACCGGCGCGTGTGGCGCATGCGCCGGCTTGGCCGGCGCCAGCGCGTGGCGCCCACGCGCGCGGCCCGGCCGCGCGTGTGGGAGCGTCCGGCGTCTCTCGGCGGCGCTCGACCCATCCCCGGATTCGTCTCGACGAGCTCTTTCACCCTGTATATTCAGAAATTAATTTTGACAAAAAAATTATTACGAAAACGATGAAAACCTCACGGATCTCGCAACCCCGAACCCGTTCTTCGCTCCGGTTCAATTTCGAGTTTTTCATGGGGCAATTCCGATTATCGAGAGATCCAAACAAAGTGTAGAATACATTCTCATGATCTCAATATCAAATGGTAATGAAGAAAACTCGATGAAAAACAAGGCAGAAATCATGATCGGGCTCTGATACCAATGTTGGACTTCAAGTCGGCGGAAGACGACTTACCTGATTCCGATGCGCAAACAGCAAATGGCCCGGAACGAACGTTGAATTGCGAATTTATCACGAACAGTACTTCCTCACGTTAGTCGGATGCAATCACGAGGAAAACACCCGATTTCCACAGCGTAAATGCCGATTGTTCTTGCAAAATTGAAATGGAACGCCTTCGATCACTTTCAATGGAAATGGAGAGGAAATGTGGTGCGAATGAATAGCCAACCATCTCAATGGTTGTGTTCGGGAGGTTTATATACGTCTCCCTTCGTACCCCTCCATTTGTGCCTTTCCATCGTAGCATATCAAAGCCAATTGCTGCGGTCCAATCGCACCCCATCATGGACGTACTAGCTAACTAGCTAAAGTACAACACTTTCGCCTGCTCTGCTCTTTCTTTTCCACGGCCAGCTGTCCTTTTTGTCCATTGCCCAGCTCCCGTAGGCCCCCCAATAGGGGTGAGCGGTTCCCGGTTCCGATTTGGTTCCGTCTGGAACTTAGAACCTACCATCGGGTACAGGTTCCTCAATTTTTGGAACCTGGAACCTACCCGTCAGAACCAAGAACCTGGAACCTACCCTGTCATAGGTTCCAGGGTCGGTTCTAGGTTCCAACAAGTTCCTTTTTTTTTTTAGGCATCAAAATCAATAATCCATACTTGCAATTCAGAACTTCTCCAGAGCTGGAATAGCCTAGGTTGCTTAATACAACTATACATCCACCATCAAGCCTCTCACGAATACGAGAAACATCCACTTTCTTTACTTCACCCATTGCCCCAAAATCAACACCTTCAATAACTCCTCTTCGCTACAAATAAAATAATCAACATTACTATAGCTGCCAAAGCAGAATGATGACAGGAGAAATGTGAACTGTTCGTTCAACTAATTCGAGATATCAACCAAGAGAGTAAGCATGTAAACCGTTACCTTGGCTGCAAGAAAGTTACCACTTGCGACACTTACACCAACTTCATGCAAACGGCTACTATGCCCATGACGGCGCATACCGGAAATTGGGGGTCCAGGAGATAGTTTAGCCTCTATCATTAAACAAGTACCTCCAGCTGCTTTCATAGCTGCTTCCAGAGCTTTAGTGTCTGTTATTCAGTATCTTCCAACATAGTTAGGCTCATGTCCTATGAAGACATGCTTAGTGTTAGCAATTAAAGGTCTATTGTTGAAAATTGATTTTATAGAAACAAAAGCAGGCCACACAAACAAGACCTAGCCACTTCTGAAATTGAGATCCAATCTGTGCAACAGACATAAAAACAAATGCTCAATTGCACCTCATGCAAACATTAGCAGAACATATACTTTCTTTTCCCTTTGTTTGGATAAATAAAAGTAAGTCAGCTACAAGGCATGAAAGGTGTTCAAACTCCTTTACAAAAAAAGAGCTCAATTTCAAGATAAAGCATTTGTACTATCAACCAACGAATCTACATCCACGTGCATATGTTTCCACTATACTCAAAGTATAAAACTTTGGCTGATTTTCAGAACAAACAATACATATGGGGGATATCTTTAAAGTTGATATTTCTGCACATGCATTTCAATATAGGGTGGCTGAAGGAACCACCTTAAAGAGAGCATCATAATCTCAGGCAGGCACTAATCACTTCACAAGCATGTGATGCACAATCAAGGGGGAAAAGATTATAGATACCATCCTAGATACTGACAGTATAAGTTTTGGTTGACAGGGAAGTTTTCAGTGTGCAAGCCATAGTTGTGGACACATCACGCCATTCGATTATATATCGGCTAAGTCGATACGTTGACATTATAGACACAATAGCATGTACCATGCTTATAATATAGTCAACAGAAAGGAAATCACACTGCAGCATACCAAGCGCATAAAAGGATGAATTTTGAAGGACTCATAGCAGACACATTTCACTAACCTCTCTCCTTCAGGTGTTTATCAATATGCACGTGTGTCCCTGGAACAAGAACAAACCTGATCCCTAAGCCATGAAGGAGCGCAATATCCTGCACAAAGCCATGAAGAAGCGCAATATCCTGCACAAAGAATTGTATCTAGTTGTAATTACCAAAAGCCAACAATCAAGCACCCAAACCCCATATAGATATTATGCAATATGCATCCAAATTCAGCAGGTAAAATCGTGCAACCGCAGTTTTATTGTGATTCCAATAAAAATTAATCCATTGAAGCCTGAAGAACGCGAATTTAATCACTTGGAGCATTCCACAACAGAACGGGTCCGCGCTTTTGTTCTTCCTCACAGCATTAACATGCAGCCAAACCACAAATCAGAAACGAAACAGAAGAAGCGAGGAAAAACCGACGCGTGCCTTGAGGACCGGATCCAAGTGCCGACTAGCGACGATTTCGCCGGAGACGACAACGACAAAAGTGCCACCCCTGTGAGCTCTGAAATATGGCCACGCCTCGTGAAACCAACGCATGAACTGCTCGTTCTTCTCCGAGCTGCCGCCGCCACCGCCGCTCCCCTCGTCGCCCCCGCTCTCCTCCAGATCATTGAAGGCGTGGCGCCTAAACCCGAGCCTCCTCGTGGCCTTAACCCCGAGCGCTCTGTCCTCCGCCGCCGCTAGAGGCGAGGGGCTCGAGAGCCGTGCCCTCGCTCATGGCGGCGAGGGGCGGCGCGATAGCTTGTCGGGCTCAACGGCGAGACGGCTCGTCAGACGAGCGGTGGGTGGTGGTGATTCAATGGCCAAGAGATGGCGGTGAGTAGGGCGTGGGGCGGCGGTGTGGTGGTGGGTGAAGCGGCGAGGGGTGGCGAAGAAGAAGAAGAAGAAGAAGAGAAGAAGGGGTGGGGTTTCGGTCGAGAGAGGGGGAAAGAGTAGAGAGAGAAGAAAAGAAAAAGGTTGGGGGGCAGGAAGTGACGTGTGAGGAGGAAAAAGGGGAGAAAAGAAAGAGAGAGAAAAAGGAAGGGAAAGAGGGGAAGAAACTAGGGGTGAGCGGTTCCAGATTACTGGTTCGGTTCCGTCACGGAACCTAGAACCTACCCTCGGATACTGAGTTCCTCAAAATGAGAAAACCGGAACCTACCCGTCGAAATGAGAACCTGGAACCTACCCTGTCATAGGTTCAAGGGTCGGTTCCAGGTTCCAACATGTTCTTTTTTTTTTTTGGTTATTTTCAGATTTGAACTATAACATACGCGCACGTTACCAAAAAAAAAACTATAATGTACGCGCACGTTACCAAAAAAAAAAAAACGCAGCTAGTTCAAAGCCATTGGTAGCTGCATTGAACTTCCATGCAAGTATGGATCCATCCTGCATCAGGAGGAAATTTTGCTTACTAAAGGAAATGGACAAAAATTATGTTCACCCTACACAATGGCATGCAAAGAGAAACAGACACGCTTTTTCCTATCAATGACTTCAGGCAAAAATAGACATATACTAGAGATCAAATTAACTTCTACGAAGAAATAAGGATATACCTGAATACCAGCAAATAGCAGGCCATTACCCACAACCATGGCATAAACTTGTCCGATAGGACCATTGAGACTGAGGTCTGCATTACTTTGTGTGTTGTATGCCTACAGTATCACGACTACTTTATTATTGGCCAAAAACTTCATAATACCAATACAGTTATGGAGAACAACCATTTAAAAAAAAATGTAATAAAAATATGAGAGGCTTATAAACCGCAAAATGGGGAAAAAAATGGAGTGTGCTTTTCCCACCTTACCTTTACGAGATTTGGTAAACCAACAAACACCCATGGACCTTCACTTATCATACAACCAATTTCACCACCAAGATTGACCACACCTGCACACTGCAAGACAGACAAGAAGAATGGAACTAGTCCAGTCAACTCCACTAGGCAGATGAAATAAACAAAGGCAAGACTCCAGGCATAATTTCATGCCTTTAGCATAAAACCAATTTCTGGGACAAGTGCTCTAGATCAAGCAAAAACTGTGCTTAGTTGGAATGCCAATATAAGCAACACTGAGGACAAACATAGCATTTCAGACAATTTTGCAATGACCTTCAGAGTATCCTAAAAGTGAATTCCTCCCACAAGCCCATTTTAAAAAAAAAAATCAAGGTAAGAACATCTTCGGAGCACTTTTAAGCGCATCTGTCCTCCAAGGGTCATAGGAGACAGCATGGTCAAAGAACTGTCAGTATCCTTCTTCATAGACAGACAGCCTAAGAAGCAATAACATGCAAGAACATTGAAATCTTCATCTTAAAAATTCAATAACAGCAGAATTCTCACGCCGGTGAAGGGGGCGAGGGAATGTGCGGGATCGAGGTTGAGAGATAGAGAGAGGGGGCGGCAACGTGCGAGTCTGCAAGAGAGAGAGAGAGAGAGAGAGAGAGAGGGGTGACCAGCAAGGCGGGGCGTGGGAACAGCGACGGGGGGCGGCGCTTCGGATGGCTGCAGGGTGGCGGAAGATCGGACCGCTAGCAGCACTCGCGGTTGTGGGTTCCGCAGGTGGAGACGCGGCGGTGCGGTGCGGTGCGGAGATGGCCGGTGGCTCGGGGGACGCCGATGAAGGGGCGAGGGAATGTGCGGGTGTGGGATCGAGGTTGAGAGATAGAGAGAGGGGGCGGCTACGGGAGAGTTTGCGAGAGAGAGAGAGAGAGGGGGCATCCGGTTCTTTTCTTCTAGAGCCCTAAGTAACCGGTTCCGATTCCTCAACCGGTTCCGGTGCCGGTTCCCAGAAAAAAGGAACCGGGAACCGGAACTGGTCCCCTTCGAACCGGGAACCGAACCGGACCCTCCTCCGGTTCGGTTCCGGTTCCCGGGTAACCCGGGAACTATGCTCACCCCTAGAAGAAACGCAGGGAAATCACGTGGGGGAAGGGATTAGTTTTTTTTTTTTTTTAAATTTTGACCGGTTCCGATTCCCGGTTACTGGAACCGGAACCGGTCTCTTAAGAACCGGGAACCGAACCAGTTCGGTTCTCCGTTTCCCGGTTCTATCTAGGAACCGTGCTCACCCCTACCCCCAATTCTGAAAATAGGGTAAATAAAGGGGGAATAAAATAAAAATAAATCTTAGTAGATGCAAATAATATTAATGCTTGATGCGAAAATTTAATCAAATATCTAAATATTTAATCAAAATTTAAATGTCAACATATATTAATAAATTCTCCTTCATTTAAGCAGGATATATTTATTTTTCAGTAATGAAACTCACATTACAAAGCCAGAGAGACCACACTTATTAAGGGCCTTAATACATATATAATCCCAAATATTCAAAATATAAACGTGAACATTACTTGGGAAAAAAAAAAGATATTGCCTTAAGCTTATTTTACCTTGACGTGGATCTTTCAAATTCTTCAATCTTGATAGATCAGGCCACTTTTGTACTTTAGGAAAGTCTTGAATCTCAAGTATCTCCAACGATTCTGGACAATTTGGAAACTCTACCAGCTCAAAACAACAACACATATAAATTGCCTTAAGCTTCTTCAAGCTAGTTAGATCAGGCAACTTCACCAATGATAGACACCTGAGCTGTAATATTCTTAGATTCTCTAAGCCTTCAAGGCCTTCAATCTCTGTTAGCTCCACACACCTAATTATTTCCAAATATGATAACGCTTTCAGATTGGAAAAACCATTTATTGCTTTTATACTCTGGCAACCCAAGATGTGTAAGTGTGACAAATTTGTCGGAAGCCTTGGTAGGCATTGCATATTGGGGCAAATGATAAAGAGTTCCTTCAACTTAAAAAGAAGAACAAGATCGAAAGATAAGGTCTCAATATCAGGACACGTCAAGTGCAAGAACTCAAGCATGCGTAATCTTCCAACCCCCCGAGAACTTGGATCTACTTCAAGTTTTAAAGGATTTTGGAATGCTAATGTCAAGTTCAAAATTCTCAAATTTGATAGGCTTGAGAGGTCCAACGTTGTCTTCAGTGAGTCCGTTTGAATGGTTAGTGCGATTAGACTTTCTGGAAGCTGAGGCATCACTCGAGTTCTAAAGTGTGTTAACACCAATTTTTTCAAAATTGGTAGCTTCCCAATATTACTAAAAATCTCTGTCACATCTATTAGATTTCTTCCCCCTGCCTCTAGCTGTTCGAGCTTCTCCAACATTCCAATGTTGCCGAGTAGTTTTCTTATGGGGCAATCGCATAGCTTTAGCACTTTCAATTTCTTCATATATTGAATTGAATCTGATAACACCCTAATATCAGTGCTCGATAGATCTAACTCAATCAATGAGTTGAAACGGTTATCCACTAATGAGAGCTTCCCTGCTGATGCTGAGCAACCGACGAAACTGAATTTATTCAATGATTCACATTTGACCAAGCTGAGAATTTTTAGATTCTTCATCCTTCTCCATTCAGGGATCTCTTTTATAGACGTAGAGTCAAGAAGAAGTTCCATCAAAGATTCCAGTGCACCCATCTCATCTGGTAGCTTTTGGAGACTTTTACAGTTCTTCAAGTTTAAGAAGACTAAGTTCTTAAGGTGACCAATGGACGAATCAATTTCAACCAAACGCTCACATCCTTTGAGAATCAGTTGCTCTAATTTCTTATGAGAAGACAAATCTGGAGTTTTATGAAGCTTGCATCTAGACAGATTTAGCACCTTCAAGTTCTTTGCCAACTGAAAAGAGAACATATTGCTCTTCAGGTTAAATTAAGATAATCTACCACAAAAGAACACGCGTTTACTTTATGTGAAAAATCGTACCTTGATGTGGCTCCAGCCATGCCATGTTGCCTCGATTTTACTTCTTGATAAATCGAGGATTACTAACTTCCTCATGGAAATATGAGACAGTTTAATAGGATAAGGGATGTCATTCAATGATAGCCATCTCAATTCCGAAAGGATAAGTCTCGACTCTGGAAGGATAAGTGGGCCGAGGTTATGATTAAATTCTAGGTCTTCAAGAAAATTTGACCTCCGAATATTTTTCATACTATCATTCGTTATTCTCCATAAAAACCGTAATGAGGTTGGTTCTTTGAACTTAAAGTCCATTTGAAGGAACCTTAGATTTGAAAGACTTTCTAAGAATTCTTTCATCAAGGAGTATCGAGATAGTTCAAGAAGCTCAAGACATAATGCTTCAATGCTTCCAATTCCATGAACACCACCTCCACTCTGACAAAATAAAAACATAAAAGGAAGTTAGAAAAAACCATGATTTACCATGTTAATACCCTTCGAGGGAAAACAATTAAATCTTCTCCTATCATTGAAAACAATTGATAAATCACATCGGTAAGGGCCGTGGAATAGTAAATCAACGCTATAGGAACGAAAACCAAATGGAATATGCTAATGACCAATCTTCTTTTGAAGGAATGAAGCTCTATGATTTACCTGCATTTTTTCTAAAACATCCGATGCTTGCTCATGAGTCCACACCCATTGCTGCTTCTTTGGGTTCATACCACTTCCTTCTTCTATAAAAGTTCTTCCAATATCTCTCAACCAATCATGCATCCACAGTTGGTTATCATCTCTAATCTTTATTAAAGATCTTTGCTGAAGGATTCCAAGAGATTGATGAGGAAGAAACTTACAACTTTCCCACAAGTGAATCACAATTCTTTTATCATACCCAATGAAAAAACAAGCAACATCGAGAAATATTTTTCTTTGGTTTTCATTTAAGGCCTCAATGCTGATCATTAACTTCTTTCTAACATCCTCTTGAGGAGATTCTTCTAGCTCCTTTAATGTGGCATCCCACTCCTCTTCGCTTTTTCCAGATAAAAGAGAACCTATTACCTCAAGAGCTAAAGGAAGACTGCTACACATAATTACTGCCCTTTCAGAGTGAGAAATGAATTGCTCTAAGGGATAATCTCTTCTAAATGCATGTTTGCTAAAAAGTTTAAGAGAATGATCAAAATCCATGCCAGTAAGTTCGTAAGTCTCATCAACATTGAGAATTCCTCGATCTCTAGTTGTAATGATAATCTTGCTTCCCTTGCCAAACCACTCATGCTTCTCCACGAGCGCATCAAGTTGACTTGCACCATCAGCATCATCAAGTAGAAGAAGCACTTTTTTAGAGTGTAACCTTTCTTTTATCTCATTTTCCCTTCCATGACATTGTTGATATCAGGCCATTTCCTTTTAAGGATGTCTGATAAGAGTTGATTCTGCAAGCGTGTAATCTCTGTTTTTCGAATGTCACAAAGGAAGCAATAATTAACAAAATCTTTAGAAAGTTGATTGTACACTATTTTGGCAAGAGTCTTCTTTCCAATGCCACCCATACCATGGATTCCAACAATCTTTGTTTCATAGCTGTGTAAAGCTATCATCCTCATGATTTCATCCACATGATTGTCTACTTCGACAAAGCAATCGGATACTTCCAAGTAAGCGATTCTCAACTCGATCAAAACATCATTGACAACTTCTTTCACAAATTCACCTTTGCCTCTGATAGTATTGGAGGAAACAACATCAAGACATGAGGTTTACCTAAGCAAAATAATGCATCTGGAACAAACAGTTCGTATGTGATATAATTAAATACCTATTTAGCATGCTATGGAGATCACATCCCTTTAGTTCTCCAACCTCTTTAAGAGCAGCCTTCCAGTTGTTGATAGTCTCATCATCGAACCGCTTCTTGTTTAAATGAGAAACAATGGCGTTGCCGTAGTGCTCATTCTGGTATTTGACCTCGGACGGCGTGACATTGTAGAAAATGGGCATTATGATCTTTTGTCCCCCTGTGTTTTTGCACTCCACCATCTTGACCAACTCCCTGAGGCACCATGGACTATCAGCATATCCTTTAGAAAAGATTGGTATTGAGATCTTAGAGTGCTGAATAGCTTGAAGAAGCTGGCCACCGATCTCTTCCCCGGTACGGAGCTCTTCATCGTCCCTATATGCCCGAATTCCAGCATCAATCATGCTGACGTAAGTGTAATCAGCAATGTCCAAACGAGTGTCTGGTCCTCTAAAGCTCAAAAATACTTCGTAATCATATCCTGATGACTTCTCCATTTCCTGATTATCAGAAGACGCGTTCCACATATTTATTTGTTCTTTGTACACGCTCGCCTTATAAGGCTCCATTTATTACAAAAGACAAAAAATAGTGGCAACTGCTGTCACAGTGAAGTTCAACCACAAAGGTTCGTGCAAATTC
This sequence comes from Eucalyptus brandiana, assembly GCA_014182725.1. Lineage (NCBI taxonomy): Eukaryota > Viridiplantae > Streptophyta > Magnoliopsida > Myrtales > Myrtaceae > Eucalyptus > Eucalyptus brandiana. Next base: position 20,162,710 of record CM024672.1, on the reverse strand, counting down.
TCCGTGCAACAACGATTTCAGATACTGCTCGAAAATAATGACCATGTGCAGGTTGATGAGGCTAGCTTCTACTAGAATTAAATATAGAGATAAGTTTGAAGCCATTGTAACAACATATCGTGAGGCTAATTTTATCAAAAACTTGTTGCTAAAATAAAATAAATAAAGCACCTATCAAGGAAATAGTATTTTGGGTCTTTTGCTCAAGTCAAGACATTTTTCCATGTCCAGCCAAGCCCACCTTCAATAATGCAGCATCTCCATGTTGAACTAACAATGATGCTGGTAATTAATTCATAAACAACACTTACTGATAGAAATGACTAGAACATGAATAATTTGCTTAATGCAATCACTACCTAACGGTTAAACAGAATCTGCTGTTGCTGCCAAAATGCGGAAAGTAAATATAGCAAATGTCAAACAGACAGAAAGTAGACTATCTCCTTCGTGCATAGAATAGATAACTAATATTTTTTACCTCACGGGAAAAATATGTTAAATCGTCTAACGATACAGCTAGTTTCATCCAGCTTCTAATTAAAAAGTATCAACAGACATCAAAGAAATGTAAAATGAGGAGCAACTTGAATCGCCCGACTTATTTTGAGAAAACTAAACATGTAGAGGAGGAGGTGGAGTCCTCACTTCCACTGATCCACTTCCAAACAGAACATTGCCTATAGAATGCACGTAGAGCTTACGGGGGTTTCTGGTAGGGAATGAAGCGAGGGAGCTGAGCGATCGTCGTCCTCCTACACGCGGAAGCAAGAGAAGAAGCAACGCATCCCCTATGGAAATCGATCGTGGAGAATTCAGAAAGCTTCGAGGACCACGCCAAATCTGCTTGGAAACCTTAACCTCAAATTGTTTTAGCAGGTATAAGGAAAAATCTTTTGTCCTCTCCCCCTTCACGAAGTGCCTCTTGTTGTAGTTGAGGCAGGGCTCACCTGGACATAGGAAAATGTCTTGATTTGAGCAAAAGGCCCATAATACTATTCCCTCGCTAGCAATGGTCTGACCATGACCATTTATGACCTATTTCTTCCAAGAAATGAGGTGAAAATCACTCCAGTCGCTAGCAATATATTCAACTTTGAATAAAAGAAACTGGAACAGATCAACGTAAGCACAAAATCTTGTATCCAGATGAGAGAGCAGGAATGTAACCACTCAGATATTTAAAAAATAAATAAATCATATTAAGTATCCAGCAAGAAAGATAAAACCAATCTGGAATAGAAAGGAAGGGTCATTCTGAAATCATCAAGAATACAAGTAAAAATGTTCATCATGATTATCCTGTGCAAATCAAGGGGAAAAGGACAAGAGAAATGAGCAGAGGAGCAACGAAGCTCATTGCAGACTCCGTCTCACCTCTCTCAACCTAAAGAAGACGAACTCCCAATTCCAACAATTTGAAGGACTAGATCTTAAGTAGCAAAGGAGCTCAGAGGTTGCGGACCAATCATAGAATCCCATCGCAGCATCCAAGAACCACGGATCATCTACATCAAAATAGATTAGCCAGAGAATGACATATCTAGTTGGAGAGAAAGTACGAACACAACATGGATGGAGATTAGGCTAATTAGAGCTGTGTGAAATTGGAGAAATCAAATAAATGTATAGAAGATGAGGGAAAGTATGATCATTCACCCTAGCAAATTGTCGAACTACGAATTTTGCCTCCATCGCAAGCTATCTTGTGCCGAGGTTTTATTGACCACCATATATATATATGTGTGTGTGTGTGTGTGTATCTTTTCCAAAGTAAACACAAAAAATAATGGAATTTAACCTGAGGTGTCATATAATGTGGTGCACGAATATTAGCAAATCCAAGTATGGATCGGCTAAGGATCTTCGACTCACTCGAATCAACGTGGTTCGTGAAGCCGCAGACTTCCCGAAGATCGTTCCTTTGCCGCTATGATGAGTGAACAAGAGAGCTAAGGAGCTAAGGAGAAGGAGAAGGAGATGATAAGGTTTCGCAAAATGTCAACCAAAGTTTTACTTTTTCATATGTCAACTGAAATACGGCTCTCTCTCTCTCTCTCTCTCTCTCTCTCTCTCTCTCTCATTCATAAATTGTCAATTGTTTTTGTTTCTCTTGGGGTGTGTTGGGGAAATCACCCTGTGAAACAGAATCACGAGACACGAGAAGGGCAAAGGAAAAAGCATGCTGGGGACTTTTATTTTTTGCAAGTAGTCTATCAATTTTGGCTATTATGCAATGTAATTTTTAAACTTTTAATTTGTTTAATGTGATCTCTAAATTTTAATCTAATATACAATGTGGTCCCTGAATTTTCAATTTACTCAATGTAATTCTTGAACTTTTGATAAATGTTCAATTTAGTCTCTGGATTATATGAAAATTTCAATGTTGTCCTTGATATTAAATTAATGAAAGAACTACTTTGAACATTTTGGTATAGTTTAAGGACTACATTAGACATGTACCAAAAGTTCATGGGCTACATTAAACAAATTAAAAATTCAGAAATCACATTAAACACTTGGATAAAGTTTAGGAATTACATTGAACAAATTGAAAATTCACGAAACATAAAGTTTAGATTGTGGCATATCCCTTTATTATTTGCTTTGTCGCAACATTTTTGTGGTCAAAGATAGGTACACACTAAACTACACTACATTGCACATGGGATATTTTTATGAGATCACCATTGACTATTTTAAAAGCATAAGTTGTTAGATGAATATGTGATTTAATATTAAATTATTTTATCACTCCCCCTCACACTTAATCTCGTCTTTTTGTTTAGTACTAAGCGTGGCTGTATCTATATCCAACTCAAGTTGATATGTTACAATTCAACTTGGGTTTGAAAAGCAATCCGAATAATGCCACAAAATCTTCAATTAAAATAAGCTCAGCGGATCTAAGACAAGGTGACATGTGTGATACCTCAATCTTTGTTGATGAGAAGATTTCACTATATTGTTCGTCTGATGATTGCGAGTTTGGTGATGGCGTTGGCTTCTCAAAACGAGAAGTTAAAAGTTGAGAATCGGAGGAACTGGTGCCAAGCAACGTGTGTCCTTTGCAGTCAACTTTGCTGTCAGGACAATAATTTAAACTCGGTTGATATGGCAGGCATGGCTATAACAAATTACTTTGCTGAGGGAAAAGTTACTGCATGAAGAGGCATCTTCACAATGTCAAAAAGTATCTCCTTCGAAAAGAAAAACTAGGCTTGGCAACGTGTTAAAGACGCCATAACATAATCACTGTGGCGCTTACTCAGATAGGAATGCTGCACTTGGGTGAACATTGTCGAGCGGCATTAATGAATTTATTTGCTTGGATGCACGGGTGCAAAGCAAGAAAAAAAATAAAATTTGGAAATTTCTTGGATGCACCAAGTGCAGTAAGATGCCTCGGGAAAGGAGGCTTTGGTACCATGTTGAATATAAGGTAGAAAAGAGAATTGAAGAATTTTTTATATGATTCGATATATAGATTATAGTACACGGAGAGCATATTTATTAGCCTAGATAGAAAAAAATCAAAGAATATCAAATTAGATATGCATAGTCAAAACATATATTGAAATAAGAGGAAATATCTTGAATATGTCTAAGAGATATCTAAATATCATAGTATTATTGAAAAATGTTAGAATACTTAAATAATAAACCACATCTTCATCTAATAACTTATTGGCAGTGGTCTCACAAAATTCTCACATAGTATCAAAACTTGAGATTCTGAGTTTGAATATTTTCAGACCCCATTTGCCTCCTTAATTCAATATTTCTACGCTTAGTTTTATGCAAAAAGGCCAAACTAAGTGTCACGCCCTAATCCTCCGAGCGCATGCCCATCCCTCGGTGGTCGATTAAATTGTGACGTCCTCGGATGCGTCACCGACCCTTTCATTTTAATGCGCATGCGGAAGCGAATAAATAAATCCCTAGACAACACAAAGATGGGATAGAAAAGTAGGGCCACAAATTTTGAAAACCACAACACACTTTTATACATATCGGACTAGGTCATATACAAAACTAGTCTATTCACAAGTCTACCAAAAAGGGTAGAGGCTACATATCCTCTAAGCATTCAAACCTTCAACAGAAGACTCCAGGGTCTCTGGCTCCAAGGGACTTGGGTCTACCACTGCACCACTAGGAAGGTCAGCCACACCCTTGCCAAAAGCAACCTCCAGCACCGACATAGGGATCTCAGATTCCGGTAGGGGACCTTCTCTCGGTCAATCTCGCTCGTGACGATACCACGATTTGTATTGATGGGGTACCATCCGTGATAGACCCGCATTAACCCAGACAATGGATCTCACGAGTTCGTAGACCCATCCCCTTTGGTCCCCATGAAGAAGAATATAAGAGACTTGTTCGGTGACCTTCTTCGGCTGGCCAAAATGTTCGAGAGGAATCTCCATCTAAGGACTTGAAAATGTTAGCCCACGACAGGGTGATATAATGTCTCAACATGTTCACCCCCTAAATTTCTACTAGAAGGGAAATACACCTAAAGGTCGTCTATGCACACACAAGACATATGACTTACTTTTGCCTCAGATCCTTCCTGCAAATCAGTACGATTCATATATTCCATAAATCACTTCAATTCCAATCAATCATCGATCCATCGATCCATTCAATTCCATACCATCAATACCATCCATAAAATTCGATCGATACCAACACTACTCACCAAAGCTGAAAATAGATGGTATAGCTCACCAAAGCTGATAGATATATAATAATGCTCATTGAAGTTGTTATATATCTATATTGCTCACCAAAGCTGATATGTAATAGATGCTCACCGAAGCTGATAGATATCTATAATTGTTCATCGAAGCTGCTAGATAATATAGCTCACCGAAGCTGATAGATATCTATAATTGTTCACCGAAGCTGCTAGAGTATACTGCTCACCAAAGCTGACATATTAAGCCCGCAAGCTGATATAATATATTGTTCTCACCAACTGACAATTCACCATTTTTATCATATTCGATAAAAATAATCGTGTGTGGGTACACGGTCGACCTTAACCAAAATATAATATTTTTTCTTTTAAAAAATCTCACTATTTAATATAGTCTGCAAAGATATTTTGGGCGTTATAAACCGACGCCCGATATTTCTCAATTAAATACGGAAATGACTTAATTTTGGGATAAATTCCCAAAATTACAAATATCACTTAAATAGCACAAATTAGCATCCAATTAAATAAACCAAGCACACCATTGTAATTAGCATGAAATTCTGGTCATCGGCCATCCCGGTACAATTTCCGAAAAATAATAAATAATTAAATAAATATCGAAATTAATTAAATAAATACATTTAAATACCATAAATGCAAACTTAGGCCGGAAAAGCCTAATTAAATACCGAAACAGGCCCGAAAAAATTCCAAACCTATCTAGATGAATAGTGCAGCCTATCTAGTTGCTAATTAAGCCGGTCTAACCACCTAACATGCAATAACGAGTAGTTAAATCACTAATCCGTTCTAACTAACCACCTAAACCATACTTAGCTTAAACTAATCAACCCTTAAGCATTATTAACTCCCTAAGCAGAGTTTAGTAAGTAAACTCATCGATTTTGAAATCCGATAAGTCCATGGCGACGGCAACACGAAGACGGGCAACAAACTTCGAAGCAACAACACACTACGAGGACCGGAAGCGGTCCAAAGTGGGCCTTGAAGCCCACAGTGGCTTACTAGTCTTCGGTTTTGCTAGGTGGGCCGAGAGGCTGGAATGGAGATCGGTTGGGCTGGACACGGCGAGGGTGGCTGGCCGACGACTACAGCGGTGCATTACGGGGTTGGACGGCGATGGGACGACGACGACAGGGCTCCAGTTGAGCTCAACGGGCTCAAGGGACGGCCTGAGGTCGCGGCTGGAGCGGAATGGATGGCAGACTAGTGCGAGACAGGCGTGGCTTGTGCAGGGCTCGCGGGCGACGCGATGGCAAGTAGTGGCGATCCAGGCGGCCTGACGATGGTAGGGGGGCTTGGGGCTCGGTTTTCTGCAACTTTTGGGAGCTTAAGGTGGCTGGAAATGAAGAAAGTGAAGCTTGCTGAAGAAGAAGAAGAAGAAAGGCTAAAGGCTTGGAGGGGGCCACCTTAGCCTCCAAAGTCCTCCCTTGATCATTGCTTTGGCCCCCACTTGGTTTCAACTCTATCCTCAGCCATTTGCAAACCATCTAGCTTCACTTAGAAGCCAAGGAAGTGATCCAAAGGTTGAGGACCAAGGGGGCTACGAATTTTGGGACATTTTCCCTCAAATTGAATCCAATTCTTCTCCAAATTAATTCCATTGAAGTCCCAAAAATCAACCAATGCGTCCTCGACCAAATTGACATTTTTCATCACCAATAGAACCAACTTGCATCCCAAAAACCTGATAAAAAACAGCCCTATTTTGAATTTCCGCAAAAAATCTCAGTTTGCAGAAAAATCTTTAGAGAATGAGTCAACGTTCCTAAAATGAATCGCGACATAACATAACTTTCAATTTCTAAAATCGGATTCAAATTCGCGATAAATTTCAATTTGGCGCGATTTTAGCGTGACCTAACCTACCAAGTAGCTTTTAGAAATTTTTGGTGCAATTGACCCGTGGTCGATTTATTTTGAGCCACAATGTACATCTTCTACACATTGGCAACTCTTGGTGGTCGTGAAAATCTCGAGATTTCAAATACGGGCACAAGGTACCAAAACGACAAAAAAATCGGTCTAGTGCCGATCAACGGGAATCTTGCAATTTGGTAGAATCACCCACAATTTGATCACCTATCTCAGTCAAACCGACCTATCTCTGATCCCTGATCGATTTTTAACTGTGCCATAATGATTTCTACAGATGAGCACAGTCGAGTAGTCGATTCATAATTGAACTCTCAAGTCTATTGCGTTAAAATCCCTCAATGGCTTTCCCAGATGAACTAGTTATCTCATGAGTGATCAGCTCAGAGAATAGCACTATAGGCGCGTCAATAAAAGGCCTGATTCATTTAATTGAAAACAGAACTAGAATTTTAGGATGTCACACTAAGCATGGAGAGTGTTGGAATACTTAAATAGTAAATCATGTTTTTATCTAATAACTTAAACTTTTAGACCAATTGGCAATAGTCCCACAAAATTCTCACATCTAAAAAAAAAGGATGTTAGAGATATCTAAATATCATAGTATTATTAACCCAAGGTGCATTGAATATGTCAACTTAAGTTTGAATACAAGTCTTGATAGTGTCCAACGGCTGAGGTGTGGTGGATGAGGTGGGTCACAGTTGTTCATGGCAAAATTTCCAAATGTAGCTAGTTTGAGAGTAGCGAGTCTAATGGTGATGTTGCTTCTTGAAGCGACATGCGAAACGTCGAGAATTAAAGGGAAAGTAGCTAGAGGCCGATGCAGTTGGCTTGCGAAATAGTAACTAAGCGACGCGGCTTATATAGTTGGCATCGTAGCATCAAGCGACTTATCTAGCTGGCTTGGGAAAATAGTTGATGATCGATGCAACCTATATGTTGACATTGAAAGAAAAGCAGCCTCCATGAAAGGGTCGACTAGGTGATGCGACCGTTGCAATTAGCATTGAAACATGACCATCATGCAATAGACTTGAATAAGTGCTTCCTCATATGAGAGCGCTCTGCCGATTATGCAACAAGAGTATGTTGCCTACTAGACGAGATGAATATTGTCGTAAACAACTTGACTGGAGGATATTAGGCCTTATTGGAAAAGAGATTATAAGAAAAAATATTAGCTTTAGAAACGCACTTGGATGTGCATTGGTTGCGAGTGCACCCGGTGCACTTTAAGGTCAACTAGTTCAAAATGTGAGGCTTTCTTTCACACTTATAAATCGACCTCTAGTTTCTTCCACAATTGATGTGGAATAATCTCAACAATCTCCCTCATACACATCGGGCCCGAGTCAAATTTGAACTTAGAATTTCCAATTCTGATACCTTATAATATTTTTGTGGGATCACCTCCGATTATTCTAAAAGTTTAAGTTATTGAATGAATGTGCGATTTAATATTTAATTATTTTATCAGCACAATTCGCAAGTTCTCTTTTTCTTTCTTTTTTATCTTATTCGTTAGGTTATCTCCTAATGGAACACCATGACAATGCCCTAGAGGAGACTAAGAGGATTTGGTTGTCTTCTTGAATTTCATGCGATTCAATGACAAAAAGGAAAAAAAAAAAAAAACACATCATTGAGGGATTTTTGAGCACTTTTGAAACACTCTATAAGCAAGAATTAGGTGGGCTTGGATCATGCGAGCCTAACTCACATCCAGCAAAATTTTTTGAGTCTCACCTGGGCCCATTTCATCTAGTAGCGCATGTAAATTGAGCTCACATGTATTGTACTAGCTACATTTTTTTATTTGTTTCTTTTCGCTCAAGTCAACTACTATGTACTTCAACCAAAAAAAAAAAAAAACTACTATGTACGAAATTATCATCATTCTAGCAAGAGAAAAAAATGTACCATTTAAGATAAGGTAATTCATTTGTGTGGACAGAGATTCATGTCTGAAGAACACCGAGTTGTTGATAGTTTAGGGAGAAATTTATTATATATTTGAAAACGTAGTGCTATTACGATAATGTGTGTGCATATATATCGTTACATATTTTTTCTCGTGCTCCCATTTGGTTTTTAGTAGTATCTGATCAAAGTAGTTATGTGAAATCATCACAACTAGGCAGATATGGAATCACTACTTTTCAAGTTGATAAGCAATTTCTATTATTTTAGGTGTCATTTTTGAATTGATCATTTCTTAAATGTATGATATTTTGGAGAAATAAACTAGAAAACGGTTTCTCCTCTGTGCATGCATTATTGATATGGATTTGCGTCCGTCTCATTACAAATAAATCATTTGATAAAACTATGTAAATTAACAAAGTCAAATACACAAAAATCATGGGATTTTTTAGTGTACGCGCTTCTGAATGTAATTGAAAATAATTCACGAAAAGAACTCAATTAGATTTTTTCTGTCAGATAAGCCAAATAGGAGTTTAGTTTGAAAAAGAAACATGAATCCCAAAGTTAGAGCAAAGATCGGGGCTTGCAAGTGAGGAGGATAGAGGCCAAGATCGGCATTCTCTGCTAAACCATGGAACTCGGAATTAAGCATGCGAATGATCTCTGAGCTCTCGTTGTTGGTGATCGTCTACAGCTTCTTATCCCATAGAACCTAGCCTAATTTGCGCAGTTCACGGGGTGTTCTCTCCGGCTTTGTAATGTGATTTTGGTTTCTGAAAAATAAATCTGTGATGCTCACCAGCAAAATGAATGAGAATAATTTTATTGATACAAATCAATATGGAAAAAATCGTGCTTTAACAAGATTAAAAAGAAGGTGTTGTGACATAACTCTATATTCTTCTTTGCTCATTAGGATTAGTAAATCTTTGTGGAACGGGATGAAAAGATTTTTCTTTTCATTATGGCCCCAGACGTCATGAATTGAAAATGGGTATCTAACATAAGGTGCATACGACATGAATTATAAGCCATTTCTCCAGAATAATTAGAATCTCTAATACGTAACAAACCAAAGAGTCCCTTCCAGACAGAAATGCCCAAAAACACACACCAGATGGCAACATTAGTCAAAACCAATCTCTCCTTCGGGGGGTGCATTTATATACCAAACTCTTAGATTCTTGAAGCTTGATGTATCTGGCAACTTTTGTAGTTTAAAACACTTCGTAATGTCAAGTATCTCCAACGATGTTGGATTCCCTTGAATCTCTGACAGATTAGTACAATCATTTAGATCAATTCTCTTGAGCTTCTTCAAGTTGGTCAGATCAGGCAACCCTGCTAATGATGGAAGTGTTGAGAGCTTTAATGTTCTTAGGTTCTCCAAATCTTCAAGACCTTGAATCTCTGTTAGCTCGGCACAATCAAGAATTTCCAGATCTGATAATGCTTTCAAATTTGAAAGATCATTCGTCGTTTTCATTCTCCTGCAAAACTTGATACCTAAGTATGACAAATTTTTCGGGAGCCTAGGTAGGCATTGCAAATTGTGGCATCGGAGCAAAAGTTGCTTCAGCTGAGAAAGGAGAATGAGATCAGAAGATAGGGTGGCAATATGAGAAGTATACAGATCCAAGAACTTGAGCATGCGCAATCTTCCAATCCACCAAAGATTTGGGGATTCTTCAAGTTTAGAAGAACCCATACAAGAAACTTGCAACTGCAAAGTTCTCAAATTTATTAGGTTTGAGAAGTTGGGTAATGTCTTCATTGAGAATGTATAAAAGTATAGAGTGACCAAACTTTCTGGAAGCTGAGGCACTACTGAAATTCCGAAGCCTTTCAATACCAAGATTCTTAGAAATCGTAACTTTCCAATATTATCAGGAATTCCCCCTTCAAAAAAGGGACCCCCTACCTCGAGTTCTTCAAGCTTCTCTAACATTTCAATGGCACTAGGTAATTTTTTAATAGAGCTGTTGCCCATCTTGAGTACTTTCAAGTTCTTCATGTTCCCAATTGAATTAGGTAACTCCTCAATTTTGGACCGCGATAGATCCAACTCAGTCAGTGAATTGAAACTTTCAATCGACTCGGGCAGTTGAGTAAGACAGATCTCCACTAAAGAAAGCTTTGTTGCTGATGCTGTGCAACCAACCAAGCTGAATCTATTCAGTGATGTGCATTGGTCCAAGCTAAGAATTTCCAATTTCTTCATTCTTCTCCATTCAGGAATCTCTTCTATTGATGTATAGTCAAGAAGAAGTTCCATTAAAGATTCTAGTGCCCCCATCTCGTCTGGTAGCTTTTGAAGACTATGACAATACTTCAAGTTTAAGAAGACTAACTTCTTAAGTTGACTGATGGATGGATCAATTTGAACCAAACTCTCACATCCTTCAAGAATTAGTTGCTCTAAATTCTCATGAAAAGAAAAATCTGGAGTTTTATGTAATCTCTGGCATTCAGTCAGATTTAGGACCTTCAAATTCTTAGCCAACTGAAAAGAAGACAACGCATAGCTCTTTAGATAAAATATAAATAACTACAACAAAAGAACTCACATTGATTTATCTAAAATTTTACCTTGATATGGCTCCATCCATTCCATTTTTCTGTGATTTTACTCATTGAGAGATCAAGTATTACTAGTTTCCTCAAAGAGATATTTGTTAGCTTAAAAACCATAGGAAAGTAATTCCATGAAAGCCATCTCAACTCTGGAAGGATAAATGGGCCAAATGTGTTTTGAACAAAATTCGAGCACTGGTAGCATAGGAAACGACCCACTTGAGTAAGGCGAGACTTTGCCTTTCCGTTGAAGTCTTTGCTATCCACTTGAAGGAACCTTAAATTTAAAAGCCTTACAAGGCATTCTTTAATCAAGGAGTATTCAGATAGTTCATCAAGCTTGAGACATATTGCTTCTATATTATCAATTCCACGAATATCACCTCCTATCTGGCAAAATAATAAAAAAAGAAAACAACAATTAGAAAAAATCATGATTTACCTGGTTGATATTCTTCAAGGGGAAAACAATTGTATCTTTTCTCCTAATGTTGAAAACCATTGATAAACCACATATGGAAGTGAATAAGAAGTAAATGAACTCTTCTAGAGAATGGAAACCAAAATGAATATGTTAGAGACCAATCTCCTTAAAATGAAGCTTTACCATTTACCTGCATATTCTCCATAGCCTCCGATGCTTGCTCATGATTCCACACCAATTGCTGCTTTTCTGGTTTCTTACCACTTCCTTGTTGTATAGAATATCTTCCAATATCTCTTAACCAATCATGCATCTAGAGTTGATTATCTTCTTTAATCTTGATTAAAGATCTTTGCTGGAGGATTCCAAGGGATTGATGAGGAAGAAATTCACAGCTTTCCCACATGTGAATCACAATTCTTTTATCAAACCCAATGAAAAGACAAGCAACATCAAGAAATATTTTCTTTTGGTCATCATTTAATGCCTCGATACTTATCACCAACTTCTTTTGAACATCTTCCTGTGGAAATTTTTCTAGCTCCTTTAATATGGCATCCCACTCCTTTACTTTTTTTCCCGACAAAAGAGAACCTATAATCTCAAGAGCTAAAGGAAGGCCGCCACAAATATATATTGCTCTTTCAGAGTGAGAGGTGTATTGCTCTAGGGGATAATCTCTTCTAAAGGCATGTTTGCTAAAAAGTTGAAGAGAATGATCGAATTCCATGCAAGTAAGTTCGTAAGTCCCATCAACAAGTGTAGGCACATTAAGAATTCCCTGGTCTCTAGTGGTAATGATAATCTTGCTTCCCTTACCAAACCACTCACGCTTTTGCACGAGTGCGTCAAGTTGAAATGCTTTATCAACATCATCTAGTAGAAGAAGAACTTTTTTAGAGCATAACCTTTCCTTGATCACCCTTTTCCCTTCCATGATATCACTGATGTGTGGTCCTTTCTTTTTAAGGATGTTAGATATAAGCTGATTCTGCAAATGCTTAATCTCCGTTTCTCGGACGTTGGAAAGGAAGCAATAATCGACAAAATCATTAGAAAGTTTATTGTACACTATTTTGGCGAGAGTGGTCTTTCCCACGCCACCCATACCATGAATTCCAACAATATTTGTTTCATCGTTGTGTGTACCTATCATCCTCATGATTTCATCCACATGATTGTCTACTTCGACTAAGCAATCAGATACTTCCAAGTAGGCAGCTTTCAACTCAGTCAAAACATTATTGACAACTTCTTTTGCAAATTCACCTTTGCCTCTAATATTTTTGGAGGAAAAAGCATCGAGATATTAGGTTAAGCTAACCAAAATAATGCATTTGGAACAACTATGATATAATTAAATACCTGTTTGGCATGTTTTGGAGGTCCCATCCCTTTAGTGCTCCAACCTCATTGAGAGCAGCCTTCCACTTGTTGATAGTCTCATCATTGAACCGCTTCTTGTTTGCATGAGAATCAAATGCATTGCCATAGTGCTCAGTTTGGTATTTTACCTCAAATGGTGCGACATCATAAAAAATGGGCATGATCTTATGTCTCCTTGTGTTCTTGCTCTCCACCATCTTGACCAACTCCCTAAGGCACCACGTACTATCAGCATATCCTTTAGAAAAGATTGGTATGGAAATCTTTGACCGCTCAATCGCATGGAGAAGCTGACCGCCAATCTCTTCCCCAATGCAGAGCTCTTCATCATCTTTATATGCCCGAATTCCAGCATCAATCATGCTAGTGTAAAGGTAATCAGTAAAGTCGTTACGAGTATCTGGTCCTCCGAAGCTTAAGAATACTTCGTATTCATATCCTGACGACATCTCCATTTCCTGATTATATTAGGAGCAGAGTTCAAAATATTTATCTGTTATGTGTTCACGCTATCCTTGTAAGGCTCCATTTAGTACAAAAGACAAAAAATAGTAGCAACTACTGTCAATGTGAAATGCAACCACAAAGGTTGGTGCAATTTCCCTGTGCAGCAAGGACTTGAAATGCCACCTAAAAATGATAAACAGGTGCAGGATGATGAGGCTAATTTCTACATGGAGAAAATGCAAAACTAAATTTTAAGTCATTGTAACAAGGTTTGATGAGGCTAATTTCTATCAGAGATCTGCTTTAAGTAAGTATACTGAAACCCTATCCACAAATGCACATGCTCTCTCATGGTAAATTTTTAAGCCCCGTAAAAGCGAAAGTTGGATTGATCTAAAATCTATTGGAAGGAAACCGTTGAGAATGCTCAATTATAGGTTGTGGTTCACAAATCACTTTTTTCGGTTGCTTGCTTTAGTAAATCAATATGGACATATTCTAGGGAGATCACGAGTCAACTTATCCACGTAGAGTTTACCCGTTATTGATTAACAAATTGTCTTCAATTCTAGATCAACTGTCTATTTGCATAGAGATGCTTCTAATTCTTTGCTTGTTGCTTGATCCAATAGCTTTTTATGCCGTTTGAGATTGTCTTTCGCAAAACTATTCCTGGCTATCCTAGCCTCTCCTCCTTAGTTTCATCGATGTATATTTGACAAATTTCAAAAATTTACCATAGGAAAAAATGTAAAATTTTCCCAATCAAAGGTGTTATTTTTCGATGAATTTTTTAGCCATTATTTGCAGAGTGAAATTTACCGTTGGCCACTGACAAACTTTAAAAGGAAAATCATATGCATTGATGAGTGAAATCAAATATCTACCCACAGCAACACCCTTTTTTTCTCCAACAGCACCTAAACTTCAAGAATTAAATCTGACCTATACATCCTCTTCCAAAGAAGAGACGTCCCTGCGCCGATTGCCTCTCTAGCAATACTAGAATTTTATAGACTCATGACGCAAAAGCATACAGATTCAGCAGCTTGGATGGACATCAAATTAGCTCACTGAATATCAGAGAAGATTTGACAGCGTCGTTGAAGCTATGAAAGAGTTGAAGGAATTAAAGCATGCGAAAGCGTGCAAAATAGACGGCATAAGTAAGTGGATCCATTATTTTTTTCTTTTCTTTTCTCTAGTGTTTAGCAAAAGCTCTTCCTTTCTTTACCTTTACTAAAAAAAAGCTCTTCCTTTCTTTCCAAAGCATCCCGTTCAAACATTAAAAAAAAAAAAAAAAAAAAAAAACACTGTGAAAGTTATCATGAAGTTGTGAATGTTGATATGTGACGAATATAAAAACTGCAGCCGGCGTACAAAAGACTCTGTGAATCAAAATCAAATGTTGTTCTCTTCTCACTTACATCTCTCACTAATGTTTAAGACCGCACTTCTCGTCTCTTTACTTTTGCTCTTATAATTCCCTCTTGAATTGCCTCAATCGAGCAAAATAAAATAAATTAATTCCACTTATAAGTAGATTGAGATTTAATGAGTTAAACTAAATGGCGAATAGAAAGAATGAATTAGTGACCACAGTAAATCTCTAATCTTACAGTTTATAAAACAATAAACCAATGCATTCATGCGAATATAACTTAGAGCAAAATTACCAGAAGTACCAGTGATATTGAAAGACAGAATGGAAAATGGCAAAGCTTGAAGAAGATCTAGGCAACAAGATAAGAAACAATGACGAAACAGTTGTAGAGTCCTGCCAGCATTTATCCTCATCGCACATCAAATGGAAAAAGAAAAGAACATTCCTTTCTTATGGGGTTGAGAGATTCGGCAATTCGTTTTCTAGCCTAAGCGTATGGAAGAGTGTTTTAATGGAAATGGTTGATGAAAGGCGAGGAGGGATCAATTGATGACATCTGAGTTGGGGTCAAGAATTCTTCTACCAAACCTGATTCTCCCGCAGCACTTTCTTATGTCGACACAATTGGGAAACATTAGAAATGATCCCTTTCTTGGTTCCTAGTCTGGATAGGACAATTCAGTAAAGGTGTTATTTGCCTTCTACCGTTATCGTTAACACAAGAAAGGAATTTCTTTGCACTCTTTCTTGCTTCTCATGGAACAAAATAGGTTACCCCTAGGTATCTTTACACATCTTCAGAAGCATGTCATAGAGAATGACGTGACATGAAGAACTTTCCTCTGCTTGAGGACAAGATAAACCTTCTGATTCACATCAATGAAGTCCAATAATCAAAATGTGCTTTTCAAAAGATATGCAAAAAAGGCATCGATAAGATTGTCTTCTTTATAGCATAACAAAAACATCTATCAAATATTAAATACAATTATCTTCATCACTAATAAAAGGACAACAGGCGACCGGCAAAACCGTCGCTAAAAGCCCAAAAACTCACCCATAATGATAATGAGCGAGGACTAGGTGCCCGTCAGCCGTCATTGTCTATTCGTTCCCTGCAAAAGAGAAGTGGCGACCACTATGTGAAGCCCATCGCCGAAGCCTTTTGAGGACAGTGGTCGTCCCTAAAGATTTGGATTAGCGACCGCTTTCCTTTCCTAATAGCTCATTTAAAATTCTGTGCCTTGTATACTAGTTTCTGTAGGACAGGGCAGATATAGGCAATCCGCAAAAGTGTCAAGAATCGGTTGTCTAGGTCCTGTTCTTTTTTACTTGTTGGATAGTCCCACAATGACCCATAGTTAATAAGCCTAGATAGCAAACTTTAAAAAGAAATTCAAGAAAATCATTCAACTTGAATTCAAGCTAACAACTGCATTAAAAATTCAAATTCCTACAAAAATAAATTGGGATTAAACATGATAATGACATTTTACAATTAAGTACAATATTTCCAAAATCCTGAAGAAAATTCTGTCTCCGAACTTCATTTACTCGACAAATTTTCCCGCAGGCATGACGTTGAGTTTTCAAACTCCAACAAGCCAACCTGCATCTGACAAAAGAAAATTACAAAGTTAAACAGAGTCTGACAAAGGATTTATAAAGAAATTAATTAATATTAATGGAAGTGCCCACTTAATCCTGAAGGCAGATCTACAGAGGCAGCTGCTATTCCAATAGCATTAGCAAACTACAAGAGAACTACATGATTAAAAGCACTTGATTGGTAAATGGTCTATCTGTTGTTGTCAACAAAAACTAAGTTGGTGAAATTAGTTACATATTTTCAAAGGAAAAAAGGAAAGAAAATTAAAAGAACGTAATGGTAAGGGTGATAGCTAGGACGCCATCACATCTAAGGAAATTGCAGTTACCAAAGAAACTACAGACACCTTAAGGACATGAAAGGATGCACAGCATTGCTTAGGCCTACAAGTTAGAGGAACAACCACCACCAAGAAATGCGGTACCTAGCACCTAATTAGAATGCAGGGCCACAAACACATTCCTTATAATAAAATTAGAAATCGTTTTGAGAAGAACAACCAACTTGAAGAAAACAATATAATCTGTATGCTTCTACGCTGGGATGAAAAAGTAACAATTTGATAGATGGTGCAATCCAAAGCAAGCATTTGTAGAATCTATCATTAAAACCATGCTTCCATGTTCAGCTAGTTCATAATATGTTTCTTAGCTGGTTCTTACAAAGCATTCTAATGCTTATCAAGCAAGAAAAAAGAGAAAACAAACACAAAACGAAATCCAGACTGAGAAAATGTTCAGGTGCTAAGACATTAGAATCACTTACATTGTACAGCACAATATCCTTGGTCATTCGCTTCCGAAAAAAATTTCACCCCTTTTTGTCTACTTTCTTGCTAGTGCAGCTCATTGATTCCCACATTATCATCCTGTTCAACAAGTCAGTTACTAGTCTACAATCTACATACCATTTACAGTAAACAAGAGGGATGTGCTACCACTCTGATGAGAATAATTAAAAAGTATACAAGGCGTTATTTGAAATGTAGAGTTAGTGACAATTCACAGTAATGGAGAAAGTACTGCTTCATAATGCGCCTGCTGCTTCTGAACCTGCATTTGTAAAACCCATTGTTTATATTGTCATACATCCATTCATTAGCTAAGTCTACTTGAGCTTGCAAGTGAGGAGGACAAATCATCAAGATCTCCATTCTCACCCAAACCATTGAATTAAGCATGCGAATGATGACTCAGCTCACATTTGTCAACAAATTTCAGCTTCATATAATCTAATAAAATGCCTAGTACATATGTAGCTTTGGCAATTTGAAAGCTTAAAACGCATGAAGTACTAGTGGAAATAAACATCGCAATAAACGGTACCTACAGGTACCCAGTATCTTTTACAATAGTTTGTATTTGCAAGCTCATACAGTTCTCTGACCGTTCTTGCTCCATCAAGAGGATCAGCCTCTGCTCAGGTTCTTCAGAGTTAGAAAGCAGGGAGAACCCATCTAATATGCGCATCACCATCTTTTGTTCTTTCCCACTTCAATGGGACCACCTAACGTAAAATAAATAACTGAAAACTGATCAAACAAAAAATAGCATGAGTGAATTGTAGAACAGACTATGCAGGTTCTGCTATTGCTATGACCATAGAATTTCAGTCTTTTAATCGTCATACGTACGAAACATCTACATGCCAAGGGACAAGTGAATGACATATAAAGATAATATCTTTAAGTTTGGCAGCGAAAAGAGATCTAAATCTTGAGAAATCATATGTTGAAGGTATTGCAACACAACAACCAGATTCTGACACTGTCATATGATGACCAAACCATTCTTATGACAAAAGGTGAAATGAAGCTAAGGGCCCTTTCACGCTTAGACTAAAACAGCAAATCACGTGGAAGGTGAACTGGATGAAACTTATCCTAAGTGGCACCCTATTTTGCAAAATTTCTATATCTAAGAAGATTTATCGAAAAAAATTTGCATTTAGAACGGTGCCACTGCAACTATAAATGCATGTTTGTCTCTACCAAATTCTAGAAGAAGAAGCTGGGAAAAAAAAAAAAAAAAAAAAAAAAAAAAAAAAACAGTACTCCGATTGAAATACTAAACTTTGTTGTCTGGCCACGACATGATTGAGTTCCTTTTTCAACAATAATTCAAAAAGAGAGCTGCACTTGCAAGGAAGATCTGTCACAGGGATAAAATCATACTACCTAGCACGAACATCCACCCTCATGTCATTTGAAACTTCTTACACAAGTAGCACACACATAAGTCCAGAACCATGAACTGAAGGGTCCAAATTTGGCCATGGAGATAAACCTAATTCAATATGAAAATGATACTTCCATACAAATACTATCATCGAGAAATCACATCATTGAAACATCGCATCTTTTCTGACAATGGAACAGGGGTCTAATCTGTTACTGAGAGAATCCAGCTTCCCAGAGATCTACTTTTTAAACTTCCTTTGAATTTTTTACCTCCTTAGTTATCGTTAACACATGAAAGGAATTTCCTTCGCATTTCCTTCACATCTCTTTCAAGTGACAGATAGCTTTCTTTGTTCCTAACGAAATTACCACTAATTCCCTTCTTTCGTTTGATAAAGAGGTTCATTTATATACAATTATCATATTATGGCATGATAATTTTAGTACTTAGAGTATGAATCATTCTAGCGATCTCTCCTATAGGAAAATATCCAAGTTTACAACCCAAATATATCAACAGCTGTTTGATCTTCCAAGGAACTTGTGAGAGTCAAATTTATTTTAACAGGGTTGACTTCAAGCCCCAAAACTGCCTGTCAAAACAGAAAAATAAATCTGTCCAGAAATAATTCAATGTCACTTGTGCATAAGATCATTTGCTTCTTAGCAGAAGTTGATAAAATAGGTTGTCCTATAGAACTCTTACATAATTTGAAACCATTCACAAATTAAAATCTTCTCAGCATCACTAATATAGCTGTCTATTAAATTCAACCAAGTTGCTTTTCATCTCATTGATTTCCACATTATCATTCAGTCATAGATCACAGTCCTGTAAAAGTTAAGAGCAGAAGAGAGGAGGAGAACTCGGCTCAACATGTCAGTTACTAGTCTACAATCAACATGTTGTCCACAGCAAACAAGAGGGATGTGCTACCACTCTGATCAGAATAACTAAAAAGCATACAAATTGCTATTCCAAGTATAGAGGCCGATAATTTACAGCAATGGAGAAGTACCACTTCATAAGGCACCTGCTGCTTTGCAACCCTGCACTTGTAAGCACCAATGTCTATAATGTCATGCATCCATTAGTTAGCTCCTTCACTTTGGGCTTGCAGTGAGGAGGATAAAGATCAAAGTCTCCATTATCAGCCAAACTAAGGAGCTTAGAATTAAGCATGCAAAAGTCATGGAGATCTCATTTTCAAACAAAAAACCAGAACATATGTAGCACTATAACTTGCAAGCTTAAAACACATTAGGTATTAGCGGAAACGAATACTTCAATAAATGTTACTCACATGTACAGGATTATTTTCCACAGTAAGTTTGTACTTGCAAGCTCATACAGTTCTCTGATACTTTTGCCTCCATAAGTGGAATCAGGCTCTGCTTCAGGTTCTTTGGAATTGTGGGAGAATCCATCCAATACATGTGTATCTAAGATATTTAACTCAAAACTGATCAAATAAAAATAGCATGAGCGAACTCAGAAACTGACCATGCAAGTACCAGTATAACCAGGGATTTTGTCAAGTCCTCTACTCTTCATGTATGAGACACATGCATGCCCAAGGACAAGCAAATGACACATAAAGATAATATCTTCCAGATTCAGCAGGGAAAGGAGAATCTAAATCTTGAAAAATCAATTTGAAAGAAGCTGAACGTACTGAAAGAAAAGAACTAGATCCTGAGACACTGTCAATTGATGAACATGCCGTTCTAATGGTGAAAGGTGAACTGGAAAAAAGTTATGCTAAGTGCCATTTCATGCTTAGATTTAAACAGCATATCAAGTGAAAGACAAACTCGAAAAAACTTATCCAAAGTGCTATCATATCGTGAAACAATTTCTATGTCAAAAAAGAATTAATCAATAATCACTGGATTAGAATAGTCACACTGCCTTTTCTGACCTAAACACGGAGGTCTAATCTGTTACTAAAATAATAGGCATATAAGAAAATCCAGCTTCCCAGAGGTCTAATTTTCAAATTTGCTTTGAATTATTTTCAATAAAATCAGACTTAGATCATATTTGAATTCATAACCAAATCTATACGACATCAAATAATAAAATGTACAAAAATCTCAAAATTCTCACTAGGCCATCTCTGCACTTTCTGTTGATCTGCTTTAGCAATTATGTTGATCCATCAACTAAGTTGGGAGTGACAGCATTTCCTTCACGGATCCTTTTGGTCAGATCTGAAAGAAGAGCATATTTGTTGCTTTCGTAACAAGCAGTCATAAATGCAGCTAATGTTACACGATCCACTCTGGTTTCCTTGTCAGTTAATTTATGGAAGAACAGTGCCGCCATTCCCACTTTTTTTCTCACTGCAAAGCTTCCTCAATAATGTATTCACAGTTCGGATCCAGAGTTTATTTTCTAATCTCTCCAAAATTAGCAATGCATTAGCAGATTCATTTTTTTTGCAGTATTCATAGGCCAACGTCAGTCGAGTAACCTCGCATGGGGTAAGTCCCTTGTCTAGCATCAAGTCGTATAGTCGACGAGCCTCCTTCAACCTGGACTCTCTGCAAAGTCCGCTGATCAAAGCACAGTAAGTGATACTGTCAGGAAGACATCCATGGTCACTCATCCTGTGGAAAAATTTTATTGCTAAGTTGGCATTCCCATCCCAACAGAATCCACCAATCATGGATGTGTAGGTTTTTTTGGTAGGAACTAACCCGAGCCTGATTGCTTCTTCAAATATCTTTTTGCTTTCTTTCATTCTCTTTTGCTTACATAAGGCAGAAATCATTATGGTGTATGTGTGTATATCAGGTTGCACAGCAAGTTTAATCATCCTGCTCAGAAGTGCTAGGGCTTGCTCAATGCTGGCCCTCTGGCACTGCTCGTTTATGAGTATACTATATGTGAACAGATCAGCTTCCAGTCCACTTCGGAAACATTTTTTCAGCATTTTACAAGCCTCTTCAAACCTACCCCTCTTACAAAGACCATCAATAAGCGCATTGTACATACAGATGTTAGGACTGAAGCCCGCATCTGTCATTATGCCCATCAACTCATATGCTCTTTCAAAAGTCCCACCTTTACAATGGCCATCAATGAGAGTCGTGTATGTATTGGTGTTAGGAATCAATCCTTGCTCTTGCATTCTGCCGAATAACATCTCTGCATGGTTCATCTTGTTTTCTCTGCAATAGCCACTAATCATGGCAGTGTACGTAAGCACGTTCGGTTTGTAATTTTCACTCCGGACTAGCTTAAGGAAGAGTCTAAAGGCCTTATCACTCCAACCCTTCTTGCAGAGACCATCAATTAATGCCGTATGAGTATACACATTTGGCTTCCAACCTTTTCTAACCATTTCTTCCCCCAGGTGCTCAAATCCTTGCTTGATGCTGCCTTTCTTGCATAAGCCATTAATCAGCGAGGTATAATTTAACACATTCGGTGTCAAACCCATATCAGCCATCTTCCGGAAATATCAGATAGCTCGAGTCACAAACCCCTTCTCACAAAACGAGTTGGTGATCAAGGTAAGAATAGCACTATCAATAACGAATCTCTATCAATCAGTTTACTCAACCAAGCGTCTGCCTCAAGAATACTCCCCATTCGACAGTAAGCAAGGACCATCAGCTTGTGACTGTTAGCGTCAGGACGAACCCCTCTCTCAGGCAAATAATCAAACACGTTCTCTACATAGTCAAGAAAACCCCTTCCAATGGCGACTTCCATGACGAAATCCATCAAGCGGGTAGTGGGCACCAGACCCACAATTTACGTTCAGACTGAGGCGCGGAGGCGATGCTCTCACGTGGGCGTGCTTGTAGTAAGCATCGCGCACCATCGAGCAAGATCGATGCGACGACAGAATGAGGCTGGCATGAACGTACCTCAGGGCTTGTTAACGAGGGGAAAAAAAATTCACTATAAAGAAATTTAAAAACTACGTTTATTCATTTCCGGCTTCATTGAACTTTTTTCCCTCGGAATCTTTTCTCATCCGAAATTACCTCCGCACAATTTAGGAAAAAAATGAATGCTCGACCAAAAATTTATTAAAATAAATTAGAAAAATGAATGGGAGAATGTTCATTCTATCCTCTGAATATGTCTTATTTTTTTTATTACGTCTGATTATATTCATGCTTTTCATTAATCACTTCAAAATCTAAATCTCGAAAAATCTAACCTATGAATGTACATTTAAGTTACCAAATGTCCCACTCATGGGTTGATAAGAAAATGATTTTAACTCACCAAGAAATAAATGACCAAAAATAAGGAATCATGAAAGATGTTAGAATGGGAAAAAAAAAGAAGAAAAAGATTCCATGGAAAAGGTTAGGTGATCGATGTATCGTAAGGGCAAATAGGGATAGCAATGACATGGTATGCGGATTGGGCCACAGATTAAGCCTGATATCAAAGTTGTTTATTGGCTTATCAGTATTTTTTCATTTTCATTAGCTTCTCCATTTGATAATGAAAATGATATGGTTACCTCCACGCAAGGTACCTAGTGTTTCGGGGTTCCTTGGATATGCATCGTGGCACTTCTTTTTCGCAAAAAAAATAATTTTCAAATGTTTTATGTTGTTTTCTGCTTTATCCAGTACCTGCTCTCGCTGCTGAAGAAGAACAATGGGAGCATCAAGCCCCTGGTCATGGATATTCTTACTAGGAGGAAGGCTTGATAAGTTAGGACCTGGTTATGTCATCATTCTCAATTTCCCTCTATATCTTTACATAAATAAAGGTCATGATGAACTTATAATGTTTGGCTCAAGAATGTTTTTTAGTTTTAGTACCTTAGTAAGTCGGAACCAATTTCAATGTCTCCATATATAAATATACTATGGTAGTTATGCTTATTGCTACGTTACACTAAATTTGGGGAAATTGTCAAAAAGATTACAAACTTATAATATGGTGGCCAATTCAATTCTAAAGCAATTTTGTCAATTTGCCATTGGAGTCCTTCCCACTGATTTTCGTAAAAAGATTTTGGACTAAATTGATAAAATTATAAAGTTTAAGTTTGAATGGACCTCTGTACAATAAGTTTATTTTTCGACAATTATCCTCTCTTAATTCTCTAGCACATATCACATGTAAACCGTTGATGTACAGTAACCGGCAATGCCTATTGTGAAGGATGGGTTAGGGCGGGGATGTCGAGGATTCAAAACTTGGAACGATTTTAGTTAACACTTTTTTTTTATCTAATAATGGTTCTAAGTCATTTCTATTTATCGAGTCAAACCCCTCTGAATCAAATCTATCCGAACTCAAGTGATTCATCAAAGAGACCTTGAAATTACATTATGGATACAATTGGATGAACCCCTAGAGTCTTCCATCCCTTGTCAACAATATGAATAGTGCCATGACCTTAGATCTAGATTTTGCTGTGGCAATCTATTGTAAACATTTATGACTTCTAACGCGTTAACAATTTTAGTATATTCAGTAATCAACACTGCAAAAATGTTACATATCATTGAATGACATTGATGCTTAGCAGAAAAAAAAAAAAAACTAAATTTTAAATCAAAAACTTTTATTTATAAAGTGTAACATATAAAAAGTGTCACCCCCGGATTAGATTGCATTAATAAAGCATTAGTCAGAAAATCAATAGAACACTAATTATTTTCAAATAAAAATGAAAACCATAATTTTGGAGTACCAACTGTCAACCAACCGCCATTTAACCGTCTTTGAAATTCCACCGCCAATTTCTCACTATTTAAACACTGCTTGCTCGACCCTTCACATTCCTCTCTCACTCCATTTCAATCGATCGATCTCTCTCCTCCCCCAACACTCTCCGGTGCTCTCATCTCACTCTCTCGGTCCTCTCTCGCCGTCATTCCAAAGCAAGACTCCCCCTTAAGCCTTCTCCTTCTAATTCTCTTCGACTCCGGTAACGTTCCGATCCCTACCGATTGCCTCATAAACATTTTCTTTTCTGGGTATTCATCATCAATTCCATGGCTGTTGATGATTGGGGCCAAAAGAATCAAGTTCCCGTCCATGTTTATTGTCGTCATCTGGCAACGAGGACAAGATCAAGACGTGGCCATGCTTTTTGTAATCATCCGTTTCCTTTCGTGTGGTCTTTTCTGTCCTGTTCAATGAACTTTGAAATATTGTGTGAACATGGCATTTCTCGCAGAATATTTCTTGTTCGTACCTTCTCAGTCCAGACTTCGTTCAACTGAACATCTTTTATGGGAGATTCCTGGCAACGCTACTTTCTTGAAGCTGGTGAGGAACATCGTGATGGTTTTCTTTTCCTTCATCTGCTTAAATTTTCATCTCCTTTCACCTCAAGTCAGTTTTCAATTGTTGATCTTATTATATTGGTAGAATTGAAAAGTTTCGTCAAAGTGATCAGCATGTATCTGTTGATGACCGTATCAAGAGGACCTTATTGTATGTTAGCTGCTGGGCATGCACTGATGATAGTTTTTTCCCCCCTTTGATGGCTGTTGTTTATTGGGGCCAAAAGAATCAAGCTCCAGTTTGTGTTTATCATCGTCATCTGGCAAGAAGGACCAGATCATGATAGGGCCATGCTTTATGTAATCATCAGTTTCCCTTTGTATTGTATTTTCAGTCTTGTCCAATGAGCTCAGAAATATTTTGTGTATATGGCATTTTTCACCGAATATTTCTTGTTCATATCTTTTTGGTCCAGATGTTGTTCAAGTGAACATCTTTTATGGGATATTCTTGGCAATGCCACTTTCTTGATCCTGGGCGAGGAAACATCGTGATGCTTTTCTTTTCATTTGTCTGCTCAAATTTTCTTCTTCTTTTGCCTCAAGTCAACTTTTGCGTGTTAATCTGATTCTTGTAGGTATAATGGAATAGTTTGTGGAAGTGGTCAACAGTTGTTTGTTGACTACTGTATCAAGAGGGCCTTATTTTATGTTCTTGCTGTTGGGCATCCGCTGACTATGCTGTTAAAATTGTCTTCAGCGACAATACAGACATAGGTAAATGATATGCCTTGTTCTTGGTAATTCTCGTACTCTCCTAGGAGAACTTACTCTTTTTTTTTTTTTGGTATCGGAGGTAGAACTTACAGAATTCTTTTGTTCATTATGGATTTCTCTGGATTTCAGCGTATTAGGCTTGGGATGAGTGCAAATTGAACGATTCCAAGAGCAGTAACTATCGGTGGAAGATCACCACCTATAAATTATCAAAATGTTTCATCTTCTCATGCCTTTTGAGTCCTGCAAGTCTCACTCGGTGAAATATCCCAGAATCAGGTACAATGCTCTCTGCAGTTAGAATCTTCTTTTACATATTCTTCTTTATGGATGACTATTATTATATCTTGCATTCGCACCAAAACTTGTTGACTTGCTCATAAAAATGAATTAATTTGTCACAAGCTGCCTGAATCAGCAAGTGTATGAATGTTTGGAGCGAACACTGGCGTCGGGATTCCCAAACAGTTGTTATCTAATCATGTAGTACAAGTGCATTACTCGAAATTATTATGTAAGTTCTACCAGAAGTCAAGGTGGCCTGATCTATGTTCACATATAATGCTTTTCAAGGTGTTTCCATTCCCAAAGGCATAGGGAGCCACTAAACTAGATACACAGCTGGTGTTGTACCTGGTACCGGACCTATTCAACGTATATGGCAGCTACACAGGCAGCCAGGAGGTGATTCAGCATAATGACTCTGTTGTGAAGGACTGAGGAAGAAGAAGTGAACAACTTGAGCTGAAGTCAATCTTGGATTTATGAAGGAGATCAGATCAAGTCATGACTGGAAGGCTTGTCATTTTGCGGTGGTCTCCAGACCTCGCAGGCTGTGGAAAGAATTTACTTGGTCACCATGTCCCTTGGGCCAGTCGACTGACCCCATTTCAAGTGAACTGACTTTGAAGCTTCAGTGGCTAGCTTTTGTTTAGTTTGTTTCTGAAGATAGTGAGCTATATATTGAGTATCTTTAAGTGGTCAGAACACATGTATTCTGTCAGATTGCTGAAACATTTGTGAAAATGGTTTGCTATTGTCTGTCGAGAGACAATTACTTGTGCGGGTTATGAATTCAAGATGTACTGGAGTGTTTGGCTCCTCATCAACCAAACTGTAAAATTTGTTTGAGGTAGTGGATTTAAACTCCTGGCAAGGCTCAGGGAGTGGAAGTAGGCACCGAGTTTGGGCCGAACCACTATAAATCAATTAAGCAAATTCTCTATCCCTTACTCCTATAATTTGATTTACTTCACTTGTTTATATACTTGTGCCTAGTCTTGCATATCATTTCGACATATTTACTTTAGTGTTTCCTTGTATAGTTAAGGAGAGAAGTCATGAGTTTTTGCTAGAAGGAAAATACCGTTGTTGGCTGAGCTATTCAATAATTCAGTTGCTTCTTGTTTTCTTTACACCATTATAAGACAAGCCAGTAGCTTGTCTCCCCGATTTAATATCTAAGAGCAGACGTTTCAATAGAGTTCTGAGAACAGAGGATGCCTGCTCCTTTTGATGTAGGTGGCACACATAGGACAAACTCCAAATCAAGAACTTGGGGAATGTCCTAAGGATTTCTTCTTCTGATCCTACTTGTTTCCTTTATACTTAAGTTATTGTAGTGCTTTGTGCTTCTGGATAGATTCATCTTTATTTTACTTTGCCTTGCAGATCCAACGTAGACCAAGATCTTTCTCCTTTAGAGATGATCAATTGATAATGGTCGCTTCAGCCAAGAAAGATATATTTGTGTCTGTACAATAAGGGCGTGAAAGAATAAGAAATGCAACCCAACGGATCTGGGATTCTGCTTCCGCCATGCCTCATAAGGAGCTCTAGGGCTGCTCTGGGGTGGTGAGATCTACAGCGAAGATATACTAATGCACTTCTATTTTTATTAATATCCTGCTTCTGCCGTGCTTATGAACTCCCATAATCAACTTCTGTTTTCTTCATTTCTGCATCAGACCACACGACTAGTTTACTCTGACGACTGTGGTAGTCCAATCTTAAACGCAGGTCAAAATAAAAGAACGAGCTCATTCAATGCTAAAAGAAGGGGATGAGGACGATAGAACATAAATGTAATTAATCCAAGCACAGTTTCATCCCTGTTCTAATCTCTATTATCGGCATGAATCCAGTTATAAAAATGATGTTGACAGTAATAAGCCATCTGAACAACCTTATATAACGATCTTTGTACAAAGGAAAATCACTATGCAGACACCAGCAAGACCTTCACCCAATACCAGGATGACCAAGCAGCAAATAGAAGACCAACGATCTCACAGGATTTTTAACTTGGAGAGTCCTCTACCCAATTCATCCTAATCAAAGTCCAGCGCCTGTGAATACCAGTTGCCTGAAAATTTTCGGCTAAGACCATCGAACCTACTGGAGTTTGTCTTGTTCAAACATTCCGAGATCAGCAGTGACAAACTTGCAGGTTAGCAAGAAAGATGATCCCCTTGCCATCAATGACAGATTTGCTGAATGGATCACTGGATTATCAGGATCTCCATCTGCCGGTATTTGGCTAAGATTGGCAGGGAAAGAGTCTGCAGATGAACCACACCTTTTCACAACAAAAAACCAAATGGTCAGAGAACATGGTTAAAAAGTCCATTTCGTATTTATCCCGTGAAAGCAGCTAAAGCAAAAGTAGTTTTGAGCTCTTTACAATTTACTTAACAAACTTGGGCACGAATGTAGTTTTGAGCTCCTTATGATTTACCTATCCAATCAGCAAAACGAGAGATAATCCCGATGCTCACAATTTCAACTTCACTGCAAGGTCAAAGGTTTCTTCGATTTAGCTACCATGCAAATTGATCAGCAGCCATTACAGCACCTGATGCCACTCCAATTGAACCATCATACCTGTCACAGATGAGGGAAATGCATGCTGAAGCATTATCTGCAATATCTGATTGTTTAAACTGTATAGTATGCTTTCACTATAGTCCTAAACCAATTCTATTTGTCAACATCTACGCTCACAGTGCCACCAAGATGAAAGCCATTGTCTGCATGACAATAGCTCCTTCACCAGCAGAATTTGATGCGCTCATGCATCTTGCACTGAACTAATTCTCATGGATTGATTGACGTGACAAGGTCTACCATCAAAATCACATGCACCAAACATTAACCAATATATATACAGCAAGCCACAGCAAAGTGAACATCAAAGTCTAGGCTGTGCATTTGATGCTTACAAGAAAATGTGAAATTTGGATTTAAAAAAATAACTGCAATCTTTTATCTCTTTTCTTCCTCCTTCAGTGTGAGATATTTTGGGGTGTGGATGGAAGGTACACAACCTCATGCACAGTTCGATTCACATAAGGCACACACTCAAGTAACTTGACTAGAGAATTGACAAAAAAAAGGAGCAAGAATAATGACTTCTAAAATACTGTAACTTTTAAAATCATATTATAATGAACGAGCTTCTCTACTCTAGCTTCAAAGGAACTCATAGCCCAACCCTTTAAAAGCCTAAAAAGTAATCACACTCCCTTAAAACAAAGAACCAGAGGTACAACGCTTGGAGTTGAGAAATGAGAAGGTGAGAAAGAGATGACAGAAAGAGATGTACGTACATTGGTTTGGCCCAATAAAGAAAGTCTCTGTCTGGAGCTTTCCACATTTAAGAAAATCAAGAAAGTGCCTCAATTGAATGGGATCTGCCTTTATTCCTTCTTGTTTGGCACTACAATCGTCAAATCAATTTTCAATACCTCAGCTATTATATAGAGGGACTCATCAAAGAAACAGGCTCATAGCGGCCCTGATTCAGCTGATTTTTAAAGAATTAAAGAAGATGGCAAGCCATGCACCTATCAACATAACATGGATATCTCAACAAGAGCATAGCTTCTGCTATAGTCAATAGCCCAGGCATAACTTTTGAACTTTGTCCATATTCCCAGACCCTATTCCCAGATACAGGATGCAGAATAATACATAGACAAGATCACAGGCACCCGAATCTGTGTAATCCATACAGAACATTTACAAGCACGTGTTTTGTACAAAAGGCCCTCCACAACACATGAGCCAATACAGCTATATCTACATAGGTTTACTACACGTCAGTATAAAACGACTTGTTTCCTTCTCTCCCACAAGCAGCGAGTACTGTAATGTGCTAGTTCATCATAAATTTTCCTCGGGAGGACTATTCACCTAGACAATTTACGGACTGGCGAACAGAAGAAAGATTTCGCATCATATCACATCAAATTCTGGTCCAGATGGACAAGCATATCTCATTTCAACAAGCAACCTATATTCAGAGAGCAGCAAGAGTGGATGGCATTGTACCATAAAGACAGCAATCCCCAAGCTTACCCTCCAAATTGGTACTGGCAACACAAATTAAGCAATAAGCAAGAATAAACATTAGTCCACACACTCAAAAGCCACAGAGACGATACAAGAAGAAAGAGGCTCAAACAAAGCAGCACCTACACTATTGATTCATCTGAAAAGGTTTATCTACTGAGGGTTCCATAGAGAACATTGGCATTGCAATGTGATTTGGTTAACTGAGAAAGTGAGAATTTTTCCCTTAGAAATTACTGAATATTGCCATATTGCAAGTAATATGTGAAATCATGACATCTGTGGCAATATTCAGTCACTCCTTGTTCAAATTAACAGCTGAATTCTATAATTTTTAGGTGTCGTTGTTGAGTTGATCTTTTCCTAAATTCATTATTTTATCTACTAATGGTTACATCGAAAACATTGCCATCATTAACCAAAAAAAAATAAAAATAAAAGCAAAAAGGAAAACAAGAATTTTGCTGATAGACGTAATAAACATCGCTACACTGCTTTACCCCCAAAAAAAAAAAAAAAAGAAACATTGCCACACTACAATACGCTAATATAAAGTGGAACAAGGTTCAAGAATTACTAAAGAAAGCCAAATTTAGCAAGGAGAATCCATCCCATAAACAGAATCAGACTTCCAAACACAAGATTCACACATTATATTTATTCTCAAGTCTTTCGAACTTGTCTTCTACATGGAACTAGTATAAAAATTGTCAAAGAATTATGTCTGGAGGCTTCCGACTTGGAAAGCAAATGTCAAGTATCACAATGTATTTTCTCCAACGGATAGGAACATCAAGAATTAGATAAAGAAGACAGCATTCTTATACTTTTGCTAATTTGACAAGTTAAACATAAAGTGTCAATCGATTTATATAACTTGAGCGAAATTACCAAAAGTAGTGGTGATACTGAAGGACGGAATTTGACAGTGGGGGGCCTGAATAAGATGGAGGCAACAACTAATAGACAATGAAGAAAATGGTTCTTGAGTGAAGAAAATGGTTCTTGAGTGCTGCCTGCACTTATCCTCGTCCCACATCAAATGGAGAAAAAGAGAAGAGGAACCCTCCCTTCTTATGTGGACCCGACGGGGAAACGTGTGAAGTGATCCCCCTTTTCTTGCTTTCACACGCGAAAGCAGTTCTTTCGCCTTTCTTTCTTGCTTTTGTAAATTTCTCATCTCACCACTGAATTTCGTCGCTTATGGACCATACCCTGCGTTCACGCTCGCTCGACCCAAAGAGTCTCAACATGGCTAAGAAAAAGAGGCGAAAGGGAAAGGAAGACGACATGCTTAAATAAAATGACGAAAAAGAAAAGAAAAATTAAAAAAGGGCAGACCAACTAGCAAAAATAAACAAATAAAGGGAGACCCTTCAGTTCATATTTTTCTCTGATTTTTCTCGTCTCTTTACTTTTCAAAGTATGTCGTACTTCAAATCGAATTGGTGATTAGTCAAGGATTATATCCACAATGAGCTGCTTTATTTAGATGGTGTGAAAGGTTAAGTAAAGGGATATCGGAATCTACATGACAAGAAAGAAAGCGGAGAAAGCTGATCATTATTGGATGTTGCGTCCAAAGGTGTGAACTCAAGAGGAGGTGGGAAATGTCAATCCATTACAAAATGTGTGCTTGAATCTTAAGATCACAAGCATGTAGAGATGTCTTTTAAGAGTTTTGCCAGCACAATAATCTTTAGTTTTGCTAGCACAACAGTCTTTGAGATACTTAAAAAATTATAGCTTGGTGTAAGTCAAAATTTTTTAAAAGAGTAGATCCCACAATAATTCATAATTATTTATTATTTGATTTTTTGTGGACTCACAATAGATTGAAAAAATCGTCACCTAATCATTTCTCTTTAATTAATAAGCCTTGATAGCAAAAAGACATTCGGGAAGATCATTCTTCTTGAATTCAAACTAACACTTCCATAAATATATTCGAACTTGTTACAATTATTGTACCGAGCTTATTGTTATACTAAAGCACAAGCCACTGTGCTGGTGTTTTGCAATTATGTTAGGGACAAAATAAATATAGATAGAAAATTTGCTAAACGGTGACTATTTTATCTTGTGATTAATGTTTCGATAATTTCCCTTTCTCATGTTTGCGAAATTATTCTGTACATACGAAATTGGGCCGGCTATGTTAATTTTGAGATTACAATTGAAGTGATTTACCATTTCATGTTTACTATTTTTGTGCATAGTGAGTTTTGCTAACAGAGGTGGTGCGTTTTATTCAACTTTTCCAAAGGATCTTGGGCCTCAAGGACATTTGTGCCAAAAATAAGGTATTTAAGGTGCGCATGACGAAATTTCTAGAATAGAAATTGAATTCTGGTCAATTTCTGGAGAAGTTAAAAATTTTAGCTTATAATTTCTTCTTCAAATCTATTTCTGAAATAAAAATCTGTTCTAAAAATAGAAAAATCAAATTGCATTACCAAACGGATTTCTGTTTCAAACCTGTTTCGGAGAACAGAGAAACAGAGAAATAAAGAAGTAGAAATTTTATCATGCGCGCCCTAAAGTCCCTTTAACCCAATACAACTCCCACCTAGCATTTGCATTTCTGCACTTTCAAAATGCTATTTAGGGACAAAGAATTTTTTTTCAATCTAACTTTGCCCTCACTAATACATTCTATTCCTGTTTTGCCCTTACTCTACTGTTCATTCTCTCTCTCTCTCTCTATAACAAACACACCCATTGCAGCTCCAGATTTTCGTTGATGTGAGCCGACAGTCGACGGTCGCTGTGGGACGGTCATTGAGGGTGAACTACCATGGGTCTCTTGGGCGTCTGGAGGACCGCATGGACAAATTACACACAACTGTCCATTTTGGTACATCTCCCGACTCATCCTCTGCAATGTGAGTGTTGGGTTCGTCGACTGCAGCATGGCTCTGCTGCTGCTGCTCCTGCTCATCCCATCTACGCAGCCTCCACTTTTTCTCTCTGTTCGAATTTATGAAGAAAGACGATTCAGCATAAGCCCAGTAAAGTCAAAGATTATCATGTCTTGAATTCAACAGGATACAGAATACGGGGTTACAAGTTTTACTAGGTTGATAGCTACCAACCTTGAAAAAGCAAATCCAAGAATACCAATTGACACCTTTCCAAGAAGAATACTACTCCAGAAGAGTTATCTTTGTCCGGAAGGCAAGATCAATAACCATCTGAACTTTTGTTATCTTGGTACTGGAAAATGTCAAGTTAGTCAATTCAATAGGAGACGACACTGTCAAAAAAGGTATGCCTGCGCAAAATCTACGTAGCAGACCCTAAAGTATAATCATATCAACTATCCTAGAGGGAAATATGAGATGGTCGATTCTTAACAACTTGAGTCACGTGAAGCGGACTGTTTAGTTACAAATCATACATACTCAAACAAATGATAAGTCTCTAAGGGAAAGGAGCCACAATGTCTTTTGACAACTAAGGGGAGATATACTAAAATAATAGGAGCTTGTGCAGATCAACCAAATATCCATGAAGTCACACTACTGTGGAAATCTCCATCTCATGCGTAATGCAAACACAGAGACTTGTAAACAGGCAATTCACTACATAGTCACATCCTGCTATAAATCATGATCGAAATTAGAGTGAATAAATTTGTACACATGTTGACTTATAGTAAAATAGTGCACATTGGCAATAAGTCCAAAAATGGAAAAAGAATCTCCCCAAGCAAGCATCAAGAATAATCCAAAGTCCATCTGTCACCATTAAAATGTAGATAAAGAGGAAAACATACAGAAAATATGGAAGATCCTTGCATAACTTAAATCTCTGAAATTCCATTTTCCAAAATGCAAAGTCCAAGGGCACTGATATTGTTTCCCAGTGGAAGAATTCTCTCTCCTCATCAAGCAGTCCAACCTTCAAAAATAGAGGAACATGAGCATCAGATCAGATACTTTTTTCAAAGTGAATGCATCAAAATTATAAAATTAAAGGAACCACAAGTTATAGATAATCAGAAGAGTCTCAAGGTGCAAGAGAGATTGCAGTTAACCATATCAATCAACTTTATACGTCACAAAATTACAGGGTACTCATGACCAAAAAGTGCCTGAACGAATGTGTAAGAAGAAGCATTAATCGGCTGCAGTTGGTGATGTACTGTGGTAAGAGGTAGCTGATGCCTTGCCCATCCATGTTCACAACAACATAATCCGCTGCTGGCCACTGACTACCATCAATGAGTACAAAAAGAACCTGCAGTCATGCTAACCGATGTAAGCAAGTCCGACAACTAAAGCATAAGCTGATAAGTGACTACTCTCTACTGACACATCAGAGCAAAGTTTCTTGTCGTGCGTAGTTATGACCATCGAGATCGGGAAAAAGTGTTATATAAATTAATTTATAAAGGAAATATCAATATGATGATTGTACGGAAACTTTTCTTGAGGATCCTTCAGTTCTGTTGGCCAAAGAAGGAGGAATATTAGACTTCTGAAATCTCAAATCTCCAACAGACAATGCGAGAAAAGAAGCATAATAACTGAATGCTTGAGACTGAAAAGAGAATCCCTGTAAAGTTGTCTGATATCTCTCAATATCTTTAGATTCACCAAGTATACATGTATTTAAATGTTCTGAAAGAATAGAACTCTCCCTACCTTTTAATTTGGATAAAGTACCTACTCTATCGTGCACTGTCCAGTGTTCAGGACATGAACACCATGTGATGTTCCAATGCAACACCAATTTTGACATGCCTACCATCACAATTATATGTACAGTCTCCCAAACATTTCCATTGTCAAAGGCAAAAATAAAATGTGATATAAAACCAGGAGGTACATGACTCCTAGCTAAAGACAAACATTATGTAGTGTAATCCCACTCAAAGAATGAGTAACATAAGTTTTAACAGCCACTTTCCTATGAAATATAGCTTAAAAATAAGAATTAACTTCTGGAACAATTCTACTTACTGTTCTTGGCGATGAGGATTTTTGTTCCTGTGAGGATCTGATAAGAGAGCCTGTAGATCCAATGTCCACCCGGAAAATCCCTTCCACTCATTGTATATGCACTTCATAATGAAAAGAAAAGATCAAGCTTATCAAAGGATCATGCAAGACTGAGGTAGAAAGGAACAAAACCATTTCATAAAAGCCATGATTGACGCGAGTAATTATGACATTTTAATGCATGAACCACAACTTGCTTAAATATGCAGATTTTGCAAAACTAAGAGCGACTGACCTGTCCGATCATTGATGTTATACTTTCCAAAAGAAAGAAGAAGTACAAAAGGAAAATTACTGTATAGTTGCAGTGAGATCCATAGAGCAGATAACAAGATATGCGGAGCCACTTAATTGGAAATCACAGATAGGCGAGAGAAGGGTATAGGCACCCAGTGCATGTAAAATCCCCTCAAATATGAGAGGACACCAAACAGCAGGGAGACCCTGAATCCTAGATTTATTTTCTTTACTTTCTCAGTATTGATCTTCATATTGCTTATTCTGTAGGTATGTACACCAAATCAACATTGGGATTGTGTCTTCCCAAACCGGACTAGTATATCCTTCCTAAGGCCCAAAGGCACTAGTGCATCCATCTCCAACCCATTTTGATTCCCCAAATAAGAATATCTTGAAGAGAAAGATTAAAATGGCGCATCTATCTTACTGCAACAAGTCACTCTGTTAAAATCCTTACCTTTTCCTGATTTCATCAAGACCAAAATTACACTAAGTACGCTATCATAAAACACATCACATTTACTAAACCATCATTATTTGCTCTAAGCTAGAGTTGACTTTCAAAACGTCAGGTTTACTACCCATCATTAAAAAAAAAAAAAAAAAAAAAAACGAAGTAACACAACCATACTAGTAGATGCACTTACACCAGATAATGTAGCTAAGTCATCAATGCAGCCTCCCTACAAATCATGAAATCCTCCATTGTCTCGACATCCACTCATATCGAGACCAACCATTCAGAAAAAGAAGCGGTAACGACTATGACATTTCCAAGACTACATACACCAAATTCACAAGGGCTCCTCGATACTTTGACGGTGAATTCACTTCCCCTTCTGCAGTCTTGTGGTATTGAAAGAGAAGACAAAACATCCACCCGCTGAAGTTGGCAACACAAGACATGACTTGCTTACACTGATGCAAAACATGCAGATAGAACATACGAACATGAGACATGTGTCACGGTCCGTGAATCCTCCCGTACTCGTGACACTTGTGAGTAGCGCTTGGGGTTATCTGGTGAAGAGTGTGAGGCAGAAGGGTAGAACACAACTGGTCCGTGGGAGTGGTGTCAGGACGGTTGGTGCTAGGAGTTCTAGGATAGAAGGATTACATCACTTAGGAGCTCGAAGACGGGGTAGGCCTCCCGTGCACAAGGCGGTCGGGAGCGATGCCGCTCTCCCGACGAGGCCATGGCGAGTCGAAACCGATTCTTTGTACCTAAAGAGAAGCGCTGTCTTACTCGATAGACCGGACGCCCGAGCGAAGGCGGGCGTGGTAGGATCTCGCACGAAGAATCATTCACCGTATCGTTCGTGGAACAGCTAAAGAAAGGGCTGGCCTGGCGAATTCCGCTCGCTAGGCGCCCGCGGGTTGTTTCTGAGGCCAAGGAAACTCTCGGCCCGTGACAAGTGGTATCAGAGCAGGAATCCCTCCAGTAAGCAAGTTGAGCAAGTCGGAGAATCGGACTCCTCGCTCAAGTGCGGGTCAAGTAGATAAGTCCTAGTGGATGGGTGCTGGGACGAGTCGACTTCTCGTCGAGCGGAATGCGAGTTAGAGAAGAACCGAACCCTTGCTGAATGGGGATAACGTTCCTGGATCGATCGGTGAATTCGAAGAAGAGGTCTACTATCACGTTTTCAACAAGAAAAGAACCTCCATTGGTCTGCTGGGGTCAAGATGCTAATTAGGCTAGAATAGTGTTGCCAAAAGATGCGGTTGGCGAAAAATGCCACACTTGCCGGAAAGTGCAGGTGACGAAATGGCCGAGCGGCTGAGATCAAAAGAGGCCACCAATGGAGCAGAACCTGTTTTGTTGGGCGAGCGTGACCGTTCGATAGGAATTCCTAAAAGTGGCACATCAATGGTTAATTTACGCAAGGAAGCGACAGAACAGAGATCGCAACGAGGGCGTTGCGAATTGAGTGGGGGAGAATGTCACGGTCCGTGAATCCTCCCGTACTCGTGACACTTGTGAGTAGCGCTTGGGGTTATCGGTGAAGAGTGTGAGGCGGAAGGGTAGAACACTGGCCCAGTCCCGTGGGAGTGGCGTCGGGACGGTTGGTCTTAGGAGTTCTAGGATAGAAGGATTACATCACTTAGGAGCTCGAAGACGGGGTAGGCCTCCCGTGCACAACCCGGTCGGGAGCGTGCCGCTCTCCCGACGAGGCCATGGCGAGCCGAAACCGTTCTTGTACCTAAAGAGAAGCTGGCTGTCTTACTCGATGGACCAGGACGCCCGAGCGAAGGCGGGCGTGGTAGGATCTCGCGAAGAATCATTCACCGTATCGTTCGTGGAACAGCTAAAGAAAGGGCTGGCCTGGCGAATTCCGTTCGCTAGGCGCCCGCGGGTTGTTTCCGAGGCCAAGGAAACTCTCGGCCCGTGACACATGCATCTAGCCCATGTACACACCAAGTGAACACATCTTCATAGTAAGTCCATCATCACATGTAACAGAAAGCGCCTTCACGAGAGAGAACGAACCGGCTGTCTTTGGACAGCGGCGTAACCAAGGGTCAGGCCAACGACGGCACCGTCGAATGGGAGAGGGCGAAGTTGGAGAGGAGAGAGACCATGGCTTGCTCGTGCGAGGACATGGCGCGGTTTTGGGGATTTTAGTGATGGGAGCATGGTGTGGGGTTCCTTGGCGGCCACATGTGAGCGGAGCGCGGTGGTAGCGAATGCGGTTAAGTCGTGTGGGGGCAGAGGGAATGGCTGTCGGTGGTGCGGAAAGAGAACACGTCTTCACATTAGAAGAGCTAATTGACATTCAGGTCATGTCCTGTTTGGTCAATGCCGAAGCAAAAGGGCTCTCTATGAATTTTATCAGAATCATTTGTAATTTAGGAAACTGATGAGAAGATTCAAGATGACCTTGAAGGCTATTATTGTTAATCTAAATTGGATTAAAAGTCTGATCTCAAGCCATACAAGTCAAAAGAGAAAGTTAGGAACCGAAAGTAAGAAATAGATGCAACTGAAAAACACCATGAGCTAGGGCGAGCCTCCTGCCATAATCTGTCCAATGGCAAACTTCTCAATGTGTTGATAGAATTTGAGCTTTTCAGTTGAGTTATTTTCAATAATGCTATATCAATGGAATTAATAATGACATTGCATGTATGAGAGCTAATTAAGCTATCAGTGGTTCGTCTTATTTATGTAAACCCAACGCAAGGAGTTTCTCCCTAATTTGGCACAGCTGATGTGGAACTTTGCTGATACATATCCGTCTTCCTAGCTCTTGATACGAACAAGCAACTCCAATGTTGTACACCATAACCAAACATTCTTGAAATATCTTATCGCTTTCAGAAAACAAATGCCAACGACTATAGGGGTCTAAATTGCCCTCTCTTTCTTGAAGTAAAAAGATGTCCGTAATTTCTAGCACTCGTTCAGGCAAAGCTTCTGCAACAAAATTACGAAGAGTCAAATTGTCTCCGAATCTGTGACTTGTGGGACTTAATCCTGTGAATAACTCCAACAAGAGAATGCCGTAACTATAGACGTCGCCTTTTCTTGAAGCCTTACATCCCATTCCATATTCTGTCACCCATTTGGGTCATTGTAAAAATCAAATTAAATTGCAGATCATCAAATCAAAATTTAATGTGCATAAGACTATAAGAGTTATCATTAGCTACCAAACTTAACACAAGAAGACCATCAATAATTTTTTGGTATACAAACTCTCTTGGTGAGAGAGAGAGAGAGAGAGTACCTGGTGGAATATAACCCGTTGTCCCTCTTGCCATTGAGCTCATCTGATTAGTTAAACCATCAAGGAATTTCGCCAATCCAAAGTCGCCAACATGCGCGACCATCTCAGCATCTAAGAGGATATTACTTGGCTTTAGATCACAATGTACAATGGGGATGGGACACTGGTGATGAAGATAATCTAGTGCATAAGCAATATCAATAGAAATATTTATCCTTCTAATGAAATTCAACTTTTTTAAAGGCTCATTCCCATAAGGTGATGTTCTGCATGGGTGTATCCAGCATTTCAAGCTTCCATTTGCCATGTATTCATAGACTAAAGCCTTAAAATGATTTCCTTGATGATCTTTAGAAGAACAAATTGTTAGTATCTTCAAAATATTTCGGTGTCTGATGTTTTTTGATGCCTCACACTCGACCATGAAGCTATTCAAAGCACCTTGACGGGCTAAATGAAGTACCTTCACGGCAACAAATGGTCCATTATCCTGGAGTATCCCCTTGTAAACAGAACCATAGCTTCCAACACCGATCAAATTCGTCAAAGAAAAACCTCTCGTTGCTATGAAGAGTGTTTCATAAGATATTTTCGGATATAAATCATCATAGAAACTTGAAAATGGTACATTCACATTCTTCTTCACGCGAAAAAGATATATAAGAGCTGCATTTAGAGCCATCCCAAGAACTCCTGGAATAACAAAAGCGAAAAATATTATTATATTGATCTTTGTGCTCTTGAAGCTTTTGGAAATGCACTTGGGGAGGTGAAATTCTGGCATGCCACCACAAAGCTCATTGTTTCCAACAATAGAAGTAGCAATAGCATTCTTAAAGACTCCTTCATGTGGTAGCATGCCTTCAAACTTATTGTGTGACAAATTTAGAAGCTTTAAGGAACAAAATATCGCTAAGAATTCTGGAATTTGTCCTGATAAATTGTTGCGTGAAAGATCTAGTTCTTCAATGCCTTCTAATAATCTGATTGATTGTGGAATCGACCCATGGAAGAAGTTGCCTCCCATCCTTAGCGATGTCAATGCAATGCAATCGCCTAAACTACTCGGGATTTCACCTACCAACAAATTGTCAGAGATGTCCAACACAGTCAAATTTCTCAAGTTGCCAACTTCTATGGGTAAAACTCCAGTAAGATGATTGTTAGACAAGTCCAGAATGATGGCTAATGACAAGTGACCAATAAGCTGTTGGGGTATGACACCACTGAGATTGTTATTAGACAGGTCAAACAAATCAAGCAACTGGCAATTTGATATATATGAAGGAATATTCCCATGAAAGTTGTTCCCACCAATATATAGTTCAATTAGTTTGGTTAGATTTCCAAAAAAAGATGGGATAACCCCTCCCAGGTTATTGTCACTTACCTGTAGAATCCTCAGGTTTTGTAGATTCGCAAAATTTGAGGGGATAACACCCGAAAGATGGTTGAGATTCATCAACAATACTTCCAAGTTGACAATATTTCCTATTTCTTTTGGAAGCTCACCAGATATTTGATTCATGGTTGCAGAAAATGCTTTGAGAGTGGTGGATAAATTACCTAGGCATTTAGGTAACACCCCACCAAACTTATTCTTGCCGATACTCACGTACTCTAATTTGGTGCTATTAGTTAACGAGCAAAGGAAGCTCAAGTCTTCAGGTTTTCCACTTCCAAGTTGATTACCAAAGATTTGAAAATGACCAAGCTTAAACAAATTTTGCCAAGAAGGTACTTTCCCGGAAAACTTGTTGCTTCCAATTTGAAGCACATCTAGCTTAGTGCAATTTGATATCGAGGGAGGAATTGGTCCCTCAAGTTGGTTCTCAGTAACACTAAAAAATTCAAGATGTAGGAGTTTGTGTACTATGCTTGCTGGAAGAGTCCCTTGTATCTGGTTGTGCGCAACATCAAACATAATTAGAGAAGATAGATTGAGTAAGGAAGATGGAATTGTACCCGACAATCTATTAAATCCGATGCCAAAGAGATGCAAGTTTGATAGGTGGCCTAGAACTTGGGGAATGCTTCCGCCCAAGTTGTTCCGAGTTAAATAAAGGATCTCCAGTGAAGATAAGTTCCCAATGGAGGAAGGCACACTCCCGGTTAGATTATTGGCATACAAATTCAACCGTCGTAGCTTTAGCAATGAACCAAGATCTCCTGGAATTTCTCCAATTAGTTGGTTGTTCCCAAGCGAGAGCATGACCAAATCCAAGCAACCCGATATGTTTTTGGGAATTTCTCCGATCAATGAATTGTTGTGCAATCCTAGGATACGCAGGCGACGCAATTGGCCGACTTGTGGAGGGATTTCATGATCAAAACTATTGTTTTGGAGCAGCAATTCCCTTATGAAGCTCAGATTTCCGATATGAGGAGAGATTGATCCAGAGAGCCCTTGGGATGACAAATCCAGGACTGTGACCCTTCGGTGCCTCTGGCCGCATGTAACACCATACCACTGGCAAAGCCCAATGCTATTATTCCATGAGTTGAGCACACTGAAAGGATCTCTGATTATGCCAGCCTTGAATTGGAGAAGCACAAATCTGTCTGTTTCATTGGTGGTTGAGACTTGATTAAAACCCAGTGCAAGAGCAATATAAAGAAGCAAATTGCATGCTTGAAACTCTGCAAAACTAATGCCCACGAGTTTCATGACTCAAAGCTCAAGGAAGTGGGTGGATATGAAAGCCAAGCAGGAAGAAACAAGAGGCAGGATCAGTACTAACGGAAATTGGGAAGAGATTTGCAAGGAGGAGGGATTCTTCAGGACAGCTTTTTGTAGGGTTTTTCTTTTCTTTTCTTTTCTTTTTTAGCGCTTTTCTTCTATTCGAAAGCGCGTTTCTGCCTTTTGAGAAGACTTTTCTAGTCTTCTGCCTGTATTGTGGGGGCGGAATGTTGCTTTTCTGCCTCTCGAGAAGAAATTGTCTGGACATGGACCTGGGAGACATGGGGCTGCGATTGCTTCTCTCGAAAGCGCGTTTCTGTCCTCCGAGAAGACTTTTATGGCCATCTGCCTGTATTGTGGGGGCAGAACGTTACTTTTGGATATATTTAATTCTCTCTATATGTTGTTCCTAGTTGCTTTAATCCTCAACCATCAATATCAATAGATTAAGGGAAAATTATGGCATTGTAAATGTGTCAATTTTAATTATCAATTTCGTTTTTCACTTGTTCAAATGAGCAAATCCCCATTACATTTAGATGACAAGAAAGAACAGAAAATACATACAATAACCTTAATCTTCATTATCATCACAGTCCATGGAAAAAGCAACAAAAATTCAGTTATTTTTTTTATTTTTTTTCACAAAAATTCAGTTATTTGACAATGGCGAATACCAAAAAAATACATCATACATTTATTAGCTATGTGGATCTCCAAACCTTCAAAATCTGGTTTCGAGCACATTAGTGTTTTTTTTTTTTTTTTGACAAGACATTAGTGTTTGAAAAGCGCTTAAAATGCCTTCAATAAATTTTTTTCTGTTTTTTTTTTTTTTTTGAATCACGGGAAATTTAAGAAGAGAACCAAATCCTTCATCTCCCTGGGGCATTTTGGTGGTCTAGCGAGAGACACTCTAACGAATGAGGACAAGAAGAACGAAAAAGAGCGCTCGCGAATTGTGCATTGTGGGGTAGTGTAGCGTAAGTACCTTTTCTTAATTACGAGAAAGCTGCGACGAGGCAAATGATAAAAGTCCCTAGCGTGCATTTTCTGTTGCCCTTACTCGTGTCTCGTGATTCTGTTTCACTGGTCGATTTCCCAGTACACATACATCCGGAAGAGGAAAAAAAAATTGACACTACGAGAGAGAGAGAGAGAGAGAGAGAGAGAGCATGCCATGTTCATGTGTCATATGTGGAGATGTGTGAATTAGGAATTATTTACCTGAGAAAAAGGAAAAAAGAACACAAACAAAGCCTTGAAGGCTTTGTAAGAACAAGCTAAGAAACATGGAAGCATGGTTTTAATGATAAATTTCTTAGTGCTAGCTCTTTCGGAATGCACCATCTGTTCCAGAACAGAGGCCACAAAGATTCAAATGTTTTCTTCAACTCGAAATATTATGGCCCCGTAATACTTTGCATCCTTGCATGTCCTTAAGGTGTCTGCAAATTGTTTGATGACCGTAGTTTCCTTAGATGTGATGGTGCTCTTATGTGAAGAGCCATATATCCCATAGGATTAGGTTCTTTAATTTTTGTTTTCTTTTCTCTTTGAAACTGCGTAACTAAGCTCACCACTTTGTTGACAACAACTGATTGACAGTATGTTGTGTTGTATTTTGAAATAATTTTTTTATCAAGCTTTCTGCTGAATTTGTGGGAAGTGATCTTACTGATTTCTTGTTATTGCAAAAGTAAGTGATCAGATAATAAAATAAATAGAATAAGAAAATAGATCGAATACTAGATTTATGTGATTTGGTTTACGTTCACAGGGAGAGCAACAATAAATTCAACTATAGATCAAGCGATATAATAGAAATTACACCTACACTCTAGTCACTCGTTCTTAATGTTTCTCAACCCCAATTACACTTAATAATACTTGCAGTGTTTTAGCCTTACAATTTCACCTAAAATAATCTCTCAATCTCACGAAAAAAATTATCCAAATCTTACCACAAGATTTAATTGGCTTCAACATTGTTGGATATCTTTAGGGTGTAATTCACAAGCAAAAGCTTCTCTATGATTTTCTTCACAAAGAACATCCCCTTCTTATACAGATGGGCAAGAATTAAATCCAAAATAGGATATCTCTTTTTAGAAACCTCTTCCAATTAGGAAACCTATTAGAATTATAAAACTTTTCTTTTTGGGCTCAAACTCGAAATATATTATAACACTTGTTAGCAATGGCACTTGTCCACGTTCATCAATGATCATTTAGATCTGTCTCTTGGTGACAGAAATACATCGTGTTTCAATTAAATAGTTGAAGGAAACTATATTTTTCTCTTGGTGACATCCAACGACCTTTGGAGCGCTCTA
Source organism: Eucalyptus brandiana (assembly GCA_014182725.1). Taxonomy (NCBI): domain Eukaryota; kingdom Viridiplantae; phylum Streptophyta; class Magnoliopsida; order Myrtales; family Myrtaceae; genus Eucalyptus; species Eucalyptus brandiana. The sequence continues at coordinate 20,118,829 of CM024672.1, read as the reverse complement.
AAAGATCCTGTTTGTTGCTCCAATTTCAGTATATCGTTTTATCTCCTGGTGCCCAGGAGTCAAACTGCTCTAGCTGACCATAATTGATTAGCAAATTGCTAGCCCTTTTTAGTGTAAGTGATCTCATATGCTTGAGAACTATTGTCATGCCCCGGACCTCCCTAAGCCGTGGGATCACGACATCTGCAGGGTTAATTTACGATGACTCAGGAGGCATCGCAGTCTCATTACTTTTATCTTTCGATTAAGCACGTTCGGAAGCGTTTAACTATATCGCCTAACAACAACAACAATCGGATAATAAGGAAAACACATATACAAACATACTTCTTATATTTTGCATCACTAGAATTGAAAGTTATATTTACAAGCCCATTTTATTAGGGCTGGTTCCGATTACATCAAAAGGGATAGGGATTAGTCCTGGCTCCTCTACGAGGGCGGCTTCCAAAAATGTTTCCCCATCGGAAGGCCGGTTCTCTATGGCTCAAGCTCAGAGTCATTGTTGGGATTGGAGTCGAGGTGGTCCATGGCACCATGGAAAGGATTCACCATCGTGAGGCTACCGGGTGAACCATCAAATCTGCGGATGGGTCCAAAGACCTCATCGTCGATCCATATAAACCACACTTCATACTGATGCGGAACCAAGTATCATAAACCCTCATCCACCCACACCGTGGTGGTGTGCTTCTAGTACGGGATATCACTCCTAGCTTTCTCTATGTTCAAAATGACCACTTCCAGGTAAACCAAAGCGGACAAGAGGGATACTCATACTTACGGGCTTGAAAAAGGAAAACCAACAATAAATAAGTGAACACTTAATAAGTAAATCACATCATTCCCATATAGGTGGACACCTCGTATCGGAATCGTGCAAATACTTGACACCAACAATGTCGATGTCAGATCAATAGCAAAGCCATTGTTTTGCCTTAACTATGCACAAGAAAGAGCGCTGAAATACCTAAAATGCACACATGATTAAGGACCCACAAGATGTTCCATAAGCATATAAAATATGCACGTGACTCCCAACACCCAAATAATAGTGCATAAAATATGCACGTGTCAAATAATAGCATCTAAAATATGCTCGTGACTCTCAAATGCCCAAAATGTAAAGAAGATCAAGAGCCAGATGATATTCCATAATTTATGCACACGAGCATCAATAATACATCATAGGGTTTCCATTTATTACACACATAACCAAAATCTACCGATTCTTCCAAAATCCATTGGGCATTGTGCCACCCGTCGGGTATGGCAACATCTCGAAATCCATCGAGGACATCATCCGAAATCCATCAGGCTTCATTCCGAAATTCATCTATGAACGACATCTGAAGTCCATCGTTGATAGCATCATCCTGAAGTCCATTGGTGAGGGCTTCCCTTGTGTGACCACATGTGCAAACAAGCACACAACTGATTCTTATATTTACTTTAATCCGATGCAAGATTCTTATATTTACTTTAATCCGATGCAAGAGTGTCTCAGGGCTGTGCCAACTGAATCCTAGAAATATTTAGGTTATTAAAAACTTAAAAAATAAAATCCAACATTGCGTAAAGTATGGATTTGGAAGAACCCGAGTCTAATCAAGGGACGTTGGCCCAAATTAGGCATACCTCTAAACTTATATATTTCTTTTCCCCTCTGGCTGGAAAAGGTAGGTCGCAATAGTACTTAAAAATTCCTCCTTATGTAAAAAAAGAATTGCAGAAATGGACACAGTGAAATTACTAAAAAGGTCATAAATCTATTACACTCGTGCCAATTCAATCCTAAATTTTTAATATTGTCAATTTAATCTTAAACTTTTTGTTGATATACCAATTTAGTCATAAACCATTTAATTGTGCTAATTTAGTCTTAAACCTTTTGACGATTTGCCAATTTATCCTTCCAACCAATTGAAAATTTTAGGATTAAATTAGCTATATTGAAAGGTCTATAACTGAATTAGCATATGTATAATAAATTTATGACTTTTTTCGTAATTAAACGTACATTATTAACAGCAACAGTTTGATTATATGTTGTGTCGAATTTAGCAATACTTTTTTATTATCAAGCTTGCCGCTTAATTTGTGGGTAGTGATCATGCTGATTGCTTGTTAGCAATGATTCTCGGTCTACATACATCGGTCATCATTACAATCATGTTTAAGCCCGAAACAATAATTGTAAGAAATGTGAATTTGTTTTATAGAGATGTTAGTTTTAATTCAACATGAATGATCTACCTAAATGTCTTTCTGCTGGTGATCTAAGATTCGTGTGCGTAATTAGTAATTTATTCACGTTTCACACTCCCCCTGAGTTTCCGTCTTTGGATACAACATCCAATAATGATTGGCTTTCTCCGTTTTATTTCTTGTCGTGTGGATTCCTATATCCCCTTACATATCCTTTCACACCATCTGAATAAAGCCGCTCAACGTGGATATAATCCTGGAATAATCACCAATTCAATTTGAAGTATGAATGGTGACAAGGCAACCACGAAGTTATGCACTGAAAAACAGAGGAAAAATCAACTATTGGGTCCCCCTTTATTTTGTTTTTCATTTTTGCTGATGGTCTGCCCATTTCTTTTTTCTTTTCTTTTTCTGTAATTTTATCTAAGCGTGTCGTCTTCGTGTCCCTTTCACCTCTTTTTCTTAGCCGTGTTGGTAGGGTCTTTGATTCTTCCCGTTAAGTGAGCGTGAACGTGGGGGCATGGACCATAATCGTTCGTGTCCCTTTCATCTCTTTTTCTTAGCCGCGTTGATAGGGTCTTTGATTCTTCCGGTTAAGTGAGCGTGAACGTGGGGGCACGGACCATCATCGTTCGTGTCCTTTTCACCTCTTTTTCTTAGCCGTGTTGATAGGGTCTCTGACTCTTTCGGTTTAGTGAGCGTGAACGTGGGGGCATGGACCATAATCGACAACGCGCTGCGTATGCCTCACGAGAAAGCCTATTGAGACAATAGTTAGTGGTGAGATAAGAAATTTACAAAAGCAAGAAAGAAAGGCGAAGGAACTGCTTTCTCGTGTGAAACCAAGTAAGGGGAATGATTTCCCACATTTCCTCGTCGGGTCCACATAAGTAAGGGATGTTCCTCTCTTCTTCTTCTCCATTTGATGTGCCACGACTATAAGTGTAGGCAGCACTCAGGAATCACTTTCTTCACTCAAGATCCATTTCGTCATTGTTTCTTAGTTGTTGCCTTCATCTTATTCAGGCTCGCCACTGTCGAATTCTGTCCTTCAATATCACCACTACTTCTGGTAATTTTGCTCCAGTTATTTGCCATGCTTGCATCGGTTTATTGTTTTATCAAGTTTAAGATCAGATCTTTATTGTAATCAGTGATTGATTCTCGCTACCTGTAAAGTAGTTTAACGCCTTAAATCTTGATTTACGTTGGATGGGATTAGTTGATTTCATTCTGCTCGATTCGTGTTTATAGTTGGGGGTACATAAGCAATTCAAGACAAAAGAATTATCACAACAGAAGTACACGGCCCTAAAACTTAAGCACACGAGAGATAAAAATAGAAGAGGCCAGAATAACATTTGATTTTGACGCACATTCTTCTGTACGCCAGCCATGGCTTTTATATTCATCACATATTCATCCACAACTACTTGATAACTTTGACTGTCTCCCTATGTTTGGAATTGGTTGCTTTGGAGTGAAAAGGAGAGCTTTTGCTAGTCACTAGGGAAAAGAAAACGAGAAAATAATGGATCTGATTTATCCCCTCTATTTGTGCACTTTCACATGCTTTGATTCCTTCAAATTTTCGCAGTTTCAACTACACTTTCAAATCTTCTTTAATATTTCATGAGCTAATTTGAGCTACGTCAAAGCTGTTGACTATGTATGTAATCGCGTTATCGAGTCTACCAGAGTCTAGCATTGCTCGAGAGGAATTCGCACAACGACATCTCTTCTTCATAAGGGGATATAATAGTCAGGGATTCACAAATGATTGGTTTACTTCTCTACCGTTAGTAATTAGGTGATACTTGATTTCAATCGTCAATGCATTATAATTTTTTAAACCTTTTTTCCCATTTTTTTGCAATTAATAGCTTTTACCGAAATATAACCAATTTTCCATCATAGTACTAGCACACCGGCCACCTTTTAGCGGCCATCGGTAGATTTTTACTTTTTTGGGGGGTCTAATCTATCAGTAGATTTCACTCCACTAAAAATGGCTACAATTCATTGAATTGAACACCCTTGATTGCGAAACTTCCACGTTATATTCAGTGGTAAATTTCTGGAATTTGTCGATCATACATAAATGAGCCAAAAGAGAGAAGCTAAGATACCCGCCAAAAAGTAATTTTGTATAAAGACAATCTTTCATGGCATAACAAACTAATAGGGAATATAAGACAAATGTTAAACGCAAATGGAAAACTCTACATAGTTAAGATTGACACTCATTATCTCCCTAGAAAATTTCCACACAGATCTGCCTGCGCAACAACACAAGAAAAGTGACTTGTGAACCATAACCTGTAATTGAGCATTCTTCTCAATTTCCTTCCTACGGGTTTTAGACGAATCAAACTTTCGTTGCTATAGTGTCTTAAACTTTGCCATGAAAAAGCACGTGCATTTGTTGATGGGGTTTCATTATAATTACTTAAGAGTAAATCTCTACATTTGAATCTGATAGAAATCAGCCACACCGTACCCTGTTATAGTAACTTTGAACTTATCTCTACTTTTGCTTCGAATAGAAATTAGCCTCATCATCCTGCATGTGGTCATCATTTTTTCGGGTAGCATTTCAAATCCTTGTTGCACAGACAAATTGCACCAACCTTTGTGGTTGAACTTTGCATTGACAGTAATTGGTACTAGTTTTCTGTCTTTTGTACTAAATGCAGCCTTATAAGGAGATCGTGTACAGAGACCAAATAAACATGTTGAACGCCTCTTCTAATAATCAGGAACTAGAGAAATTATTAGGATATGATTACGAAGTATTTTTGAGCTTCAGAGGACCAGATACCCGTAATGATATTACTGATTACCTTCACACCAGCATGATTGATGCTGGAATTCGGGCATATATAGATGATGAAGAGCTCCGCATTGGTGAAGAGATCAGCGGCCAGCTTCTCCAAGCGATTGAGCAGTCAAAGATCTCGATACCAATCTTTTCCAAAGGATATGCAGACAGTACATGGTGCCTTAGGGAGTTGGTCAAGATGGTGGAGAGCAAGAACACGAGGAGACATAAGATCATGCCCATTTTCTACAATGTCGCACCATCCGAGGTAAAATACCAGACTGATCACTACGGCAATGCCATTGTTTCTCATGCAAACAAGAAGCGGTTCGATGATGAGACTATCAACAATTGGAAGGCTGCTCTCAATGAGGTTGGAGCACTAAAGGGATGGGACTTCCAAAGCATGCCAAACAGGTATTTGATTATATCATGGACGGTCTACTTGTTCTAGATGCATTATTTTTTCAGCTAAACTTAATGTCTTGATGCTTTTTCCTCCAATATTTTCAGAGGTAAAGGTGAATTTGTGAAAGAAGTTGTCAATAATGTTTTGATTGAGTTGAAAACTGCCTACTTGGAAGTATCTGATTGCTTAGTCGAAGTAAACAATCATGTGGATGAAATCATGAGGATGATATGTACACACAATCATGAAACGAAGATCGTTGGAATCCACGGTATTGGTGGCATGGGAAAGACGACTCTTGCCCAAATAGTGTATAATCAACTTTCTGATGATTTTTCTAATTGTTGCTTCCTTTCTAACATTCGAGAAACAGAGATTACACGCTTGCAAAATCAACTCATATCGAACATCCTGAAGAAAAGATGGCCCGATATCAACAATATCATGGAAGGAAAAAAGGTGATTAAGGAAAGGTTATGCTCTAAAATAGTGCTTCTTCTACTTGATGATGTTGACAAAGCAAGTCAACTCGATGCGCTCGTGCAAAAGCGTGAGTGGTTTGGCAAGGGGAGCAAGATTATCATTACGACTAGAGATCGAGGAATTCTCAATGTGCCTACACTTGTTGATTGGACTTATGAACTTACTGGCATGGATTTTGATCACTCTCTTCAACTTTTTAGTAAGCATGCCTTTAGAAGAGATTATCCCATAGAACAATACATCTTTCACTCAAAAAGAGCTGTAAATATTTGTAGTGGTCTTCCTTTAGCTCTTGAGGTTATAGGTTCTCTTTTATCTGGAAAAAGCATAGAGGACTGGGATGCCACATTAAAGGAGTTGGAAGAATTTCCTCATCATAATGTTCAAGAGAAGTTGATGATCAGCATTAAGGCTTTAAATGAAGACCAAAGAAAGATATTTTTTGACGTTGCTTGTTTTTTCATTGGGATTGATAAAAGAATTGTGATTTACATGTGGGAAAACTGTAAGTTTCTTCCTCAACAATCTCTTAACACCCTCCAACAAAGATCTTTGATAAAGATTAGAGAAGATAATCGACTGTGGATGCATGATTGGTTAAGAGATATTGGAAGAAATCTTATACAACAAAGAAGTGGTTGGCAACCAGAGAAGCAACAATGGGTGTGGACTCATGCACAAGCATTGGAAATTCTGGAGAAAATGCAGGTAAAATCATATAGCTTCATTCCTTTTTAATGAGATTCAGTTTTATTTTGTTTATATCAAAGTTGATTTATTTCTTGTGTGTGGTTTATCAGTTGCTTTTAACAACAGGAGAAAAGATATAATTGCTTTCCCCTTGAAGAAGATCAACACGGTAAATCGTATTCTAACTTTCATTTTCTATTTCTATTTTGGCAGATGGGAGGAGTTCATGGAATTGAAAGTATCGAAGCAATATGTCTCAAGCTTGATGAAATGTCTCAATACTCCTTGATTAAAGAATGCCTAGCAAGTCTTTCAAATCTAAGGTTCCTTCAAGTGGATAGCAAAGACTTTGATGACATCACAAAGTCTGTCCTTACTCAAGTGAGTGGTTTTCTAAGTTACCAATGCTCAAATTTTGTTCAGACCACATTTAGCAGGCTTATCCTTCCGGAGTTGAGATGGCTTTCATGGAGATACTTTCCTCTGGCTTTTAAGCTGACCAATTTCTCCATGAGGAGGCTACTAATCCTTGATCTGTCAATGAGTAGAGTCACTGAAAAATGGGATGGATGGAGCCACATCAAGGTATGATTTTAGATAAAATCAGCTTGAATTCTTTTTTCATGTATAATCTTAATTTATTTTGAAGACCAACATGCTGTCTTCTTTTCAGTTGGCTAAGAATTTGAAGGTCCTAAATCTGACTGGATGCATGAAGTTGCGTAAAACCCCAAACTTGTCTTTTCATGCGAATTTAGAGCGACTAATCCTTGAAAGTTGTGAGAATTTGGTTCAAATTCATACATCGATTAGTCAGCTTAAGAAGTTAGTCTTCTTAAACTTGAAGGATTGTAATAATCTTCGAGAGCTACCAAACGAGATGGGGGCACTAGAATCTTTGAGGGAACTTCTTCTTGACTCTACAGCTATAGAAGAGATCCCTGAATGGAGAAGGATGAAAAAACTAGAAATTCTTAGCTTGGACAAGTGTACATTACTGAACAAGTTCAGTTTCGTTGGTTGCGTAGCTGCAGCAACGACCCTCTCATTAGTGGATAGCCACTTGACTCAACTACCTAAGTCAATTGAAAATTTCAACTCTCTGATTCACTTGAATCTATCAAGTACAAATATGCGGGAGTTACCTGATGTAACTGGGAACATGAAGAATTTGAAAGTTCTAAAGATGAGATGCCCCTTGAGAAAACTATCTAGCACCATCGGAATGTTGGAGAAGCTTGAAGAGCTAGAGGCATGGGGTACTTTTAAAGAAATTCCCGATAATATTGGGAATCTACGACTTCTAAAAAATTTAATATTGGGTAGCCCCAGAATTTCGATGGTGCCTCGACTTCCAGAAAGTCTAGTCAATCTATGTTGTAAAACAACCTCAATGGAGACTTTGCCAAACTTCTCAAACCTAATAAATTTGAGAAATTTGAGGTTGACTTTGTTGCTTAATCACAAGGGTCCTTCTAAACTTGAAGCAGGTCCAAGTGCCTGGTGGATTGGAACATTACAGATGCTCGAGTTCTTGAAGTTGTCTTCTCCTTATATCGCCACCCTATCCTCCGATCTCGTTCTCCTTTCTCAACTGAAGAAACTCAAGCTCCAATGTTGTCATTTGCAATGCCTACCTAGGCTTTCGACAAATTTGTCATACTTAAGTATCAAGTCTTGCCGGAGAATGAAAACAGCCAATGATCTTTCAAATTTAAAAGCATTATCAGATTTGGTCATTGTTGGTTGTGATGAGCTAACAGAGATTCGAGGCCTCGAAGGTTTGGAGAACCTAAGAACATTAGAGCTTGTGGCACTTCCATCATTGGTGAAGTTGCCTGATCTGACTAACTTGAAAAAGCTCAAGAAAATTCATTTAAATGATTGTCCTAAGCTGTTTGAGATTCTAGGTGGTCCAGAATCGTTGGAGATACTTCACATTGTCAACTGTTCAAATCTGCAAAAGTTTCCTGATCCATCAAGCTTGAAGAATCTCGAAGTTTGGAATCCTGAAACCAAGGAATCAACATCAGATCTTGTTTTCCAAGAATTCGTTAATGTCAACACATGAATGTAGAAAGTTATTCTTTTGTGTTGAAATAGCAGGCGTTCGTTTTTTTTGTTCCCCACTTTCTCCTCTTAAAGTACAATGAGAATGAATAAATGTGTAATTTTACTAGCCACGGACTAAATGAACATGATTTGCCAGTGTTTAGCTTGCGAGTGCTTTTGTAGTCATAATAGTAGAGTGAAAAAGACAAGGGAGGGGTGACCAGCCACTATCTGGGCATTACAATAAGGATATCATACCTATCACAAAATGTTCGATTTGAATCATAACTACTCTGTACAACCACTTAATCAAAGGTCTGAGGGTGATGAACCTGCTATCCCAATCAGGAAGTCTCTTCATATGAGATATGCCATAACTAGGCAATACAACAAGAAAGTACCACAAAAGAAATCATGGAAATACCGTAAAAGTGAACCCAAAGGGAGTTTTGTGGTTATAATAGTTCCTTATCATGTAACAGAATCTGATCATCCATGCGGTCTCACAGAGAGATAAGTTCATCTTCAGCAAGGTTGACTTTAAGCCCCAAATATGCCTCTAAGCAAGAAAAACTGATCTATACATTGCATCGATGATGTCTCAGTTGCATAGGATCATTTTGTTATCAGCAAAAGTTGATAAAATCATTGTAACAAGGATTATTTAGAAACACAAACCTGTTCCGAAAGCCAATCTTTGCAGCCTGTCTGGATTAGCATGGCATTTTGCTTGATACATCCATAACTAGAGTAAAAAGTATGGGGTAAAAGGGGTAGCCTTGTTTGGTTCCCAGAAAAATTGAACAGATCATCTGTGAATCCATTCATCAATTAGGGCAGAGAGGTTGAAACCATTGTCCAATGCAACGTTTACTACCATTTATAACATTTTTCAAGTAGCCGTCTGAGAATTACCTTCAGCAAGTTGTTTTCACCTCATTCATTTACACATCATCACTCTTTCATAGAACATATTTGACGTTCCTATGGATGTCATTAGAAGAGTAGGGGAAGTATGTCCCACCTTGTCATTTGCTAGTCTATATGTTGTCAACCTCAAACAAGAGGGATGTTCTACCACTGTAACGAGAATAATTAAAAAGCACACAAGTTGCAATCTTTTACATATAACACTAGTGACAATTAACAGTTGTGAAGATAGTACCTCTTCGTAAGGCACCTGCTGCTTAGCAAACCCACACTTATAAACACCATTGTGTATGCCGTCGTATATCCATCCCTTTTTTCCCTACTCAGATAGACTGATATACTCATCCCTAATAGATGATCCCCCATTCCCTTCCCCCCCCCTCTCTCTCTCTCTCTCTCTCTCTCTCATTCCAATATCAGTAAGAGTGACCTCTCTCTCTCTCATTCCAATATCAGTAAGAGTGACCCAGTTTCCAGCTACAAGAAAGGAAAAGGCGTTTGTCTCTGCGGTGTGAAAGACCAACACAAGCACACTTCAACAGCAAAAAGAGATCAAATCAAGCCTGCCTTATAGATGATAGAATTATCGCAGAGAGCATGCTGATAGCTCTCACATATATCAAGAATCAGAGACCCCAAGAGACACGGCTACACTACCTAAACTTTGTCACAGTGACTTCAGCACATATACTTACTTTTATTCAATACTAGTTCATTGACTGTAAAACCACATAGTCCAAAGCCTCATGTCAACTTGACCAACAGACAAATAGCAACAAATTCCCAGGTAAGGAAACTGTTCTGCTCAAAATAGAAAGGTTTTCTCTAAGCGTCTAACACAACCAGTGACTTCTGCATATGTACTTACTTTTATTCAATACTAGTTCATTGACTGTGAAACCACATACTCCATAGCCTCATGTCAACTTGATCAACAGAAACAGCAAAATTCCTAGGTGAGGAGCTGTTCTGCTTGATATGGAAAGATTTCCTCCGACTTTCTAGCATGACTAAATCTTAGATGCAAGTCAATTCTTACTTTAATTTCATCTCATGTTTCAATAATATCTTCAATAGAAAGGGTTATTTTTGTCAATAGAAAATCTATATATTTCCCAATCCAAACCAAACGATTCATAGACCCTGAAAGTTCTGATATTTATTGTTCAATGATGAAGTACAGTATTGTATGTGCTAGTAAATCGAAAAAAAGAGTGCATTGGAGAATCAATCATACCTCATCAAATCTTATGAGTGTGAGGAACAACCGGATATCTGTCTCGGTTAGTATATTGCCACAAATAAAGGGCTGATTGCAAAATATTTGTTTACATTTGTCCAGAGCTTTGTATGACTTCTCCCCAGCCTGCAAGAATGGAATGGAATCAACTAGAACGTTTCTTCCTTCTTCTTTTTTCTTTTTTCATAAAGAAGTAAACCTTCACACGAGTGCACCAAGGAGGTGCAGCCCATATATAGAACTTGGTTTAAGATTGCGCTCTTCAGATATTTTATCTTTTGGTTAGAAAACAGATTACAAGGAAAAAGGTGCAAAAAGTCCAATAAAGAAAGTGTATTAAGTTAAGAGACAGTAAAGACCCAAGGAATCCAATTTCCCTGAATTCGGATCAATTTTCCATCAGAACGAATTATTTGAGGAGCTTTACCTGTCTTGGAAAGAAAGAAGCAAAATTATCTTCACAAAATCTCTACAGATTCTCGAATGATGTTTCTTTTGTAATGATTTTTTTTTTTTTTTGGGTCAAATTTTGTAATGATTAGGATTCTTGATTTTTAATTGAACTTTTGGTTTAGTTGTCGCACTACCCAAGACCTTTTCAATGCTTGAGAGGTGTTAGAATCCCTCTCTCGCAAGAGATTGTTTCAAGTTTACCAGCCTTGGTACTCATCAATTAAGCATTAAGAATCTGATCATCCATGCGGTCCCTCATAGGGATAAGTTCATCTTCAGCAAGGTTGACTTTAAGCCCCAAATATGCCTCTGAGCAAGAAAAACTGATCTATACAATACGTTGATGATGTCTCAGGTGCATAGGATCATTTTGTTATCAGCAAAAGTTGATAAAAGGGGTAGCCTTGTTTGGGTCCCAGAAAAATTGAACAGACCATCTGCAACTCCATTCATCAATTAGGGCAGATAGGAATCATAGGATGAAGCAATTGTCTGATGCAACGTCTACCACCATCTATAACATTTTTCAAGTAGCCGTCTGAGAATTACCTTCAGCAAGTTGTTTTTCACCTCATTCATCTCCACATTATCACTCTGTCACAGAACATATAAGAAATTCCTATGGATGTCATCAGAAGAGGAGGGGAAGTATGTCCATGATGTCATTTGTTAGTCTATATTTTGTCTACGTCCACGATGTCATTTGCTAGTATATATGTTGTCTACGTCAAACAAGAGGGATGTTCTACCACTGTAATGAGAACAATTAACAGCATAAGAGTTGCTATTTTTTACATGTAATATTAGTGACCAATCACAGTAGTGAAGATAGTACCTCTTCAAAAGGCGCCTGCTGCTTAGCAAACCCACACTTATAAACATCACTGTTTATGCAGTTGTATATCCATCCATTAACTTTGTCTATCTGGGCTGCAAGTGAGGAGGATAAAGGTCAAGATTGGGAATCTAAGCTAAACCATTGAACTCAGAATTAAGCATGCGAATGATCTCTGAGCTCTCATTGTTCACGATTGTCTTCAGCTTCTTATCCCATAGAACCTATCATAATGCGCAATACATTTGTTGTGAGCTTTGGCAACTTGCAATCTTAAAACACATATGGCACTAACAGAAACAGAACAACACTTCACAGAAATGTTACATACAGGAACTGAATATTTTCCAGAGTAGATTGGACTCGTAAAGTCCTCTCACACCTCCTGCTCCATTTATAGGGTCAGGCTCTTCTCTAGGTTCTTCAGCATTGGAAGCAGGGAAGACCCACCTGATAATTGCGTCTCCATCTTTTGTTCTCCCCCACTTCAATTTGACTACCTGACATGAAATAAATTAACTAAAACAGATCAAATAAAATAGCATGAGATAAATAAAAAAACTTTTACTATGCCCGTTACCATATGTCCAATGATCTTGTCAAGTCCTTTAATCTTCAAGTATGCAAGGCACCAGGAACAAGCAAACGACAAATAAAGATGGTATCTTCCACATTCGGCAGGGAAAGGAGAATTTGGATCCCTGGAAATAAAATTACAGAATCCGGAAGGGGTTTTAACAAAAGCACCAGATTCAGAGACCTATTCGATTGAGGAATGAGCATTCTTATTGAAGGCTGAAGAAGAAATCAGAAGGAGGACATTAGTTGCTTCCATCATTTTACAATTAAGTCAAGGCATTATCATGCAATATTATCATACTCAGATTCAAAGAGCAGCTCAAGTGCATACCAAAGGAAAGAAAGAAAGATCAGTTAAAATTTTTATTAGCAGAGGACTAACACAACATGATGGAAGGATCCCACTGTTTAAGTTGAACCGTTTTGACTCGGAGGAAAAGAAAAACATTAAGAGGATGAAAATGGAAAACACAACATAAGTTAAATGACACCAAGTACCAACAGATGTTAACCAACTGAAGAAAATCTAACAAGGAAAGGTCCCATGATTCATGCAGCAGAACACCTTCACTTTATAGAGAAGTAGCAGGGTTAGTAATATGGTTCTTCGTGAGATCAAATCAACCTTGGATACTTAGATGAAAGTGACCAATAGTTTCACATCAGCATCATCATATCCCAAATGTGCCAATGAGTATTTATTTACTGAGGGCTGCCTGCTACAGCCTAAGTACAACAAAAAGAAAACAAAAATTTCTCCAATCGAAGTACTGACTGAACATTGCCACACTGCAAAACAGTAACTTAAATTGGATTAGGGTGCAAGAATGACTCGAGAAAGCCATTTTAGCAAGGAGGATCCTTCCCATAGACAGAATCACACTTCCTAACACAGGATTCGCACATTATAATTACTCTCGAACCCTTCGAACTTCTCTTACACGTGTAACTAGAACACATCTAACATGTCAAATTGTCAAAGAATCATGTCTGGAGGGTTCGAAGTTAGAAATCTGAACCCAAGATTATCAGCTGACTTTGCAGAGTTCTTTTGTGTTTTTTCAAGACACACGAGTGGTTAAAAAGTGAAAGGGGAAAGAAGCAGAAAATCTCAATAACCAAACCTTCATTTCGAAAATTCATAACCAGGAAGACCGGAAGATGATAATAATTACCAACCAAAAAAAAAAGATTATTGCCCACCAATCGCAAAACACCATCAGCAAGATTAATCAATCTTCTAGAATCAACAATGCATGGAAGAGGCACATGAACTTGTATATCAGTTCAAAGGCAGACAAATACTGGCAATATAAAGAAACTGAAGATAGAGAGAGAGAGAGAGAGAGAGAGAGAGAGAGATGAGACCTTATTAGGAGATGGCGAGAATGCGAAGCGTCTCTGCTTCCGACTGCGAGCAGCTGGAGGGAACAAGAATGTCCTGGGAAGGGCCGACAGAGACATGGTCCCGTTGTCTCCCTCTGTTTTTCTGTTTACCAGGCTTTTGACTCCAAATACTTCGGCGTATTTCCCTTTTCCTTTTTTCGCGGTTGGATTCTTGAACTATATAATATTTTTTGTTCGAATTGGTCCTTTCATCGAAATTATGAACGCAAATATTACTGATAATTACTGACGGATATCTTCAGTGGCATTTAAAAAAATAAAAATAAAAAAGAATTCAGAAATAAGAAAATGTTAAAGGCAAAACAAATATTAAAAAAAAAGAAAAACAGAGACAAGGCCGGGGCAGTAATGGGAGAAGGAGGTGATGCTCCACCCGGCTGTGCAATCTGTGAGGCTACAGGCCAAGGGCTGCGTAAGCCCTGGCTACGACCGGTAAGAGCTCCCACGACAGGCCCCCACGTCCCACTTTTATCTCTTACTCTCGCCTCTGGATTGGGTTTACTTATTTTTTTTCATTTTTCTAAATAATTTATTCAAACGCCACAAGAAAAATACATGTAGCCACTCATTTGTCTCGAATCCACTTTGACGCAGAACTAATGTAAGAGTCCACATCAATATTTTCATTTTCTTTTTAACCGAACGATTAACTCAAATAAGAAGATATGAAATTTAAGGATCTAAATTGAGCCACGGACATTCAAGAACCAAGTTGAATGTTGTGTGATTGTTTACGGATCTCTACTATTTCTATCTCTTCTACCTACGACTGCCATGAAAATAGATTTGAATCCATGATCTTATTTATTATTGATTGGAATGATATAAAATAAATTTATGGTTGATAGCAGTACTTTGATTTGTCACAAAATTACTGACAAATATAATGAAGTTACTTGAAATGAAAAATATCATCGCTATGTATACCATAAAAATCAATAAGCTTTTTTTTACCAAAAAAAAATCAATAAGCTTTTAATTTATTATTTTCAATATCATTCCCCAGTCCGGACATTAGATCCGATGATTTTATTGGGAAAATTTTTTCCTAAACAAAAGTTTAACCTCGCTTTCAAGTCAAAATGAACCAGAATTGATTTAGTGCTCCTTGAATGATTGAAATTTTTCTATTTATCTTAAATGTTATTCAAATTGGTCTAAGACGAAAGATTAACTTCTTTCATTTTTTCATCCAATTTGCCTTAGATGGAAGATTAAGTTTCTTCCATCATTTTTTCCCCTTCTCCCCCAATAGTAATATTGAATTAGTCCGTTGCTCTTAATAGTTAGGTTTTTAGCTCACATATTTTGGCTTCACAATCTCTAATTTTGTGAAACTTGTGAAGTTTAAAAGCTAGTGGGATCGAAGCCCTTAGTTTAGGAGTTAGGAACCACATATCATGATATTCATTAAAAAAAAAGGTTAATACAAAATGAACAAATGTAAAGTTGGATCCATGCGATTGCATCGCTTAATCTACAAAGAGCTGTCCCATACTAGTAGACGGTTTCTTATTTTCAAAACTTTTACTTATCATGTGAAAAAGACTATCTACTACCAGTATGGTGATAGGCCTAGTGATAAAGGATACACTCTCGTCCATTAGATCACTAGTTCAATTCATATTGGGAACAAATCTCTGAAAGATTCATGCTTTCTTGCTTAGCTACAATATATCTTGTGTGGATAAACTTTTTGATTGAAACAACTCGCTCGCCAATCTCAAACATCTGATCACTAATGGTGTGGAGTAATCATGGCTCAAATTGAACATTCTACGGGAGATTCTTATTGTGATGCCCATCGAACGTCGTTATAAGCCAGTCTTCTCCCCCCCACAATTTTTCACTCATGATAGAAAAGGCTATATCTGCTCAAAAAAATAGAAAAGAAAAGAAAAGGCTATCATTTATGAAAAATCCTATATAAAACTTCAATAAGTAATTAAAATAACCTATTGTTTCAAAATTGTGTTCGATTCTTTTTTCAAAAAAAAAAAAAAGCCTAACCCAATTATTACTTGGATGTCTTTCGTCAACAAGCGTAAGCGAAGAATACAAAATTGTGACAAGCTCAAATTATGGCATAATGGAATTGGTGATGATGAAAAGATAATATTTGAATAGGATTAGATTGCCAGAAAAGAAGTAGAATTATTTAGTCTGTGGTCAGCAAAATAAAACACGTATTCATTTTCATTGTGTTCACTTGATGATATATATTTATATCAATAATAGATTCTCCTTCATTTTGCCAGTAAGCAGGATTGATTTATTTTTCAGTAACGAAAATCACATCACAAAGCCAGAGAGACCACACTTATTAAGGGCCTCGATACATACATAATCTGAAATATTCAAAAGAAAAACTTGAACATTACAAAAAGAAAAGGATTGTTTGTAAATTGCAATCAAGTCCGTTTCCTTTTACCTAGAAGTGGAACTTTCAGATTCTTGAAGCTTGATGGATTGGGGGCTTTTATAGTTTGTCACAGCTCCTAATATCCCGTGTCTCCAACAATTCTAGACACCCTGGAATCTCAACCAACTCGGTATAATACATCAAACGAATTTTCTTGAGCTTCTTCAAGCTAGTTAGATTAGGCAACTTCACCAACTGTAATGACTCGAGCTTCTCAAGCTCTCCAAACCTTCAAGGCCTTCAATCTCTGTTAGCTTCCAACAATGATGTATTTTGAAATGTGACAACGCTTTCAAATTGGAAATATCATTCGTTGCTTTTATTTTGTGGCATTCCTATAAATGTAAGTATGACAAATTCGTCAGAAGCCTTGGTAGGCATTGCAATTTTAGGCAACTGATTTGGAGTTCCTTTAGCTTAGAAAGGAGAACAAGATTAAAAGATAAGGTGCGGACATGAGGACAATACAATTCCAAGACCTCAAGCATGGATAATCTTCCAATCCCCCAAGAACTTAGATCTACTTCAAGATTTAAAAGACATAGAATCTTACCCTCAACTTCAAATTTCTCAAATTTAATAGGTTTGAGAATTCCAGCATTGTCTTCATTGAGTATGCATCAATGGTTAGAGTGATCAGACTTTCCGGAAGCTTCGGCATTGCTGGAATTTCACCGAATTCTAACAACAATTTTCTCAACATTGGCAGCTTCCAAATATTATTGGGAATTTCTTTCAATTCTGTTGAATATTCCCCACTTGCCTCTAGCTCTTTGAGCTTCTCCAACATTCCAATGGCGTTGGGTAGTTTTGTTAGGCAGCAACGCCATATCTTTAGCACTTTCAATTTCTTCATATATCCAATTGAATATGGTAACTCCTGTATACCAGTGCTCGATAGATCTAACTCAATTAATGAGTTGAAATGGTTACCCACTAATGAGAGCTTCACTGCTGATGCTGAGCAACCAACGAAACTGAATTTATTCAATGATATACATCCGACCAAGCTGAGCATTTTCATATTCTTCATCCTTCTCCATTCAAGAATCTTTTGTATAGATGTAGAGTCAAGAAGAAGTTCCATCAACGATTCCAGTGTCCCAATCTCATTAGGTAGCTTCTGAGATTTTTAAAGTCCCTCAAGTTTAAAGAATACCAAGTTCTTAAGGTGACCAATGGACGATCAATTTTAGCCAAACACTTAGATCCTTCGAGAATCAGTTGCTCTAACTTCTTATGAGAAGACAAATCCGGATGTCTATGAAAATCGCATCCAATCAGATTTAGGACCTTCAAATTCGCAGCCAACTAAAAAGAAAACATACTGCTCTTCAGGCCAAATTAAGATAACCTGCCACAAAATGCATTTATTCTATTTGAAAAATCGTACCTTTATGTAGCTCCATCTATGCCATGTTTCTCGGATTTCACTCCTTGAGAAATCAAGGATAATTGGCTTCCTCATGGGAATATGAGACACTTTAAAAACACTAGGGAAGTTCCATGAAAGCCATCTCAATTTTGGAAGGAGAAATCTTGACTCTAGAAGGATAAATGGGCCAAATTTGTCTTGAAAATAATTTTGGTCTTTAAAAAAATTTGAACTCCAAATATTTTTCATATAGAGTTTACCTAGAGGAAACATATACCTTGATGTGGGTTGAGGGCCTAACTTAAAGTCCATTCGAAGGAACCTTATATTCGAAAGACTTTCTAAGAATTCCTTCATTAAGGAGTGTTGACACTTAAATTTTGGCGATCTGGTCATTCATTTATTATATTAAAAATTAGGGGTTAATTTTATCTCTAAAAAAAAAAATATTAATTGCATAACATATCAATTTAGGTGCATTTGTTTTTAATTTGCATTTTGTGCATTTATTTATTGGACTTGTGACAAATAGGTTTGAATTAGTGGTTCTGAGTTTTAAATTGACAAGCTGGGCTAAGCCCACGAAGCGAGCAAATTGGTCCAAGCCTTTTTTTTTTTTTTTTTTTTTTTTTTTTTTTTTTTATGATCGGAAATTATCTTGTGAAAATAAGAATTTAAAATTTTTCGAGATATGATGGAATTTTTCGGATAGGGCAAGTGGAAAAACGAATATTGCGTTTGGAAAAAGAATCTTTGTGGATACCGATTTGGAAAGATTAAAAACCCTACTTCGCGGTCTATAAATAAGTTAAAACGCATAGGGTTCATGGGGCCACCAAAAAATTGAGACACGATCACAAACCTGAGAAAAGCATGAACATACGTGAATAGAGAGAGAATGGAGGAGAAAAATTTGTGAGGTGCGGGGTTGGCTCGTTGAAAATCGTGAAAGGTAGAAAGCACCTCCAAGATTCATTGAGGCACTCACGTTGACCAACGGAGACAACACTGCTTGCACCAAGAAAGCCTTGCATCGCTGCTGTTTTGACCTCCCTATTCGGTGACCACACTGCTTCCTCGCCACGAGAAGCCCTGCACAGCTACGACGTCTTCGTACAAATAAAATTGGGCCCAACTAACGCGACGGTTGATGCTGCTCCCTGTTCAAGACCTTGACATTGGAGCCCCGCCGCTCTGCTGTCCAAGCCTTGTGGATGAGCCTTGCCTGTAATCCCAACATCACGCTCCTGCAGCTGCTGAACCCCCACATCCGAGATCATTCTTCATCGAGCTTTTGTCGTTGTCACCCTTGAATTTGTCTTATTGCAGGTGTTCTTTAGTCAAATTTCAGGGAGGTCCATCGTGGTGGTGCATGGAAATCGGTTAAATCACGACCGAATTGTGATGGAGAACTTGGTCAAGATTCAATCACCGCTTGGACTCCGAAAAGCTTATTGACCTCCACCACTTGTACAGAAGAAGACTTATGAGCTGGTCTTTATTCTTTGCAAGAAGCGTAAAAGGGCTGCACTAAATCTTTCCCCTTGATCAAAATTCATAAAAGCTTCTCAAAATTCTTGTTCTCCAGAGATAGTACATGCACGATATGATAAACATTGGTCCAAGCAGAGAAGAATCCATCCAAAGAAAAAAACGTCCACGAAGAACACAATTGCTGAAGATTTCTTCTTTTTGCAGATTTTCCAGCGAGGCATCGATGCCGAACCATCCTGTCCGTCCGTGAGTCACAAAGACCTGATCCTCACTGCACCATCAACCGAGGCCAATCACCACCACGCACCGCCGGTCACCCGTTGAGCGGATCCCACTCGGTCCAAATTTGGTAATATCATTTGCAGTGTAATATCATTGGCGGAATTAGGTAATTATCATATCTAAATTTGATTTAGATATTTTATTGCCTAATACATGCTTTTCAATATCTTACGTGCATATTTGAATTATTGACGCATTCCCAATTATATTTTACAGCCTAATTCGCAACCGCACGCCGATTTTTTATTCCATCTATAAGGCTTTAGATGGAATAATTAATTACGCGGGAATAAAATTGATATTTTGATCTTTAAGGCTTAAGATCAATTTATCAATTTTATTAGCGAAATAATCAAGTTTGATTTAGCTATTGTTTCCTGATTCGGACGATGTGTGATATCTTCGATAATTCTGAATGATTTTGTGCTTATCTTTTAATTGTTTTATCTATCCTGAAAATACAAAAAAGATTGCATTTTGCATATCATGTAGATTATATTTGATTTCCTATATAGAATTGCATGATAGAATAGTTAGATACATTTTTAATTATATTAGAATGCATGTTTAGATGATATCTAGGTTAGATAATATCTTGGAATTAAATTGCATGCCGAGATAAATTTCTAAGTTAAGATAGGATTCAGATTAGTCTATTTCCTAACTTAAAATAGATAATATCTCACTTTAGTTAGATTTTTATTATTAGTTATTTTTAATTACGAACTTTTATAAAATAAAAAAAATACAAAAATCATGCGCATGTCATATAAGATTAGATTCATGAAATGCACGTCATTTAGTGATTCTTGCTAGGTCCATTTAATTAGAAATTGTATGTCATTAGAATTAGGTCATTTAGTTAATTTTGAATTGCATACTGCATGATTTTCATTAATCAAGTGAAAAAAAAAAAATTGTGTGTTAATTAGAAATCATATCTAGGGTTGTTGATATAGATTCTAATTTAACATTGCAGATGCTTTCGTTACTTTAAGGTAAGTTTTTGCAATTTATTTATTGTTTATTTGGGTGTTAAATTGGTGGATTGCATACCCGCATGATCACCTCACATGTTAGGGAAATAGATTTAAAATCAATTTAAGCTGCATGCAAAAACATTTTTTGGAAAATAAAAGAATGGTACCGAAAGGGCATTAGAGGAATCTAGTGTAACCAACTCCCCGTACCCATAATCTCTGGTTCGTAGGAGTCTAGTAAAACTCCCGTTACTTTACTTGGGTTTCTAATTGACCCACCAAAAATATATTAGTGGCGACTCTTAGATAAAATCCATTTGCATGTTAAAAACTTGAACATTAAGTCGCGAATTGGTATGAGTTTGGGACAACCCAAGCTAAGTCTAGGCTTAGCAATCCATTAGCCAAACCCTAGGTGGTTCACACCTGAAAATTTGGTCACAACAATGAGTATCTAGATAGTTCAATCAGCTCAAGACATATAGTTTCAAAGCTTCCAATTCCATGAACACCACCTCCACTCTGCCAAAATAAAAACATAAAATGGAAGTTAGAAAAAACCATGATTTACCGTGTTGATGTCCTTCAAGGGAAAACAATTAAATCTTCTCCTAACATTCAAAACGATGGATAAACCACATCAGGAAGTGCTATAGAATAGTTAATCAATTGCTATAGGAACGAAAACCAAACTTCTCTTCGAAGAAGGAATGAAGTTGTATGATTTACCTACATTTTCTCTAAAACTTCAAATGCTTGTGCATGAGTCCACACCCATTGTTGCTTCTCTAGTTTCTCATCACTTCCTTGTTGTATAAAATTTCATCCAATATCTCTTAACAAATCATGCATCCATAATCGATTATCTTCTCTAAGGGATTCCAAGGGATAGATGAGGATTGTATTTATAGCTTTCAAGATGTGAATCACAATTCGTTTATTATATCCAATGAAAAAGCAATCAACATCAAGAAATATTCTTCTTTGGTTAACCTCTTTTCAACATCCTCTAGAGGAGATTCTTCTAGCTTCTTTGATATGGCATCCCACTTCTCTACTCTTTCTCCATATAAAAGAGAACATTACCTCAAAAACTAAAGGAAGACCGTGACAAATATTTATTGTTCTTTCAGAGTGAGAGATGTATTGCTCTAAGGGATAATCTCTTCTAAAGGCATGTTTATTAAAGAGTTTAAGAGAATGATCAAAATCCATGCCAGTAAGTTCATACGCCTCATCAACAAGTGTAGTCTTGCAAGTCTAATCATTAGGTGTGGGCACTTTGAGAATCCCCCGGTCTCTAGTGGTTATGATGTTCTTGCTTCCCTTGTCAAACCACTCACGCGTCTGGACGAGTGCATCAATGTTGACACCCGAAATTTTTGTCAACGTTTTAAACATTCATTTTGCAAGAAAAAAAAATAAAGAGCCAAAAAAAATGAATGAAAAAAGAATGAAAACATTAAAAAAAAAAAAAAAGAGAGAAAACAAAAAGAAAAAGGGGAAAAACGCTTAAAAATATATATATAAAGGGAGGCTCATTTTTTTGCAAAGGGGGGGCTCGATTATTTTTTTGGCGCGAGTTCTCTCTCACGGGCTCTCTCTCGGAGGCTCTCTCTACTCTCCGTGAACTTTCTCTCTCTCTGGCGGGCACACTCTCTCTCACACGAACGCTCTCTGAGGAGAAACAAAAAACGGCTTCTCTCTCGGATGATTTCTCTCGGTAACTGCTCGATGAAGTCTCCATGGCAGATTGGAGGAAACCCTAAATCTCGGGGGGATCTCTCTCTTTTCTCGGCGGTAACAACCTCCTCCTCGGCTGAAATCCCCGTCTCCGACGAGTGGAGTGGGAGTTGGTTCTAGATTTCGCCACCGGTGTTCGTCCGCACAAAGCGGTTCTGGCTCGATCTCTTTGGTTTTTCATTTTTCTCTCTCGGGGGCTCTCGAGTGAAGACAGAGCAACTGCTGGCCAAGGAGCTCGAGACGCAGGGCTCATATCCAAAGCTAATCGGCGACGGAGGCCACGGCAACGACGGCCGTGAATCTGGTTCGACGGATCTCTCTTGGTTTGGGGCAAGGATCGGCGACATCGGCCATGACGACGACGACAACAACGACGAGCTCTCTGCCCGCTCGGCTCTTAGTTCTCAGGTGCAGAGGTTCGCCGGAACCGAATCTCTCTGGATCGAGCTCACAAGATCGGTGAGTTCTCTTTCCCACTCTCTCGATCCGTTAGGGTTTTGGCCCCTGATTTCTCTCTCCCATTCGATCCTCTGACCTCACACATTTTCTCTCGACTCTGTTTCGCATGCCGGATTTGACTTGCTGGAACGGCTGGTCGAGGAGCTTGGAGTTTAGGGCTCAGATAGTGTTGACAGCAGCGATGGTCTTCGATCATTTGCCGATTCATTCAAGGTTGGTACAACTTCTTCAACGGCAAGTGATCCCCTGTTTACACTAGCAATAGTTGCTAAGAGAAATGGGATGTGGTTCCATATTGATGCTGCATATGCTGGAAGTGCTTGTATTTGTCCAGAATATCGGCTATACATTGATGGCATTGAAGATGCTGATTCGTTCAACATGAATGCACATAAGTGATGTCTGACAAATTTTGATTGCTCATCTCTCTAGATAAAAGTAAACTATACGTTTTCTTATGTCATATGCTGATGAGATTGATGTTTCTGTTTGAAATAATGGTGACTTTTCTGTTCTGGTGCGAGGGAGTAGAGAATTGTGTTATCGCCAGTCTTCCATCGACAATAGTTTTAGAGTACGTTGATATCAAAGGACCGGATCATTTGAACGAATGCATCTGATTGTCTATGCTCAAATTTTTCCGAGTGTCTCGTTTAGATCACGGAACCTGTGTATAGATTTAAAACTGTCATCGTTGCTCATCTTGGCAATACTTCTTGGTCACATATAAAGTCTGTGAATATTATATGTAGTTCAATTGCGCATGTACTGCATTACTTTTCTCTCTACCTATATAGAGTAGTAGGTGGATCATGTAAATCTCATTCTTGTTGCTTAGATCCTTGACCGTAGCATGCATCAATAGATTTTCATATCTACCAATGGATCCGCAAGATTATTAGGATTTGTTCTTGACGAGTTCCCATCATTAAGTGGATGAGAAGTGTCACATTGTAAGGATATCTCACATCCTTGTAATGCGAGTAAAGGTCTATATTTTGCGTAACCTTGCATTCACTCCTCTTATAGAGTTCAAATCAATCGTTCATGCTCTACTTTCATGTTGCTGATTTGAGTGTCTCGATTCTTTGGTATTAATCAAATCATGCAATTTGGGTTCAAGAGTAGATTTCTTCATAATAGCTGCAAGTTTCATGTCTTGATATGACCACTCTCTTCTGATGCTTGCTTGACTGACTCACCTAAAGGTTTTGTTTTGAGATGCATTTGCTTGCTGGTTTTACGATCTATGTCTATCTATCCTACACTAGATCCGAATTGTTTTTTGCTTGAAATTGAGGTTGTAGATGAGTTCATTTGACATCACATCCTTCATGAGATTTGTAATACAAGTTGCAAGTCTTCTAACAATGTATGATTTGTGTGAATTGAGCATTGTTTTCCATGTTAATTGCGTGCATGAATGTGTCTAAAGTTCTGCTACAATTGAAGCATTTCATTACATGACTATATTTTGTCATTTTTGTATGGGCTCATATGACCAAATTAGGTTTAGATTCCTCATGAGAAATGTTCTTCAAGCCATATTCTATAGAGAGGGTTTTTCTTAAGATTTTTGCAGATCATTAAGTCATCAAAAATTAATCATGTTCTGTGATGGTCATGCTGAGTTAAAGGCTTAAGGGTTAATTTGGTTGGGCATTTTAAGGGCCAAATCATGCCTCATTGTCTTCTTGACATTTGAAACACGTGTTACAAGTTTCGCATCAATGCATGGCATATCATATTTGAATCTCGTTTGATGTGAATATCATGCATCCATTTGGTTAATTGCAGTCAAAATTTGCCAAGTATGACATTCCTAATTCTGAGTCACTTTTCAATGTTAATGACTTGTGTGACTTTTTGCATTCTGATTTAGGGTTAAATGTTTACCCAAACCTTTATCGCATTCGACCTTATGTCATGTGCAAGTTTCACATTTTTGTGCATTGTCTGGGTGGTCTTACGAACCATTAAATATGCATCATATTTTGTTTTGTTTGTTGCTGAACAAGCTATATTCTTGGCTATGAATGTTGTGTATATTCATACTATGCTTTCGCCAAGTTATAATTGTTGTTTGTGACTTGAATTTGTTGGACTCATGTTCATGTCTGATGTCTATGTCCATTCAATATAATAACGATTTCTATGCGTTATCTTAGTCACATATAAGATGAGGCAAGGAATCCATGTTTCTTAGATTAGGTTTAGATTAGGATCCTAAACATGGATAAAGCGTGAAGATGGTGGAGGTCGATGTCCTTTCCGACCATTGTCATGTACCATTTGTTTTCCCAACATATGTCTTGGGTTCCATGCATTGTATAAAACCCGACGAGTTGTGGGTTTCCTTTCTTTCCCGATTGTTTTCTCTTTTATATTCTTTAGGATTGTATGATTAGGTTTACTGCTTTTCTTGATTGTTTACTTCATGTCTTGCAATTTCAATTTCATTAATTGTTTTACTTTCTTTTTTTAGGAATAAAATAGAATGAAAATAATCTACCACGCATGATCACTTAGTATAAAATTGATGATCCCGAAAATGTAAAAAGAGACGCATGAACATGTTAGGAAAAACACAACATACTGTTTATGTAACGAAAGGGCGCTAATAGCTATATTAGCGTAACCCCAGTCCCCAAATCTAGATATCTAGTTGCGTAGAAATCGAAGGAATTCTCCCGACCCTCGATTGGGTTTTCTAGCCGACCCCCAAAAAATAAGGCTAGTGGTGACTCCTGTATATTCTTAGGTTATTAAATACCTAGATCGTATAAATAAATCCGTTGTCACGCGGGGTACGAGCTTAGGAAAGCTTGCAATCTCGTGAGAGAACTCTCATGATCAAAGTACCCCTAAATCCGACCTTTCTCACCTTGGGCATTCAAGGGCGGCGAGATCGGGTCGCGACAATCAAGTTGACTTGCTTTATGGGCGTTGTCAAGTAGAAGAAGCACTTTTTTATTGGGTAACCTTTGCTCGGTCAACTTTTTCCCTTCCATGATATTTTTGATATCAGAACATTGTCCTTTAAGGATGGTTGATACGAGTTGCTTCTGCAAGCATGTAATCTCTCTTTCTCGGATGTTTGAAAGGAAACAACAATAAGAAAAATCTATAGAAAGTTGGCCATACACTGTTTTGGCAAGAGCTGTTTTTCCCATGCCACCAACACCATGGATTCCAATTATTTTTGTTTTCAAGGTTGTGTGCACCTATCATCCTTGTAATTTTATCCACATGATTGTCTACTTCGACAAAGCAATCACATACTTCCAAGTACGCAGTTTTCAACTCAATCAAAACCTTCTTTAACAAATTCACCTTTGCCTCTGATAGTATTGGAGGAAAAATGTATCAAGACATTAGGTTTAATTGAGCACAATAATGTATCTAGGTCAAACAGTCCGTATGTGATATAATTAAATACTTGTTTAGCATTCTGTGGAGATCCCATCCCTTTAGTTCTCCAACCTCTTTAAGAGCAGCCTTCTAGTTGTTGATAGTCTCATCATTGAACCGCTTCTTGTTTAAATGAGAAACAATGGATTGCCGTAGAGCTCATTTTGATATTTGACCTCAGACGATGATACATTGTAGAAAATGTGCATGATCTTTTGTCCCCCTATGTTCTTGCTCTCCACCATCTTGACCAAGTCCCCGAGGCACCATGGACTATTAGCATATCCTTTAGAAAAGATTGGTATTGAGATCTTTGAGTGTTGAATTACTTGGAGAAGCTGGCCGCTGATCTCTTCCCTAGTGCAGAGCTCTTCATCGTCCCTATATGCCCGAATTCCAACATCATTCATGCTGACGTAAAGGTAATCATCAATGTTCATACGAGTACATGGTCCTCTAAAGCTCAAAAACACTTCATAATCATATTCTGATGACTTCTTCATTTCTTGATTATCATAAGAGGCATTCCACATATTTTTTGTTCTCTAGACATGCTTGCCTTATAAGGCTTCATTTATTACAAAAGACATGAAATAGTAGCAATTGCTGTCAAAGCAAAGTTCAACCACAAAGATTCGTGCAAATTCTTCGTGCAACAACAATTTGAGATGCCACCTGAAAATAATGACCACGTGCAGGTTGATGAAGCTAGCTTCTACTAGAAGCAAAAGTGAAGATAAGTTTGAAGTCACTGTAACAACATATTGTGAGGCTAATATCTATCAAAAACTTGATGCTAAAATAAAATAAATAAAGCACCTATCAAGGAAATAGTATTTTGAGTCTTTTGCTCAAGTCAAGAAATTTTTCCATGTCCAGCTAAGCCCAGCTCCAATAATGCAGTATCTTCATGTTGAACTAACAATGATGCTGGTAATTAATACGTAAACGACGCTTATTGATAGAAAATACTAGAGCATGAATAATTTACTTAATGCAATCACTACACAACGGTTAAACAGAATCTGCTGTTGCTGCCAAAATGCGGAAAGTAAATATAACAAATGTCGAACACACAGAGAGTTAACTATCTCCTTCTCAAATTGTGCATAGAATAGTTACCAAATATTCTGACCATACAGGAAAAATAAGTTGAATCAATGAAGCTAGCTTCATCCAGCTTCTAAATAAAAAGTAAGAATAAACATCAAAGAAACGAAAACTGAAGAGCAACTTGACTGGCCCCACTTATTTTGAGAAAATTAAACATGTAGAGGAGAAGGTGGAGTTCTTACTTTCACTCATCCACTTCAAAACAGAACAGTGACTATAGAATGCACTTAGAGCTTACGGGGGTTTCTGGCAGGGAATAGAGCGAGGCAGCTGAGCACGATCGTCATCCTCCTACACAGAGCTTATGAAATGCCTTGAGTTATAGTTGAAGCAGGGCTCACCTGGACATAGAAAAATGTCCTGATTTGAGCAAAAGACCCATAGCACTATTCCCTCGAATACGTGTTATTTTTTTATTTTTTTATCCTATATGATTCAAGTGACTCAGTTGGAAATTAGCCTGTTCAAACAAACACATTCTCTTTAAATGGTCAATTTTTAGACCCTGTAGCAGCAAAAGTTAGATTCGTCTAGAATCTGCGGATAGGAAACTGAAAAGAATGCTCAATTATCAGTTGCGGTTCATGAATCACTTTCTCTGTGTTTTTGCCTTGACAGATCCATCACAACCAAAATGTAGAGATCTGCTTTACGTAAATATAACGAAACCCAACACACAAATGCACCTGCTCAGAGTTTCATTACTTTCGATTCAGCCACTGATCCGATTTACGTTTTTATACTTTCCAGTGATCAGAAATGAAGGAGAATCGAAAGAAAAAGAACCAAAAAAAAAAGAAAAAACACAAACACAGCAGGAAGAAGATTGAGAGAGAAAGGGCGACGGACCTCGAGGTTGGAGCGAGAGCTGCAGAAAGAAGGAAGATGAGTTCGAGACCAAATGCGAGAGGGAGAGAGAGTCAAGGATGGAGGCGGACAAAGTAGGAGAGTTTGTAAGGTTTTGCTGGCTTCTCGTCGGTTTAGGATGGATATTTTAGCAATTTTATTATTCTTTAATAGTGATAATACCTTTTAAAATCCTACATCTATGTTCACGTCAAATTCCAAACTGCTAATGAAAGGTCGATTTTCATTAAAGATACTGATTTTGAATTTTTTTTGTGAGACAAAATTAATTTGGGTCATAAGGTGTAAATTTGGGTAATTCAATTTAGTGTAAATGTGCCAAAAAGGTAAGACTTTAGGATTCTTAATGGCATTTAAATAATGTTCTTTGATCAAAACTCGACAAAAAAATATCATCATGAAAAACGATAACTCAACCTAGATTGTTTTTTCGGTTTTGGTCTATGCGGATTGAGTCACAAAATATATACATCCTTCATGTCCAAGTCAGGTTGGTTATTAGACTAGGGTTAATATCCGAAAAACCCCAAACTGGTACACCTGTGACAAATCTACCCCAAACTATTTCTTTTACCACCAAAAATCCCAAATTGGTATACCTTTGACAAATTTACCCTAAACTGGTACACTCATAACAAATTTACCCTCTGTTAGTTTTAGTTAAATTTTCTTGTTAAATTATAAAGTTAAATGACATGTGACAATTGACCGATATATCAATTTGAGATTTTACACTTTGTTTGTCACAGTTTATAATTTTTTTGATTTTTTTGTGGTATTAATCTAATTTAGCGGAGGGTATATTAGTTACAAATTTACCAGTTTCGGGTTTTGTGTGGTCGAATAAATTAGTTTGGGGTAAATTTGTCATAAATGTACTAGTATTGGGGTTTTTTATAGTTAGTCGGGGTAAATTTGTCGCAGGTATACTGGTTTGGGATTTTTCATGGTCAAAAAAATAGTTTGGGGTAAATTTGTCACAAGTATACCAGTTTGGGGTTTTTTAAGGTATTAACCCATTAGACTATTAGTGGAGACTCAAATCGAACCATTCTATTGACACTCCTTGTGGCTGCCATTTTATTACTTTGTAGAAAAATTAGCCGGATTTTGGTCGAAGCATATCAATTGCCAAAAAGGTTAAGAAAAGATTGTAGCACTTTGATGAGTGAAATCAAATATTACTTTCATGCTAATTGCAAAATGTTGCCAATTTTCAATAATCATCAAAGAACTTTTTTTTTTTTTTTAATAGAAAATCATCATGGAAGTTTACCCATATGTTTATTTCGATCGAGAATGTATCCAGTTCACAGAGAAGTCAAGATTCAGAAAATATTTTTGGAATTTCTTAAAAAAAAAATGATTGAATAAAAAGTTTCATCATCCATAAAAATAGTAAGAAATAAATTATTATTGATATCGAGATTATTATTTTTTAACTAATTATTTTAAATTAATGACCAATTATTTTTTGAAAGTATTTTTCAAATCATGAAATTTTCATGGATAGATGCCCACTAAATAGGAGATTGGCCACATGGATTCCCCATGAAAACACCTTTTTTTCCTCTAGCACCTAAACTTCAAGATTTTGAATTCTTGACCAATATATCCCCAAAGAAGAGAAGTCACTAATCTGATTGCTTCTCTACCGCCACTAGACTCCGAGGAGAAAATATTGGGTAGATCTCGAAAGCACATGGAAAGTACTCAACATATGACTACACTGAAAATTGGAAAAACATTTCAATTTTTTATTTTTTTGTTTTCCACATTCCTACTATTATGTTTCACTTTCACCTGCTCTTTACTCTCTCTCTCTCTCTTCTTACTTTCTTTTATTCCACTTCCTCAACTTGACATTCCTAAGTGTAAACTCCGAAAGGAAAATTCGTTAAAATGACGTAGCTAGTCACATCATGGTAGTAGCCGTTGCAATTTCGCGGTTGTAGCCGGCACGATGGGTCACCACCGTTTGCTGGTCTCCTGGGTGGCAAAATAGAGCATGCCCATGTCTCGATCGCAATCATCGCCCCTCTTGTGTTGCCTTCCTAACCGTCAAGATTCGTTGTTTGCAACCCTTCTCCATCGCTATTTGTTGTTTGCTGTCACAGCAATCACAATTGCAGGGCGAAACGCTTTTCGTGGGTTCCAAAACCGGCACCATCTGCATTGGTTATTGCTATGACTATCCAAGGTTGTCTACTTATCTGCAAGACTTTTCTTTTTCTTTTTTTGAGAAAATGCTTATGTAACTATTCTTAGGAAGCATTTGATAACCATTATATTTCCGGAAACAATTTTCGTTTAGAAACGATTATTTTTTATTCTGTTCCAGAAAAATAATTTTTGAGCATTTGAAGATGTTTAGTAATTACTCAAAATTTTTATTCCCGAAATAAAAGTGCGTTTGATAGAACTATTAATTTTTTTTTTCTTTTGGTTTTTTAATATTTTATTTTATATATATATATATATTTTTTTTTCATTTTCATTTCTCTTCTTCTTTCTCCTTCTTTGGCCCGGTTGCTGACCACGACGATGACTGATGATTGGCTATGCGAGGTCCGATGAGTTTGTTGGAGGCTCGCCTCGCCATCAGTGAGGCTTAGCCTCGTCTAGATTTGTGAGGTTGAGGCTCACGGTGGCCAAGCAACCCTCTAGTGAGCTCACCGAACCTTGCCCTAGCCTGGCAAGCCTTCGACAAGCTCGTCGAACGTCACCCAGCTGGTCATCAGCAGTGACGATGATGGCCGGCAGTGGTCGATGACCGGTTGGGAGTAAGAAGAAGAGAGAAGAAGAGAGAAGGAGAAAAGAAGAAAAGAAAAGAGAAAAAAAATAAAATTGGACTTGATTCTAGAATTGTTCTCAAGAATAAAGAAACAACTTTTTTTTTTTTCTTGATTATGTTTTAAATCTATTTCTGGAAACAAATTTGTTCTCAGGAACAAAAAAAATTATCAAACGGATTTATTGTTCCTTTTTTGTTCTTGTGAACAACAAAAATAGAATCGGTCGCTATTGTGGAAGTTAACAAATAGACCATCAATTTATTATGAGAATAACTGCATCACAATTAATCAGAAATCGTACTGGAGTCCACTCCTTTAAGAATGTGGACCTCACAACATACATGCTATTATTTTAACAATAGCCCAAAAAGACCCAAAATATAAATTTATTTTTTTAATTAATTTTGGGCAAAAGTTGTGGCAACCAAGCCAGGCCTGAATTTTGACATCGTGTGTAGGATGTGGGGCAGCGTCGGACACTGTGTTTTCGATTCTAGATGAACTTTCTTTGGTAATTGACTCGTCTAGGAGACATAACATGCCAGTATAGAACAAGTTAATATCTCAAACCCAATTATTTTCGTCTCATTCATCTTGCATACAAACAAACGTCTGTATAAAAAAAAAAAAAAAAAAAAAATCATATTTCTTAGAACAATGTAACAATATTCAATATTACGATGACATTCCAAGTTAAAAATAGATGTTTCAGTGGCTTGTCAAAAAACTAGGAATTCACTCCATCCTACCCATTTTTATTAAATAGCACATCACGCAAGTATTAATGTTATTTGCATCGACTAAGTTTTATTTCATTTTCCTTTATTTTAGATAATTTAAAACAAATATTATTAATTAAACTTTTTAAAAAGAAAAGTGCCATAAGGGCTCGGGGGCTGGGCTTTCCTTTTTCTCTTTCCGCCTGGGCTGGGCCCATCCCTTCTGTGTCTTCCTCGGCCCGACCCAGCCTCCTTCCCCCGACCTTCTTCCTCCTCTCCCTCACGCAATTGGGGACGCCGGAGCAGAGGAGTAGAGAGCAGAGGGGGCAGGTGGGCAACACGATGGGAGCAGTCGGCCGGATCTTGTTTGTTGTTCTCCATCGACAAACATACTTGAAACCCGGCTGACGACCCACCAACGTTACCCCTCTTCCCGGGCTGAACCCACGGTAGGATCTTGTTTGTTGTTCTTTCGGGTGCATCGAGTCCCCATGGATTCTGGCTCGGAGGCACGCGAGGCAACCGGACGTAGTCCGATCCTTCAATTAGCTCTAACACAATTGTAATGCATGAGTTCATGTCGACATTTTCATTTTCTTTTTTGCGGAAGGAACAACTCTAGTAAAAAGTATAGAATTTAATTAGTCGATTGAACAAAAATAAATTGAAGAACCAGGTTATCCGCTAGGTAATACCTTTAAATAATGAAAAGAATAATGATAAATGCTTAGTTTTAAATAATCACTTACCACAAAAAAAAGAAAAAAAGAAGAAGCTGCAATGACCTATTTAAATAACCTATTATATCAAGCTTTAGTGATCAATCTTTTTTTTTTTCCCCTAAAAGAAAATCAACCCGACAATCATTTAATTCTTTGACTTTAGCAAGCGTAGTTGAAGAATAGGAAATAGGGACAAAATCAAATGCCGGCAAGTCGAATCGGTGAAAGACAAAATAAATCAAATTTGAATAAAATTGGATTGCCAGATAAGAAAAACCAAACGGAAGTTATCTTATTCATCAAAAGATTACTAGTCCTTACGAGCAAAGAAGGAAGCAGAGTTCCGGCCCAATACCTTCTTATAGTCTTTCGAAAAGACGATATTTTATCCATATCGATTTATATCAGCAGAAGATTCTCGTTCATTTTGCTAGGAAGCATGACTGATTTATTTTTGAGTAACCAAAATCACGTCATAAAGTCGGAGAGACGGCACTTATCAAGGGCCTTAATACATACGTGATGCAAAATAGTCAAAAGAAAACGTCAACAACACAGGCTAAATGGGCCGCAAATTCTAATCGGATGAAACCCCTTTTAATAAAGATGAACAACACGGGCTAAATGGGCCGCAAATTCTAATCGAATCAAACTCCTTTTGATGAAGATGAATATGTAGATGCTTGGAGTCCGGTGTAGCAAACAGCGTGTCCAAATCGAGATCATCATCAAACTCCTGTGAGTCTGGACCATGCCAAAACTCAAAAAACTGGGGACAATCCTCTAGACGAATGTCCTTGAGCTCCTTCAAATTAGTCGGATGAGGCAACTTCGCCAATAATGGAAGTCTCTTGAACTCTAATTCTCTTAAATCCTCCAAACCTTCAATGCCTTGAATCTCCGTTAGCCTGCGACAATCCCGAACTAACAACTTCCGTAATGATTTCAAGTACGAGAGATCATTTGTAGTTTTCAATCTTTCACTCCCTGCTATTTGTAAATCTAACAGATTTGTCGGAAGCCTAGGTAGGCATTGCAAATTATGGCAGACGAGCCAGAGTTTTTTCAGCTGAGAAAGGCAAATGATATCAGCCGATAGGGTGGTGATCCGAGAACACGACAAAAACAA
Organism: Eucalyptus brandiana; assembly: GCA_014182725.1. Classification (NCBI taxonomy): domain Eukaryota; kingdom Viridiplantae; phylum Streptophyta; class Magnoliopsida; order Myrtales; family Myrtaceae; genus Eucalyptus; species Eucalyptus brandiana. Next base: position 20,085,208 of record CM024672.1, on the reverse strand, counting down.
ACTTCTCAAGTTCAATAGGTTGGAGAGGTGGGGCAACACCTCTGTTGGAGACGAAATAAAACATAGATCGATCAGACTTTCTGGAAGCTACAGTGCCACTGAAATTCTACAGTTATTTATCATTAATTTTCTCAAAAATCTTAGCTTCCCAATATTCTCGGGAATTTCTCCTCCCAATTTTGAATATGCCCCTATGTATAACTGTTCAAGCTTCTCCAACATTCCAATGGTGCTGGGTAGTTTTCTCAGAGGGGTGTTGTACATATTTAATACTTTCAAATTCTTCATGTCCCCAATTGAATCTGGCAACTCCTGAATTGCTGAACACGTTAGATCCAACTCAGTTAGTGAATTGAGATTTCCGATTGACTTAGTTCGTCGAGCGAATAATATATCCATTGGTAAAACCTCCGCCTTTGCTGATAATGTTGTTCAACCAATGAAATTGAACTTTTTTAGTGATTTAGATTTAACCAAGCTGAGAATTTTCAGTCTCTTCGCCTTTCTCCATTCAGGGATCTCTTCTATAGATGTAGAGTCCAAAAGAAGTTGCTCTAAAGATTCTAGCTCCCCCATCTCATCAGGAAGCATGCGAAGATTATAACAATCCTTCAAGTTGAAGATGACTAACCTCTTAAGGTGACTAATGGATGGATGGATTCGAACCAACCTCCTACATCCTTCGAGAATCAACTGCACTAAATTCACATTAAAAGACAAGTCTGGAGTTTCACGCAATTCTTGGCATCCAGTTAGATTTAGAACCTTCAAATTTCTAGCCCGCTGAAAAGAAGACAACATATTTCTCTTCAGGTAAAATTAAGATAACATACAACAAAACACACATTCATTTTATCCGAAAAATGATACCTTTATGTGGCTCCATCCATCCCATTCTTCCGTGATGTTACTCCTTAATAAATCTAGGATTACCAGCTTCCTCAAGGAGAAATTGGTCAGCTCATAATCCATAGGAAAGTAATTCTATGAAAGCCATCTCAATTCTGAAAGAAGATTAAATCGGGAATTCTGGTAATATTGGAAAGGATCAGCTTGAGTAAGGATGGACATTGAGTCTCCATTGAAGTCTTTACTATCCACTTTTCTTTTCTTTTTTGGGTCGTGCTTCACTATCCACTTGAGATATGGACTTTTTGTCTACTCGAAGGAACCTTAGATTTGAAAGGCTAGCTAAGAATTCTTTGATGAAGGGATATTGAGATTGTTCATCGAACTCAAGACATATTGCTTTAATGCTTTCATTTCCATGAAAACCACCTCCATTCTGCCAAAATAAAAATAGAAAACATAAGTTAGAAAAAAAATCATGATGTACAGCATTGATATTCTTCAAGGGAAAACAATTAAATCTTCTCCTAACATTGAAAACAATTGATAAACCACATTTGTAAGTACACTGGAATAATAAATCAACTCTTTAGAAACGAAAACCAAAACAAATATATTGGTGACCAATCTCCTTTTAAAGGGATTAAGCAGTATGATTTACCTGCGTTTTCTCTAGAACATCCAATGCTTGCTTATAAGTCCACACCCATTGTTGCTTCTCCGGTTTCATGTCACTCTCTCTTCGTATAAAATTTCTTCCAATATCTCTTAACCAATCATGCATCCATAATTGGTTATCATCTCTAATCTTTATCAAAGATCTTTGCTGGAGGATTGAAAGAGATTGATGAGGACAAAAGTCACAGCTTTCCCACATGTGGATCACAATTCTTTTATCACACCCAATGAAGAAACAAGCCACATCCAAAAATATTTTTTTTTGGCTTTCATTTAATGCCTCAATGCTGATTCAACTTCTTTTCAACATCCTCCTGAGGAAATTTTTCTAGCTCCTTTAATATGGCATCCCACTCCTCTATGCTTTTTCTAGATAAAAGAGGACCAATGACCCCTAGAGCTAAAGGAAGGCCGCCACAAATCTTTACTGCTCTTTCAGAGTGAGAGATGTATTGTTGTATGGGATAATCTCTTCTGAAGGCATGCTTGCTAAAAAGTTCCAAAGAATGATCAAAATTCATGCCATTAAGTTCCTAAGCCCCATCAACAAGTGTGGGTACTTTGAGAATTCCCCGGTCTTGAGTGGTAATAATAATCTTGCTTCCCCTACCAAACCACTCACGCTTCTGCATGAGCGCATCAAGTTGACTTGCATCATTAACATCATCAAGTAGAAGAAGCACTCTTTTAGAGCAAAACCTTCTCTTGATCACCTCTTTCCCTTCCATGACATTGTTGATATCAGGCAATTTCCTTTTAAGGATTTTTGATATGAGCTGTTTCTGCAAGTCTATAATGTTTTGTGTTCGCATGTCATAAAGGATGCAACAATTATCAACAAAATATTCAGAAAGTTGATTGTACACAAATATGGCAAGAGTCGTCTTTCCCATGCCACCAATACCGTGAATTCCAACAATCTTTGTTTCATTGTTCTGTGAACCTATCATCCTTATGATTTCATCCACAGCATTGTCTACTTTGACAAAGCAATCAGATACTTCCATGTTGGCAATTCTCAACTCAGTCAGAACTTCATTGACAACTTCTTTCACGAATTCACCTTTGCCTCTGATAGTATTGGAGGAAAAAACATCAAGACATTAAGTTTAGCTGAGCGAAATAATGCATCTGGAACAAACAATTTGTATGTGACGTAATTAAATACCTGTTTAGCATGCTGTGGAAATCCCATCCCTTTAGGTCTCCAACCTCTTTAAGAGCAGCCTTCCAGCTGTTGATAGTCTCATCATTGAACCGCTTCTTGTTTAAATGAGAAACAATGGCGTTGCCATAGTGCTCATTCTGGTATTTGACCTCAGATGGTGCGACATTGTAGAAAATGGGCATGATCTTTTGTCCCCTTGTGTTCTTGCTCTCCACCATCTTGACCAACTCTCTAAGGCACCATGGACTATCAGCATATCCTTTAGAAAAGATTGGTATCGAGATCTTTGACTGCCGAATTGCTTGGAGAAGCTGGTCGCCGATCTCTTCCCCAGTACGGAGCTCTTCATCATCCCTATATGCCCGAATTCCAGCATCAACCATGCTGACGTAAAGGTAATCAGCAATGTCCGTACGAGTATCTGGTCCTCTAAAGCTCAAAAACACTTCGTAATCACATCCCGATGACTCCTCCATTTCCTGATTATCAAAAGAGGCATTCCACATATTTATTTGTTCTCTATACACGCTCGCCTTATAAGGCTCCATTTTTTAACATAAGATATAAAATAGTAAGAACTGCTGTCAAAGCGGAGTTCAACCACAAGCGGAGTTCAACCACAAAGGGTCGTGCAAATTCTCAATGCAAAAAAGAAGGCTAGCTTCTTCTAGAAACAAATGTGGAAATTAGTGTGAAGTCATTGTAAAAAGATATCATGAGGCTAATATCTATCAAAAGCTTGATGCTAAAATAAAATAACTAAAGCACCTACAAAGGAAATAGAATTTTGGGTCTTTTGCTCAAATCAAGAAATTTTTCCATGTCCAGCTTAGCCCAGCTCCAATAATGCAGCTTCTCCATGTTGAACTAACAATGATGCTGGTAATTGGTACATAAAACTTATTGATAGAAATTGTTTGGAACATGAGTAGTTTACTTTTAATGCAATCGCTTGGAGACAGTTACCTAACAATTAATTCTATGAACTGATCCAATCATAACATAATATCGAGATAATTCCTCTTGTCAGTGGAAGTAGAAGAAGAGTTTCAACTAGTTTTTAACTTTCGCTTCTCTCTCATTTCATGAATTTGTATTAAAGATAACTAATTACATTGCTCAATGCCCGTACAATGCATAATAGCAATATTCTTAAATTAAAAACATTATGTTAAATGTCTTAATTTACCAACATGTTCATGGGTTGAAATTATTCTCAGTTTTTAATGTAGGGTTGGTAAAAAGCCAATCAGAGGCCTAAGATAATTTCGTTGCCAACCCCACCAATTATGTTACCCATAAAATTGGACGGCTATTATTTTTAAACCAGACATGCTTTTTATGTGTTAGTTCAACATGGAGAACGCTGCTTCAGATTCTTTTAGCAGGTACAAGGAACAATCGTTTGTCCTCCCCCCTTCACGAAGTACCTTGAGTTGAAGTTGAAGCAGGGCTTGGCTGGACATTGAAAAATGTCTTTACCTGAGCAAAAGACCCATAATACTATTCCCTCGAATACGTGCTAATTTTTTTTTTTTTATTCCATCCAATTCAAGTGACCCACTGATGGAAATTAGCCTGTTCACAAACACATTCTCTTTCATGGCCAATCTTTAGACCCTGTAGTAGAGAAAGATCAATCTAAAATCTATAAGAAGGGAACGGAAAAGAATGCTCAATTATAAGTTATGGTTCACAAACCGCTTTTCCTATATTTTTGCTTTGGCAGATCTATGTGGAAATTTCATGAGAGATAATGAGGGCCAGTCATATCTATGTAGAGTTCTCAATTCCTGGTTAATGTTTAGGTCAATTGTCTTTCGCATAGAGATGCTTATCTGTCATGCAAAAATACTCTTTCGCGGCTGTCCTAGTCTTTCGAGCTTGTTGTTCCAGCATTCCCTATTCGTGCGGCCTTAGAAATTACAATCATGGGTCAGCTTTTACTCACAATGGCACAAGAAGTCTAGAGAAGGAAAATATCATTCAAAGAAGGATTCCACCTCTTCAATCTATCTTGAGTTGGCAGCTTATTCAGAATACAAAATTGTGTTTAGGTATGTTCGAAGTGAACCGGATCAGCTTATGCCTGGGCACTTCAGCAGATGAATATCAAACTTTAACCTACATACCAATAAAAAAATTTCCTAGTAGGAGAAGGCATCCAAACCATATTATGATACTGCTAAACATTTTGCTGCATTCCACATAATGCGGACTGAATACGAAGTAGGCTCTCATACCTAGCAGTAGGCCACTTATGCACGTACTTTATGTCAGTACTTTTGCAGTACGAAGACTATCTGGATAAAATATATTACGAATATATTATGTAATTCGCTATTTGACCAAAAAAAAAAAAAAAAAAAAAAAAAGACAAGAATATATAGCATGTTCTTCTCATTAGATGTGGCAGATAAGAGCTATAACATCATTTAACTTCAGTGAAATATTTTCAAAACAGAACATGTTCGCCTGAAGCAGAGGATTTAAAAGTGTTTAGCAAAGTATGACAATGGTCTGACCATGACCATTCATGCCCTATTTCTTGCAAGAAATGAGGTGGAAATCACTCAATTCACTAGCGATTTATTCGACTTGGATAAAAAAAGGAACAGATCAACGCAAGCACAAAATTTTGTATCCAACTGAGAGAGCAGGAATGTAACCAGCTGTGTAAAATCGGAGGAATCAAATGAATAGAAGATGAGAGAAAGTATGATAATTCACCTCAGCGAATCCAGGTAGAGATTAGCCAAGAAGCTTCGACTCAGTCGCCTCAACGTGGATTAAAGGCTGCAGACTACACGAAGATCGTTCCTTTGCCGCTATGATGAGTGAACAAGAGAGCTAAGCAGCTAAGAAGAAGAAGGAGATGATGGGGTTTCGCAAAAAGTCAACCAAAGTTTTACATTTTCATGTCAAGCGGAACACGGCACCCTCTCTCTCTCTCTCTCTCTCTCTCTCTCTCATGAATTGTAAATTGTTTTTGTCACTCTTGGGGGTGTAGTGGGATACAGAATCACGAGACACGACAAGGGCAAAAGAAAAAGCATGCTTGGGACTTTTATTTTTTTGCAAATAATTTATAAATTTTAACTTAATATATAATATGATTCATAAACTTTTAATTTATTTAATGTGATCTTTAAATTTTTACTCAATATATAATGTGGTCCCTTATTTTTAATTTGCTTAATATTCCTTAAACTTTTAATATATGTTTAATTTAGTTTTTGGATTATATGAAAATTTCAATGCCATCATTGATCTTAAATTAATGAAATAACTACTTTGAACATTTTGGTGTAGTTAGAGAACTATATTGAATATATACGAAAAGTCTATGAACTATATTGAACAAATTAAAAGTTCAGAAATCACATTGAATATTAAAGTAAAGTTCAGAAACCGCATTAAACAAATTAAAAATTCACGAATAATAAAGTTCAGATTGTGGCATTATCCCTCTATTATTTGCCTTGTCGCAGCATTTTCATGGTCCAAGATAGGTACACACTAAACTAAACCACATTGCACAATTCACAAGTTCTCTCTTTTTTTCTTTTTTATCTTATTCGTTAGAGTGTCTCCTACTAAAACACGATGACAACGCCCCAAAGGAGACAAGAGGATTTGGTTCTCTTCTTGAAAAACATGCGATTCAATGAAAAAAAAAAGATTAAAAAAAAAAAAACTAAGGAATCTTAAGTGCTTTTGAAACACTCTATAAGCAAGAATTGGGTGGGCTCAAATCTTGTGAGCCCAGCTCGCATCTACTGAGATCATGTGAGTTTCATGTGAAACATACTTCATCTAGTAGTGGATGAAAATTGAGCTCACATGCACTAAGCCAGCTACAATTTTTCATTTGTTTCTATTCGCTCAAGTCATATGCTATGTATTAAATTATCATTATTCTAGCAAGAGAAGGAAAAAAAAAGTCATACTGTTTAACATAAAGTGCTTCATTTGAGTGGATAAGAGATTCATATACGGAGAACATTGAGTTGTCGATAGTTTAGAGAAAAATTCATCATATTTTTGCAGCGTAGTGTTGTTATGATAATATGTGTGCATATATATCGTTAGATATTTTTATCATATTCACGTTTGGTTATAATTATATGATCAAAGTTGATATGTGCAATCATCACATTTGAGGATATATAAAATCTATCCTTTTCCAAGTTAATAAATAATTTCTATAATTTTAGGCGCCATTGTTGAATTGATCTTTCCTTAAATTCATTATATTTTGGAGAAATGAACTAGGAAACAGTTTCTCCTCTGTGCATGCACTATTAATATGGACTCATATGATAAAACTATGTAAATTAGCAAAGCGAGATACACAAAAATCATGTGATTTTTTAGTGTACGTGCTTCTCAATGTAATTGAAAATGCTTCGCGAAAAGAACTCAATTAGATTCTTTCTGTTAGATAAGTCAAATAGAAATTTAGTTTAACAGAGAAACATGAATCCCAAAGTTAGAGCAAAAATCGAGGCTTGCAAGTGAGGAGGACAGAGGTCAAGATCGGCATTCTCTGCTAAACCATTGAACTCGAAATTAAGCATGCGAATGATCTTCGAGCTCTCGTTGTTGACGGTTGTCTACAGCTTTTTATCCCATGGAGCCCATCATACCATGCGCAATTCAAATGTTGCGTAATTTCAAATCACTGACATATAGCGGCCACTACGCTTTCATTCTACTGATCTACCCCGAAATTGTTGCAGGTTTCAAATCACTGACTTGTTCAAGAATGAAAGAGTGGTGGACACTACGTGAGGGGCAATGAAATGTGATGTTGTTGCAACTAGAATTGATTAGCGGGAGACGCTGTTTAGGAGGTGTTCTCTCGGGCTTTGTAATGTGATTTTGGTTCCTGAAAAATGAATTTGTGATGCCCACGAACAAAATGAATAGGAATCTTTTTATCAATATAAATCAATATGGAAAAAATCGTGTTTTAACGAGATTAAAAGAAGTTATTTGACATTATCTTCTTCTTTGCTCATTAGGATTAGTAGTGTTTGTCGAACGGGATGAAAAGACTGTTCTTTTCATTATGAGCCCCAGACATTATGAATTGAAAATGGGTATCTAACATAGGGTGCTTACCGACATGAATTATAAGCCATTTCTCCAGAATAATTAGAATCTCTAATACTTAACATAACCAAAAAGTCCCTTCCAAATAGAAATGCCCAAAAACACACCAGATGGCAACATTAGTCAAAACCAATCTCTCCCTCAGGTGCGTTTATATGCCAAACTCTTAGATTCTTGAAGCTTGATCGATTTGGCAATTTTTGTAGTTTGAAACACTTCATAATGTCAAGTATTTCCAAGGATTCTGGACTGCCTTGAATCTCTGACAAATTAGTACAATTATTTAGATCAATTTTCTTGAGCTTCTTCAAGTTAGCCAGATCAACCAACTCCGCCAATGATGGAAGTGTCGAGAGCTTTAATGTTCTCAAGTTCTCCAAACCTTCAAGGCCTTGAATCTCTATTAACTCATCACAATCAAGAATTTCCAAATCTAAAAATGCTTTCGAATTCGAAAGATCATTTGTCATTTTTATTCTCTTGCAAAATTTGATACCTAAGTATGACAAATTTGTTGGGAACCTTGGTAGGCATTGCAAATTAGGGCACCGAAGCCGGAGTTGCTTTAGCTGAGAAAGGAGAACGAGATCAGAAGATAGGCTAGTGATACGAGAAGTATACAAATCCAAGAACTTGAGCATGCGTAATCTTCCAATCCACCATTGAATTGGAGACTCTTCAAGTTTAGAAGGACCACTACAAAAAACTTGCAACTGCAAAGTTCTCAAATTTAATAGGTTCGAGAGGTTGGGCATCAACTCCATTGAGAATGTATAAAAGTGTAGAGTGATAAGACTTTCTCGAAGTTAAGGCACTACTGAAATTCTAGTGCCTTTCAATACCAATATTCTTAGAAATCGTAACTTCCCAATATTACCAGGAATTTCTCCTCCAAAACATGGACCCCCCACCTCAAGTTCTTCAAGCTTCTCTAACATTTTGATGGCACTATGTAGTTTTTTAATAGAGCTGTTGCCCATCTTGAGTACTTTCAAATTCTTCATGTTCCCAATTGAATTAGGTAACTCCTCAATTCTGGACCACAATAGATCCAACTCAATCAGTGAATTGAAACTTTCAATCGACTTGGACAGTTGAGTAAGACAGATCTCTACTAATGAAAGCTTTGCTACTGATGCTGTGCAACCAACCAAGCTGAATCTATTTAGTGATGTGTATTTGTCCAAGCTAAGAATTTCCAATTTCTTCATTCTTCTCCATTCAAAAATCTCTTCTATTGATGCACAGTCAAGAAGAAGTTCTATTAAAGATTCTAGTGCCCCCTTCTCCTCCGGTAGCTTTTGAAGACTATGACAATACTTCAAGTTTGAGAAGATTAACTTCTTAAGGTGACTGATGGATGGATCAATTTGAACCAAACTCTCACATCCTTTGAGATTCAGTCACTCTAAATTCTCATGAAAACAAAAATCTGAAGTTTGATGTAATTTCTGGCATTCAGTCAAATTTAGGACCTTCAAATTCTTAGCCAACTGAAAAGAAGATAACACATTGCTCTTAAGATAAAATATCAATAACCCACAACAAAATAACTCACATTGATTTGATCTAAAATCATACCTTGATGTGGCTCCATCCATTCCATTTTTCTATAATTTTACTCATTAAGAGATCAAGGATTACTAGCTTTCTCAGGGAGATATCTGTCAGCTTAAAAACCAAAGGAAAGTAATTCCATGAAAGCCATCTCAACTCTGGAAGGATAAGTGGGCCAAATGTGTTTTGAACAAAATTCGAGCACTAGTAACATAGGAAACAACCCACTTGAGTAAGGCGAAACTTTGTATTTCCATTGAAGTCTTTGCTATCCACTTGAAGGAACCTTAAATTTAAAAGCCTTGCAAGGCCTTCTTTAATCAAGGAGTATTTAGATAGTTCATCAAGCTTGAGACATATTGCATCTATACTATCGATTCCACGAACATCACCTCCTATCTGGCAAAATGACAAAAAAGAAAATGATAGCTAGAAAAAAATATGATTTACCTAGTTGATCTTCTTCAAGGGGAAAACAATTGTATCTATCTCCTAATGTTGAAAACCATTGATAAACCACATATGGAAGTGCATTTTAGAGATCAATCTCCTTAAAATGGAATGAAGCTTTACAATTGACCCACATTTTCTCCATAATCTTTGATGCTTGCACATGAGTCAAGCGAGGAGGACCAATGTCAAGATCTCCGTTCTCACCCAAACCATTGAATTAAGCATGCGAATGGTGACTCAGCTCTCATTTGTCAACAAATTTCAGCTTCATATAATCTAATAAAATGCCAGTACATATGTAGCTTTGGCAATTTGAAAGCTTAAAACACATGGAGTACTAGTGGAAATAAACATCACAATAAACGGTACCTACAGGTACCCAGTATCTTTTACAATAGTTTGTATTTGCAAGCTCATACAGTTCTCTGACCGTTCTTGCTCCTTCAAGAGGATCAGCCTCTGCTCATGTTCTTCAGAGTTAGACAGCAGGGAGAACCCATCTAATATGCGCGTCACCATCTTTTGTTCTTTCCCACTACAATGGGACCACCTAACGTAAAATAAATAACTGAAAACTGACCAAACAAAAAATAGCATGAGTGAATTGTAAAACAGACTATGCAGGTTCTGCTATGACCATAGATTTTCAAGTCTTTTAATCATCATACGTACGAAACATCTACATGCCAAGGGACAAGCGAATGATGTATAAAGATGATATCTTTAAGTTTGGCAGCGAAAAGAGATCTAAATCTTGAGAAATCATATGTTGAAGGTACTGCAACAAAACAACCAGATTCTGAGACACTGTAATATGATGACCAAACCATTCTTATGACGAGAGGTGAAATGAAGCTAAGGGCCCTTTCACGCTTAGACTAAAACAGCAAATCACATGGAAGGTGAACTTGATGAAACTTATCCTAAGTGGTACCCTATTTTGCAAAAATTTCTATATCTAAGAAGATTTATCAAAATAAATTTGCATTTAGAATGGTGCCACTGCAACTATAAATGCATGTTTGTCTCTTCCAAATTCTAGAAGAAGAAGCTGGAGAAAAAAAAAAGTACTCCAATTGAAATACTAAACTTTATTGTCTAGCCACAACATGATTGAGTTCCTTTTTCAACAATAATTCAAAAAGAGAGCTGCATTTGCAAGGAAGATCTGTCACAGGGATAAAATCATACTACCTAGCAAGAACATCCGCCCTTATGTCATTTGAAACTTCTTACACAAGTAGCACACACATAAGGCCAGAACCATGAACTGAAGGGTCCAAATTTGGCCATGGAGATAAAGCTAATTCAATATGAAAACGATACTTCCATACAAATACTATCATCAAGAAATCACATCATTGAAACATCGCATCTTTTCTGACAATGGAACAGGGGTCAAATCTGTTACTGAGAGAATCCAGCTTCCCAGAGGTCTACTTTTTAAACTTCCTTTGAATTTTTTACCTCCTTAGTTATCGTTAAAACAAGAAAAATATTTCCTTTGCATCTCTTTCATGTGACAGATAGCTTTCTTTGTTCCTAAAGAAATTATCTTATTATGGCATGATAATTTTAGTACATAGAGTATGGATCATTCTAGCGATCCCTCATATAGGAAAATATCCAAGTTTACAACCCAAATATATCAACAGCTGTTTGATCTTCCAAGGAACTTGTGAGAGTCAAATTTATTTTAACAGGGTTGACTTCAAGCCCCAAAACTGCCTGTCAAAACAGAAAAATAAATCTGTCCAGAAATAATTCAATGTCACTTGTGCATAAGATCATTTGCTTCTTAGCAGAAGTTGATAAAATAGGTTGTCCCATAGAACTCTTACATAATTTAAAACCATTCACAAATTAAAGTCTTCTCAGTATTACTAATATAGCTGTCTATTAAATTCAACCAAGTTGCTTTTCATCTCATTGATTTCCACATTATCACTCAGTCATAGATCACAGTCCTGTAAAAGTTAAGAGCAGAAGAGAGGAGGAGAACTCGGTTCAAAATGTCAGTAACTAGTCTACAATCAACATGTTGCCCACAGCAAACAAGAGGGATGTGCTACCATTCTGATCAGAATAACTAAAAAGCATACAAATTGCTATTCCAAATATAGAGGCCGATAATTTACAGTGATGGAGAAGTACCACTTCATAAGGCACCTGCTGCTTTGCAACCCTGCACTTCTAAGCACCAATGTTTATACTGTCATGCATCCATTAGTTAGCTCCTTCGCTTTGGGCTTGCAGTGAGGAGGATAAAGATCAAAGTCTCCATTATCAGCCAAACTAAGGAGCTTAGAAGCATGCAAAAGTCATGGAGCTCTCATTTTCAAACAATTGAGCTTTTTATCCAATAAAACCTGCCATAATCTGCAGAACATATGTAGCACTATAACTTGCAAACTTAAAACACATTAGGTATTAGCGGAAACGAACACTTCAATAAATGTTACTCACATGTACAGGAGTACTTTCCACAGTAGTTTGTACTTGCAAGCTCATACAGTTCTATGATACTTTTGCCTCCATAAGTAGAATCAGGCTCTGCTTCTGGTTCTTTGGAATTGTGGGAGAATCCATCCGATACATGTGTATCTAAGATAATTTAACTCAAAACTGATCAAATAAAAATAGCATGAGTGAACTCAGAAACTGACTATGCAAGTACCAGTATGCCCAGGGATTTTGTCAAGTCCTCTACTCTTCATGTGTGAGACACATGCATGCCCAAGGACAAGCAAATGACAAAAAAAGATAATATCTTCCAGATTCAGCAGGGAAAGGAGAATCTAAATCTTGAGAAATCAATTTGAAAGAAGCTGAACGTACTGAAAGAAAAGAACTAGATCCTGATACACTGTCAATTGATGAACATGCCATTCTAATGGTGAAAGGTGAACTGGCAGAAAGTTATGCTAAGTGCCATTTCATGCTTAGATTTAAACAGCACATCAAGTGAAAGGCAAACTCGAACAAACTTATCCAAAGTGCTATCATATCATGAAACAATTTCTATATCAAAAAAGATTGATCAGTAATCACTGGATTAGAATAGTCACACGGCCTCTTTTCTGACCTAAACACGGAGGTCTAATCTGTTACTGAAATAATAGGCGTATAAGAAAATCTAGCTTCCCAGAGGTCTAATTTTCAAATTTTCTTTGAATTATTTTCAATAAAATCAGACTTAGATCATATTCGAATTCATAACCAAATCTATACAACATCAAATAATCAAATGTACAAAAATCTCAATATTCTCACCAGGCCATCTCTGCACTTTCTGTTGATCTGCTTTAGCAATTATGTTGATCCATCAACTAAGTTGGGAGTGGTGGCATTTCCTTCACGGATCCTTTTGGTCAGATCTGAAAGAAGAGCATATTTGTTGCTTTCGTAACAAGCAGTCATAAATGCAGCTAATGTTACACGATCCACTCTGGTTTCCTGTTAAGTTAATTTATGGAAGAACAGTGCCGCCATTCCCACTTTTTTCTCACTGCAAAGATTCCTCACTAATGTATTCACAGTTCGGATCCAGAGTTTATTTTCTAATCTCTCCAAAATTAGCAATGCATTAGCAGATTCATTTTTTTTGCAGTATTCATAGGCCAACGTCAGTCGAGTAACCTCACATGGGGTAAGTCCCTTGTCTAGCATCGAGTCATATAGTCGACGAGCCTCCTTCAACCTGGACTCTTTGCAAAGTCCGCTGATCAAAGCACAGTAAGTGATACTGTCAGGAAGACATCCATGGTCACTCATCCTGTGGAAAAATTTTATTGCCAAGTTGGCATTCCCATCCCGACAGAATCCACCAATCATGGATGTGTAGGTTTTTTTGGTAGGCACTAACCCGAGCCTGATTGCTTCTTCAAAAATCTTTTCGCTTTCTTTCATTCTCTTTTGCTTACATAAGGCAGAAATCATTATGGTGTATATGTGTATATCAGGTTGCACAGCAAGTTTAATCATCCTGCTCAGAAGTGCTAGGGCTTGCTCAATGCTGGCCCTCTTGCACTGCTCGTTTATGAGTATACTATATGTGAACAGATCAGCCTCCAGTCCACTTCGGAAACATTTTTTCAGCATTTTACAAGCCTCTTCAAACCTACCCCTCTTACAAAGACCATCAATAAGTGCATTGTACGTACAGATGTTAGGACTGGAGCCTGCATCTGTCATTATGCCCATCAACTCATATGCTCTTTCAAAATTCCCACCTTTGCAATGGCCATCAATGAGAGTCGTGTATGTATTGGTGTTAGGAATCAATCCTTGTTCTTGCATTCTGCCGAATAACATCTCTGCACGGTTCATCTTGTTTTCTCTGCAATAGCCACTAATCATGGCAGTGTACGTAAGCACGTTCGGTTTGTAATTTTCACTCCGGACTAGCTTAAGGAAGAGTCTAAATGCCTTATCACTCCAACCCTTCTTGCAGAGACCATCAATCAATGCCGTATGAGTATACACATTTGGCTTCCAACCCTTTCTAACCATTTCCTCCAGGAGCTCAAATCCTTGCTTGATGCTGCCTTTCTTGCATAATCCATTGATCAGTGAGGTATAATTTAACACATTCGGTGCCAAACCCATATCAGCCATCTTCTGAAAATACCAGCTAGCTCGAGTCACAAACCCCCTCTCACAAAACGAGTTGGTGATCAAGGTAAGAGTAGCATTATCAATAACGAAATTTCTATCAATCAGTTTTCTCAACCAAGCGTCTGCCTCCAGAATACTCCCCATTTGACAGTAAGCAACGACCATCAGCTTGTAACTATTAGGATCAGGACAAACCCCTCTCTCAGACAAATAATCAAACACGTTCTGTGTATAGTCAATAAAACCCCTTCCAATGGCGACCTCCATGACGAAATTCATCAACCGAGTAGTGGGCACCAGACCCTGATTCTGCATTTCAAGCGCCATATCAATCGCCTCCTTCAACCTCCCAATCTCAGCAAAGCTTTTGACCATACACTGCATCACTTCGTTGGCCCTCTCCGAGTTACCATTCCCGATCAACGACGCGGCACAGACTATATAAAGCCGCATAAAGTGACGAAATTTATCATACCCAATAGCCCAGTAGAAGAAACTCAACGCCACCATCGAGCCGGCCTCATTGGCCAGGGAGGCGACGACGGTTATGGCCTGTTCATGAGTCAAAGTTTCACAATCTACGTTCAGACTGAGGCGCGGAGGCGATGCTCTCGCGTGGGCACGCTTGGAGTAAGCATCGCACACCATCGAGCAGATCGATGCACGATAGAATGAGGCTGGCAGGACGGTGAAGAGTCGGGTTGCGGCGAAGGGTAGTTACCAGAGGAGGAGTGACAGAGTGGCCGGAGAGTGGGTCGGGGGTGAAGGAGGGAGCAGGCGTTTGAAGTCGCCGAGAGTGTTCGCAAGAGCCGCGGAGGTCGGAGAAAGTTGAGGGAAACCATGAAAAGATTCGACGACTGGCGAGAGAGGATTTGGCGATGGCGATCCTGAGTTGCAGAAGAAGAAGACGAAGATGAAACGAATCGGTTCGAGTTAAATAAATAAAGGTTATGATGAACTTATGATGTTTGCCTCTGAAGGACAACGGTGGTTTTGCTGGTGCCATGTTACTCTGAATTCGGAAAAATTCTCGAAAAGAGTTATATATTCACTGTATGTACATTGGCCAAATTCATTCTTAAAGCAATTTTGCCAATTTGCCCGTGTTTTCCTTCTAACCAATTTTGGCCGGAATGATTATATTAACAAATTATTAAAAAAATTAAACTAAATTGACAAAGTTCAAGATTGAATTTGGCTATTATATAGTAAATTTATGACATTTTCAATATTTTTTCTTCTCTGAATTCTCTGGCACATATTAGCTGTAAATTAATTACATACGATAACTAGCAAAGCCTATTGTGAAGGACAAAGCCGATTGTGAAGGATGGGAGGGCAAAAGGTTCTAAATTTGAAACAATTTTAGTTTTGGGCCAAAGACTTGATCATATATTCTAATAATTGATAAAATCAATATTTCTTTATAATATATAATATACTAAATTATGTTTTAGTAGAAAATTCAAAGTCGATTAACCCTTTGTTATCAAATAACGGTTTTAATTCATCTCTGCTTATCAAGTCAAATCCTTCTCAGCTATCATAAATCTATTTGGGCTCAAGTGATTCGTCAAAAGACCTTAAAATTACATGGTGAATATGCTTGGAAGAACCACAAGAGTCTTCCATCCATTGTAGATAATTTGAATAGTATTGTGACCTTAAATCTAGATCTGCCGTGGCAATCTACTACAGACATTATAACTTCCAATATGTTAACAATATGTTAACAATTTTTGTAAACTTGGTAATCAATGCTTTGAAAATGTTACATATCATTGAATGACATTGATGTTGAGTGGAACTAAAAACACAAATTTAAATCGAAACCTTTCTTCATTAGTGTCACCACTAGATCAAATTGCATAAAAAAACATTAGTCAAAAAAATCAATAGAGCACTTAAATTATTTTCCAATAAAAATGAAAATCACAAATCTGGAGTACCAACTGTCTACCACCTGCCGTTTAACCGTCTTTCAAATTCCACCGCCATTTTCTCACTATATAAGCACTCCTCGCCCGAATCTCTGCACAGCCCTCTCTCACTCCATCTCAATCGATCGCTCTCTCCTCCTCCAACACTCTTTCACGCTCTCGTCTCGCTCTTTCGGTCCTCTCTCGCCGTCATCCCGAAGCAAGACTCCCCCCGTATGTCTCGACTCTCTCGTTTCAGATTGGTGTTGGAATTGGTGTGGCTTTATCCTTTTCCTTGTTATTCTCTTTGACTCCGGTAACGTTCTGATCCCTTCCGATTGCTTCACAAACATGTTCATTTTCTGGGTATTCATCGTCAATTCCTTGGCTGTTGTTGATTGGGGCCAAAAGAATCGAGTTCCGGTTCATGTTTATCGTCACCATCTGGCAATGAGGCCAAGATCATGATGTGGCCCAGCCGTTTCCTTTTGTATCGTATTTTCTCTTTTGTTCAATGAACTCCGAAATATTGTGTGGACATGGCATTTCTCACTGAATTTTTCTTGTTGTTATCTTCTTGATCCAGACCTTGTTCAAGTGAACATCTTTTATGGGAGATTGTAGGTAATGCCACTTTCTTGATGCTGGTGAGGAAACATCGTGATACTTTTCTTTTTCCTTCACCTGCTCAAATTTTCGTCTCCTTTCACCTCAAGTAAATTTTTGCATGTTCATCTGAATCTTATAGGCAAAATTGGAAAGTTTGTGGAATGGCACATTTATCTGTTGATGAATGCATCAAGAGGGCCTTATTGTATGTTCTTGCTGCTGGGCATTCACCGACGATGCTACTGAAAATGCGTAAGGCCTTGACCTTCTCCTCTTAATTCTCTTCCACTCCAGTAATGTTGAAATCCCTACCGATGGCTTCGTAGTTTTTATTTTCTTTTATGGGTATTATTCGTCAATTCGACGGCTGTTGATAATTGGGGGCATAAGAACCAAGTTCCGGTATGTGTTCATCATCGTCATCTAGCAATGAGCACAAGATCATGACAAGGCCATGTTTTATGTAATCATCTGTTTCCTTTTGTGTATTTTCAATCTAGTTCAATGAACTCTGAGATATTGTGTGAACATGACATTTTGCTTATGTAATCATCTCTATCTTTTGTATTGTATTTTCAATCTTGCTCATTAAAGTCTGAGATATTGTATGAAGATGGAACTTTTTACTGAATATATCTTGTTCGTATCTTTTCGGTCCAGACATTGTTCAAGTGAACATCTCTTATTAGAGATTCTTGGCAATGCACTTTCTTGATGCTAGGTGAGGAAACATTGGGATGCTTTTCTTTTCCTTCATCTGCTCAAATTTTCATCATTTTTTGCCTCAGGTAAGTTTTCACGTGTTGATCTGATTCTTATAGGTGGAATCGATAAGTTTCTGAAAGTGGTCAACATTCTGTATCAAGAGGGCCCCAATGTTCTTGCTGCTGGGCAAGCATTGATGATTCTGTTAAAAAAGTGTAAGGCCTTAACCCTCTACTCCTAATTCTCTTTGACTCCAGTAATGTTGAAATCCCTACCAACCGCTTCATTAGTTTTTTTTTTTTTTTTTCTGGGATGGCTGCTGATAACTGGGGCCAAAAGAATCAAGTTCCGATTCGTTTTTATCATTGTCATCTGGCAACAAGCACAAGATCATTGATAAGGCCATGCTTTCTGTAATCATCTTTTTCCCTTAGTATTGTAATTTCAATCTTTTTAAATGAACTGTGAAATATTTTGTGAACATGACATTTTTCACAAAATATTTCTTGTTCGTTTCTTTTTAGTTCAGACTTTGTTCAAACAATCTTTCATGGGAGAATCTTGGCAATGCCACTTTCTTGATGCTGGCAAGCGAACACTGTGATACTTTTCTTTTTCATCCCCTTTCGCCTCAAGTCAGTTTTTGCGTGTTCATCTGATCCTGTAGGTAGAATCAGAAAGTTTGTGGAAGTGGTCAACAGTTTTTTGTTGATGACTGTATCGAGGGGGCCTTATTCTATGTTCTTGCTGCTGGGATTCACTGACTATGCTGTTAAAATTGTCTTCCGTGACATCACAGATGTGATACACCTCGTTTTTGGTAATTTTCGTACTCTTATAGGAGAATTCTTTTGTTTTTTTTTTTTTTTTTTTTTTTGGGATCGGAGGGAGAACTTATTTTAAGTGCTGGATTCCCTTGCTCATTATTGATTTCTCCGAATCTCAGCATACTAGGCTTGGGATATGTGCAAATGGAGTGATTCCAGAACAGTAAGTACTGGAGGAAGATAAAAGTGTTTCATCTCCTCGTGCCTTTTGAGTCAAGACTTGCTTGGTGAAATATCCCAGAATCATGTCCAGTGCTCTCTGCAAGTAGAATCTTCTTTTACGTCTTCTTCTTTATGGAGGACCATTATTACGTCTTGCATATTGCACCAAAACTTGTTGACTTGCTCATAAAAATGAATTAATTTGTCAAAGCTGCCCGCATCAGCATGTAGATAAATGTTTGGAGTGAACCCTGGTGTTGGGATTCCCGATCAGTAGTTGTCAAATCATGTGGGCAAGCACATTGCTGTTTCAGACTGCTTATAGGATCAAACAAGCGTTATTCGAAATTATAGTGTGACTTCTACCAGAAGTCAGGGTAGCTTGATCTATTTCTACGTATGATGCTTTTCAAGGTGTTTCCATTCCTGAAGACATAGTGAGCCACTAAACCAGATACACAGCTGGTCTGGTACCCGGTACTTGACTCATTCAAAGTATATGACACCTACACAAGCAGCCGAGAGGTGGTTCAAGATAGTAAGTCTGTTGTGAAGGACTGAGGAAGAAGAAGTGAAACTACTTGAGCTGAAGTAAATCATGGATTTATGAAGGAGATCAGATCAAGTCATGACTGGAAGTCCGGACCTAACAAGCGGAGCATGTCCCTCGGGCCAATTGACTGACCCTGTTTCAAGTGAACTGATTTTGAAGCTTCAATAGCAAGCTTTTGTTTAGTTTATTTCCGAACATAGTGAGGTCTATCTTGAGTATCTTTAAGTGGGCAGAACACTTGTATTATGTTGGAGATTGCTGAAACATCTGTGAAAATGGCTTGCTATTGTCTATTGAAAGACGATTACTTGTACGGGTTATGAATTCAAGATGTACTGGAGTATTTGGCTCCTCATCAACCAAACTGTAAAATTTGTTTGGGATAATAGTGGATTTAAACTCCCGGCAAGTCTCGGGGAGTGGACGTAGGCACTGAGTTTGGGCCGAACCACTATAAGTCACAAAGGTTCGTGCAAATTCTCCGTGCAACAACGATTTGAGATACTGCCCGAAAATAATGACCACGTGCAGGTTGATGAGGCTAGCTTCTACTAGAATTAAATATGGAGATAAGTTTGAAGCCATTGTAATAACATATCCTGAGGCTAATTTTATCAAAAAGTTGATGCTAAAATAAAATAAATAAAGCACCTATCAAGGAAATAGTATTTTGGCTCTTTTGCTCAAGTCAAGAAATTTTTCCATGTCCAGACAAGCCCACCTTCAATAATGCAGCATCTCCATGTTGAACTAACAATGATGCTGGTAATTAATACATAAACAACACTTATTGATAGAAATTACTAGAACATGAATAATTTACTTAATGCAATCACTACCTAACGGTTAAACAGAATCTGCTGTTGCTGCCAAAATGTGGAAAGTAAATATAACAAATGTCGAACACACAGAGAGTAGACTATCTCCTTCGTGCATAGAATAGATAACCAAAATTTTGACCTCACGGGAAAAATCTGTTAAATCGTCTAATGATATAGCTAATTTCATCCAGCTTCTAATTAAAAAGTACCAATAAACATCAAAGAAATGTAAAATGAGGAGCAACTTGAATCGCCCGACTTATTTTGAGAAAACTAGACATGTAGAGGAGGAGGTGGGGTTCTTACTTCCACTCATCCACTTCAAAACAAAACTTTGACTATAGAATGCACGTAGAGCTTATCGGATTTCTGGTAGTGAATGGAGCGAGGAAGCTGAGTGCGATCGTCGTCCTCCTACACGCGGGAGCAAGAGAAGCAGCAACCCATCCCCTACGGAAATCGATTGTGGAGAATTCAGAAAGCGTCGAGGACCACGTCAAATCTGCTCG
This sequence comes from Eucalyptus brandiana, assembly GCA_014182725.1. Lineage (NCBI taxonomy): Eukaryota > Viridiplantae > Streptophyta > Magnoliopsida > Myrtales > Myrtaceae > Eucalyptus > Eucalyptus brandiana. The sequence goes on along the minus strand of CM024672.1, from coordinate 20,064,663 downwards.
GAAACCTTAACCTCAAATTGTTTTAGCGGGTATAAGGAAAAATCTTTTGTCCTTTCCCCCTTCACGAAGTGCCTTGAGTTGTAGTTGAAGCAGGGCTCACCTGGACATAGAAAAATGTCTTGATTTGAGCAAAAGACCCATAATGCTATTCCCTCGAATGGGTGCTATTTTTTTTTATCCTATATGATTGAAGTGACTCACTGATGGAAATTAGCTTGTTCACAAACACCTTCTCTTTGATGGCCAATTTTCAGACCACGTGGTAGCGAAAGTTAGATCTATCTAAAATCTACAGGAAGGAAGTTGAAAAGAATGCTCAAGTGTAAGTTGCGGTTCACGAATAACTTTTTCTGTGTTTTTGCTTTGGCAGATCCATGTGGAAATTTTCATGGGATATAATGAGGGTCAATCAAATCTATGTAGAGTTCTCAATTCCCGGTTAATGATTAGGTCAATTGTCTTTCGCATAGAGATGCTTATCTCACATGCAAAAATACTCTCTTGCGGCTATTCTACGGTTATAGGCTTGATGTTCCAGCGTTTCCAACTCGTGTGGCCTTACAAATTACAACCTTGAGTTAGCCTTCACTCACATTGACACAAGAAGTCTAGAGAAGGCAAACATCATTCAAAGAAGGATTCCATTTCTTCAATCTGTCTCGAGTTGGCAGCATATTCAAAATAATAAACTGTGTTTTCAAATGTTTGAAGTGAACCGGACCAGCTTATGCCTAGGCACTTTAACAGGTGATGATCGAACTTTACCCCCGCATATCAACAGTAAATTTTCCGGTATGAGGAAGGTATCCAAACAATACTATGATACTGCTCAACATTTGGCTGCATTCCACATGATGCATTTTGAATAAGAAGTAGGTCCTCATACCTAGCAGAAGGCCAATTACATTACATTCTTTTGCAGTACAGTAGACTATCTGGATATAATCTATTACGAATATATTAGGTAATTAACAACTTTACAAAAAAAAAAAAAAAAAAATCAATATATAGCATGTTCTTCTCATCAGATGAGGGGCTTATAGCTATAAAATCATTTTAAGTCCAGTGAAATATTTTCAAAACAGAACATGTTCATCTGAAGTGGAGGATTCAAAAGTGTTTAACAAAGGATGAAAATGGTCTGACCATGACCATTCATTACCTACTTCTTCCAAGAAATGAGGTGAAAATCACTCCAGTCACTAGCAATGTATTCAACTTTGGATAAAAAAAAAAAAGGAACAGATCAACGTAAGCACAAAATCTTGTATCCAGATGAGAGAGCAGGAATGTAACCACTCAGATATTTAAAAAATAAATAAATCATATTACGTATCCAGCAAGAAAGAGAAAACCAATCTGGAATAGAAAGGAAGGGTCATTCTGAAATCATCAAGAATACAAGTAAAAATGTTCATCATGATTATCCTGTGCAAATCAAGGGGAAAAGGACAAGAGAAATGAGCAGAGGAGCAACGAAGCCCATTGCAGACTCCGTCTCACCTCTCTCAACCTAAAGAAGACGAACTCCCAATTCCAACAATTTGAAGGACTAGATCTTAAGTAGCAAAGGAGCTCAGAGGTTGCGGACCAATCATAGAATCCCATCGCAGCATCCAAGAACCACGGATCATCTACATCAAAATAGATTAGCCAGAGAATGACATATCTAGTTGGAGAGAGAGAGAGAGAGTACGAACACAACATGGATGCAGATTAAGGCTAATTAGAGCTGTGTGAAATCGGAAGAATCAAATGTATAGAAGATGAGAGAAAGTATGATCATTCACCTCAGCGAATCCAGGTAGAGATCAGCCAAGAAGCTTCGACTCAGTCGCCTCGACGTGGATCAAAGGCTGTAGACTACACTGAGATCGTTCTTTTGCCGCTATGATGAGTTAACAAGAGAGCTAAGCAGCTAAGGAGAAGGAGATGATAAAGTTTGGCATATTGTCAACGAAAGTTTTAATTTTTCATATGTCAACTAAAACATCGCTGTCAACCAAAGTCGTACTTTTTCATATGTCAACTGAAACATCGCTCTCTCTCTCTCTCTCTCTCTCTCTCTCTCATGAATTGTCAATTGTTTTTGTGTCCCTTGGGGGTGCAGTGGGATATCGCCCTGTAAAACAGAATCACGAAACACGAGAAGGGCAAAAGAAAAAGCATGTTGGGACTTTTATTTTTTTTACAAATAATTTATAAATTTTAACTTAATATACAGTATAATTCATGAATTTTTAATTTATTCAATATGATCTTAAAATCTTTACCCAATATATAATGTGATCCCTTAATGTTTAATTTGCTTAATGTAATCCTTAAACTTTTAATATATATTTAATTTAGTTTTTGGATTATATGAAAATTTCAATGTCGTCAGTCATCTTAAATTAATGAAATAACTACTTTGCACATTTTGATGTGGTTCAGGAACTATATTGAATATGTATGAAAAGTCTATGAATCACATTAAATAAATTAAAAGTTCATAAATCACATTGAATATTAAAGTAAAGTTCAAGAACCGCATTACACAAATTAAAAATTCACGAACTATAAAGTTCATATTGTGGCATTATCCCTCTATTATTTGCCTTGTCACAACATTTTCATGGTCAAAGATAGGTACACACTAAACTAAACCACATTGCACAATTCGCAAGTTCTCTTTTTCTTTCTTCGACCAAAAAAAAAAAAAAAGTTCTCTTTTTCTTTCTTTTTTACCTTATTCGTTAGAGTGTCTCCTACTAAAACACGATGACAACGCCCCAAAGGAGACAAGAGGATTTGGTTCTCTTCTTGAAATTCATGTGATTCAATGAAAAGAAAAGATGAAAAAAAAAAAAAAATACTAGAGAATCTTAAGTGCTTTTGAAACACTCTATAAGCAAGAATTGAGTGGGCTTGAATCTTGTGAGCCTAGCTCGCATCTACCGAGATCATGTGAGTCTCATGTGAGATCTATTTCATCTAGTAGTGGATGTAAATTGAGCTCACATGCAATGAGCTAGCTACAATTTTTTCACTTGTTTCTATTCGCTCAAGTCATATGCTATGTATGAAATTATCATTATTCTAGCAAGAGAAGGAAAAAAAAAGTCATATTGTTTAACATAAGGTGCTTCATTTAAGTGGATAAGAGATTCATATACGAAGAACATTGAGTTGTTGATAGTTTAGGGAAAAATTCATCACATTTGGTTATAAGTATATGATCAAAGTTGATATGTGCAATCATCACATTTGAGGATATATGGAATCTATCCTTTTCCAAGCTAATAAATAATTTCTATAATTTTAGGCCACTGTTGAATTGATCTTTCCTTAAATTCATTCTATTTTGGAGAAATGAACTAGGAAACAGTTTCTCCTCTGTGCATGCATTATTAATATGGATTTGTGTCCGTCTCATTACAAATAAATCATCTGAGAAAACTATGTAAATTAGCAAAGCTAAGTACACAAAAATCATGTGATTTTTTAGTATATGTGCTTCTCAATGTAATTGAAAATGATTCATGAACTAGATAAGTCAAATAGGAATTTAGTTTGACAGAGAAACACGAATCCCAAAGTGAGAGCAAAGATCGAGGCTTGCAAGTGAGGAGGACAGAGGTATAGATCGGCATTCTCTGCTAAACCATTGAACTCGAAATTAAGCATTCGAATGATCTCCGAGCTCTCGTTGTTGACGGTTGTCTGCAGCTTCTTATCGCATGGAACCTATCATGCTATGCGCAATTCAAATGTCGAGTAATTTTAAATCACTGACATATAGCGGTTACTACGCTTTCATACTACTGATCTACCCCGAAATTGTTGCTGGTTTCAAATCACTAACTTGTTCAAGAATGAAAGAGTGGTGGACACTCCGTGTGGGGCAACGAAATGTGATGTTGTTGCAACTGGAATTGATCAGCGGGAGACGTTGTTTAGGAGGTGTTCTCTCCGGCTTTGTAATGTGATTTTGGTTCCTGAAAAATGAATTTGTGATGCCAGGAACAAAATGAATAGGAATCTTTTTATCGATATAAATCAATATGAAAAAAATCTTGTTTTAACGAGATTAAAAGAAAGTATTGTGACATTATCTTCTTCTTTGCTCATTAGAATTAGTAGTGTTTATCGAACAGGATGAAAAGATTGTTCTTTTCATTATGGGCCCCAAACATTATGAATTGAAAATGGATATCTAACATAGGGTGCTTACTGACATGAATTATAAGCCATTTCTCCATAATAATTAGAATCTCTAATACTTAACATAACCAAAAAGTCCCTTCCAGATAGAAATGCCCAAAAACACACCAGATGGCAACATTAGTCAAAACCAATCTCTCCCTCAAGTGTGTTTATATGCCAAACTCTTAGATTCTTGAAGCTTGATCAATTTGGCAATTTTTGCAATTTGAAACACTTTGTAATGTCAAGTATTTCCAACGATTCTGGACTCCCTTGAATCTCTGACAGATTAGTACAATCATTTAGATTAATTTTCTTGAGCTTCTTCAAGTTAGCCAGATCAACCAACTCTGCCAATGATGGAAGTGTCGAGAACTTTAATGTTCTCAAGTTCTCCAAACCTTCAAGGCCTTGAATCTCTATTAGCTCATCACAATCAAGAATTTCCAAATCTGAAAATGCTTTCAAATTCGAAAGATCATTTGTCATTTTTAATCTCTTGCAAAATTTGATACCTAAGTATGACAAATTTGTCGGGAACCTTGGTAGGCATTGCAAATTAGGGCACCGAAGCTGGAGTTGCTTTAGCTGAGAAAGGAGAACAAGATCAGAAGATTGGCTAGTAATACGAGAAGTATACAAATCCAAGAACTTGAGCATGCGTAATCTTCCAATCCACTATTGACTTGGAGACTCTTCAAGTTTAGAAGGACCACTACAAAAAACTGGGAAAATTGTCCAAAAAGTCCTAAACCTATTACAGTTTTGTCAATTGAGTCCTAAATCTTTTAACTTTGCCGATTGAGTCCTAAACCTTTTCACTTCTTGCCAATTCAATCCATCTAGCAAATTTTGACCGGAAAATGCTGACGTGGATGATGGCGGTGCCACATAGGACTGTCGGCGCTGACGTGGATAACTTTTAATATTTTTTGAATTTTTTTGAATTATTTTTTTCCTTTTTTTTCCTTTTTTTGTTTTTGGCTTTTTCCGATGGTCGGCCACCAGCCACAGGCGACGGCCAACCACCGGCCATAGCCGGCCGGGCGATGACGACCCCCGGCGAGAGCCGACCTCGCTAGATCTGGCGAGGCGAGCCCTCGCCGGGGGTCGCCCTCACCCAAGTGAGCGTCGGCCTCACCCCTAGCCAAGCGGGCGACAACAGGCCACAGGCCATAGGCCAACGCCCGGCCGGCCAGGGGCGAGGGCCGGCCTCGCCAGATCTGGTCTGGGTGAGCCTCGGCAAGGGCTCCCCTCACCAAATCTGGCAAGGCCGGCCCTTGCCCTTGGCCGGGCAGGTGATGGCCCCGACGCTCGCCTGGGCGAGGCCGACTCCCGATGAGGGCTCCCCTCGCCAGATCTGGTGAGGCTGACCCTTGCCCCTGGCCAGGTAGGCGATGGCCCCGATGCTCACCTGGGTGAGGCCGACCCTCGATGAGGGCTCCCCTCGCCCATTTGGCGAGGCCGGCCCTCGCCGAGGCTCGCCCTCGCCTAGGCGAGCGTCGCCCTTGGCCGGCCGGGCGTCGGCCTGGCCACCACGAGGCCGATGCTCGCCTGGGCGAGGGCGACCCCCGGCGAGGGCTCCCCTTGCTAGATCTAGTGAGGTCGGCTCTCGCTGGAGCCAGGGCGCCCTTACCGAGGGTCACCATTGCCCGCCCGGGCCTCACCTGTGGTGGGCAAGGCTAGCCGGTCGGCTGTGGCCGGTGGCCAGCTGTCACTTGTGGCCGGTGGCCGGCCACCAAAAAAAGCCAAAAGAAAAAAAAAAGGAAAAGCAGAAAAAAAATTAAAATATTATTAAAAATTGTCCATGTTAGCGCGGCAGATCTACGTGACACCACCAGTGTTCACGTCAGCATTTTTTAGCCAAAATTGGCTGGATGGACTGAATTGGCAATAAGTAAAAATGTTTAGGACTCAATTGGCAAAGTTAAAAGGTTTACGACTCAATTGGCAAAACTACAATAGGTTTAGGACTTTTTGGACAATTCTCTCCAAAAAACTTGCAACTGCAAAGTTCTCAAAGTTAATAGATTTGAGAGCTCGGGCATCATCTCCATTGAGGATGTATAAAAGTGCAGAGTGATAAGACTTTCTCGAAGTTGAGGCACTACTGAAATTCTAGTGCCTTTCAATACCAAGATTCTTAGAAATCATAACTTCCCAATATTACCAGGAATTTCTCCTCCAAAACATGGACCCCCTACCTCAAATTCTTCATGTTCCCAATTGAATTAGGTAACTCCTCAATTCTAGATCACGATAGATCAAACTCAATCAGTGAATTGGAACTTTCAATCGACTTGGGCAGTTGAGTAAGACAGATCTCTACTAATGAAAGCTTTGCTACTGATGCTATGCAACCAACCAAGCTGAATCTATTCAGTTGATGTGCAATTGTCCAAGCTAAGAATTTCCAATTTCTTCATTCTTCTCCATTCAAGAATCTCTTCTATTGATGTACAGTCAAGAAGAAGTTCTATTAAAGATTCTAGTGCCCCCATCTCCTCTGGTAGCTTTTGAAGACTATGATAATACTTCAAGTTGGAGAAGACTAACTTCTTAAGGTGACTGATGGATGGATCAATTTGAACCAAACTCTCACATCCTTCGAGAGTCAGTCGCTCTAAATTCTCATGAAAACAAAAATCTGGAGTTTGATGTAACTTCTAGCATTCGGTCAGATTTGGGACCTTCAAATTCTTAGCCAACTGAAAAGAAGATAACACATTGCTCTTAAGATAAAATATCGATAACCTACAACAAAAGAACTCACATTGATTTGATCTAAAATCGTACCTTGCCATTCCATTTTTCTGTGATTTTACTCATTGAGAGATCAAGGATTACTAGCTTCCTCAGGGAGATATCTATCAGCTTAAAAACCAAAGGAAAGTAATTCCATAAAAGCCATCTCAACTCTGGAAGGATAAGTGGGCCAAATGTGTTTTGAACAAAATTCAAGCACTAGTAAAATAGGAAACAACCCACTTGAGTAAGGCGAGACTTTGTCTTTCCATTGAAGTCTTTGCTATCCACTTGAAGGAACCTTAAATTCAAAAGCCTTGCAAGGCCTTCTTTAATCAAGGAGTATTTAGATAGTTCATCAAGCTTGAGACATATTGCATCTATACTATCAATTCCATGAACATCACCTCCTATGTAGCAAAATGACAAAAAAGAAAATGACAGTTAGAAAAAAACATGATTTACCTAGTTGATCTTCTTCAAGGGGAAAACAATTCTATCTATCTCCTAATATTGAAAACCATTGATAAACCACATATGGAAGTGCATTTTAGAGACCAATCTCCTTAAAATGGAATGAAGCTTTACAATTTACCCCCATTTTCTCCATAATCTCTGATGCTTGCGCATGAGTCAAGTGAGGAGGACCAATGTCAAGATCTCCATTCTCACCCAAACCATTGAATTAAGCATGCGAATGATGACTCAGCTCTCATTTGTCAACAAATTTCAGCTTCATATAATCTAATAAAATGCCAGTACATATGTAGCTTTGGCAATTTAAAAGCTTAAAACACATGGAGTACTAGTGGAAATAAACATCGCAATAAATGGTACCCAGTATCTTTTACAATAGTTTGTATTTGCAAGCTCATACAGTTCTCTGACCATTCTTGCTCCATCAAGAGGATCAGCCTCTGCTCATGTTCTTCAGAGTTAGAAAGCAGGGAGAACCCATCTAATATGCGCGTAACCATCTTTTGTTCTTTCCCACTTCAATGGGACCACCTAACGTAAAATAAATAACTGAAAACTGATCAAACAAAAAATAGCATGAGTGAATTGTAAAACAGACTATGCAGGTTCTGCTATGACCATAGATTTTCAAGTCTTTTAATCATCATAGGTACGAAACATCTACATGTCAAGGGACAAGCAAATGACATATAAAGATAATATCTTTAAGTTTGGCAGCAAAAAGAGATCTAAATCTTGAGAAATCATATGTTGAAGGTACTGCAACAAAACAACCAGATTCTGAGACACTGTAATATGATGACCAAACCATTCTTAGGATGAGAGGTGAAATGAAGCTAAGGGCCCTTTCACGCTTAGACTAAAACAGCAAATCACAAGGAAGGTGAACTGGATGAAACTTGTCCTAAGTGGTACCCTAGTTTGCAAAAATTTCTATATCTAAGAAGATTTGTCAAAAAAAAAAAAAAAAAAAATTCACATTTAGAACAGTGCCACTGCAACTATAAATGCATGTTTGTTCTTCCAAATTCTAGAAGAAAAAGCTGGAAAAAAAAAGAAAATAAAAACCAGTACTCCAATTGAAATACTTAACTTTGTTGTCTAGCCACGACATGATTGAGTTCCTTTTTCAACAATAATTCAAAAAGAGAGCTGCATTTGCAAGGAAGATCTGTCACAGGGATAAAATCATACTACCTAGCAAGAACATCCGCCTTTATGTCATTTGAAACTTCTTACACAAGTAGCACACACATAGGTCCAGAACCATGAATTGAAGGGTCCAAATTTGGCCATGGAGATAAAGCTAATTCAATATGAAAACGATACTTCCATACAAATACTATCATCAAGAAATTGCATCATTGAAACATCGCATCTTTTCTGACAATAGAACAGGGGTCAAATCTGTTACTGAGAGAATCCAGCTTCCCAGAGGTCTACTTTTTAAACTTCCTTTGAATTTTTTACCTCCTTAGTTATCATTAAAACAAGAAAAATATTTCCTTTGCATCTCTTTCATGTGACAGATAGCTTTCTTTGTTCCTAAAGAAATTACCACTAATTCCCTTCTTTTGTTTGATGAAGAGGTTCATTTATATACAATTATCTTATTATGGCATGATAATTTTAGTACTTAGAGTATGAATCATTCTAGCGATCCCTCCTATAGGAAAATATCCAAGTTTACAACCCAAAATATCAACAGCTGTTTGATCTTCCAAGGAACTTGTGAGAGTCAAATTTATTTTAACAGGGTTGACTTCAAGCCCCAAAACTGCCTGTCAAAACAGAAAAATAAATCTGTCCAGAAATAATTCAATGTCACTTGTGCATAAGATCATTTGCTTCTTAGCAGAAGTTGATAAAATAGGTTGTCCCATAGAACTCTCACATAATTTAAAACCATTCACAAATTAAAGTCTTCTCAGTATTACTAATATCGCTGTCTATTAAATTCAACCAAGTTGCTTTTCATCTCATTGATTTCCACACTATCACTCAGTCATAGATCACAGTCCTGTAAAAGTTAAGAGCAGAAGAGAGGAGGAGAACTCGATTCAAAATGTCAGTTACTAGTCTACAATCAACATGTTGTCCACAGCAAACAAGAGGGATGTGCTACCATTCTGATCAGAATAAATAAAAAGCATACAAATTGCTATTCCAAATATAGAGGCCGTTAATTTACAGTGATGGAGAAGTACCACTTCATAAGGCACCTGCTGCTTTGCAACCCTGCACTTGTAAGCACCAATGTTTATACTGCCATGCATCCATTAGTTAGCTCCTTCGCTTTGGGCTTGCAGTGAGGAGGATAAAGATCAAAGTCTCCATTATCAGCCAAACTAAGGAGCTTAGAAGCATGCAAAAGTCATGGAGCTCTCATTTTCAAACAATTGAGCTTTTTATCCAATAAAACCTGCCATAATCTGCAGAACATATGTAGCACTATAACTTGCAAGCTTAAAACACATTAGGTATTAGCGGAAACGAACACTTCAATAAATGTTACTCACATGTACAGGAGTACTTTCCACAGTAGTTTGTACTTGCAAGCTCATACAGTTCTATGATACTTTTGCCTCCATAAGTAGAATCAGGCTCGGCTTCTGGTTCTTTGGAATTGTGGGAGAATCCATCCGATACATGTGTATCTAAGATAATTTAACTCAAAACTGATGAAACAAAAATAGCATGAGTGAACTCAGAAACTGACTATGCAAGTACCAGTATGCCCAGGGATTTTGTCAAGTCCTCTACTCTTCATGTGTGTGAGACACATGCATGCCCAAGGACAAGCAAATGACTAAAAAAGATATCTTCCAGATTCAGCAGGGAAAGGAGAATCTAAATCTTGAGAAATCAATTTGAAAGAAGCTGAACGCACTGAAAGAAAAGAGCTAGATCCTGAGACACTGTCAATTGATGAACATGCCATTCTAATGGTGAAAGGTGAACTGGCAGAAAGTTATGCTAAGTGCCATTTCATGCTTAGATTTAAACAGCATATCAAGTGAAAGGCAAACTCGAAAAAACTTATCCAAAGTGCTATCATATCGTGAAACAATTTCTATATCAAAAAAGATTGATCAGTAATCACCGGATTAGAATAGTCACACGGCCTCTTTTCTGACCTAAACACGGAGGTCTAATCTGTTACTGAAATAATAGGCGTATAAGAAAATCTAGCTTCCCAGAGGTCTAATTTTCAAATTTTCTTTGAATTATTTTCAATAAAATCAGACTTAGATCATATTCGAATTCATAACCAAATCTATACAACATCAAATAATAAAATGTACAAAAATCTCAATATTCTCACCAGGCCATCTCTGCACTTTCAGTTGATCTGCTTTACCAATTATGTTGATCCATCAACTAAGTTGGGAGTGGCAGCATTTCCTTCACGGATCCTTTTGGTCAGATCTGAAAGAAGAGCATATTTGTTGCTTTCGTAACAAGCAGTCATAAATGCAGCTAATGTTACACGATCCACTCTGGTTTCCTTGTCAGTTAATTTATGGAAGAACAGTGCCGCCATTCCCACTTTTTTCTCACTGCAAAGCTTCCTCACTAATGTATTCACAGTTCGGATCCAGAGTTTATTTTCTAATCTCTCCAAAATTAGCAATGCATTAGCAGATTCATTTTTTTTGCAGTATTCATAGGCCAACGTCAGTCGAGTAACCTCACATGGGGTAAGTCCCTTGTCTAGCATCGAGTCGTATAGTCGACGAGCCTCCTTCAACCTGGACTCTTTGCAAAGTCCGCTGATCAAAGCACAGTAAGTGATACTGTCAGGAAGACATCCATGGTCACTCATCCTGTGGAAAAATTTTATTGCCAAGTTGGCATTCCCATCCCGACAGAATCCACCAATCATGGATGTGTAGGTTTTTTTGGTAGGAACTAACCCGAGCCTGATTGCTTCTTCAAAAATCTTTTCGCTTTCTTTCATTCTCTTTTGCTTACATAAGGCAGAAATCATTATGGTGTATATGTGTATATCAGGTTGCACAGCAAGTTTAATCATCCTGCTCAGAAGTGCTAGGGCTTGCTCAACGCTGGCCCTCTTGCACTGCTCGTTTATGAGTATACTATATGTGAACAGATCAGCTTCCAGTCCACTTCGGAAACATTTTTTCAGCATTTTACAAGCCTCTTCAAACCTACCCCTCTTACAAAGACCATCAATAAGCGCATTGTACGTACAGATGTTAGGACTGAAGCCCGCATCTGTCATTATGCCCATCAACTCATATGCTCTTTCAAAATTCCCACCTTTACAATGGCCATCAATGAGAGTCGTGTATGTATTGGTGTTAGGAATCAATCCTTGTTCTTGCATTCTGCCAAATAACATCTCTGCACGGTTCATCTTGTTTTCTCTGCAATAGCCACTAATCATGGCAGTGTACGTAAGCACGTTCGGTTTATAATTTTCACTCCGGACTAGCTTAAGGAAGAGTCTAAATGCCTTATCACTCCAACCCTTCTTGCAGAGACCATCAATTAATGCCGTATGAGTATACACATTTGGCTTCCAACCCTTTCGAACCATTTCCTCCAGGAGCTCAAATCCTTGCTTGATGCTGCCTTTCTTGCATAACCCATTGATCAGTGAGGTATAATTTAACACATTCGGTGCCAAACCCATATCAGCCATCTTCCGAAAATACCAGATAGCTCGAGTCACAAACCCCCTCTCACAAAACGAGTTGGTGATCAAGGTAAGAGTAGCATTATCAATAACGAAATCTCTATCAATCAGTTTTCTCAACCAAGCGTCTGCCTCCAGAATACTCCCCATTCGACAGTAAGCAACAACCATCAGCTTGTAACTATTAGGATCAGGACAAACCCCTCGCTCAGACAAATAATCAAACACATTCTGTGCATAGTCAAGAAAACCCCTTCCAATGGCAACCGCCATGACGAAATTCATCAAGCGCGTAGTGGGCACCAGACCCTGATTCTGCATTTCAAGCGCCATATCAATCGCCTCCTTCAACCTCCCAATCTCAGCAAAGCTTTTGACCATACACTGCATCACCTCATTGGCCCTCTCCGAGTTACCATTCCCGATCAACGACGCGGCACAGACTATATAAAGCCGCATAAAGTGCCGAAATTTATCATATCCAATAGCCCAGTAGAAGAAACTCAACGCCACCATCGAACCAGCCTCATTGGCCAGGGAGGCGACGACGGTAATGGCCTGTTCATGAGTCAAAGTCTCACAATTTACGTTCAGACAGAGGCGCGGAGGCGATGCTCTCACGTGGGCATGCTTGTAGTAAGCATCGCGCACCATCGAGCAGATCGATGCGACGACGGAATGAGGCTGGCAGGACGGTGAAGAGTCGGGTTGCGGCGATGGATAGTTACCAGAGGAGGAGTGACAGAGTGGTCGGAGAGTGGGTCGTGGGTGAAGGAGGGAGTAGGCGCTCGAAGTCGGCGAGAGTGTCTGCGAGAGTCGCACGGGTCGGAGAAAGTTGAGGGAAACCATGAAAGATTCGACGACAGATGACGGAGGATTTGACGATGGCGGTCTTGAGTTGCGGAAGAAGAAGATGATGAAAAGAATCGGTTCGAGTTGAATAGAGGTTACGATGAACTCATGATGCTTGCCTCCGGACTGTTTTTTAGTTTTAGTAGGTAGTTATGCTTATGGACATGTTACTCTGAATCGGGGAAAAATCTCAAAAGGAGCTATAATATAAATATATTGCACGATGATCAATTCAATGTTGAAGTAATTTTACCAATTTACTAATGTACTCCCTTTTATCAATTTTAGCCATAAGGGTTATGTTGGCAAATTACTTTTAAAAAAATGGACTAAAAACTAGCAAAATTAAAATATTTAAAATTGAATTCATCGTTGCACGGTAGAATAAGGATTTCTCAATAATTTACTTCTCTGAATTCTCTATTGCATATCAACAAAGCTTATTGTGAAGGATGAGAGGGCAAAAGGTTCTAAACTCGAAACAATTTTAGCTTTGGACCGAAGGCTTGATCACATATTCTAATAATTGGTAAAATCAATATACTTTTTTATAATAGATAATATAATAAAGATGTTTTAGTAGAAAATTCAAAGTCAAATTAACCATTTGTTATCTAACAATGGTTTTAATTCATCTTTGTTTACCAATTCCCATCGTAAATCTATCTGGACTCAAGTGGTTCGTCGAAAAGATTTTAAAATTACACAATGAATACACTTGGAGGAACCACAAGAGTCTTCCATCCCTTGTCAATAATTTGAATAGTATTGTCGCCTCAAATCTAGATTTTGTTGTGGCAATCTACTCCAAATATTATAACTTTTAATACGTTAACCATTTTTGTAATTTGGTAATCAATGCTTCCAAAATGTCACATATCGTGGAATGAAAAACACAAATTTAAACCAAAACTTTTCTGCATGAGTATAACATAAAAAGTATCGCCACTGGATCAAATTGCATGAAAGAGCACTAGTCAGAAACTTAAATTATTTTCCAATAAAAATGAAAATCACAAATCTGGAGTACCAACTGTCGACTACCTGCCGTTTAACTGCCTTTCAAATTCCACCGCCATTTTCTCACATTTAAAAGCACTTCTGGCCCGACTTTCTTCACATCCCTCTCTCACTCCATCTCAATCGATCGCTCTCTCCTCCCCACAACACTTTCTCACGCTCTCGTCTCCCTTTTTCGGTCCTCTCTCGTCGTCATCCCGAAGCAAGACTTCCCCCGTAAGTCTTGACTCTCTCGTTTCAGATTGCTGTTGGAATTGGTGTGGCTTTATCCTTTTCCTTGTAATTCTCCTTCACTCCGGTAACCTTCTGATCCCTTCCGATTGCTTCATAAACATTCATCGTCAATTCCTTGGCTGTTGTTGATCGGGGCCAAAAGAATCGAGTTCCTGTTCGTGTTTATTGTCGTCATCTGATAACGAGGCCAAGATCATGACGTGGCCATGCTTTATGAAGTCAGCCGTTTCCTTTTGTATCATATTTTCTGTCTTGTTCAGTGAACTCCGAAATATTGTGTGGACATGGCATTCCTCACTGAATATCTCTTGTTGTTATCTTCTCGATCCAGACTTTGTTCAAGTGAACATCCTTTATGGAGATTCTTGGCAATGCTACTTTCTTGATTCTGGTGAGGAAACATCTTGATACTTTTCTTTTTCCTTCACCTGCTCAAATTTTCATCTCCTTTCGCCTCAAGTAAATTTTTGCGTGTTGATCTGATTCTTATAGGTAAAATCGAAAAGTTTGTGGAATGGTACATTTGTCTGTTGGTGTCTGCATCAAGAGAGCCTTATTGTATGCTCTTGCTGCTGGGCATGTATTGACAATGCCATTAAAAATGCGTAAGGCCTTAACCTTCTCCTCATAATTCTCTTCCACTCCAGTAATTTTGAAATCCCTACCAATTGCTTCATAGGTTTTTATTTTATGGGTATTAATCATCGTAGCTGTTGATAATTGGGGGCATAAGAACCAAGTTCTGGTATGTGTTCATCATCATCATCTAGCAATGAGCACAGGATCATGACAAGGCCATGTTTTAAGTAATCATCTGTTTCCTTTCATGTATTTTCAATCTAGTTCAATGAACTCTGAGATATTGTGTGAACATGGCATTTTGCTTATGTAATCATCTGTATCTTTTGTATTGTATTTTCAATCTTGCTCATTAAACTCTGAGATATTGTATGAAGATGGAACTTTTTGCTGAATATTTATTGTTCGTATCTTTTTGGTCCAGACACTGTTCAAGTGAACATCTCTTATTAGAGATTCTTGGCAATGCACTTTCTTGATGCTAAGTGAGGAAACATTAAGATGCTTTTCTTTTCCTTCATCTGCTCAAATTTTCATCATTTTTTGCCTCAAGTAAGTTTTCACGTGTTGATCTGATTCTTAAGGGTGGAATCGATAAGTTTCTGAAAGTGGTCAACATTCTGTATCAAGAGGGCCCCAATGTTTTTGCTGCTGGGCAAGCATTGATGATCTGTTAAAAAAGTGTAAGGCCTTAATCTTCTACTCCTTCTCTTTGACTCCAGTAATGTTGAAATCCCTACCAACTGCTTCATTAGTTTTTTTTTTCTTGGATGGCTGTTGATAACTGGGGCCAAAAGAATCAAGTTCCAATTCGTTTTTATCATCGTCATCTGGCAACATGCACAAGATCATTGATAAGGCCATGCTTTCTGTAATCATCTTTTTCCCTTAGTATTGTATTTTCAGTCTTTTTAAATGAACTGTGAAATATTTTGTGAACATGACATTTTTCACAAAATATTTTTTCTTCGTTTCTTTTCGGTTCAGACTTTGTTCAAACGATCTTTCATGGGAGAATCTTGGCAATGCCACTTTCTTGATGCTGGCGAGCGAACACTGTGATACTTTTCTTTTCCTTGAACTTCTCAAATTTTCATCCCCTTTCGCCTCAAGTCAGTTTTTGCGTGTTCATCTGATTCCTGTAGGTAGAATGAGAAAGTTTGTGGAAGTGGTCAACAGTTTTTTGTTGATGACTGTATCAAGGGGGCCTTATTCTATGTTCTTGCTGCTGGGATTCACTGACTATGCTGTTAAAATTGTCTTCCGTGACATCACAGATGTAAGCAAATGACACGCCTCGTTCTTGGTAATTCTCGTACTCTCGTAGGAGAATTCTTTTTTTTTTTCCTTTTTTGGATCTGAGAGAGAACTTATTTTGACTGCTGGATTCCCTTGTCATTATCGATTTCTCCGAATCTCAGCATATTAGGCTTGGGATATGTGCAAATGGAGCGATTCCAGAACAGTAAGTACTGGAGGAAGATCGGCAATTACAAATCATAGAAGTGTTTCATCTCCTCGTGTCTTTTGAGTCAAGATTTGCTTGGTGAAATATCCCAGAATCAAGTACAGTGCTCTCTGTAAGTAGAATCTTCTTTTACGTCTTCTTCTTTATGGAGGACCATTATTACGTCTTGCATATTGCACCAAAACTTGTTGACTTGTTCATAAAAATGAATTAATTTGTCAAAGCTGCTCGCATCAGCATGTAGATGAATGTTTGGAGTGAACCCTGGTGTTGGGATTCTCGAACAGTAGTTATCAAATCATGTGGGACAAGCACATTGCTGTTTCAGACTGCTTATAGGATCAAATAAGCATTACTCGAAATTATTGTGTGACTTCTACCAGAAGTCAAGGTGGCTTGATCTATTTCTACGTATGATGCTTTTCAATATGTTTCCATTCCTGAAGACACAGTGAGCCACTAAACCAGATACACAGCTGGTCTGGTACCCGGTACCAGACTCATTCAAAGTATATGACAACTACACAAACAGCCAAGACGTGGCTCAGGATGGTAACTCTGTTGTGAAGGACTGAGGAAGAAGAAGTGAAACAACTTGAGCTGAAGTAAATCATGGATTTATGAAGGAGATCAGATCAAGTCATGACTGGAAGGCTTGTCATTTTGGAGTCGTCTCTGGACCTAACAAACGGAGCATGTCCCTCTGGCCAATTGACTGACCTGGTTTCAAGTGAACTCATTTTGAAGCTTCAACAGCAAGCTTTTGTTTAGTTTATTTCCGAACATAGTGGGGTCTATCTTGAGTATCTTTAAGTGGGTAGAACAGTTGTATTCTGTTGGAGATTGCTGAAACATCTGTGAAAATGGCTTGCTATTGTCTATTGAAAGACAATTACTTGTACGGGTTATGAATTCAAGATGTACTGGAGTATTTGGCTCCTAATCAACCAAACTGTAAAATTTGTTTGAGATAATAGTGGATTTAAACTCCCGACAAGTCTCGGGGAGTGGACGTAGGCACTAAGTTTGGTCCGAACCACTATAAATCAATTGAGCAAATTCTTTATCCCTTTCTCCTATAATTTGATTTACTTCACTCGTTCATATACTTGTGCTCAGTCTTGCATATCATTTCAATGTAGCTGTTGACGCCTAAATTTTGATTAGGTTTTTTTTAATAAAGAGGTCGCGACAGTAATTACTTTAGTGTTTCCTTGTATAGTTTGGGAGAGAAGTCCTGAGTTTTAGCTAGAAGGAAAAAACCGATGTCAGCTTAGTTATTCGATAATTCAATTGCTTCTTGTTTTCTTTGCACCATTATTAGACAAGCCGGTAGCTTGTCTCCCAGTTTTAACATCTAAGAGCAGACGTTTCAATAGAATTCTGAGAACAGAGGATGCCTGCTGTTTTTGATGTTGGTGGTAAACATAGGACAAACTCCAAATCAAGAACTTGGGAAATGGTCTAAGGATTTCTTCTTCTGATCTTACTTTTTTTCCTTTATACATAAGTTATCGTAGTTTGTTCAACATATTTTTGTCATACTAATCCGGCTTTGTGCTTCTGGATCGATTCATCATTATTTTAATTTGGCACGTAGATCCATTGTGGACCAAGAAGATCTTTCTCCTTCCGAGATGATCAATTGATAATGGTCGCTTTAGCCAAGGAAGATATATTTCTGTCCGTACAATAAGGGCGTGAGAGAATAAGAAATGCAACCCAACGGTTCTGGGATTCTGCTTGTGCCATACCTCATAAGGAGCTCTAGGGCTGCTTTGGGGTGATGAAATCTACAGCGAAAATACACTCATGAACTTCTATTTTTAGTAATACCCTGCTTCTGCCATGCTTATGAATTCCTACCATGATCAACTTCTGTTTCCTTCATTTCTGCATCAGACTACATGCCTAGTTTTTCTCTGACGAATGTGGTAGTCCAATCTTAAACACATGAGACATCCTTCAAAATAAAAGAACGAGCTCATTCAATGCTAAAAAAGGGATGAGGACGATAGAACCTAAATGTAATTAATCCAAGCACAGTTTCATCCCTCTTCTAATTTCTATTATTGGCATGAATCCAGTTATAAAAACGATGACATCAATAAGCCAGCTGAACAACCTTATATAATGATCTTTGCACAAAGAAAAATCACAATGCAGACACCAGCAAGACCTTCACCCAATACCAGCATGGCCAAATAGCAAATAGCAGACCAACGATCTCACATGATTTTTAACTCAGAGAGTCCTCTACCTAATTCATACTAATCAAAGTCCAGCACCTGTGAATACTAGTTGCTTGAAAATTTTTGCCAAAAACCGTTGACCCTTCTGGAGTTTGTCTTGTTCAAACATTCTGAGCCCAGCAGTGACGAACTTGCACATTAGCAAGAAAGATGATCTCCTTGCCATCAATGACAGATTTGCTGAATGGATTCACTGGATTATCAGGATCTCCATCTGCCAGTATTTGGCTCAGACAGTTAGGGAAAGAGTCTGCAGACGAACCATACCTTTTCACAACAAAAAACCAAATGGTCAGAGAAGAGGGTAAAAAAGTCCATTTCATGTTTATCCCGTGAAAGCAGCTAAAGCAAATGTAGTTATGAGCTCTTTACGATTTACTTAACAAACATGGACAGGAACGTTGTTTTGAGCTCCTTAAGATTAACTTATCCAATCAGCAAAACAAGAGAAATCTCGATGCTCACAATTTCAACTTCACTGCAAGGTCAAAGGTTTTTTCGATTCAACTGCCATGCAAATTGATCAGCAGCCATTACAGCACCCGATGCTGCTCCAATTGAACCATCATACCTGTCACAGATGAGGGAAATGCATGCTGAAGCATTATCTGCAATATCTGATTACTTAAAACTGCATAGTGTGCTTTCATTATAGTCCTAAACCAATTCTATCTGTCAACATCTATGCTCACAGTGCCACCAAGATGAAAGCCGTTGTCTGCATGACAATAGCCCCTTCACCAGCAGAATTTGATGCGCTCATGCATCTTGCACAGAACCAATTCTCATGAATTGACGTGACAAGGTCTGCCATCAAAATCACATACACCACACATTAACCAATATATGTACAGCAAGCCACATCAAAGTGAATGTCAAAGTCTAGCTTGTGCATCTGATGCTTACAAGAAAATGCGAAATTTGGATTAAAAAAATAACTGCAATATTTTATCTCTTTTCTTCCTCCTTCAATGTGAGATATTTTGGGGTGTGGATGGGGGGTACACAACCTCATGCACACTTTGATTCACATAAGGCACACACTCAAGCAACTTGACTAGAGAATTGACGAAAAAATGAGCAAGAACAATGACTTCTAAAATACTGTAACTTTTAAAATCATATTATAATGAATGAGCTTTGCTATTCTAGCTTCAAAGGAACTCATGGCCTAACCCTTTAAAAGCCTAAAAAGTCATTACACTCCCTTAAAACAAAGAACCAGAGATACAACGCTTGAAGTTTAGAAATGAGAAGGTGTGAAAGAGATGACAGAAAGAGATGTACGTACATTGGTTTGGCCCAATAAAGAAAGTCTCTGTCTGGAGCTTTCCACATTTGAGAAAATCAAGAAATTGCCTCAATGGAATGGGATCTGCCTTTATTCCTTCTTGTTTGGCACTACAATCGTCAAATCAATTTTCAATACCTCAGATATTATATGGAGGGACTCATCGAAGAAATAGGCTCACAGAGGCCATGATTCAACTGATTTGTAAAGAATTAAAGAAGATGGCAAGACATGCACCTATCAACATAACATGGATCTCTAAGCAAGAGCATAGCTTCTGCTATAGTCAATGCCCCAGGCATAACTTTTGAACTTTGTCCTTATTCCCAGATACAGGATGCATAATAATATATAAACAAGATCACAGGCACCCGAATCTGTGGTATCTATACAGAACATTTACAAGCACATGTTTTGCAGGAAAGACCCTCCACAACACCTGAGCCAATACAGCTATATCTACATAGGTTTATTACATGTCAGTATAAGACAACTCGTTTCCTTCTCTTCCACAAGCAGTGAGTACTGTGATGTGCTAGTTCATCATAAATTTTCCTTAGAAGGACTATTCACCTAAACAATTTATGGACTGGTGAACAGAAGAAAGATTTTACATCATATCACATCAAATCCTGGTCCATGATGGACAAGCATATCTCATTTCAACAAGCAACCTATTTCAGAGAGCAGCAAGAGTGGATGCCATTGTGCCATTAATACAGCAGTCCACAAGCTTACCCTCCAAATTGGTACTGGCAACACAAATTAAGCAATAAGCAAGAATAAACATTAGTCCACACAGTCAAAAGCCACAGAGATGATATGAGAAGAAAGGGGCTCAAACAAAGCAGCACCTATGCTATTGATTCATTTGACAAGGAGCATAAGGAATTCACAAATAGGTCACCTCTCATGTGCACATTAATTATAAGGGAAACCTCTCTATCATTACACCGTGCTTAGAAAGTGTGGTAAAAATTAGAGCTCTTCCATTTTGTCACCAATGCTCAGTGCCCTTGTCAGTGCTGGATTCCATGGTCAAAGGATCCCTGAATGGCATTCTGCCAAAAAAAAAAAAAATGTCCTGTCCTTCCTCATCTCTTTTTTCTAGATGACTTTTTTTTTAAAAAAATGCAATAGAGACAAATGCAGAAAGAATGAAGAAAATGCTATGTGACTACTGCATAGGTTCAGGCCAGAGTACAAGTGTCCAAAACTTTTTTATGTTTTTATGTTCAAATGTCAAGGGTGAGACTTAAGGTGTGGTGGGTGTATGACTTACAAATAGTCCAGGAAAACATCTAGGTCTCCCCACTGGGCAGGTCTAAGGTGGAAGCTTTACAGTTTTGTCAAGATCTATAGAAGTTGCAAGGGTGAGAGGATTAATGCTTTCACAGGCAGCAAGAGAAGTATTCGTGAAGGCGTGGCCTATGCAATCCCCACAGTACTCTATGGGATGGTTTAAGTTTCCAAAAATAATTGTGTAATGAGGTCGACAGGACCATAGCTAATTTATGGTTGGGTCAACAAAAGAATGGAAATAACTCCATTGGAGGAATTGGGATCTTATGTCTGAGTCCCAAACTAAAGAAGGGAAGGGATATAGAGATTTCATAAATTTAGCCCTACTTGCAGGAATAGCATTTAAAATACAGCATAATCCTACTACCTTCCAGTATAAAATTTTAAATGTGTACCTTTCCCATTCTGAACTTTTAAATGCTCAGATAGAAGGACAGATTCTTGGGTTGGTCTAGTATTGTACAATGGATGGATAGAAGTGGCTAAACAGGGCTCCTTGTGGCAAGTAGGTGATAGAGAAGTTATTGAAGTGTGCAGAGATGCATCAGTTCCTAGAAGTCAATCACGATGGAGTTTACCGGATAAGGTCAAGTTGATCCAGATTGAAGGATAAAGCCTTAATTTGTCTCTAAGTCACTCTTGGGATCAGAAAGAGTGAGGAATAATACTTTGAGGAAAAGCAGAAGCCTACCAGAAATCCCTCTGTGTGCTAGAATGTCTGAAGACAGACTCAATTGCCCACTAGAGAAGAGAGGGGAACTAAAAGTAAAAGAACCATATTATGTATACAGGGAGGAATGATTAGAGCTAAACACAAAGGCCCATCTTCCTCCTTGTTTAATAGATAATAGAGTATGGAAAATGATTTGGAGCCTTCGATGCCCACCAGAAGTGTAAGAAAATGATTTGAAGCCTTTGATGCCCACCAAAAGTGTAACACTCTTCATTTGGAGATTGTGCCAAAATGATCTTACTGCTAGAAAAGACTTAGTTATCAGGAGAATTAAAGAAAACGTGGCATGCTCATTTTGTAGGGAGGAGGAAACTGTGGAGCACATGTTTTTCCTTTGACCATGGAGTCAATGTGTTTGGTTACGTCTGTTGGGTTGGGTCTCAAAATTCAGAATGAGGTATGCGAATCTTTGATTCATGGTTTAAACTTGCTCAATCAATGTGGACAAAAAGAAGAACCAAAGATGCGTTCTTTTTCTAAAGTAGGATTTGGGGTGGGTAAATATGGATTAATAGATGCGAGACAACCTCTCAAGGAAGAGTTCACAATCCCTTGAAGACTTTGCTTAAGTGAAGCTTTACAATGAAGGAATTCTTCCAGGTCAAAGCCTTGACAGAGACCAAGCAAACCAGAGAACTTCAAAGATAAAGGGAAGGCACAGGTGTGGAGGAAGCTTGATTATGGAGTAGAGTGGTGAAAATGAATAGTGATGGTGGTGTAATCGTGGAACATGGTAAAGGGAAAATAGGAGTAGTTGCTCATGATGAAAGAGTAGTTTTGCTAGGCGGAATAGGTGTTGCAGATCAGGCAAACGATGTAAAACTTGTGAAATCTTTTGCAATCCAAAGTGGTCTTCAAAAAGCTGCTAAAGAAGGTTGTAGAGACCTCGATATAGAAACAGATGTCAAGCAAGTTTTTTAACTGTTGACATTTCAAAATCCTCCATGCAAATGGAAATACCGAATTCATAGTCTAGGATGCCATGGACAAGCTTTGAAGACACTCCATGGAATTGTGTTCGTAGATCAGCTAACCAGCCCGTCAATTGGGTAGCAACTCATGCAAGAGACAAAGCCCTTAAGGAAGATTGGTCATCCAATCTTCCTTTAGCTTTGCAGATTTCACTTGATGCTGGTTGTAAAGAGAAACCTCTGGGAACTTTGTTTTGGCCCAAAAGGAAAACACAAACATAAAAGAAACACATTCCTCCTTATAATCTCTCCAGCTACCCCAGCAACAGTAGCAGCCAAAGAACAACACCTCCAACTCTCAATTATTGTGGAAACACTACCGAGCCCCATATAAGTTTCACGCAAGGAAACGAGAACTCCACCCCAAATTAGACAAGAACGTCACCAAACTAAGCCACACAACTCAAGTCCTCCAATTAGATCAGCAAAATCCCAGAACGGGAAAACCACACTGAACCCATTCAACCAGAACAAAAAAATTTCACACGCGGGACGAAAGGAAATGGGTACAAGCCGTACATGGTAGACAGCAATCGAGAGGGCCCAGTTGGGTCGTGATTGAGCAGCAAAGCCGCCTTCAACGGCTGCCCTGCGCATTGCCAACAAAAAGGCAACGAAAATTTAAACCGTTTCGAGCATTCCCAGACCAATTTGACCAAACTGAAAATGATAGAAGAACCGCATCGAGCTTAAAAGCTTGCTCACCAGGACCGGACCCGACATAAGAGGAAGCCCACTTGTCCCACGTCTTGTGCACGAAGCTCGCGTCCACCGTCATCGTCACCACCCTCTACGGACCTCGCTCTCTCTGCGCACCCTCCACCATCGCAGCTCAGCCTCCGCCTCCTCTCCCGCCACCGCGAAGAAGACGTTAATGGAAACTCCACGAGGATGGTTGAAGAAGCCCTACTCACTTTACCATGCTTCCCACCTTCGCAGCGGGGGTAATTAAACCCAGATTTGAGTACCAAAAAAATTACCACCGTGGTAAATTTACTCTGCCTTACTTTTCGTAAAGTTATAATGTTAAATTAGTAAATTAGATAACAAGTAACATTTATACCAGTTTAGAATTTTACCATTCATTTAACACATATATACCAATTTATGGTTCTTCGTGGTGTTTTAACTTTTTGTGTTTATTACAAATATATTAGTTTAGAGTTTTTTGTGGTTCAAAAATTAAGAAGAAATTACAAATAAACACCTCAAATAGCCATGTCAGTCTCAAATAAGAGTTTAAAGCAACAATGATAATTTCAGTTAAAGACCTAACTTCACTGGTCCGCTAAATATTTCGGCTTGTCAAGGGCATTTTGGTGCAATGTAATTTTAATTTTAAATATTATTTAGATTATATAAAAATATTTAAATAAATAAATAAAAGTAAATCAAGTGTGCCCTCGCTGTTGTCACCACTCCATCATTGTCGGAAAGGAGTGGCGAGTGCTGGCCTTTGCCCAAATCTAGGCAAGGTTTTATGGTTGACAAAGGTTGCCGACCCTTGGCTAGCCAACCCCTGCCATCACTAGCCCTTCTTGGTGATGGTGAGGCTGCAAAAACGGGGTCCTATATAGCCCCTGCTGTCTTCCTTTCCCTTTCTTTTTTTTTTTAAATTATTTTTATCTAATACAGAAAAAAAAAAAAAAAAGGAAAAAAAGGAACAAATTTTGAAAAAATAAAGGATGAAAATGCCCTTATCGGCCAGTGAGTTAGGCCATTTTTTGATATTGATGTGATAACTTTTTAGGCTTTAATTTGAAATAATGTTCACTTAATACTTTTATTTGAAAAAATAATGATACTTCAAACTCTTATATATAATTTTTTATGTTAATTTGAGATACATTTGTCATAAGTATACCAATTTAAAATTTTTCATAATACCAACTCTTTTAAAATAAATATAATTTTTTTAACAATTTTACATACTTAGAGTTAAAAATAGAGGTTTCCAATTATTATTTCCTAATTTATTGTATAATATTATTTAATGAGTCTAAAATAATGTGAAATGAGGTAAAATATTAATAGATAATCAAAGAAATGGAGAAGATGCATTTATTGGGGCATTGGAAGTCAAATGTATTGCCAAAAAAAGAAAAAGCAAGAAGCAAATAAATAAATAAATAAATAAGCACAAATCTTAAATATCATCAAAAGCATCAAAAGGAGAAGTTCCGTTTCCAGAATAAATCAGAGAAGATGATAAAGGAATATACTCTTTGAGAAATTATTTTCCATAAAATGTTCTTCCCTCTTCAAATGAGGTTCCTAATTTTGCATGCATATTTTCTTTGAACATAAATTGAGTTTTCCATTAATTGATTATTCTCAACAAACCAAGCAGGTGAAAGTCTAGAAAACCAATTTGTAAATTCTTTTACTCAAACAAACATATCCTAAAAAAATCTAGAAGAACTGCCACTTGCCGTCTCGGCTATGAAGCACCATCTTTTTAAAGTGGTTAGAGATAAGGCTATCACCTTCAGGAATGTGGACGATAACTTCAGGAATAGAAGGTTATAGCGGAGCTGGGGCATTGACCCGATCATCTTCATTGGGGATTCTTAGTCGCCTTCCCAATTTCAACTGTCGCGTGTATCTTACTCAGGCCAAGGTTGTTGCTGCTTTCAGTGATAGCTGCGGATTGTTTCTCCTCCCTCGCTGAGGGTGTTTTGTATCTAGAAGCTGGTTGTTCATGCCATGCTTTTCTCTTGTTCCTTTGTGTTTGCTGTTTTTTGTTTGCTGCGGTTAGTAGTCGATTTTACATCCCGACATTATTCCACTCATAATTACCTTGTCATCTTGAGTGTAAGTTTTGGTGTCACGATCTTTTGTTTAATTGATCATTGCTCAATATAATTATTACCTTTTACCAACAAAAAAAAAAAATCTAGATGAAACACCCCATAATCGGAACAAGGCTAAGCAGCCAGGTATTCTCGGTGTATCGTATTTCGGGGCATTTAGGCTACAATAACAACTTACCTTCCTTTTTGAACATATATTTAATTTGATTGTTTTTCCCTCCTTTGAAAGATGGACAGGAGCAAGCAAACCAAGGGCTCAATCAATGAGGTGAAATTGCAGTGTAGATTTCCAGATTTGGAACGTAAAGTAATATCCAGAAAAACATATGATTCCCATCTTCATCCATGGAAATTACAGACGTAACTGAGAGAGGAGACCAGCATGCTCCACATTAGCAACCAATCTTTGGTGTTCAATCGATCATGTAGAGTAAGCTAAGGAAGAATGGAAGATCTATCATTTTATGAGGAATAGAGTAGGACAATGAAATTGCACTTATATATAGCATTAGCTATAAACACGTATATATATATAAAATAAGGGCTAGTCTGTTTCATTGAAAACTTCGTAATTAAGAAAATACTTTTTATGGAAAATATTTTCAAACAAAATGGATAGTTTTCATTTGTTTTATTGTTTAGAGAAATTGATATCCTTCTTACCAAAAGGGAAAGTCGTTTTACTTAAGTCTAAACTTGTTGTTTTCAGTTATTGAAAAATATTTTTTGTATATTGATTAGTTTTCTATTATTTCAAACACCTAAAAGTTGGAAAATAATTTTCTGAGAACATATTTCCTTCAAACAAATAGATCTTAAAATTAATATCAACTTTATTAAAAGAAAGAAGATTTGATAACCCTCTCTAAGATATAATCATTCCCCAAATCACCATGTATGGTAACCAACATCCAACAAACTCTAATCACCGTTACTTATTGTGAAAGTCAAACTCGGGTATATTGCATTAGCGAGAACACGTATAATTCGATAATAAAGCATAATACAAGATCCCTAACAAGGAAAAAGAGGAAGATGTATCATTATAGTACTACAATACATTTTTATTTCATAATAAGTAAATTGAGCTTTTATACAATTTTTACATTAGGTACTTGAAAATGGGAACATTGGCTATTAACTCATTTATTATTTTTCTCTTCCTCTATGATTCTCCCTTTCAATTGGAACATGGGTTGGCTTAATATATCATAAACAATTTCACTCGACCCATAATGCGTATGATTTTTGTGTACCTTGCGAATTTGAATGCTGCTCCTTCAGAGTTCCATTATGGTGGAGTTCTGGACTCCTAAGAACTTATTTCCGCATGTTGTAAGAAGGGAGTCTTCTTATCTACTGCAATAAGAGTTCCAAACAATTTCCATCGTTAGTCGTTTACACAGCTGATATATGCTCGGCGCGAAAGTGAATATAGTTAAAATAAAGAAGTATTGTACATTCTAGTATTATAACTCTCACGTGAATGAAGTTTTTAGCTTGCTTTTAAGTCGTTTACCCAACGAAACTAGACTGAAATATCCTCCGCTTGAAAGTGAAAATAGTTAAGATGAAAGAAGTTTTGTAGATTCTAGTATTATAACTCGTTTAGCTTGCTTTTCAATCCCTTGGAAGAAACTGTGAGTGTATCCTTTTGTCCCCATTTTCCTTCTGCCTTATGCTCTTAATTAAGGCAAAACAGAAATGGCAAATTGGAGCCTTCATTCTACATGCGTGTGAGAGAGAGAGAGATGTTTATCGAGGATGAAGGCCTGTTTAGTAAATTACCGATCTGAACTTTTGCATGAATTGTGGGTGCACATGAGAAATGTATCAAGACTCATTCTCTGATATGGTTGGTCTTAGAGATATTTAGGATTTTTCCGTTCATTTTCTATATCTCTCATTAAAAATGCATGTACCTAAGAGATCCTTTATATCTCTCTTTAATTGTACGTATATCCTTAATTGATATGTTACATAGATAATCATTTCATAAAGCTTATGAATAAATTGGTGTACTTTTTGTTTAATCATATTGAAATATACGAAAAAATTCACATATTTTCTTTTTGACATATACTTTATCTTGGTGTGAATGCTATACTATCCTGAGGTGCATCTAGTGCACATTGTAGTTAGTGAATATCTAAGTGCACACCCAGACTACACCTCTTATCTTGTGTGCTTTTCTTTTTCAATAACTACTAATTACTCCATCTCGACATTGATCCTCAATATTATTCGTCCCGTTCAATAGTCATTTCAATCCGTTCGGTTATCACATTATTTACAGAGTCACCACAATGGTCTCCTACAACAACGGCCTTATGGCAATAGCAGCCTTTAGTGACAATGACTGCCTCGTACTGCGTAGTCCTAGCAGCCATGACAACACACAACAAGCACGTAAGTAGCCACATCAATGTCAGTCGCTTCTTCAGCACACTGAATCGCTTTGACAATCCACTAGTCCTTTTTCGAATATTTTATTCAACCTCAAGTTGACTTTTTTTCGAATTAACTTATTTTACATCAACTTCAGTTTGAGAAAAGATGTTAAAGATATTTAACATGTTTCCCTTATTTTTCATAACTCTAATGAAGGTGCATATTTCTAAGAGATTCTCCATATTTTATTTTGATTGTGCATATTACATAGATAGTTATATAATAAAGTCCCTAAGTAATCTTACATACTCTTTATCAAAAACATCAAAAGATTAAAATTTTCAAATTTCTTTCTTCCACGTATTTCTTATATGTTGGAATGACATGAAATGCATGATTCCAGGCTTCATTGCCACCTCCAGGTCTTAACATCGAAAAGAAAAGACAGACATAAATAGGAAGGAAATAACTTGTTCATAGAAGGAGAGAGGAGAGTTAATTAGTGTGATTACGAGGAGAAGGCTATAAGTACAATTACTTATTTTACCTCTAATTAGTTTTAATACATAGAGATAGAATCAATGGTAGGTTTTGCTGGGATTGGTTTACTCTACAAACTCCTTGTACACCCTTGGTTTAGTACTAAACTATTCAAGAAAATTATATGTCTATTAAGATTTTAAGCAAACAAAGAATAACGCTATATTTTTATCTCATACGTCTATTAATATTTTGAAATTATTATACGAAAAAAATCCATTTTTTATTTTTATTTTTATACTCTCACTGATTTGTGTTCAAGTCCTTCCAGCACCAAATCTAATTGACGCGGCCAGCAAACGTTGTCTAATATGTTGCGGATAAAAAAAGTTCAGTGCGGATGTTCACATGGTTGTGCACATTGACTAGATTTTATCCACATCATACTCCTATGTTTACATTGACTAAAATTTTCCCCACACGTCCATGTTGGCATCAGCATTTTTTATCCGCGTCATAGTTTAGCATCAATGTCAGTTGAATTCTGGTTGAACTCGGTATCTGAGGAACTTGGTTTATAATGTCACAATTAGAAGAATGTAATTAAACAAATTAAAAGTACATGAAGTTTTTTTTTTTTTTAAAAAAAAGAAAGGATGAAAAGTAGATCTTTTCCGATGTACATGCGCCACCAGTTTACTCCACTCAGAGGTCTCTTTCATTAACATAGTCGAAATCAGAAATTGAAATAGAAAACTACGCATGAATAGGATCTGATGTTTATTCAAGTTTCTATGTCGAGACATAATGTATTTGAAAGAAGGTATTTTAGCAGCTGAATTGAAGTATCTATTGGAAATCTTCGTTACTGCAATATTTTCTGTACAATTTCGATTAGTTTCCAAACATCCGCTTCGATCACTCTATTGAGGAAGTCCATGGATAATGCAATAGATTCCCTAAAACCTTGAAGCAGTCACTCACTTTTGACTGTTATTCCTATTTGAGTATGCTTGATTAGTAATTTACGTAAAAGTTATTTTAGAATCTCTTTGTCGATCACCTTGTTTGTTAGTTAAACTCAAGGACCTCATTAACCATAGTAATCAAAATTGTATGATTGTTGATTCATATTGCAATTCGAGGCCTTTATGATATGTAACTATTAGGTGAATCGGTAATTTTCTTAATCGCAAGTGAATTTATTGATTCTCTAAGAAATTTATGACTCAATTTGTATCTATCATTTCATCAATTCGACTTTTTATACTTTGACCTATGGAATGATGTACTTAAATTTGTATATTGTATTCCGATTAGTTACAAATTAATCAAAAGTAAAATTTACTCTTTATAATGGAATGGTAAATGAAAAGCCATACAAAAAATTATGATTAATATTTGAAGTAATATTAATCCTATGATTCGATTCGATTTTCAATTCACAATTTATAGTTCATAAATTTAATATTTGGGTTTAAGATACATTATTTCGATTTAACAATTATGCTGTTAACCAAACTCTCAGTGGGCTCTACATCTCAGCAACTCAAGCAAGCATGCACGAGACTCATCGCACTGTCTCCATTGTAAGCGAGAGCATATATAAGTTAAAATGAAACAAGATGTGTGATAAGGAAGAAGATGTCTATAGTTCATGTATTTTGCAATACAACCCGTGGAGAATAAAATCAACGAAAGCTACCGTGGTGCCATACATAAATATCAGTCTTTATACAATCTTTGTATTAGATACATGAAAAGTGAATCTATCAGCCATTAACTTGTCCCATGTTCTCTTCCTCTATGATTCTCCTTTTTCTTTTCCATAAGCAAAGGGAAACCTACGTTGCCCTTGCTTATGCTAGTTGCAGTAAGTAAAACACCTCACGGAATGGTAGGGGAGCCCTAAACTTGCCACAAAGTAAACCTGTCATACAGGTGACCAAGTCAGGGTTTAAGTGAATCAAA
Source organism: Eucalyptus brandiana (assembly GCA_014182725.1). Lineage (NCBI taxonomy): Eukaryota > Viridiplantae > Streptophyta > Magnoliopsida > Myrtales > Myrtaceae > Eucalyptus > Eucalyptus brandiana. The sequence goes on along the minus strand of CM024672.1, from coordinate 20,034,236 downwards.
AATGGATCTGACCCAAATTAATCCACTTAACCCATATTGATCTATTTTTTTATGTGATGCAATTTTAATGACTCATACCTAACCCAAAATCAACCCAACCGGCTCCAATTGAAACCAAATATCCAGCGAAACTAAATGAGGATTTGATACACATTTTTCTCATTGTCTAAACCGAGGTGCAAGAGAAACACTGGTGAGCAAATCACGCCATTTCTGGGAAATGAATTGAGGAACTGGAGTAGGTGTGGGTGAATCTGAGTTTCGAGGTCAAGGTGGGAGAAAGAAACTGGCCCGCTGACGAGGTCGATGTGGAATCCTAGGGTTTCACATGGACGACCACAGCCTTCCATTTAACAGGAACACATTTTTGGTAAATCGCTAATCCGACGTTTATTCGCAACTCTGTTGCTGGCCGAGACTAGTGTGATGCATGATTCTTCGTTTGCTTGGCATCGCAAGGCTTCTGTCGAGGGAGCAGCAGCTTCTCCACACAGACATAGACCAAGAAGAGAGATTTTTTTCCCCTTGAGTGGCTAGGGCATGGCTGACCAATAGATGAAAGGCTCAATAAATAGGACAATAATTGGTCATGCTCATTATTGCTGTGGATAGACTTGTACAATCCCAAGTAAAATATACATTACCATATTCAGAGATATTATCAATGGCAGGTTTTTTAATGGCCGGTCTTTTTTCTAGGATTGCTTTCCTCTATAAGCGAGACCAAATGCATCCCTTAGTGATTATTCAACTATTTGAGAAAATTGAAATCTGGACCTTTAGATTGTTAATAATTTTGATTGAATGCATGGTGGACGGCAATATTGCAATATTAAACGCAGCTCTTACGTGTATTTGATAAAGCTCAAGATAAGGTACACAACTGAATTAAAATAGATGATTATATAACAGACTTATGACTCCCTTTGTTTTCGTAGTAGAAGTAATTGGACTTTAAATTGATTGGAAAGATTTTCAATAACGTTCAAACTCATTTGTCATATCCACTTTTCTTTGATTTCGTAAAAGGATAGACACATATGTAACATGTGAGCAAGCAAAGGAAAAGATGTAGAGAAATAATTGTGTCACTACAGGAAATTTACCCACTAGTGAAAATTCTCAAGCTAGGCCATTATATTAATATCCTCAGGTAAAAGCTTTTAGCATTGATTTACAACGACTTGGTATGTACTGTGTACTAATTGATTTTAAAAAATAATAATTGCTCTATTTGGAAAGGAAAGTCTAGTAAAATTGTCCATTGCCTAGGAGAGGCCAATCGAGTTGCTGATTGGGTTGCTAAACCCCACAGAAACAAAACTTTTCCTATCAGTTGATTGCATTTACCTCCTCAACCTCTTTGGAATATTTTATATTCAAAGAGTAAGCTAGCCAACCCTAGTAGAGATTGTGTTTGGTTTTTACAAATGAATGATAGTGTTTTTTCGACCCCCAAAAAAAGTAGATAAATGGCTATATTTTTATAAGGTATATACCTCAATTATTGTTTCGTTTTCTATTTTGCATTTGAACCCTTCTTTGGTCATATTTCCCTTTTCTAGGATATGATGGAGTTCAACTGGAGCTACTCAACAAAATCCTCCTAAAAACTACTTGAGCAAGCAACGTTAGCACCAAAAAATGCCCAAATGCCTTGGTTGATAGTTTGATCGGTGGAAGCCACTTGGAAATCAATAGAAAAAGCAGAAGATTGCAAATGTCGAAAGTAGACAGTTAGTGACGTGAACTCAGTCATCAAGAAGACCCAATTTTGGTGGACAAAGATGTCAATTGTCAACAATGAGATGGCTAAGTGCTAAAGCAAGGGGTCAACGAATGAAATATATCATCTTGATCGACTGGGATGAGTATAGAATGTAACAGTCAAGTAAGGAAGTTAATGATTTGAGAAATTGTAACTAGTTGTGCATAAGTATTGCTAAATAGTAAGAGCCATGTAGGGCATGCTTACATTCTCCTTTTTATGTAAATGTTGTTGTCGCGACCTCCCCGAAGCGGGTTGGACCACCTAAGGGTTCGGCTAATGGATTGCTAAGCCTAGACTTAACTCGGGCTCTCCCAAGCCCATACCAATTCGCGACTTAGGTTCAAGTTCTTAATATGCAAATGATGTTTATCATGGAGTCGCCACTAATCTATTTTTGGTGGGTCGATTAGAAACCCAAGTAAAGTAATGGGAGAATTTACTTCACTCCTACGAACCAGAGATTGTGAGTTCGGGGACTTGGTTACACTAGATTGCTCTAATGCCATTTCGGTACCATTCTTTTATTTTCAAAAATGTTTTTGCAAGCAGTTTTGGATTGATTTTAAATCTATTTCCTTAACATGTAATGTGATCATGCGGGTGCGCAATCCACCAATTTAACACCCAAGGAAAGCAAATAAATAAAATGCAGAGACTTACCTCGTATCAACGAAAGCATCTGCATTGTTAGATCAGAATTCACATCAACAGACTTAGATATGATTTCTAATTAACACGCAATTTCTTTTTTCTTGTTTTCACTTATTTAATGAAAATCATGCAATATGCAATGCATGCTACTAATCTAACATGGAATAATATGACAAGATAATATAGCCTAAACTATATGATGCAAATGCGATGTTTTTGTGTTTTCTTAATAAGCATGCAATCTATCCTGGAGAATAAATTAATTCTAAGACAATTCTTTTTGGTATTTTTCATGAAATTCGAAGTGAAAATTGTCTAATTGTTAAATATGCAATCTAAATTAACCAAATGACTTAATTCTAATGACGAGCGATTCCTAATTAAGTAAACCTAGCAATAATTACTGAATGACATGCATTTCATGAATCTAATCCTACATGGCATGCACATGATTTTTTTTAATCTTTTTTTGTATTATTTTTTTATGAAAATTCGTAATTAAAATCACTAAAAATCTAACTAAAGCGAGACATTATCTATTTTAAGTTAGGATTAGACTAATCTAAATCCTATCTTAACTTAGAAAATTATCTCACCATGCAATTTTATTTCAAAAGATATTATCTAACCTAGATATCATCTAAACATGCATTAAAAAAACTAACTTTTTTCTTTTATCATGCAATTTTATCTAGGAAAATCAATTCTAATCTACATGTTATGCAAATGCAATTTTTTTTTTTGTATTTTTGAGATAAACAAAACAATTAAAAGATACCAAATCCTCTATGGTTGCTTCGCTAATAAAATCAATAAATTGATCTTAAGCCTTAAAGACCAAAATATCAATTTTATTCCCGCGTGATTAATTATTCCATCTAAAGCCTTATAGATGGAATAAAAATTCGTGTGCGATTGCGAATTGAAGCGGTACATCGAGAATTTCAATGATGCCTCGAGAAATATTTCAAATAAAGAAAACAAAATAAAATAAATCTATCTAATTTGGTTCAAGAAAACTACCTAGTTTAGATTATTCCTGGCTGCAAAGGACTCATGAACGGCAGCGACTACACGGCTCAAGGTGTGGGCGAACTTGCGGAGATGGAGCTCGCGGACGTTGGCAGAGGACGCAAGCTGAAGTCAATGGTCAAGTGTGACTTTCGTTTGGGGAAGCTCAACCTGCATGAAAAACATTTAAAAGAAACTGTTGAAGAATCACGCTGCAGCTCGCGACAAAAGGCAAGCTCGGACTGGAGGGGCAGCGTGGCAACAGATGCGGGTTAAGTGCAACTCGGCTGGTCATGCGGCGAGGGTGTCAATACTTAGGAAAGGCTTCTCACATCTTTCTCCAAAAGACGAGGGATGACCTGCAACACAAAATTTACGAGGAAGGAAAATCCTCATTGAAAGCCTAGCTACAGGACTTCACCGGCCAACGTGAATGTCCTGCAAAAGAAAAGGAAAATGGTCTTTTATTCCCCTTTTTTTATTTGCTCTTTACGTGCCCCCCTTTCTCTACGTTGGTGGACTTCAGAAGAACGCTGATTCGCCGGTACTGCAACTTCTCAGTTTAGAATGGTCAGGCTCGAGCTTGGACAGCAGCTCGCCGTTATTGCCGGGGATTCCGCGGATGGCTTAACAGACCGTATGGATGTGGCTCACGTCGGGGAATGACAGCTCGGACTCGGAGGCATGTTACAGCTGCAACAGGATGGCCAGGGCTCTAAAGATGGCTCGTAAGGCTGGAACTTGACGCCAGGGCAGTGCAGGCGGGCGGCGTTGCTGGTGTGGGACGGCGGGCAGCGGCGGCGGTAGGAGCTGTGACAGGCGAGCAGAGGCGTGGCTACGGGTGCAGGCGTCGGGCGGAGGGTAGCAGAGACGGAGAGGACTCAGCGACGGGTGCTGCAGCTTGCGGGCGTCGCTCGTTGCTTCGAGCTGCAGGAGGTGAGTGAGCGGAGGCGACGGTGACAGGTGCGTAGACGGCGCTCGGAGGCAGATGCTCGCGGCGTCGGGCGACGGGGGGAAGGGTGAGGCGTTGCGGGGCACGGTCGTCGGAGAGCGGTCTGCAGGCATAGAGGTGGGCGCTCGTGGCGTCGGGTGCTCGGAGGCCGCAGTGACGACGATCAGGCTGAGGCGCAGTCACGGGCGGGAAGAGGAGCGGAGACGGCGACGGCGTTCGGAGCTTCGGTGACCGCGAGACAGCAGCTGCGGTGGGGGAGTTGCAGGCGTCGCTCGAAGCCCCCACTTGAAGAAGACAACCCCTCTTTTTTAAAATTTTTTTTTTTATCACGTTCTTTCTCTCTCTCTCTCTTGCCCTCTCTAACTTCACCTTCTTTTTTTGTTTTTTCTCTGACCGACTCTCTATCTCTCTTCATCTCTTTTTTTTTTTTTTTTTTTATCTCCTCCCTCTGATTTCATTTCTTTTGTTTCTCTCTGACGAGAGTCTCCTTTTTTAATCTCCTCCTCTTCTCAACTCGTGTGTTTCTCTATGTGCTCTGCAAATGAATTTTGTTTTTCTCCCCTGACAAACCTCTCAAATTGATTTTTTTCGTTCAGCTCCCCTCCTTCCTCTGTGTTTCTCTCCCTCACGTGTATATCTCTCTGTGGGCCTTTTTCATGGATTTTTTTTTTTTTGTGTTCTCTGGCCTCCTTTTTAAGCCGAGAATCCTTACTTATTTATAGGCAACAATCAACCTTAGTGTGAACAGGTGAACAGGAGGCAGCCGCAACTTTTTCTTACTTGTTTAAGTTTGGTTCTTTTTTTTCAAATATGGTGGCCACCGATCTAGGAAGGAAAGTACTATAAAAATGCTGGCCTATCCTCTTGCAGGCTTTCCCCAGAATTTCCGCGTGTGCAGGGGAGTCTTCTTTCTTCGCTTTCTTCACGCTTGCGGCTTCCCTAGAAATTTCACGTCTGCTGAATTTTGTCCATGCACATTTCACGTCTGCTGAATTTTGTCCATGCATGTGCATGCATTAATGAGGGGAAGACAATGGACGTGAAGCACTCTTCTTTCTTCTATTTTTTTGACTTTCATTGTGTGTTTTCATACCAGCAAGAGAGAGACCATCTTTCGCTCATGTTATTGATCGAGGGCCCCTACCACGTCCGCCGAATTAATGCATGCATTAATGAGAGAGAGACAATCCTTTTGTGAATATTATCGACCACGAGCCGCTGCGTCTTGTTGCCCTTTTAGCACCAATGCAAATGCGACTACATGAAATGCAATTTTACTTTCTTTTTTTTCATGTAACTATTTACTAAATGATTAGGCAAAAATTTAGGTGTCAACAGTTGTTTATAGGTTATCAATACTTCAATTGTATTTTTTGTTGTAGAGTGTTGGAGAAGATGAAAAATAACAACTTCCAGGGCTTTCTTAAGGATAATTTTGACCATTAATTTACCAAACTTGGTGCAATATGCTCTGGCAACTATTCTCTTAGGACAAAGAAAACCTTCTTCTTTACTCCACACAAAATAATAGAAGGGATAGGAACAACTAAATTGTGTATATAACCCAGCAAAAAAAGAAATGGTTACAAATTCATTGGTAATAATTAAACCGATGATAGCCATTACCGAAAAATAGAAGATTTATGAATAAATAAACCATTATATAGGCGTTACAAAATGATGGCTTTCATGACGGTCAATGGTCATGGCTTCTTTTACAATAGTTACTTTCAAATATTTCAAAACTGTTAAAATATCCAAACATTTTCTTACAAAGGACGCTCAATCCAAAACACATGTTGAATGTCTTTATTTTCCACGTGTTTTACATTTTTAGTACAATTTACATTGATCGCAATGATTGTTCCTGGAACTTTAAATTTCTTGCCATTTGCTTTCTCTATCCAAAAATTAACAATGGACGCTTGGAGCCTTTGTCGATCGAACTAGCTTTTAATTTGAAAGATCAAGCGAAACAAGTAACCTCCTGCGCTTATACACATTTAAATAAGTTAGTGAAACCATGTTATAATTCATATACGAAACAAAATAAACATAAATATCGAACGGGCATGTCAATTTGAGGGTGGGGAGCAGGGTGGGAGACAGAGAGACCTCAGGAATTGAGTGGGATATGATAGAAACTCCTACATTTATATATATATATATATATATATATATATATATATATATTTTTTTTTTTACATTTTTTTCATAAAGAACGGATTATACTAGATAGTGCATTTTAGGTATTTAATCATTTGGAGGCATACCTCCAAAACAATTTTTAGGCAAACTATTACACACTTCCATAGTACAAGTTTTACGAACAACATAAACCTGATCTTGTTTCAATTCAGTAGCACCAAGCGCATTGACACATCAGCCTCTGTAAACACGGGCTCCATCTTCACTTCTTGAAACTCCTTCATCAACCTCCTGGAATCGTCAAGAACGGGATCGCTCAGTAATTGTGCACCCCCTGCAATTCTTGTCGCATAGTGTTAATCATATCGTGTCGAAATAATTATAGGGATAAGTCCATGGTACTCTTGATGCCCCAAATTACAAGCCATCGTAATATATACCTAAAAGAGTATGAATTTGAGTTTGGTCGCATATAATCGGTGGGGAGATTTGTATTATATTTATAATACGTACATGAGTGGGAAAAACACAATTAGAAAGATTTTACATAGATTACAATTTACAATATCAATGATAACAATCTACAGTATTAATACAGATTGTGAAAGATTTGCTTTATTGACAGAATTGACACAAATCGTAGAAGATCGGCTCATATCCTAGGAGATTTGCTTTATCAATACCTTCACTTCATTTGAGTGTTTCCCTCCTTTAAAAGTTGAGCATGCCTAAGCAACCCAGGGCTCAATCATTGAGGTGAAGTTGCAGCAAAGATTCGCACATTTGCAAAAAGAAGGAACATCCCAAAAAGCAAAGGATTCCTATTATCATCAGAGGAATTAGAGAGGCAGAAGAGAGAAGAGAACTACATATTTCTCTTTAGCAATCTGTCTTTGGTGGTCAATCGATTATGCATAGCAAGCCAAGCAAGAATGCAAGATTTGTCATTTTCGAGAAATATAGGAAGACGTTCTTCTATAGGATATTAAATACCTGCCGTTGGGGCCCTCTTTTAAGATAGAATCATGACCAGAATCGCCTTGCTTGGTAACCAAAATCCAATGAACTTCCCTAATTTTTTTTGTTTATTGTGAAAGTGAGACTTGGGTATACTTCAAGAGCGAGAGCGCGTATAAGTGGAAGAAAAAGTACAACACAAGATCTCTAATAAGGTAAAAGAAGAAGACTCATCACTAACGGAACTACGGTAAACTTTTTATTCGATGATAAGTACATTGAGCTCTTATACAATTTTCATATTATATACTTGAAAGTGGAACTGATGGCTATTAACTCCTTCCTTTTTTCTCTTCCTCTATGATTTTCCCGAATTCCCCTCGACCAATAATCCGTCACTAGATTTTTTTGATGCCGCGCAGATTCGAAGACCTTTCCTTATGGACTTCAATTGTGGTCAGGTATTGGACTCCCAGAACTCCATTCCACGTGGTGCAAGTACTTCTATCGTCAATAGGCTTCAAAATTGTTTTGAAACCACAAAGTTCAGATTGGAGGAGTCACGTCCTCTCTTATTGTAACTTACTGGGAATGATATGCCAAGTGATGCTTTTGAAGTTACTTTTTAGGATTCGTTGGGATTGGTTTACTCTACAAACGTGACCATGTACACCATTGGCTTAGTGCTTACCGATTCAAGATAACTAAAATCTAGACGTTAGATTTCCTTCATCATTTTGATAATGGGATCGCAGACAGCAATTTCATGCCATGTTGAACATGGTTAGTAGATCTATCTGATGAATACTTCAGCACAAAAACCTAATGGCTAATATACACGGATGAAAGTTACAGCCGGCTTATAGTAGGGTTGCTTCTCTCTTTTTATTTATTTATTTTGTTGTTGTTGTTGTTGTTGTTGTGTTTTAATGAACTTTACTCACTTTTCTAGGGAAAAAAAGGTTGTAGATTGAGAATTGTTGTATCTGACTTACATCTCTTCCCTTTTAAATCATCATAGTACAATTATTATATCGTATTGCTCATGAACAAATAATAAACTTAATGAGTTTGACCATGCTTTTAGTCATGCTAAACCAAATTAACATGGCTTATGTCGTCAACATTCAAGGAGCTAATTATGGAATAATATGAGCTTCTCATAAGACGAATTTCATATTCTCTCCATGCCTATGATAAATTTGCTTCCACTGATAAAATTGAAATATGAGTCACTTCCCATTTACATTTGTGTTCTTTTAGCCTTTTCCACGATGCCTCATCGACTTCTGTGTCCATTGAATTTTTGAGAGTTTCCAATAGGAAAAGTCATACTTTTCATTCCTTATAATTTTATGATTATTTCTAATCAAATGCTCATAATTTTAATTTATCTAATTAAGTCCTTCTATTTTTACAAATTTTATGATCAAGTCCCCATAATACCAAATTTGGCCAGACTTGGCCATCGGACAATATCATTCTGACGTCGAAATTTTTTTTTCCCAATGTGGACATCCTGAAATGGATAAAATGTCCATGTTCGCTAGAATTTATCCATTTACTCGGACATGCCTTAGAATGGCTAAGCTTCTCCAAACAACTCCATGAGGGCATTAGCATATTTTATCTGCATCATATTCTGTCATCTCCGATGGTTATGTTAGTTAAATTTGGTCGACTTCAATGTTCAATAGACTCGATTATAAAATTTGCGGAAACGGAAGGTTTTAATTAGATGAATTTATAATACATTAATTAGAAAAAGGCACGAGGATGAAAAGTAGCACCTATCTTATATGAACCATCAATATACTTCACTCAAAATTCTCTTCCATCAACGGAGTCGAAAAATGATATTGAAATGGAAAACTAAACATGAATGGCATCTGTTATTTATATCTGTTGTATGCCAAGTTCGTATCCATCGTCGTCGTCATTGCCTCTGCGGAGCTCAGTCTCTCTGCGCATTCTCCATCTCTCAGTCCAGTCTCCCCCTCTCCTGCAAAGAAAACGTAATGTAATTCCGCGAGAATGGTTGAAGCCCTCCTGATCATTATATCGCAAGGCATTCCACAGTGGAAGCGAAAAGGCAGATTATCGGAAAGTTGAAAAGGTCCCACTTATATGCAATCACGAACAAGAGAATACGGATACAAAATGAATCTGGGCGCGGAAAACAATTTCTTTGTTGCTTAGCGTGTGAGGCTGTATATCCAATCAAGGCCTTTAATTTTTCGACTGGCCCAAAAATTTAAGGGATGGATTGGACCGACCCGGCTTGACCACGGCATGCCAAGAAGTACTTTTTTTGGTCGAAAACAGCCATATATTAAGCACACATCATAGAGGTTACATCAAGTTTGGATAGTACAAGATCTTGCAAGAAAGAGGGTATCCGAGAGACCCAATTCGGAGGAAGTAAGGAGGCCCGATGGGCCTTTACAACAGAGTCCGCTAAAGCATTGGCTTCTCTATGATAGTGAATCAGTTGGAGGTTAGGGCACCGAAGCTTCAATCTTAGGGTTTCGTCGAGGATAGGTCGAAGCTCCCACGGACGTCGTTCAGGATCACGAACCGCATCCACAACTAATGAAGAACATGCGATTTTTATGTATTGTTACGTTGAAATAAGCAAACCAATGCGAATCATGTTTTACCGACTATAACAAGATTTTTATGAAAAATAAGTTACATGATTTAAAAATGGCACTAACAATTCTAGAGTATCATGCTTCCTATATCTCATTGAAGAGATGAATCTTTCTGCCATCGTATTTTGATCAAATTTCAAAAAGAAAATTATAAGAAATTTGAGATATTATCAATCGCATCTAATGAATTATACAAATATATTATTGGTAACCAATTGTAATATAGAGGCAAACAATTTAACAGTTTTGCATCACTGATGAGGTAAAGATGGAGGTTTTCAGCTATTATTTCCGAATGTATTACATATACATCATTTTTTAAGAGTATAAAATAATGTAAAATGAGGTAATATGACAGTCAAAGAAATGGAGAAGATATATTTAGCATGTCATTGGAAGTTAAATGTAATGCTTAAAAAGAGAAATGGGAGCATCAAATGTATATATCATTTGAAGCATCAGCAAGCCGCCAAATGAGAAACTATACTTTAGGAATTAAGAAGTCTCGACAAAAAATCCCAATACAAGAATGAGGCTAAGGTACTCCTGACATGTCGTGCTCCGGGTCACCTTCACCTGCGATAACAAGTCACCTTCCTTCTAAGAGATAAACGGGACCAAGCAACCCGGGGGGTTGATCAATGAGGTGAATTCGCAGTATAGATTTGCAGATTTGCAGAGACAAGGAAAGTCCGAAAAACAGACTCGTTGACCATAGTTATCGGGCTTGTATGATTGTCAATACGTATTGTATGATCAAGTCCTTTATGATATGTAACTACTGAGTGAATTGCTAGTCTTTGGAATAGTAATGAAATTTATCGGTTCTCTAAGAAATCTATGACTGAATATATATACCTATCAATCCATCAATTCAACCTTTTATACTTTAACTATGGAATGATGTATTTTGTGTATTGTATACCGATTAGTTACAGATAAATTAGAAGTAAATTTTATATTTTATAATGAAATGCCATACAAAAAATTATAAATAATATTTGAAGTACTATTAATCCTACAATTCGATTCAATGTTTAATTCACAATTTAAGCTTCATAAATTTAATATTTCGGTTCACGAATATGTTATTTTGATTTAACAATTATGCTGTTAACCAAAGTCCAAATGGACTTCCCCAATGGAGTATGGGCCTGCCCACATTTAGGGCCTCTAGTTGTTAAGGCAAATTATAATTCACAGAAGAAATTTTTGGTGTATAGAAGTTTCAAACTTCACCAATGATTTCGTGAATTATATTTCATTTTTTCTAGGGTTGGTCCATAGCCTAACAAGCACCAGTTCCAATGCATTATGCTCCAATAATCCAACATCATTATTAATTTTTTATTTTCAAAATCTTTTGAAATATGTGGGGGATTGTTGGATATTTCTATAATGTTTTGAAATATTTACAATAATAACTTTGATAAAAGTTATGATCATATTAAAAACCATCATTATTTTTAATGGTTACATAATGGTTTCTTAACGGTCATATAATGGCTTTTCAATCGCTTTTTAACGTTTAATTTATTTCCCAAATAAATCCTTCAGTATTTTACAAGGCTCTATTTTGTCTGTATATAAAAACAAAATGTCATAAGACAATCTTGACATGTACATTGAATGAAAGAGAGAATATTCCATTTCTTTAAAAAATATTTCATTTCCTTTCATTTTCCTTGTTGGGTTATGCATAACGTTGTTTCTGTTCCTTCTAATATTCAGTGTGGAATATAGAAGAAGGTCTATTGTATCATGGGAAGATAGCCATCAAAAGCCCATCACACCGAGTTTCACACTCCGGTGGGCAGAATTATCCTGAAGGATAGTGCCTACGCTTGCATGCCACAGATAAATTTATTTATTTTCATTAGCTTTTTCAAAAAGTCATACTTAACTTAGATGCATCACTAATCATTTTAACCGCAAGTGAATTTGTTAATTCACTAATGAATCTATGACTCGATAAGTACATCAATTTGGCGATTCAATTCTTTATGCATTTACCTATTGAACAATATATTTTTACTATGCATAAAGTATATTGATAGTTCACGATCAATTATAATCCTAATTTGAATAAAACAACGGGAAATTGTATTGTCTTATGCATAGGATCATCAAATGTACTTAAAATGAAGATTTTGTTTTCCTGGATCATAAATTCTTACTCAAATATTTATATCTTATATAATTATTAATGAAATTTATAACTATCTTCGACATAAAATACTAGTTTTAGGCATTTTACTGAATCTTAGGATTCCATTTCATTTTAAGTTGACGATTCACAATTAATAAATTTAATATTTCGATTTAAGATACGTTTTTCGATTTATTAATTGTGCTATTAAACCAAAGACCAAATGGACTTTTGTGACAGAGGGTGGGCACGATAAGAGGCGTAAGAGCATACAGAAGTTAAAATGCAATGTGCTAGGAGATTTGTGATAAGGAAGAAGATGCGTACATTTCATGTCAGTACAGTATAAACTCTTGGAGACTAAAATCAAGGAAAGCTCATCACACCACATACAGAAAAGATCCATTGCTATTGCATCTTTACATTACATACATGGAAAGTGAAATCCATCCACCATTAACTTCTGCCCATCTTCTCTTCCTCCATTATTTTCCTTTCGTTTTTGTAGGACCAGAAAACCTCGTATATTCATTGTAGCGTTCTTCTAACTACTGGCAGATCTCTCTCAGTAATTTCAAAAAATGCCAGCCGGATGGTGTTCCGTGTCTCCACTTTCATGTTGATGCTTTTGGCGGCATTATGACATTGTCTTTTTATCTATAAGGTTGATCATGGGGTTTAAAGGTAATGGACGCTTGCTCAACTTGTTCTGAGCAACGGACAGTTTTAACACTTGTAGGTGGCCAACAAAGGTGGTGAGCGGTTTTTTTTGCATGACGCACCCCGGGACCCTATCTTGGTCATTTTTCAAGAAAATCAGACTCTGCTGCCTCTTCTGGCAATCCATGTTTTCCCTGTGTTGTAACTCCGTTCTTGGGCCTCATTGTAGCTTCCTCTTGCTGGATGTGTAGGGAGTCTTCCTTGTTTCACTGTCAGTTGTAATGACAAGGACTAGTTTAGCAAATCATAGTCACATTTGATATCAGAGCACACACGAGAGAGATACCATCAGGGGTGTCAGGAACCGAACCGAAAATTGAACCGAACTGAACCGAAAAATTCGATGTTTTTGGTTTGGTTCGGTTTTCGGTTAAGTTCTCATCAAAAACCAATATTTTTTATTGATTTGGTTTTTATTGGTTAACCGAACCACAAACCGATAAAAATTCGGTTTTATTCTCCGTTTGATGCTCTGTTTTGCCCTGTCTCGCTTCAACCGAGGGGGAACTGATGTAATCGAGGGTCTGTTCTGTCAAGTGCATACATGTTGTTTTCAAAAGAGGGAATGTAGTCTATTGTCTCGTCAATGATTGACAAACCCACGTTTTCTACCCTAAAACCATATCCAATCCACGATCCATCCTCAGTTCAAAAGTTCACATGCCCATAGCTAAAGGAATTGACTTCGGCGAAGACTCAAACGAGAGAGCCCGCCTGAAATTGAGATCACTTACCTATCACCCACGGGCATGGTGAAGATCTGGAGCAGTGTCCCCTGATCGTCCCTGTCCACCAGAATCCCCAGCTCCTCGCACTCCTTGATCTGCTCGTCCGTTAGCACGTCCCTGGCCCCGGCCTTCAGGTTCCGGTAGTACATGGGCGGCGGTGACGGCATGAACTCGAACCCGCCCATGCTGCTCCACTTCCTCATCTCCCTCAGCGTCCGGAAGATGTCCTCACTCGTCAGCGCCAGGTGCTGCAGCCCGGCGCCCTCGTTGTGCTCGAGGTAGGTCTGGATTTGGCTCTTCCTCTTGGTCCCGAACACCGGCTCATTCATAGGCAGGAAAACTGTCTTGTCGTTGTTCGCCAGCGCGATCGAGTTGAGCGCGCTGTCCCCGGTCCTGATATCGTCCTTGGTGAACTAGGCGGACTCGTGGAAGCCGGTGAACCGCTTCACGTACGAGATCGCTGGTTTTATTCTCTGTTTGATACGGCCATGGGAGGAAGCACCGGGAGGGAGGTACATGAGCTTCATCCAGCCAAAAGATAAAGAAAAGAACCGAAAAGAAGAACAGAAAAAATCAAAAGCTGAAAACCAAAAACCGAAAAACCAAACTGAACCGATTCGGTTCGTATTTGGTTCAGAAGATTTTTCAAAAGGTTCGGTTCGGTTCGGTTTTTCAAGAAAACCAAATCAGACCGAACTGTTGACACCCCTAGATACCATGGTTGAGAGCCTATTCTGGTGAATCATTGATCCGACTTTTTACAGGAATTATAGGTGCATGTGAGAGATGTATCGAGAGTCGTTCTCCAAAATGGGTTCGACAACATGAAATGCATGATTCTTGGCTTCATTGTAATCACCAGGGCTTACATTGGACGGAGAAACAGGACATAAAGAGGTCAAAGGAAACAATTTGTTCATAAGGGGAGGTGTGACTACGAGGGCAGAGTAGAATTTGACTTAGGCTAGGGTGTGAAGCACCAAACGTTGAAGGGCATATAAATATGCAAAATACCGGTCATTGTCATTATTGCTATGGATACACTTGCATATTTTGCCTTTAGTCAGTTCCCATATTTGGAGATCGAATAATTGGTAGGGTTTGTTGGATTGATTTACCATACGAACTTGACCATGTATATCCTTGGTATAGGACTTTACCTATTGAAGATAATTAAAATCTAGGCCTTTAAATTTTTTTAATCATTTTGAGAAATGAGATCACATATAGTAATTTGAAAATGTATCTGATAAGTACTTAAAACACATAAACCTAATTTATATATATAAGTGAAAGTAACAGGCCGACTTAAGGTAGGGTCAAATCTCTTTCTATTCGTTGTGTTGGATCGAGATATTAGACATACATCTCTTTCCTTTTCTCAATCATAGTAGAATTATCATATCCTAGTGCACGTGAATAAATCAAAATAAACAAGCTCGACCACCACTGCTATTCATTCCAAATTAAATTAAATACAGATAATTCCCATTATTGTTGCGGAGACACTAGCATTTTTTTGCCTCTAATCAATTCACACTTGTAAATAGAATTAAAGGTAATTTTCCTTGGGATTAAATTACTCTACAAACTTGACCACGTACATCCTTGATTTAGTATTTAACTATTCAAAAAAAGAGAAATATAGGCGATTAGATTTTATAATCATGTTGATAAATGAGATAATGAGCGTCAATTTCACATGTTGAACATGATTATTAGATATTTCCAAAAAGTACTTAAAGCACATTAACCTAGCACTTTACTCTATGCGGATAAAAGTAATGATCGGCCTATAGTAGTGTTACATCTCTTGCTTTTTCGTGCTTTTTAAATGAAATTTACTCACTTTTCTAAGGAAAAAAACTTATAGAACAAGAATGGTTATATCAGTCTTTCATCTCTTTCTTTCTTCTATGATAGTAGAATGATCATATCTTATTGCACATACATAAATCAAAATAAATTACTTTGACCATGCCATTGTACGTGCCAAACCAAATTAAAATGCTGGTCATTCTTAATATTGTTGTGGATAGACTTGCATATTTTGCTTTGAATCAATTCTCATAGTTAGAGACAGAATTAATGGCAGGCTTTTGTTGGGATTGATTAACTCTACAAACTTGACCATGGATACCTTGGTTACCTATTCAACAAAACTAAAATGGAGGCTGTTAAATTTTTTATCATTTTAATAAATGAGATCTGGACAGCATTTTCACATTGTCAAACATTGTTATCATATGTATAGGATATGTACTTAGACTGCCTTAGGGTATGATTACACCTCTTGCTTTTTGTTATGTTTTGACGAACTTTAGTCACCTATCTAAGTAAAAAAAGAATCAAATATATATATAGAGCCTAGTTTAACGACCTCTATTGTTCTTTTTTACTTTTGTGGTTACCCATTGGGGTATCACTCCATTGAAAATACATTATTTCCGTTTGTCTACCTTATACTTTTCCATGCTTAGCAGGGTAGAAATACCTGAAAGCGCATCCCCTATGTGTTTTAATGAGCCAAGTCGAATAAAAAGCAATTGAAATTTGGGCAGCCGCACTCCTTTTCCAGGGACAATGCATCAACCCCCTCGTACACTGGAAAAATGGCACTAAGATAATAAAAAAATGAAAGAACTCTGGAAATTTTTGTTGGAAAAATTTAGAGAATATGAAATTGAGAACCATTTGAAAATTGATTGGAAAAAATGAAAAATAAATCAATTGTTGGTAACCACAACCTAACCTCCATTTCTCGGAATACAAAACTTGGTGTGATAGGCTTTATTGACTATCCTGTCAAGATATGATATTATTCTTCTTTGCCCTCCATAGAATAAAAGAAGGAACATTAACAACAAAATTGCACGGATAACCCAACTAGGAAAGAAATGGAAAAAAAGGAAAAAAGTTCTTTTTTTATCTAGCATGTCTTAAAAGATTGTGGTTTGACGTTTTATTTTATAGGCAAACGAAAGAGAGAGAAATCATTATAAATTAATCGGTAATTATTAAACTGGCGATAGTTTGAAAGTGTTCAAATAAGTTGCAAAGCCGTTACAAACCATTACACTGTTATTGCACAATAGTTCCAAATCGGTGACTTTCATGGCGGTCATAACTTCTAACAAAACCATTACTTTCAAATTATTCAAAATTGTTAACATATCAAAAGGCGTTGTTGCTTCAAGTTTAAAGGGTTAAAGCTCACTTGTGCTCAATTGATGTGTTAGAAGGGGAAAGAGAGCGTGGAGCCAAAAAAAAAAAAAAAGTTCAGATGGCCAAATTACTTTCAGCGAAATACATAAAGGGATCGCCATCTCGGGACATGCATGGCTGAATTCTCTCAAATTTGATCAAATAATACAGTATAACATCCATATTTTATAGGTGTGGGGCAACTGATTCTCGTACACCTTTCTTTAAGGATGCTTTACTTTACCTTCAGACCCTTAACAAACTTTACTCCAACGAGCACTATAAACCGGCAATTGACGTAGTTCTGACTCTCGCAGACTTCCTGGATATAGATTATTGTTCGGTGGTTGCTTTCTAGACAATTAAGTACATCGATTGCTTAATAGGCTCCAACTTCTCCCCTACTGCTCTTGATACGTTTTGATTGATTGTCCAAAAGCCACAGAATACATGGTGCTTGAATATATCTCCAGAAGAAGTGGCTCGCTTCTGTAACTTCCATGGAACTTGACTCTTCTACTTGTAAACACAGGTTGACTTTGCCATGGAGATTTAACCCAAACTGGTCAGTAAGCAGGGTTAAGACAAAAGAAGTTTTTTCAACTCGGTCGGAGAAAGAGTGAAGGTATCCTTTCATCCCCACATTTTCCTTCAGGTAAATAAATAAAGCAAATCAGACCCGTCTTTCATATCCGTCTGAGAGAGAGAGAGAGAGAGAGAGAGAGAGAGAGAGAGAGATAGATGCTTGCTAATGATGAAGGCCTATTCTAGTAGATCACTGATCCAATTTTTGGTAGGCATTTGGGGTGCATGTAAAAAATGTGTCCAAACTCGTTCTGCAAAATGGTCAGGATGACATGAAATGCTTGATTCTTAATTCCAGTGTCCTTGGCAGGTCTCGTATCGGATAAAAAGACACAGATTAGAAGGTCAAGGGAAATAATTTGTTCATAAAAGGAGGGAGGAGAGTTAATCAATGTAGCTACAAGGAAATAGTAGAATTTGACTTGGGATAAGGTGTGAAGCACTGAAAGTTGAAAGTTTAAAGATAATATGCCTATGTCGTGAGCTGTGTCGAGACAGGTTTAGGATAATGCCTAAAAGCTTGATTGGCAGCTCCCTTGTGAAACAGGAGTTACTACTAGTTTTGGCTTGGCTAGGAAGCACGTGGGGCATAAAAAATTGCAAAATTAGAGACTTTATAAAATTGGGGATTTGATTCTCACACTAATAGAGGTATCTCTAACTTGATTTTGGATTGCTTATCTAATGATTAAATGGCTTGAACCTAATTAAATTTCCATGCAATGTTTTTATGTTTATTATGGTCTAACATGTGACCTAACCAACCAAAAAGAAGTAAGTGAAGTAAAGGAATGGAAACAAACACATCAAATGGGGGTAATAAGAGGGCAAGTAAGAAATAAGGTGCCAAATGGAAACAGATACAATGTTGGGTAGGCCTCCTGAAGATAGCAACCAATGAGCTTAGTGCAAACTGAATTCAATTTTTCTAAAGAGACTAATCTAACTAAAACTAAATTGTAGAAAATCATGAATTTTCCTAAATCGTGTGTATACTATGTAGATGAAACTAAACCAATTTTAATGCTAAAACCAGACAACCTAATTATTTCCTATTTTTCTAACCATTTTCCATATTTTTTAGTTTCGAATTCATTTATATATTTATATACTATTTAATTTTTTGAAGAATATTATTTCTATATTACTGAAAATAAGGGACTTGAGCTGTGGGCTATTGGGTTCCCAAGAGCCCCATTTCTCATTGCAGCCACGTCAAGCCCATTCCACTATAATCAAGCCAAGTCCCACGCTGAGTCTATTATGGCCGTCGCCGTTAACCCTCACCGCCGTCAGCCGCTAAACGTTTCACCAATACGAACCGAGACCGAGTAGCATTAGTACGCACAGGATGCGAACGAGCCAAGCAGCAGTACCAATAACTTGATAGTTCCCGCAAAAGTTATTATGGGATCACTTTTTGAATCACCTCATCTGTTAATTAAACTCAGGGACCTCAGTCAATTACGATTAATTATGGTTATCAAAATGGTACTGTTATAGACTAATCTCGTACGATTTGATTATTTTCGACTCATTGCCTTAGTGATATGAAATTGTAAGATAAATCGCTAATCTTCTTAATCTCAAGCAACTTTATTGATTCACTAAAGAATCTACACCTCGTCACATGCTATATGGATTCGATGATTCAATTTTTTATACATTTACATAATTTTATATTTACTATTTATACTGTATTTTCATAGTTACAGTTTAATTAGAAGTAAATTTTATACTTTAACGCTATAATGGTAAATGAAAAATGACATACAAAACATTATAATTTATATTTGTACTTAATCTTTATTTTTGGGAAAACAACGGGAAATTAAGTCATCTTATTCATGACTATCACCATATCTACTTGAATTTGGATTAGTTTACCAGATCTTTAATTTTACTCAAATCTTAAATATCATTTGATATTATCTATAAAATTTATAACTGTCGTCAACATAAAATACAAGTCTTCAGTATTTTGTCAAACCATACGGTTCAATTTGATTTTCTATTCACTATTCATAAATTTAAGATTCCAATTCATAATTCTTTTTCTTGATTTAACAATTATGCTCTTAATCAAAGTCCAAATGAACTTTCCCGAAAAAGCATGGGCATGCGCACATCTGAGGCCTCCGATTATTAAGGCAAACTCTTAGCATGTCCTACCATCTCAACAACTTAGGCACCTATGCATGAGACTCATCGTGCTGTATGCTCTACGAGCGAGAGCATACATTGGAATGATAGGCAATATGAGATATGTGATACGGAAAAAGACGTATACAATACATTTGCTTATGAAAAGTTGGTCACACCACACCAAAAAAAAAAAAAAAAAAAAAAGAAAGAAGATTGGCTGTCATACAATCTTTTGTTCTCTTCTTCCATGTTTCCTACGCATATGCCTATTGCGGCGTGTAAACGACCTCACAGAACATGGTAGGAGCTCCAAACTAGCCACAGGGTGAGTCCACTCCGGTTCGACTCAGTTCCAAACCTCCCACCGTGATTTTCACTGGATAAGCAACTTCCCGTCGGGCAATTCTCCCTTCCATAGAAGTCAGAATGAGCAGCTGGCTGTCTTCGTCCCCAGAACTTCATCCCACCAATAAGAATTCATTACTGCAATAAAAGTGCAAGAATTAATAACCATGTGAGCTAAGAATTATCCCCTGTAAGAGTTCGTTAGTGGATCAATTAATAAACATGTGAGGATGAACTATTGCTGCCAAGCCAGATCTTGACATACTGCTCTTTCACCCTCTTACCATCACAATGCTTCAACCAAGGTTGAAGCACTTCTCTGGTAAATCGCTGACCCGACTGTCCGCCTGCGAGTTTGGACCGTGCACGATCGCTGGAGGCAAATCGACAGTGGTTTGCGTGGAAACGAAACACGATCCATGATTCTTCCTTTCATTTGGCATCATAAAGGTTTTGCATCGAAGGCACAACTTCTCCGCATAGATAGAGACTATCAAGATAGAACCAACTGATGAAAGGCTGCATAAATACCCGAATTTATGGTCATGTTCGTAATTGCTGTGGATAGACTTGCACAACCTACTTTATATAGCACATGTATTTACATGCCCAGAGGTATTATCAACGGCAGGTTTTTTATTCCAGGATTGCTTTCCTCAATAAGCGAGACCATATGCATCCCTTAGGTTGTTACTCAACTACACGAGGGAATTGAAACATGGACGTTCAGATTGTTAATGTTTTTTGATTGATGGAATGGTGGACGGCAATTTCACGACATTTAACTTTGCTATTACATGCATCCGATAAAAGCTCAAAGATATACAACTGGAAATATTAGATCATTTTGTATCAAACTTGTGTATTTCAATAAGTTTTGAAATATTGAGAACTATTAGTTTTGTAATGATTTTTTAACGTCATCAATTTGTAACGGCTTATTTTTGCCATTAATATAAAACAGTTTTGTAATGTTTTATAACAATCATATAATGGCTATTTAACGGCCATGTAACGACTTTATTACAGCTTTGTAGGGCGTGCATGGAAACGTTTCTTAGAAACGTTTCCGAAACACTTCTGTACAGATTTTGTTCCCGGGAACAAAAAAGAAAAAAAAACGCGTTTGGTTGCGTTTCATTTTTTTTTTTTTTATTTCCGGAACAAAATAAGAATAGAAAAAAGAAACATAAAAAAGTTGTTTCTTTTGAAAAGAAACACTTCTTGGAAGGCACAAAAGAACAAAAACAAAAAGAACAAAAAAACAAAATCGGAACAAAGGAAGAACACCGGCTGAAGCTCTTCTCCTTCCTGCGTGCTCGTGGCTCTCGTCGGCTGAAGCTTCGTTCTCCCTTTTCCGGCGTCTCTCCATCTCTCCGGCGGCTCCCACTCGGTCTATTCTCTCCGGCGACTCCTCACTCCGACGACTCCAGGTACGTTTCTCTCCCTTCTCCGGTCAGCGTTGCTCCCCCTTCGGCGCTCCTCCTCCGGTCAGCGTTGCTCCCCCTTCGGCGCGACAGATCTGAGACGGCTCGCTCGAGCCTCGAATATTTTCTCTCGGCTCTGTCTTGTGCGCCGGATTTGACTTGCTGGAACGACCGTTTGAGGAACTCGGAGGTGTGCAAGGCGAACGAATATAACCTAATCTTCGAGCTCATCTCCTGTCCGAGGTAGGAACCCTCAACCGATCGCTTTGTTTTGTGTCTTCTTTGTGCCTTGTTTCAGGCTCGTCAGACCGGGCCGCTGTTGTCTGGTTTGTGTGCGTCTCAGCCTTGTCTATATGCATGCTGTGATTGTGAGGTCTTGGATGCTGATTGTTTTTGAATCCATACTCAAGCTCAATCTCGGTGCTCCCCGTTTTTCTTGCGCCTATTCAATGTTCGATGAAATGCCTAAGCTAAACGCAGGTTCATAGTCTTTACCATGCTCGAAGCTTGCTGTCCTTTTGTTTGTACTGAGTATGAACTAGTTGTCCTATGTCAATCTGAAGCCAAGCAATTTGTTTCTGAATGCGAATTGTGACTTTAAAATTGGAAATCTTGAGCTAGCTAGGACCACATCTGAAACGAATTCTATGACTGAGCATGTTGTTACTCGCTGGTATCATGCACCAGAATTGCTCCTTAATTGTTCAGAGTACGCTGTTGCGATTGATATTTGGCCTATGAGTTGCATACTTGGTGAAATTGTAACTAGGTAGTCTTTATTCCTAGGCAAAGACTATGTTCATCATCTGACGCTTATTACAGAATATGCTGAGGCCTTAGGGCTTAAGGTTTCTGCCATTAAGTCCAATTTATTAGCTGGAAGTTTGAATTTTACTGTCCTTCCTTAGCATCGAGGGTATATCGATACGCATTGGTGCTGATTTCTCTATTATGGGATACGGAAAATCTGTATAATCAACTTCTTTTATAAGTAGGGCGAGCAAGTTATCGATGTGTAGTTGGTCCATATAAATGATGTGAATTATAAGAGCAGCAGCTCGAGCGAGCTGCTCGAGCAGCAGCTGCAGCGGCAGCTCCAGCAGCAGCAGCTCAAGCGAGCTGCTCAAGCTGCAGTAGCAGCTCCTCTGTCCGGGTTCTCATCCTATGCACCATCTTTCTAAAGCACACCGCAGCTGCTGGCTTCTGTCTTGCAGATATAGGTGAGATGATGACTCGCCAGTTTTCTTGTGGGCAGGAGAGTCTCAGTTTATTGGAGGAGCTGTGCTTTCAATCCAAGGCCAGCATGCTGATTACTTTGGGCGGCGATGTGCCTGTTGATGAAACAAACGAAGGAGACGACCTTGAAGCTACTCAGTTTGTCATGGAAAATGATGATGACATGAAGGAGGACTTGGACCTCCCTGAGACGGCTAGGCCACGTAAACTTCCCAGGTTTTTATCTGTCAAGTCAATGTCTGGGCTGCCTGATGTGTTATTATCTCCAAAAAGGGAGGAAAACGACACCCTGAATTGTGAATATGAGTTTTATGCGATGGAAGACAATGAGGGTGAAAATCATGACGATGCCATCAACCGTCCCAAGGTGGGGGCTTTCAACCGGAGCATGAGTTTTGCAGTGCAGCAACACGACAACGAGGGCGAGGGGATCTCTTTCGGAGATATGAGCGAAGATGAGTGGGTACTGTTCCTTGAAATCTTCGAGAAGCTCTTGCCCGGGGTCACGGAGAACGCTAGATGCAACAGCTCGAAGCAGAGGTTGGGAACTTCTTGCGACTTCTGAGGAATCACCAAAGCAATAGACGATTTAAAGATCAGCAAAAAGATAGAAAGAAGCTCGGACACAGATCGCTTGTAATTATTGTGGACTAATTTTCCTTTTCTGTTTCCCAAATGACTTGCTAGTATAGATTGTAGATAATGACCATTTGGGGCCCGACGTGAGAGGAAAAGCGATCGGCAAGTCGCCGTCCTTTCCTTTTTCTACTGTCTCACGCGGTTTCGTCCTCATTTTGTAACTATCACCATGCAATTATATCAGTGTGTATTGTATTGTGTATAAGCTCATTGCCCCGTTTACATCAATGTGTGTATGTTCACTCTGATCTGCACAATCAAATTTGAGGGGTCTGGTTTTCTGGAGCATGGCAGTAAAGCTACTCCAAAAGTCCTGTCAACTGGTGTTGGTGCATCTCTAGCCCTGTTTTGACTTTAGAATGGCAAACCAACTAGACAGTAGCTGATGAAAACATCGAATGTTTTTGCTTCCTTACCGGGTTACGGCGCACGTACGGGAGAATTTTTGTCGTATTAAGAATAAATTAAATAGATGACTACAGAAAATTAATGAGCATTTCATAAGGATGAGCATTCAATATCAATTTTAAACTTTATTAAAAAAATTTTAAAAATAATAAATAATAAATAAAAAAAACAGAAATTTTTTGTCGTTTACCAATCGTGTTTCTGTTTTTTTTTCTATTCTAGGAACAGAAATTGACTGTAGTTACCAAACATGTTTCTGTTCTTTTTTATTCTAAGAACAGTTTTTTTTTACACTTACCAAACGCGTTCTTTTGTTTAAAAACTGTTTAATGTAAATACTTTTTTTTTGTTTTCGTTAAAGGGAACAAAAAAGAAATGAAGTGTTTCCATGCGCACCCGTAATTTCGTTTTTTTTTTTTTTTTTTTTGCATAGACCCTTCATTATTTTACAATGGATTTATAACGGTTTCTTAATGACTTTCTCTTTCTTGTTTGAATATAAATTAAACTTCAAACCATAATCTTTTAAGATACAAGGAATTCTTATATCATTCCTTTTCTTTTAGCTAAGCATTACTCCTATTCATTCTAATATTCAGTGCAGTGTGTTGTATCTTGGGAGGACACTAGAGCCTTACGCACTAAGTTTCATACTTCAACGGCGGAATTATTCTTAAGGACAGTGATTACACATCTCGGATGATTAATCTTATTTTATCATCTTTTCAAACGGATTTCCAACATTTCTTATTTTTCATACTATATAATATTTCTCCAAAAAAAAAAAAATTGTGATTCCTTCCTTTTGTATGACAAGCAAAGGAAAAGATGCGAGAAATAAATGTGTCATTGTAGGAAATTTGCCCGGTAATGAAAATTCTCACACTGTAAAAGTATTTATAGCACGGATCCGCAAATGACTTAGTATGTTTTATGTATCGTTGATACTACAATTTTTATTTTTTTTATAGAAAAAATAAGGGCTTTATTTTTAAAGGAATATCAAGTACAAAAATGGTTGTATTTTCTACGAGGCAAAATACCGTAATTGTTTCTCTCGTTTTCTATTTTGTATTTGAACACTTCTTTAGCCCAATTACCGTTTGTTTAGTATATGATGCCTTTGAACTGGAGCTACTTCAACGAAATTCTCTTGTGAACTGCATCGACCTTTTGGCCAAAATGCACATTTATATAAGTTTGTGAAACCATATTATGGATCATATGTCAAACGAAATAAGCATAACTTACTTGTCCCCACATAAATATCAAGCCATTGTGTCAGTCCAAGAGAGGGAGAGACTTCTGGGATTGAGCTGGATATTTTAAATTCTATTGAATTAAATTATAATTGTACTTTTTTGGTAAAGAAAGGATTATATTAAGAGAAAATGTCTGAAAATCTTGCATCTACATTAGTTGGAGACATACCTCCAATACAACCTGTAAGCAAACTATTGGGAAAAATACTAAAAAAATTATGAACTTATTGCATTTGTATTAGTTTGGTCATAAACCTTTTGATTTAGTCAATTTAGTTTGAAACCTTTTAACAATTAACCAATTTTGGCCAAAAATAGCTAACATAGATGCCGGCAATATTGTGTGAGATGGCCGGTGTTGGCATAATTTTCTAAATTTTCTAATAACTTTTTCTTTTCCTTTTTTGCTATAGAGTCTGACAACCTCACCGGCCACTACTTCACACTTCCATTGGACAAGCTTCAAAGCAACATAATAGTCTTGATCTTGCTTCCATCCTATTGCACCTGAGTGCAACAGCGCATCCTTCAGCCTCCCAAACAATTCTTCCATTTTCACTTCTCGGAACTCCTTCATGCACCTTCTGCAAACTTCAAGAACATGATTTAACAAGTGACAACAGCCAGCAGACCACATATTTGGTCGATTCTCCGCATCTTTTCACAAGCACGACACTCCAATGCGGATACAATTCAACGCTTGAAATTCGTCACACGTATATGAATCCAATGATTTGATTTTTCATACATTTACCTAAATGTTTATTTACTATTTACATTGTATTTTCGTAGTTACAAATTAATTAGAGGTAAATTTTATACTTTAACACTATAATGGTAAATGAAAAATGACATACAAGACATTGGAATTATATTTCAATATTATCTTTATTTTAAGAAAACAATGGAAAATTATATCATCTTATTCATAACGATCACCACATTTACATAAATTAAAAATTAGTTTACTAAAAAACCAAAAAGACAGGTTACTGTTCCCACCATGCTCTCTAGCTGTGCGACTTGGTTCCTGTTCCTGCGCCTCTTCTGTTGCTGATTCCGATTGATTGGCTGGTTCTTGGGAGCTATTTTTCGGTGGATTTCTTCCCTCATTCATCCACTCCTTCTCCACCGAAGGATTTTCGGTTTCTCTGACTCGTCTGTGCTCGATGGTCCCTCGATCACAGCCCTAGTTTTTCCTCTGGAATCGCACTTTCGATTCTGCTGGATCCGAGATTCCGCTGGTGTGGTGGTGCTAAAATTTGGGGGTTTCCTCCTCCACCATTACAATCCACCAAAGCTCCTTCGAAATCCCTCCTTCCACGGGTATTTATGCTTCTCATTTATTAGGGTTTACTGGTTTTACTGTTTGTGTCTGAGCTCCGTTCGAATGGACTCCACCCGAGAGCTCGATACTTCAAGGAAAGCCCAGGAAGCTCGTGCTAGGGGCCGAAGCCAAGGGAGGAATTCTCGTCCTCCTTTGGACAGGGGTAAGGCTACTGCCTTGTCTACCCTCTCTTCTCCTACTCAAGCCCACTTGACAGATGGTTCGAATGTTGCTGGTACATCTGATAAGCTTGTTTATGAGCCTGTTAAGTTGCATCAGCCGCTTCGTGGCCGTGCTGTCCCACTAGACCCTGAAGTTGCTAAGGCACAAGCCCTTTCGTGGGCGAAGGTTGCTAAGGCAGCTATTAAGGGGTATGACCTTACTTATGTGCCGCCGGATGTGGTTGATGGTGAACCCTTTACCCGGATCCCAACTGAAATTCTTGAAGGATGTGATCCTAAATGGAAAGAATGCCTGGTGGGCTATTATATTGGCAAAAAATTGCCATTTAAGATGATAGAGATCGCCATGAAGCAAATTTGGGAGACTCAACTCTCGGAAGTGCGGGCAAACGTGGATGGCTTCTATTTCTTTCATTTACCAGATCCAGAATTTAGAAGGAAGGTCCTTGATGGTGGACCTCTCACAGTGGCAAAAGTGCCCCTCATTCTTCAACAGTGGCATCCGCTCCTTGAGTTGAAAAGAAACAACCACAAAACGGTACCGATTTGGGTTCGCCTAAAAAATGTTCCCTATGCTCTTTGGTCTGCAATGGGCATTAGCACTATTGCTAGCACTATTGGTCGCCCTTTATATGTTGATCAACACACTGAATAGGTTAGAACCCTATCCTATGTGCGGGTTTGTGTGGAAATCAATGTTGACTTTGCATTTCCTAGCTCCATTCCTATCGGCTTAAAAGGTATTACCCGTTGTGTGGATGTTATATATGAATGGAGGCCTCCGGCTTGCCCCTCCTGCTGCACCTTTGGTCATGTGTGTGGTCCCCCGAAATCAGCCCTCCCCCCTCATACCTCTTCTCCTCCAGTAGCCCCTGTGGAAGGTGGTACTCATCCTGTTATTCCTCCACAGCGTCCTCAGCTTGATGAAGGATGGAAGGTAGTGCGGGGAAAACAAAGCATTCGTTCAGATGCTCCTGTTGATGACTCTGTTAATGCTGCTAATTCCAATAGGGTGATTCAAGCTCCTCATGTTGATATAGCCCCTCCTCGGATTTTGGTTGTTCCCACCAAGCGTGCTTTACCCTTTCAGCATGATGCTGGTCCTTTGTCGGTAAATCTAAATGTCCCTTGTATGCGGACAATCACTTCCTCTGTTTCTGAGGACAATTCTAACATAGAGCCTTATGTTGTTGGATGTGAAATTGATGAAGACACACTGCTGGCTTCTTCCTCTATTCCCCCACATCTGATACCCCCCTGTGTAGGCTCGCCCCCCCTCCCCTGGTGTCCAGCGGCATGGAGTGCAAGCCCCCTCCCCTGGTGAAAACCCCCCTGGCAACCCCAAATTGAAGACTACCTCGAAGAAGAAACAAGGTAAAAAGTGACTTCTCTCCACCTTGTATATATGTATATAGCTATCTGGAATATTAGAGGTCTGGTTGGCCCTGTCAGGTAGGCTAAGATCAGGAATCTTATTAGAGTTAATAGCCTTTCTTGTATTGGCATTGTGGAAACGAAGGCTTCTCCCATCTGGTTTCCATCTTTATCTAACGGGCTCATACCCGGTTGGACTTGGATTGCTAACTATGAGCACTCCGATAAAGGAAGAATATGGATTGGTTGGAACCTAAAGCTTGTTGAGTTCACCCTCTACTCTTCATCCCTCCAAGTTATCCATGGACATTTAAGATGTTTGTCTACAGGTGAAGCCTTCTATCTCTCGGTTGTATATGTTGAGCACACTTTTGTGCGTAGGCATTCTCTTTGGCAAGAAATTGTACAGACTAGTGGTGCTCGTGCTGCTGTTCCTTGGTTGGTTGCTGGCGATTTCAATGCCATAAGGTTTCCCTTTGATAGAGTTGGTAGCCTCTCTACTTGGCTACCTTCTTATGATGAGTTTGGAACTTGCTTAACTCAAGCGGGATTAGAGGATCTCTATTATACAGGTTGCAGATTTACCTGGTCTACCTCCTCTGGTGAAAGCCGCAAACAGAGGAAAATTGATAGAGTTCTCATTAATCCATGCTGGAGTAGTGAATTCTCTTTCTCTGAGGTGACTTTTCTTCCGGCTGGCATCTCGGACCACTCTCCAATGGTGGTTAGAATTTTCCCAACTCCGAAGACTAAGAAGCCGTTCAAATTCTTCAATTTTTGGATGCAACACCCCTCTTTCAATCAGTTAGTTCGCCAAGCTTGGGATTCTCCGGTTGAGGGCACTGCCATGTTTACCTTTTACGTAAAGTTGAAGTTGGTCAAGGCTAAGCTTAAGAGTCTTAACAAAGAGTCCTTTTCGGACATCTCGGGTAGAACTATTGGGGCTCGTAATGCTTTGTCTACTATTTAGGAAGCTCTTCATCTGGATCCATTCAATCTTGACCTTGCGGCTCGTGAAAGAGAGTTCTTAAACATTTTCTCGGACCTTCGCCTGCAGGAAGAAAGCTTCTATAAACAGAAATCGCAAGTCAAGTGGCTTGAAGAGGGTGATCTCAATACCAAATTTTTCCACCATTCGGTGAATAGGAAGCATCTTCTTAATAGAATCCTATCTCTTAGAAATGATGCAGGGAACCCGATCCGAGACCCTTCCCAAATCCAGCAACTTGTTGTTTCTCATTTTCAAGAGCTGTTGGCCTCTTCTCCTCTATCCACCGTGCTGTCTATACATGATATTCGCTCGGTTATTCCTTGCTTGCTCGATGACAACCAGGTTCTCCACCTGTCAAAACCGATTTCAGATACTGAAGTCCGAGAATCTTTATTCTCCCTAGCTACTGGCAAAGCTTCGGGCCCTGATGGCTTTGGTGTGGATTTTTTTAAGGACTGCTGGGACATTGTTGGTCCTTCATTTACTTGTGCGGTAAAAGATTTCTTCTCTTCTGGGAAACTTCTGAAGGAATCCAACAACACTATCCTTACCCTTGTGCCCAAATGCCCTAATGCCACGACGGTAAATGACTTTAGACCGATTGCTTGCTGCAACACGGTGTATAAACGCATTACAAAGATCATTGCAAATCGGATGGCTGCTGTTATGCCTTCGGTAATTAGCCATGCTCAAAATGCCTTCGTTAAGGGAAGACGAATTAGTGACAACATTCTTCTAGCTCAGGAGCTATTTGTGGGATTCCACCTCAAGCCATGTAAGCCTAAATGCGCCATCAAAGTTGATTTTCGCAAGGCCTACGACACGCTAAATTGGGATTTTCTAGAGGTAACTCTACAAGCTTTCCAATTTCCCCTCCACCTCATTAATCTCATTATGAGCTGTGTCTGATCACCACACTTTTCTATCTCTCTAAATGGTGAACTGCATGGATTTTTTCCTAGTGGTAGAGGCATTAGACAAGGCGACCCCATGTCACCATATCTCTTTACGTTTGTCATGGAAGTTTTCACTGGCATCTTGAATATGCAAACTGACCACCCTTCGTTTCAATATTTCTGGATATGTAAACCGTCTAGACTTTCTCATCTATTTTTTGCCGATGATGTACTGCTGTTTTCGGAGGCGTCTATGCCAGCCCTATCTCTCCTCAAAGTTGGCTTGGATAAGTTCTCCCTTTGGTCTGGGCTACAACCAAACCTCCTCAAAAGCGAGATCTACTTCTCGGGGGTTACCCCAGATTACTGCAATGCCTTCATATCTCTATTTGGCTTTGAGGAGGGATCATTACCTTTTCGGTATCTTGGGATTCCGGTCATCTCATCCGGGCTTCAAAAAGTTGATTGCATCGCTCTAGTAAACATCATCACATCAAGGGTACAATTGTGGACACAACGATTTCTCTCCTATGCAGGCCGTTTACAACTCATCCGATCGGTGCTCCACTCTATTCAAGTTTATTGGGCTAATGTATTCATCCTACCGAGATCGGTCTTGGATAATATTGAGCGTATTTTAAGACAATTCTTATGGAAGGGCCCAGACCTAGGCAAGGGTGGAGCCAAAATTGCATGGTCTGATGTTTGCCTCCCAAAGTTTGAAGGAGGCCTGGGTATCCGAAGACTAAGAGAAAGCAATACAGCTGCCATGCTAAAGCACATTTGGTTTTTATTCACAGACAAAGAATCCCTTTAGTGCAGATGGATCCATTCAATCTTTTTGAAGAATGTAAATTTTTGGTTCGCCTCTAAACCTACAACTTGTTCTTGGTCCTAGGAAAAATCCTAGACCTCCGTGGCGAATTCCGCAATTCCTTTTCTTGGTGTGTGGGGGATGGATGCTCGATTTCCTTTTGGTTTGACAACTGGCATCCCAAAGGGCCGCTTAATTTATTATTCTACAATGTAGATATATATCGAACTAGGCTTCCCAAAGGAGCTACTGTTGCTGATTTCATGGCTTTTCCAGACCCTTCTTCGGCTGTTTTGGAAGTGATTAACTCTTGGGTTGACCCCATTGCTCATCTTACTGGTGATCCTGATCGCTTCTCTTGGTTCGGCAGCCCTTCTGGCAACTTCTCTGTAGCCTCAGCGTGGGACGCTATTCAACCGAGAGGCCAACTGAATCAGTGGGCTCCTTTCATCTAGAACTCTTTACTAGTTCCGCGCTACCAATTCCTGCTTTGGTTGATCACAAAAAATAGGCTACCAACTCAAGTTCTACTACTCACATATGGACGTATCCCGGCTACGAATTGCGGTTTTGCTCTTCTCGACCTGATTCGGTTGACCACTTATTTTTTGGATGCCCTATTCCTGCTGCCTTAATCATGTTTTGGGCTACTAGATTTAATTTCGCTTGGGAGAATAAATCTTGGGTGGATAATCTGCATTGGGCGATAAAGTACTTATCTGGTGCTTCTTTTCGCTCCTCTCTTGCTCGGTTCGGGTTTGCCGCTACTTGCAATATCATATGGATGGAGCGGAATAACATACTTTTCCGGGGTAGACCCCCTTCCCTCCCAACCATGAAA
Organism: Eucalyptus brandiana; assembly: GCA_014182725.1. NCBI lineage: Eukaryota > Viridiplantae > Streptophyta > Magnoliopsida > Myrtales > Myrtaceae > Eucalyptus > Eucalyptus brandiana. Next base: position 20,002,819 of record CM024672.1, on the reverse strand, counting down.
GGACTTCTTGAAAGAGTCTTAAAGGACAAAGCCTTATCCTTCCATCATGTTCCTCCCACTGATCCAAATAGAAGAGTACTACAAAGCTGGGCACTCAATCCTTCCATTTTAGCGGACTAATCTTCTACTTTGGACATTCGGCTTTTGAGTAGGGTGTTTCTCGTACAACCTTTATTCTTCGGAGTTTTTGTTGAATTCCTAGCTGTTGCATTGGAAGCTTGGAATGAAGGACTTTGCTCCTGACTATGGCTACCATCGCTTTCTTACCTTCTTGTCCTAGAGCGGGCTTTTGGGTTTCTCTTTTGTTTTGCTATTCCCTCTCTGGGTTTCGGGGAAGGATAGCTGGTTCTCTTTGGCTACTGTTTGGCCCTCTCTTTTTGCCGCTTGGTTTGTTTCCTTTTACCTTGGCCTCCTTCCACTCGCTCTGACTTTTGTCTTTTTGAGTGTAGGTTTTTGGGTCCAAGTTCTCGCTGTATAGCTCTATATAGCTTTCTAGTTTCTAGTCAATATATTTCTTACCTTTACCAAAAAAAAAAAAAAAATAGTTTACTAGATCATTATTCTTCCTCAAATTTTAAACATCATTTGATTTTATCTATGAAATTTATAATTGTCGTCAAACTAGTCTTCAAGTATTTTGCCAAATCTTACAACTCAATTCAATTTTATGTTCACCATTCATAAATTTCAGATTTCTATTCACAATTTTTTTCTCAATTTAACAATTATGCTATTTAACAATTCCAGATGGATTTTCCCAATAGAGCATGCCAACATTCGAGGCCTTTGATTGTTAAGGCAAACTCTTAGCATGTCCTGCCATCTCGACAGCTTCGGTAGCCATGCATAAGACTCATCACAGTATATGCTTTTTGAGGGAGATCATATATAAGTATTCTATCACGTTAGATACTTGTCCCCATGTTCTCTTCCTCCATATTCCTCTTTTCATTCTTTCTATGGCTGGTCTATAGCCTAATAAGCACTAGTTCCGATGCATTATACTCCAATAACCGAACATCATTATTAATTTTTTATTTTCAAAATCTTTTGAAATATGTGGGGGATTGTTGGATATTTCCATAATATTTTGAAATATTTACAATAATAGCTTCGATAAAAGTTATGATCGCATTGAAGACCATCATTATTTTTAATGGTCACATAACGGTTTCTTAATGATCATATAACGGCTTTTCAATTGCTTTGTAACGTTTAATTTATTTCTCAAATAAATCCTTTAGTATTTTACAACGGCTCTATCTTGTTTGTATATAAAAAGAAAATCTCATAAGACAATCTTGACATATACATTGAATGAAAGAGAGAATATTCCCTTTCTTTAAAAAATCTTTCATTTGCTTTCTTTTTCCTTGTTGGGTTATGCATAACGTTGTTTATGTTCTTTCTAATATTCAATGTGGAATATAGAAGAAGGTTTATTGTATCTCGGGAGGATAGCCATTAGAAGCCCATCACATCAAGTTTCGCACTTCGATAGGCAGAATTATCCTTAAGGATAGTGTCTGCGCTTGCATGCCTCATATAAATTTATTTATTCTCATTAGCTTTTTCAACAAGTCATACTTAACTTAGATGCATCACTAATCATTTTAACCGCAAGTGAATTTATTAATTCACTAATGAATCTAGGACTTGATAAGTACATCAATTTGGCGATTCAATTCTTTATGCATTTACCTATTGAACAATATATTTTTACTATGCATAAAGTATATTGATAGTTTACGATCAATTATAATCCTAATTTGAATAAAACAATGGCAAATTATATTGTCTTATGCATAGGATCATCAAATGTACTTAAAATGAAGATTTTGTTTTCCTGGATCATAAATTCTTACTCAAATATTTATATCTTATATAATTATTAATGAAATTTATAACTATCTTCGACATAAAATGCTAGTTTTAGGCATTTTACTGAATCTTAGGATTCCATTTGATTTTAAGCTGACGATTCACAATTAATAAATTTAATATTTCGATTTAAGATACGTTTTTCGATTTATTAATTGTGCTATTAAACCAAAGACCAAATGGACTTTTGTGAAAGAGGGTGGGCACGATGCGAGGTGTAAGAGCATACAGAAGTTAAAATGCAATGCACTAGGAGATTTGTGATAAGGAACAAGATGCGTACATTTCATGTCAGTACAATATAAACTCTCGGAGACTAAAATCAAGGAAAGCTCATCACACCACATACATAAAAGATCCATTGCTATTGCATCTTTACATTATATACACGGAAAGTGAAATCCATCCACCATTAACTTGTGCCCATGTTCTCTTCCTCCATTATTTTCCTTTCGTTTTCGTAGGACTAGATAACCTCATATATTCATTCTAGCCTTCTTCTAACTACTGGCAGATCTATCTGAGTAATTTCAAAAAATGCCAGCCGGATGGTGTTCCGTGTCTACACTTTCAGGTTGATGCTTTTGGCGGCATTATGACATTGTCTTTTTATCTATAAGGTTGATCATGGGGTTTAAATGTAATGGACGCTTGCTGAGCTTGTTTTGAGCAACGGACAGTTTTAACACCCGCAGGTGGCCAGCAAAGGTGGTGAGCGGTTTTTTAGGCATGACGCACCCCGGGACCCTATCTTGGTCATTTTTAAAGAAAATAATGACTCTGCTGCCTCTTCTGGCAATCCATGTTTTCCCTTTGTTGTAACTCTCTGTTTCCGGGCCTCATTGTAGCTTCCTCTTGTTGCATGTGTAGGGAATCTTGTTTGTTTCACTGTCAGTAGTAATGATAAGGTCTAGTTTAGCAAATCATAGCTGCATTTGATATCAGAGTGCACATGAGAGAGAGAGAGAGAGAGAGAGAGAGAGAGAGAGAGAGAGAGAGAGAGAGAGAGAGAGAGAGAGATACCATGGTTGAGAGCCTATTCTGGTGAATCATTGATCCGACTTTTTATAGGAATTATAGGTGCATGTGAGAGATGTGTTGAAACTTGTTCTCCAATATGATTGCGACAACATGAAATGCATGATTCTTGGCTTCATTCTAATCAACAGGGCTTACATTGGACAAAGAAACATGACATAAAGAGGTCAGAGGAAACAATTTGTTCATAAGGGGAGGGAGGAGAGTTAATGAGTGTGATTGCCAGGAGAGAGGAGAATTTGACTAAGGCTAGGGTGTGAAGCACCAAATGTTGAAGGGCATATAAATATGCAAAATACCGGTCATTTTCATTATTGCTATGGATACACTTGCATATTTTGCCCTTAATCTGTTCCCATATTTGGAGATCGAATAATTGGTAGGTTTTGTTGGGATTGATTTACCATACGAACTTGACCATGTATATCCTTGGTATAGGACTTTACCTGTTCAAGAAAATTAAAATCTAGGCCTTTAAATTTTTTAAATCATTTTGAGAAATGAGATCACATATAGTAATTTCAAAATGTATTTGATAAGTACTTAAAACACATAAACCTAATTAATTAATATATATGAGTGAAAGTAACAGACCGACTTATGGTATGGTCACATCTCTTTCTATTCATTGTGTTTTAATGGATCGAGATATATCAGATATACATCTCTTTCCTTTTCTCAATCATAGTAGAATTATCATATCTTAGTGCACGTGAATAAATTAAAATAAACGAGCTTAACCACACTGCTATTCATTCCAAATTAAATTAAATACAGATAATTCCCATTATTGTTGTGGAGACACTAGCATATTTTTTTTTTTTTTTTGCCTCTAATCAATTCACACTTGTAAATAGAATTAAAGGTAAATTTCATTGGGATTGATTTACTCTACAAACTTGACCACGTACACCCTTGATTTCGAATTTAACTATTCAAAAAAAGAGAAATATAGGCTATTGGATTTTATAATCATTTTGATAAATGAGATAATGGGCATCAATTTCACAAGTTGAACATGATTATTAGATATTTCCAAAAAGTACTTAAAGCACATTAACCTAGCACTTTACTATATGCGGATAAAATTAATGATCGGCTTATAGTAGTGTTACATCTCTTGCTTTTTTGTGCTTTTTAAATGAAATTTAGTTACATTTCTAAGGAAAAAAAAACTTATAGAACAAGAATCGTTATATCAGTCTTTCATCTCTTTCTTTCTTCTATGATAGTAGAATGATCATATCTTATTGCACATACATAAATCAAAATAAATTACTTTGACCATGCTATTGTACATGCCAAACCAAATTAAAATGCTGGTCATTCTTAATATGTTGTGGATAGACTTGCATATTTTGCTTTGAATCAATTCTCACACTTAGAGACAGAATTAATGGCAGGCTTTTGTTGGGATTGATTTACTCTACAAACTTGACCATTGGTCCCGAGCAGGACCTTAAAAGACTCCCCCAAGCCCATGCGGGGTTAACCATTGGGTATGGAGTTATCCTAGGGGACTCCCTAAAACCCCAAGGAACAAGCCAGTGATCTAGCAATGAAGAGATCTTCCCTATGGTGGGGAAATGTCAGCCGAGTTGGAATCCCGAGTTGGAATCCCTGGCCCAAGTTGTTGGTCCCAAGTAGGACCTTAAAAGGCTCCCCCAAGTCCATGCGGGGTTAACCAGTAGGTATGGAGTTATCCTATGGGACTCCCTAAAACCCCAAGGAACAAGCCAAGGATCTGGCAATGAAGGGATGTTCCCTAAGGTGGGGAAGGTCAGCCAAGTTGGAATCCCTGGCCCAAGATTGGTCCCAAGCAGGACCTTAAAAGGCTCCCATAAGCCCATGCGGGGTTAACCACTAGGTATGGAGTTATCCTAGGGGACTCCCTAAAACCCCAAGGAACAAGTTAGGGATTTGGCAATGAAGGGATCTTCCCTAAGGTGGGGAAGGTCAGTCGAGCTGGAATCCCTGGCCCAAGTGGGACTCGAGCAAGTCCTTAAAAGGCTCCCCCAAGCCCGTGCGGGGTAAACCACTGGGTACGGAGTTATCCTAGGAGTCTCCCTAAAACCCAAGGAACAAGCTAGGCCGTTGGCAATGAAGGGACCTTCCCTAAGGTGGGGAAGGTCAGCCGAGCTAAGACTTGGCCCAAGGTATGGTCCCAAGTAGGACCTTAAAAGGCTCCCCCAAGCCCATCCGGGGTTAACCGCTGGGTATGGAGTTATCCTAGGGGACTCCCTAAAACCCCAAGGAACAAGCCAGGGACCTGGCAATGAAGGGATCTTCCCTAAGGTGGGGAAGGTTAGCCGAGCTGGCATCCCTGGCCCAAGTAGACCTGAGTAGGTCTTTAAATTGCTCCCCCAAGCCCGTACGGGGTTAACCACCGGGTATGGAGTTCTATCCTAGGGGACTCCCAAAAACCCCAAGGAACAAGGCAGGCCGCCGCCAATGAAGGGACCCTCCCTGGGGTAGGAGGGTCAGCCGAGGTGGGACTCGTCCCAAGCTACTGTCCCGAGCAGGACCTTAAAAGGCTCCCCCAAGCCCATGCGGGGTTAACCATCTATACCTTGGTTAACTATTCAACAAAACTAAAATTAAGGCTGTTAAATTTTTTATTATTTTGATAAATGAGATCTGGACAGTATTTTTACACTGTCAAACATTGTTATCATATGTATAGGATAAGTACTTAAAGCAACTAACAATTTACTATATACGAAGGAGAGTTTTAGACTGCCTTAAGGTACGATTACACCTCTTGCTTTTTGTTATGTTCTGATGAACTTTAGTCACCTATCCAAGTAAAAAAAGAATTATATATATTGAGCCTAGTTTAACGACCTCTATTGGTTTTTTTTTTCACTTTTGTGGTTATCCATTGGGGTATCACTCCTATGCAAATACATTATTTCCATTTGTCTACCTGATACTTTTCCATGCTTAGCTGCGTAGAAATACCTGAAAGCGCATCCCCTATGTGTTTTAATGAGCTAAGTCGAATCAAAAGCAATTGAAATTTGGGCAGCCACACTCCTTTTCCAGGGACAATGCATCAACCCCCTCGTACACTAGAAAAATGGCATTAAGATAATAAAAAAATGAAAGAATTCTAGAAACTTTTGTTGGAAAAATTTAGAGAATATGAAATTGAGAACCATTGAAAATTTGTTGGAAAAGATGAAAAAGAAATCAATTGTTGGCAATCACTACCTAACCTTAAGGATAATTTCATTTCTCGGAATATGAAACTTGGTGTGATAGGCTTTCTTGACTATCCTCTCAAGATATGATATGCATTCTTCTTTGCCGTCCATAGAATAAAAGAAGGAACATGAACAACACAATTGCATGGATAACCCAACTAGGAAAGAAATGGAAAAAAAGGAAAAAAGTTCTCTTTTCATCTAGCATGTCTGAAAAGATTGTGGTTTGACGTTTTACTTTATAGGCAAACGAAAGAGAGGGAAACCGTTATAAATTAATTGGTAATCATTAAGTTGGTGATAGTTAGAAAGCCTTCAAATAAGTTGCAAAGCCACTACAAACCATTACACAGTTGTTGCACAACAATTCCAAATCGGTGACTTTTATGGCGGTCATAACTTCTAACAAAACCGTTACTTTCAAATGATTCAAAATTGTTGACATATCAAACGGCGTTGTTGCTTCAAGTTTAAAGGCTTAAAGCTCACTTGTGCTCAATTGACATGTTAGAAGGGGAAAGAGAGCATGAAGCCAAAATAAAAAGTCTAGATGGCCAAATTTCTTTCAGCGAAATACATTAAGGGATCGCCATCTCGGGAGGCGCATGGCTGAATTCTCTCAAATTTGATCAAATAATACAGTATTACATCCATATTCTATAGGTCTGGGGCAACTGATCCTAGTACACCTTTCTTTAAGGATGCTTTACTTTACCTTCAGACCCTTAGCGAACTTTACTCTAACGAGCACTATAAACCGACAATTGACACAGTTCTGACTCTTGCAGACTTTTTGGATATAGGTTATTGTTTAGTGGTTGCTTTCTAGATAATTAAGTACATCGATTGCTTAATAGGCTCCAACTTCTCCCCTACTGCTCTTGATACGTTTTGATTGATTGTCCAAAAGCCACATAATACATGGTGCTTGAATATATCTCTAGAATAAGTGGCTCGCTTCTGTAACTTCCATGGAACTTGACTCTTCTACTTATAAACACAGGTTGACTTTGCCATGGAGATTTAACCCAAACTGGTTAGTAAGCAAGGTTAAGACAAAAGAAGATTTTCAACCCGGTCGGAGAAAGAGTGAAGGTATCCTTTCATCCCCACATTTTCCTTCAGGTAAATAAATAAAGTAAATCAGACCCGTCGTTCATATCCGTGAGAGAGAGAGAGAGAGAGAGAGAGAGAGAGAGAGAGAGAGAGAGAGAGAGAGAGAGAGAGAGAGAGGGATGCTTGCTAATGATGAAGGCCTATTCCAACAGATCACTGATCCAATTTTTGGCAAGCATTCAGGGTGCATGTAAAAAATGTGTCCAGACTCGTTCTGCAAAATGGTCAGGACGACATGAAATGCTTGATTCTTAAAAGGAGGGAGGAGAGTTAATCGGTGTGGCTACAAGGAAATAGTAGAATTTGACTTGGGATAAGGTGTGAAGCGCTGAAAGTTCAAAGTTCAAAGATAATGCCTATGTCGTGAGCTGTGTCGAGACAGGTTTAATATAATGTCTAAAAGCTTGATTGGCAGCTCACTTCTGAAACAGGAGTTGCTTCTAGTTTTGGCTTGGCTAGGAAGCACGTGGGGCATAAAAGATTGCAAAATTAGAGACTTTATAAAATCGGGGATTTGATTCTCACACTAATAGAAGTATCTCTAACTTGATTTTGGATTACTTATCTAACTGATTAAATGGCTTGAACCTAATTAAATTTCCATGCAACGTTTTTATGTTTATTAGGGTCTAACATGTGACCTAACCAACCAAAAAGAAGTAAGTGAAGTAAAGGAATGGAAAAAACACATCAAATGGGGGTAATAAGAGGGCAAGTAAGAAATAGGGTGCCAAATGGAACCAGATACGATGTTGGGTAGGCCTCCTTAAGATAGCAACCCATGAGCTTAGTGCAAATTGAATTCAATTTTTCTAAAGAGACCTAACTAAAACTAAACTATAGAAAATCATGAATTTTCCTAAAACGTATGTATACTATGTACATGAAACTAAACCAATTCTAATGCTAAAACCAGACAACCTAATTATTTCCTATTTTTCTAACCATTTTCCATGTTTTAAAATTTTCGAATTCATTAATATATTTTTATATTATTTAATTTTTTGAAGAAAATTATTTCTATATTCCGGAAAATAAGGGACTCGAGCTGTGGGCTCTTGGGTTCCCAAGATAGTGGGCAACAGAAACGAGGCAAACCCCATCGTCAAGCCCTCTTTTAGTCAAAAAGACCTTCAAAGACCATCTTTAAATACAGCTAACCTAGGCCCCATTTCTCATTGCAGCCACGTCAAGCCCATTCCACTATAATCAAGCCTAGTCCCACGCTGAGTCTATTATGGCCGTCGCCGTTAACCCTCACCGCCGTCTGCCGCTAAACGTTTCACCAATACGAACCGAGTAGCACCAGTACGCACAGGATGCGAACGAGCCAAGCAGCAGTACCAATAACTTGATAGTTCCCGTAAAATTTATTATGGGATCACTTTTTGAATTACCTCATCTGTTAATTAAACTCAGGGACCTCAGTCAATTACTATTAATTATAGTTATCAAAATGGTATTGTTATAGACTAATCTCGACTCGTGGCCTTAGTGATATGAAATTGTAAGATGAATCGCTAATCTTCTTAATCTCAAGCAACTTTGTTGATTCACTAAAGGATCTACACCTCGTCACATGTGTATGGATTGAATGATTCAATTTTTTATACATTTACCTAATTATTTTATATTTACTGTTTATATTGTATTTTCATAGTTACAGTTTAATTAGAAGTAAATTTTATACTTTAATGCTATAATGGTAAATGAAAAATGACATACAAAACATTATAATTTATATTTGTACTTAATCTTTATTTTTGGGAAAACAACGGGAAATTAAGTCATCTTTTTCATGACTATCATCATATCTACTTGAATTTAAGATTAGTTTACCAAATCTTTATTGTACTCAAATCTTAAATATCATTTGATATTATCTATAAAATTTATAACTGTCGTCAACATAAAATACAAGTCTTAAGTATTTTGTCAAACCATACGGTTCAATTTGATTTTCTATTCACTATTCATAAATTTAAGATTCCGATTCATAATTTCTTTTCTCGATTTAACAATTATGCTCTTATTCAAAGTCCAAATGGACTTTCCCGATAGAGCATAGGCATGCACACATTTGAGGCCTCCGATTGTTAAGGCAAACTTTTAGCGTGTCCTACCATCTCAACAACTAAGGCATCCATGCACGAGACTCGTCGTGCTATATGCTCTGTGAGTGAGAGCATACATCAGAATGATAGGCAATATGAGGTATGTGATACGGAAAAAGATGTATACAATACATTTGCTTATGAAAAGTTCGTCACACCACACCAAAAAAGAAAAAACAGAAAAAAGAAAAGAAAGAAGATTGGCTGTCATACAATCTTTTGTTCTCTTCTTCCATGTTTCCTACGCGTATGCCTATTGCGGCGTGTAAACGACCTCACAGAACGTTGTAGGAGCTCCAAACTAGCCACAGGGTGAGTCCACTCCGGTTCGGCTCAGTTCCAAACCTCCCACCGTGATTTCCGCTGGACAAGCAACTTCCTGTCGGGCAATTCTCCCTTCCATAGAAGTCAAATGAGCAGCTGGCTGTCTTCATCCCCAGAACTTCATCCCACCAATAAGAATTCATTACTGCAATAAAAGTGCAAGAATTAATAACCATGTGGCTAAGAATTATCCCACTGTAAGAGTTCGTTAGTGGATCAATTAACAAACATGTGAGGATGAACTATTGTGGCCAAGCCAGATCTTGACATACTGCTCTTTCACCCTCTTACCATCACATTGCCTCGCCCAAGGTCGAAGCACTTCTCTGGTAAATCGCTGACCCGACTGTCCGCCTGCCAATTTGGATTGTGCAGGATCGCTGGATGCAAATCAACAGTGGTTTGCGTGGAAACGAAACACGATCCATGATTCTTCCTTTCATTTGGCATCATAAAGGTTTTGCATTGAAGGTACAACTTCTCCGCATAGATAGAGACTATCAAGATAGAATACCAACTGATGAAAGGCTGCATAAATGCCCAAATATATGGTCATGTTCTTTATTGCTGTGGATAGACTTGCACAACCTACTTTATATAGCACATTTATTCCCATGTCCAGAGGTATTATCAACAACAGGTTTTTTATTCCAGGATTGCTTTCCTCAATAAGCGAGACCCTATGCATCCCTTATGTTGTTACTCAACTACACGAGGGAATTGAAACATTGACGTTCAGATTGTTAATGTTTTTGATCGATGGAATGGTGGACGGCAATTTCACGACATCTAACTTGGCTATTACATGCATCCGATAAAAGCTCAAAGATATACAACTGCAAATATTAGATCATTTTGTATCAAACTTGTCGTGTATTTCCGTAAGTTTTGAAATATTGAAAACTAAATTTTGTAATGATTTTTTAACGTTATCAATTTGTAACGGCTTGTTTTTGCCATTAATATAAAACGGTTTTGTAACGTTTTATAATAGTCATATAACAACGGCTATTTAACGGCCATGTAACGACTTTATTACAACTTTGTAATGTTTTATTTATTTTTTCATAAATCCTTGATTATTTTACAACGGATTTGTAACGGTTTCTTAATGACTTTCTCTCTCTTGTTTGAATATAAAGTAAACTTCAAATCACAATCTTTTAAGATACACAGAATTCTCATATCATTCCTTTTCTTTTAGCTAAGCATTACTCCTATTCATTCTAATATTTAGTGCGGTGTGTTGTATATTGGGAGGATCCTAGAACCTTACGCACTGAGTTTCGTACTCCAACAGATAGAATTATTCTTAAGGACAGTGATTACACATCTAGAATCACGTCTAGGATGATTAATCCTATTTTATCATCTTTTCCAACAGTTTTCCAACATTTTTCATTTTTCATATTATATAGTATTTTTCCAACAAAACTTATGATTCCTTCCCTTTGTATAAACAGGCAAAGGAAAACACGTGAGGAATAAATGTGTTATTTTAGGAAATTTGCCTAGTAATGAAAATTCTCATGTCGTTAAAGTATATATAGCACGGATCTACAAATGACTAGGTATGTTTTACGTATCGTTGATACTACAAATCTTTTTTTTTATTTATAAAAAAAATAGCTTTATTTGCAAAGGAATATCAAGTACAAAAAATGGTTGTCTTTTTCACAAGGCATAATACCATAATTGTTTCTCTCGTTTTCTATTTTGTATTTGAACACTTCTTTATCCCATTTACCGTTTGTTTAGCATATGATGCATTTGAACTGGAGCTACTTCAACAAAATCCTCTTGTGAACTGCATCGACCTTTTGCCCAAAATGCACATTTATATAAGTTTGTGAAACCATATTATGGATCATATGTCAAACAAAATAAGCATAACTTACTTGCCTTCCCATAAATATCAAACCAGTGTGTCAGTCTAAGAGAGGGAGAGACAATTCGCTTGAATTAAATTATAATTGTACTTTTTTTGTTAAAGAAAGGATTATAATAAGAGAAAATGTCTGAAAATCTTGCATCTACGTCAGTTGGAGACATGCCTCCAATACAACCTGTAAGCAAACTATTAGGAAAAACACCATAAAAGTTGTAAATTTATCACATTTGTATCAGTTCGATCATAAACATTTTGATTTAACTAATTTAGTCTAAAACCTTTAACGATAAGTTAATTTTGGCAAAAAATCGCTAACGTAGACCCCAGTGGCATCGTGTGAGACGACCGGTGATGGCGTAATTTTCTAAATTTTTTAATAGTTTTTTCTTTTCCTTTTTATCTACAAAGTCTGGCAACCTCACCGGCCACTACTTCACACTTCCACTGGACAAGCTCCAAAGCAACATAGTCTTGATCTCGCTTCCATCCTATTGCACCTGAGAGCATCAGCGCATCCTTCAGCCTCCCCAAACGGTTCTTCCATTTTCACTTATCGGAACTCCTTCATGCACCTTCTGCAAACTTCAAGAACAGGATTTAATAAGTGACAACATCCAGCAGACGACATATTTGGTCGATTCTCCGCATCTTTTCGCAAGCACGACACCCCAATGCGGATACAATTCGACGCTTGAAATTCGTCACACGTATATGCATCCAATGATTTGATTTTTCATACATTTACCTAAACGTTTATTTACTATTTACATTGTATTTTCATAGTTACAAATTAATTAGAGGTAAATTTTATACTTTAACGCTATAATGGTAAATGAAAAATGACAAACAAGACATTGGAATTATATTTCAACATTATCTTTATTTTAAGAAAACAATGGAAAATTATATCATCTTATTCATAACGATCACCGCATTTACATAAATTAAAAACTAGTTTACTAGATCATTATTCTTCCTCAAATATTAAACATCATTTGATTTTATCTATGGAATTTATAATTGTCGTCAACACAAAATACTAGTCTTCAAGTATTTTGCCAAATCTTACGACTCAATTCAATTTTATGTTCACCATTCATAAATTTCAAATTTCTATTCACAATTTTTTTTCTCAATTTAACAATTATGCTATTTAACAATTCCAGATGAATTTTCCCGATAGAGCATGCCAACATTCGAGGCCTCCGATTGTTAAGGCAAACTCTTAGCATGTCCTGCCATCTCGACAGCTTAGGCAGCCATGCATAAGACTCATCACAGTATATGCTTTCTAAGGGAGAGCATATATAAATATTCTATCACATTAGATACTTGTCCCCATGTTTTCTTCCTCCATATTCCTCTTTTCATTTTTTGCGATAACCAGAGTCCAAATGGACTTCCCCAGTGGAGTATGGGCTTGCCCACATTTACGGCCTCTAGTTGTTAAGGCAAATTATAATTCACAAAAGAAATTTTTGGTTCATAAAAGTTTCAAACTTCACCAATAATTTCATAAATTATATTTCATTCTTTCTAGGGCTGGTCCATAGCCTAATAAGCACTAGTTCCGATGCATTATACTTCAATAACCGAACATCATTATTAATATTTTATTTTCAAAATCTTTTGAAATATGTGGGGGATTGTTGGATATTTCCATAATATTTTGAAATATTTACAATAATAGCTTCGATAAAAGTTATGATCACATTGAAGACCATCATTATTTTTAATGGTCACATAACAGTTTCTTAATGATCATATAACGGCTTTTTAATTGCTTTGTAATGTTTAATTTATTTACCAAATAAATCCTCTAGTATTTTACAACGGCTCTATCTTGTTTGTATATAAAAATAAAATCTCATAAGACAATCTTGACATATACATTGAATGAAAGAGAGAATATTCCCTTTCTTTAAAAAAATTTTCATTTGCTTTCTTTTTCTTTGTTGGGTTATGCATAACGTTGTTTCTATTCCTTTTAATATTCATTGTGGAATATAGAAGAAGGTCTATTGTATCTCGGGAGGATAGCCATTAGAAGCCCATCACATCGAGTTTCGCACTCCGATAGGCAGAATTATCCTTAAGGATAGTGCCTGCGCTTGCATGCCTCAGATAAATTTATTTATTTTCATTAGCTTTTTCAACAAGTCATACTTAACTTAGATGCATCACTAATCATTTTAACCGCAAGTGAATTTATTAATTCACTAATGAATCTATGACTCGATAAGTACATCAATTTGGCGATTCAATTCTTTATGCATTTACCTATTGAACAATAATATTTTTACTATGCATAAAGTATATTGATAGTTCACGATCAATTATAATCCTAATTTGAATAAAACAACGGCAAATTATATTGTCTTATGCATAGGATCATCAAATGTACTTAAAATGAAGATTTTGATTTTTTGGATCATAAATTCTTACTCAAATATTTATATCTTATATAATTATTAATGAAATTTATAACTATCTTCGACATAAAATCCTAGTTTTAGGCATTTTACTGAATCTTAGGACTCCATTTGATTTTAAGTTGACGATTCACAATTAATAAATTTAATATTTCGATTTAAGATACGTTTTTCGATTTATTAATTGTGCTATTAAACCAAAGACCAAATGGACTTTTGTGACAGAGGGTGGGCACGATGCGAGGCATAAGAGCATACATAAGTTAAAATGCAATGCGCTAGGAGATTTGTGATAAGGAAGAAGATGCAGACATTTCATGTCAGTATAGTATAAACTCTCGGAGACTAAAATCAAGGAAAGCTCATCACACCACATACAGAAAAGATCCATTGCTATTGCATCTTTACATTACATACATGGAAAGTGAAATCCATCCACCATTAACTTGTGCCCATCTTCTCTTCCTCCATTATTTTCCTTTCATTTTTGTAGGACCAGAAAACCTCGTATATTCATTGTAGCGTTCTTCTAACTACTGGCAGATCTACCTGAGTAATTTCAAAAAATGCCAGCCGGATGGTGTTCCGTGTCTCCACTTCTAGGTTGATGCTTTTGGCGGCATTATGACATTGTCTTTTTATCTATAAGGTTGATAATGGGGTTTAAAGGTAATGGACGCTTGCTCAGCTTGTTTTGAGCAATGGACAATTTTAACACCCGCAGGAGGCCAGCAAAGGTGGTGAGCGGTTTTTTTGGCATGACGCACCTCGGGACCCTATCTTGGTCATTTTTAAAGAAAATATTGACTCTGCTGCCTCTTCTGGCAATCCATGTGATGGGCTTAAGGCCCGTCTGCCCATGTTGGGCCTGAAAGCCCGGCCCACAGGATTAGGGCCCATGGATGGAGGGATACGATGAAGGGGTACGTTTCTATTTTTGAGGGAATGTTTATAAGGGAGGAAAGAGAGAGACGAAGACACCTTTTGGCATTTTTCAACGTACGTTCGTCTCTCCTCTCTCCCTCCAAAAGAAAACCAAAAAGCTTAAGGTGACACCGTCTTCCCTTCAAGGCCAATCGACGTCATCGGATCGAACATGATCGGTTTTCTCTTCCTCTTATTGGTGTTGGTGTTTAATCTGTGGCTAACAAGGTACGATCGATTCTGTAGTGTGCTTTAGGATCGGTGATACATATTTTTCCCGGGCTTGTCTTCCGCATTCGTTTTAGGGATTTGATTTAGTGTTGAATCTGGTTTTTGGGAATCCGACAATCCCTACACCATGTTTTCCCTTTGTTGTGACTCTCTGTTTCCGGGCCTCATTGTAGCTTCCTCTTGTTGCATGTGTAGGGAATCTTGTTTGTTTCATTGTCAGTAGTAATGATAAGGTCTAGTTTAGCAAATCATAGCCGCATTTGATATCAGAGCGCACACGAGAGAGAGAGAGAGAGAGAGAGAGAGAGAGAGAGAGAGAGAGAGAGAGAGAGAGAGAGAGAGAGAGAGAGAGAGATACCATGGTTGAGAGCCTATTTTGGTGAATCACTGATCCGACTTTTTACAGGAATTATAGGTGCATGTGAGAGATGTGTTGAAACTTGTTCTCCAATATGATTGCGACAATATGAAATGCATGACTCTTGGCTTCATTGTAATCAACAGGGCTTACATTGGACAAAGAAACAGGACATAAAGAGGTAGAGGAAACAATTTGTTCATAAGGGGAGGGAGGAGAGTTAATGAGTGTGATTGCCAGGGGAGAGGAGAATTTGACTAAGGCTAGGGTGTGAAGCACCAAATGTTGAAGGGCATATAAATATGAAAAATACCGGTCAATTTCATTATTGCTATGGATACACTTGCATATTTTGCCTTAATCAGTTCCCATAATTGGAGATCGAATAATTGGTAGGTTTTGTTGGGATTGATTTACCATACGAACTTGACCATGTATATCCTTGGTATAGGACTTTACCTGTTCAAGAAAATTAAAATCTAGGCCTTTAAATTTTTTAAATCATTTTGAGAAATGAGATCACATATAATAATTTCAAAATGTATTTGATAAGTACTTAAAACACATAAACCTAATTAATTAATATATATGAGTGAAAGTAACAGATCGACTTATGGTATGGTCACATCTCTTTCTATTCATTGTGTTTTAATGGATCGAGATATATCAGATATACATCTCTTTCCTTTTCTCAATCATAGTAGAATTATCATATCTTAGTGCACGTGAATAAATCAAAATAAACGAGCTCAACCACATTGCTATTCATTCCAAATTAAATTAAATACAGATAATTCCCATTATTGTTGCAGAGACACTAGCATTTTTTTTGCCTCTAATCAATTCACACTTGTAAATAGAATTAAAGGTAATTTTCCTTGGGATTGATTTACTCTACAAACTTGACCACGTACACCCTTGATTTCCAAAAAAAGAGAAATATAGGCTATTGGATTTTATGATCATTTTGATAAATGAGATAATGGGCGTCAATTTCACAAGTTGAACATGATTATTAGATATTTCCAAAAAGTACTTAAAGCACATTAACCTAGCACTTTACTATATGTGGATAAAATTAATGATTGGCCTATAGTAGTGTTACATCTCTTGCTTTTTCGTGCTTTTTAAATGAAATTTACTCACATTTCTAAGGAAAAAAAACTTATAGAACAAGAATCGTTATATCAGTCTTTCATCTCTTTCTTTCTTCTATGATAGTAGAATGATCATATCTTATTGCACATACATAAATCAAAATAAATTACTTTGACCATGCTATTGTACATGCCAAACCAAATTAAAATGCTGGTCATTCTTAATATGTTGTGGATAGACTTGCATGTTTTGCTTTGAATCAGTTCTCACACTTAGAGACATAATTAATGGCAGGCTTTTGTTGGGATTGATTTACTCTACAAACTTGACCATTGGTCCCAAGCAGGACCTTAAAAGGCTCCCCCAAGCCCATGCGGGGTTAACCACTGCATATGGAATTATCCTAGGGGACTCCCTAAAGCCCCAAGGAACAAGCTAGGGATCTGGCAATGAAGAGATCTTTCCTAAGGTGAGGAAAGGCCAGCCGAGTTGGAATCCCTGGCCCAAGCTGTTGGTCCCAAGCAGGACCTTAAAAGGCTCACCAAAGCCCATGCGGGGTTAACCACTGGGTATGGAGTTATCCTAGGGGACTCCCTAAAACCCCAAGGAGCAAGCTAGGGATCTGGCAATGAAGGGATCTTCCCTAAGGTGGGGAAGGTCAACCGAGCTGGAATCCCTGGCCCAAGATTGGTCCCGAGTAGGACCTTAAAAGGCTCCCCCAAGCCCATGCGGGGTTAACCACTGGGTATGGAGTTATCCTAGGGGACTCCTTAAAACCCCAAGGAACAAGCTAGGGATCTTGCAATGAAGGGTGGGGAAGGTCAGCCGAGCTGGAATCCTTGGCCCAAGTGGGACCTGAGCAAGTCCTTAAAAGGCTCCCCTAAGCCCGTGCGGGGTAAACCACCGGGTACGGAGTTATCCTAGGGATCTCCCTAAAACCTAAGGAACAAGCCAGGCCGCTAGCAATGAAGGGACCTTCCCTAAGGTGGGGAAGGTCAGCCGAGTTGGGACTTGGCCCAAGGTATGGTCCTAAGTAGGACCTTAAAAGGCTCTCCCAAGCCCATGCGGGGTTAACCACTGGGTATAGAGTTATCCTGGGGGACTCCCTAAAACCCCAAGGAACAAGCCAAGGATTTGGCAATGAAGGGATCTTCCCTAAGGTGGGGAAGGTCAGCCGAGCTGGAATCTCTGGCTTAAGTAGACCTGAGTAAGTCTTTAAATTGCTCCCCAAAGCCCGTACGGGGTTAACCACCGGGTATGGAGTTATATCCTAGGGGACTCCCAAAAACCCCAAGGAACAAGGCGGGCCGTCGCCAATGAAGGGACCCTCCCTGGGGTAGGGGGGGTTAGCCGAGGCAGGACTCATCCCAAGCTACTGTCCTGAGCAGGACCTTAAAAGGCTCCCCCAAGCCCATGCGGGGTTAACCATGTATACCTTGGTTAGCTATTCAACAAAACTAAAATGGAGGCTGTTAAATTTTTTATTATTTTGATAAATGAGATCCGGACAGTATTTTTACATTGTCAAACATTGTTATCATATGTATAGGATAAGTACTTAAAGCACCTAACAATTTACTATATACAAAGGAGAGTTTTAGACTGCCTTAGGGTACGATTACACCTCTTGCTTTTTGTTATGTTCTGATGAACTTTACTCCCCTATCCAAGTAAAAAAGAATTATATATATTGAGCCTAGTTTAATGACCTCTATTGTTTTTTTTTTTTTACTTTTGTGGTTACCCATTGGGGTATCACTCCAATGCAAATATATTATTTCCATTTGTCTACCTGATACTTTTCCATGCTTAGCTGCGTAGAAATACCTGAAAGCGCATCCCCTATGTGTTTTAATGAGCTAAGTCGAATCAAAAGCAATTGAAATTTGGGCAGCCACACTCCTTTTCCAGGGACAATGCATCAACCCCCTCGTACACTAGAAAAATGGCATTATGATAATAAAAAAATGAAAGAATTCTAGAAACTTTTGTTGGAAAAATTTAGAGAATATGAAATTTAGAACCATTGAAAATTTGTTCGAAAAGATGAAAGAGAAATCAATTGTTGGCAATCACTACCTAACCTTAAGGATAATTTCATTTCTCGGAATATGAAACTTGGTGTGATAGGCTTTATTGACTATCCTCTCAAGATATGATATGCATTCTTCTTTGCCCTCCATAGAATAAAAGAAGGAACATGAACAACACAATTGCATGGATAACCCAACTAGGAAAGAAATGGAAAAAAAGGAAAAAAGTTCTCTTTTTATCTAGCATGTCTGAAAAGATTGTGGTTTGACGTTTTATTTTATAGGCAAACGAAAGAGAGGGAAACCGTTATAAATTAATTGGTAATTATTAAGTTGGTGATAGTTAGAAATCCTTCAAATAAGTTGCAAAGCCACTACAAACCATTACATTGTTGTTGCACAACAGTTCCAAATCGGTGACTTTTATGGCGGTCATAACTTCTAACAAAACCGTTACCTTCAAATGATTCAAATTGTTGACATATCAAATGGCGTTGTTGCTTCAAGTTTAAAGGCTTAAAGCTCACTTGTGCTCAATTGATGTGTTAGAAGGGGAAAGAGAGCGTGAAGCCAAAATAAAAAGTTTAGATGGCCGAATTACTTTTAGCGAAATATATTAAGGCATCGCCATCTCGGGATGCGCATGGCTGAATTCTCTAAAATTTGATCAAATAATACAGTATTACATCCATATTCTATAGGTGTAGGGCAACTGATCCTAGTACACCTTTCTTTAAGGATGCTTTACTTTACCTTCAGACCCTCAGCGAACTTTACTCTAACGAGCATTGTAATCTGACAATTGACGCAGTTCTGACTCTTGCAGACTTTCTGGATATAGGTTATTGTTCAGTGGTTGCTTTCTAGATAATTAAGTACGTCGATTGCTTAATAGGCTCCAACTTCTCCCCTACTGCTCTTGATACGTTTTGATTGATTGTCCAAAAGCCACAGAATACATAGTGCTTGAATATATCTCCAGAAGAAGTGGCTCACTTATGTAACTTCCATGGAACTTGACTCTTCTACTTATAAACACAGGTTGACTTTGCCATGGAGATTTAACCCAAACTGGTTAGTAAGCAGGGTTAAGACAAAAGAAGTCTTTTTGACCCGGTCGGAGAAAGAGTGAAGGTATCCTTTCATCCCCACATTTTCCTTCAGGTAATGAATAAAGTAAATCAGACCCGTCGTTCATATCCGTCTTAGAGAGAGAGAGAGAGAGAGAGAGAGAGAGAGAGAGAGAGAGAGATGCTTGCTAATGATGAAGGCCTATTCCAGTAGATCAATGATCCAATTTTCGGTAGGCATTTGGGGTGCATGTAAAAAATGTGTCCAGACTCGTTCTGCAAAATGGTCGGGACGACATGAAATGCTTGATTCTTAACTCCCGTGTCCTTGGCAGGTCTCGTATTGGATAAAAAGACAGATTAGAAAGTCAAGGAAACAATTTGTTCATAAAAGGAGGGAGGAGAGTTAATCAGTGTGGCTACAAGGAAATAGTAGAATTTGACTTGGGATAAGGTGTGAAGTACTGAAAGTTGAAAGTTTAAAGATAATGCTTATGTCGTGAGCTGTGTTGAGACAGGTTTAAGATAATGCCTAAAAGCTTGATTGGCAGCTCCCTTGTGAAACAGGAGTTGCTACTAGTTTTGGCTAGTCTAGGAAGCACGTGGGACATAAAAGATTGCAAAATTAGAGACTTTATAAAATCGGGGATTTGATTCTCACACTAATAGATGTATCTCTAACTTGATTTTGGATTGCTTATCTAAATGATTAATTGGCTCGAATCTAGTTAAATTTCCATGCAATGTTTTTATGTTTATTAGGGGCTAAGATGTGACCTAACCAACCAAAAAGAAGTAAGTGAAGTAAAGGAATGGAAACAAACACATCAAATGGGGGTAATAAGAGGGCAAGTAAGAAATAAGGTGCCGAATGGAACCGGATATGATGATAGCAACCCATGAGCTTAGTGCAAATTGAATTCCATTTTTCTAAAGAGTCTAATCTAACTAAAACTAAACTATAGAAAATCATGAATTTTCCTAAATCATGTGTATACTATGTAGATGAAACTAAACCAATTTTAATGCTAAAACCAGACAACCTAATTATGTCCTACTTTTCTAACCATTTACCATTTTTTTTTAATTTTCGAATTCATTTATATATTTTTACATTATTCAATTTTTTAAAGAAAATTATTTCTGTATTCCGGAAAAGAAGGGACTCGGGCTGTGGGCTCTTGGGTTCCCAAGATAGTGGGCAACAGAAACGAGGCAAACCCCATCGTCAAGCCCTCTTTTAGTCAAAAAGACCTTCAAAGCCCATCTTTAAATACAGCTAACCTTGACCCCATTTCTCATTGCGGCCACGTCAAGCCCATTCCACTATAATCAAGCCAAGTCCCACTCTGACTCTATTATGGCCGTCGCCTTTAACCCTCACTGCGGTCAGCCACTAAACGTTTCACAAATACGAACCGAGTAGCACCAGTACGCACAGGATGCGAACGAGCCAAGCAGCAGTACCAATAACTTGATAGTTCCCGTAAAAGTTATTATGGGATCACTTTTTGAATCACCTCATCAGTTAATTAAACTCAGGGACCTCAGTCAATTACTATTAATTATAGTTATCAAAATGGTGCTGTTATAGACTAATCTCCTCATGGCCTTAGTGATATGAAATTGTAAGATGAATTGCTAATCTTCTTAATCTCAGCAACTTTATTGATTCACTAAAGAATCTAACACCTCGTCACATGTATATGGATTCGTTGATTAAATTTTTTATACATTTATCTAATTTTATATTTACTATTTATATTGTATTTTCATAGTTACAGTTTAATAAGAAGTAAATTTTATACTTTAACGCTATAATCGTAAATGAAAAATGACATACAAAACATTATAATTTATATTTGTACTTAATCTTTATTTTTGGGAAAACAATGGGAAATTAAGTCATCTTGTTCATGACCATCACCATATCTACTTGAATTTAAGATTAGTTTACCAGATCTTTAATTTTACTCAAATCTTAAATATCATTTGATATTATCTATAAAATTTATAACTGTCGTCAACATAAAATACAAGTCTTAAGTATTTTGTCTAACCATACAGTTCAGTTTGATTTTCTATTCACTATTCATAAATTTAAGATTCCGATTCATAATTCTTTTTCTCGATTTAACAATGATGCTCTTAATCAAAGTCCAAATGGACTTTCCCGATAGAGCATGGGCATGTGCACATTTGAGGCCTCCAATTGTCAAGGAAAATTCTTAGTGTGTCCTACCATCTGAAAAACTTAGGCACACGTGCACAAGACTCGTCGTGCTATATGCTCTGCGAGCAAGAGCATACATTGGAATGATAGGCAATATGAGATATGTGATACGGAAAAAGATGTATATAATACATTTGCTTATGAAAAGTTCGTCACACCACACAAAAAAAAAAAAAAACAAAAAGATTGGTCGTCATACAATCTTTTGTTCTCTTCTTCCATGTTTCCTACGCGTATGCCTATTGCGGCGTGTAAACGACCTCACAGAATGTAGTAGGAGCTCCAAACTAGCCACAGGGTGAGTCCACTCCGGTTCGGCTCAGCTCCAAACCTCCCACCGTGATTTCCGCTAGACAAGCAACTTCCCATCGGGCAATTCTCCCTTCCATAGAAGTCAGGATGAGCAACTGGGTGTCTTCGTCCCCAGAACTTCATCCCACCATAAGAATTCATTACTGCAATAAAAGTGCAAGAATTAATAACCATGTGGCTAAGAATTATCCCACTGTAAGAGTTCGTTGGTGGATCAATTAATAAACATGTGAGGATGAACTATTGCGGCCAAGTCAGATCTTGACATACTGCTCTTTCACCCTCTTACCATCACATTGCTTCGCCCAAGGTCGAAGCACTTCTCTGGTAAATCGCTGACCCCACTGTTCGCCTGCAAGTTTGGATCGTGCAGGATCGCAGGAGGTAAATCAACAGTGGTTTGCGGGGAAGCGAAACACGATCCATGATTCTTCCTTTCATTTGGCATCATAAAGGTTTTGCATTGAAGGCACAACTTCTCCGCATGGATAGAGACTATCAAGATAGAATACCAACTGATGAAAGGCTGCATAAATTCCCAAATTGTTGGGATTAACGGATCCCCGAAAACCGGATTCGACACTAAATCGAACCCCTAAAATCAATGCGGAAGACAAGCCCAGGAAATTCATGTATCACCGATCCTAAAGCACACCACGAATTCGAGCGTACCTTATTAGTCACAGATTAAACACCGACGCCGAAAAGAGGAAGAGAATTTAGCCCTGTTCGATCCGATGACGACAATTCGCTTGGAAGGAAGACGGCGTCGCTTCTTTTTGCTTACTGTTCCTTGGAGAGAGAGAGAACGTTGAAAGAGACGGAGACGTACGTTAATTCCAAAAGGTGCGTTCTCCCTCTCTCTCCTCCCTTTTATACGTCCCTCCATCCATGGGCCCTAATTCTGTGGGCCGAGCTTCTAGGCCCAACATGGGCGGACGGGCCTTAAGCCCATCTCATATAAAACCATTATCTCCCACTCGCACATGGTGGGCTGAACAGGATTCTCTTTACCTCTCTTCAACATTCATACCGGTGAATAATCCGTGCGACCAGCATACTTAGAGAGCTCGTTGCCATACATCTGTTAGGAATATATAGCAACTCATAATGGGCATCACATCCTGAGTAGATTTAGTATGCAGTACCCTAGATCGATCGATCACATTTATATCTCTCTTGATCTCTTTTAAACAATGATATATCTATATATATATATATATATATATATATATATATATATATATATATATATATATATATATATATATATTGTATTCACAATTATAATTATCACAAAGACAGTCATAATTAGTCGACCAGTGAATACAAAACTACAATGTGATTTTCCAAAATCGATCTTCCTCTTTCCTTCAAATTCTCAATTTCGGTTCAGCTTGCTTTTCTAGAAATGCCCCATTAGATCGAATCAACTCATGACCATTGGCAACACCCTAAGATAGTAAACACTAAATAGAAATCTTGAGAATAAGTAAGAGTCATGAGGGGACTAAAAATTGAGGAACTCTTTTCCTCAAGAGTCTCACACGTCATAAAAGTTGAGATCAAACTTTTCGCCACTCTTATTGGTCGGCTCATGCATACGTAGTATGAAATATGTATTACGGTATTAACTCATTTCCCATGGAGCGTATGTCTACATTTTTCAATACCATACATATGATAGTTCAGACATACCCAATGTCTAACTTGAGTTCACGTATCTACTCATTCACAAAATTCATCAGAACTCACATCTGGCATCATAGACAGATAAAGTAAAATATGTGGGTTATTTTACTTTCGGACATCTTTAGTATTATATCCTCATCTTAACACTCAGTTAAGGCGACATATGTATTTTAAGCTTGAGCTCTCGATTATCACCTAGATAATAAGCTTAAAAACAGTCTCATCTCTATTTATCACACAGTAAACAGAGCCGATTACCCGTGTGAGTGGGCTAATCTTATATCTGTCCGACATACTTCTCAACTTAAAATAATGCACTGAGCATTAAGATGCATAAAGATCATACAAAGATTCATAGGCATTAATAATGAAACAACACTAGTTCATAAATGTGAACAACTCAGGGAAATTACAATCCAGTACATCAGACTCTACGCAATTCTAGAGATTTTACATGACCACAAAAAACATCTCTAAGTATTGGCTTTGTCATAGGATCTGCTACCATTCTATGCATAGATATGTACTGTAAGTTCACATCCTTTCGTGCAACCATATCCTTGACAAAGTTATACTTGGTATCTATATGTTTGGTCTTGCCATGATATTTTGGATCTTTGGTGTACGCTATAGCTGCTTGGCTATCACAGTTAACCAATAATGGATTTGCAGCTTTCTCAACAACTCCTAAATGATCCAAAAATCTCTTAAGCCAAACTCCTTCTTGTACCACTGCTGATAATGCCACGAACTCAGCTTCCATCGTGGATAAGGCTATACACGTTTCCTTCTTAATAAGGCTATACACGTTTACTTCTTACTACTCCATGATATGGCGCCATTGTTCAGTAAGAAAGCAAATCCTGAGGTAGATTTTCTTTCATCTAAATCTCCTCCCCAATCAGCATCTGAATAGCCTTCAAGTCGCAGATCCTTTCCATGGTAATTCAACTTGAAATCAGCAGTTCTCTTCAGATACCTCAGTATTCTCTTGACGGCTTTCCAATGTGCTGAACCTGGATTGGATTGGTATCTACTCACCATTCCAACTGCAAAACATATGTCGGGTCTTGTACACATCATAGCGTACATCAAGCTCCCAACAACACTAGCATAAGGAACATGTTTCATTTGTTCCTTCTCTTGTGGAGTCCCTAGACACAGTCTATGGCTCAATCCTTCACCTTTTGCAATAGGAGTGTCTATGGGTTTACAGTCTTGCATACGAAATCGTTCAAGAACCTTATTTATATAGGTTTCTTGTGAAAGAGACAACGATCTCTTCGAACGATCTCTTGAAATCTTAACTCCAAGAATGTATCCAGCCTCATCCATATCCTTCATCTCAAAGTTGGAAGACAACCAACTCTTGACAGTACTAACCAACTCCATATTGCTTCCGGCAATCAGTATATCATCAATATATAATGATATGATCACAAATTGATCCTTGGATCTTTTGATATATACACAATGATTCTCATCAATCATTGTAAACTCATATGCCATTATGGCATTATGAAAACGTATATACCATTGTCTTAAGGCCATATATCGACCTCAAAAGTCGACATACCTTTTCTTCTTGGCCTTTCACTATGAAACCAGCAGGTTGTTCCATATATATTTCTTTATCTAATTCTCCATTGAGGAAAGCGGTCTTTACATCTATTTGATGTAACTCAAGATCCAGACTAGCCACTATTGCCAGAATAATGCGAATCAAGATAAATCTCACTACATGAGAAAATGTATCTTCATAATCAATTCCTTCCAATTGATTATACCCCTTTACCACAAGGCGAGCCTTATGCCTTTCTATCGAGCCATCAGCCTTTTGCTTTATTTTGAGAACCCATTTGTTCCCAATAGATCTGCGTCCTTTTGGAAGATCAACCAGTTCCCAGACTTGGTTTGATTTCATTGACTCCATTTCCTCTTCCATTGCATGAATCCATTTTTCCTTACTAGGGCAATTCAGAGCCTCATTAATATTTCTTGGCTCATCCTCATCTTGTGGAGCAACCATAAAAGTTTTCCCTTCAATGTCAAAACGTCGACGGGGAATACTTTGGCGACTTGTTCGCCGTATGGGAGATTGTACACTTTGCACATCATTCCCCATTATGCTCCCACTTGGATGAATTCCACTAATATCATTATCTTGATCCAAGGTTTCAAATAGGGAGTGATCTTCCCCTATTTCGCCATTCTTAGGAAATTCATCCTCTAAGAATGTGACATCCCGTGATTCAAATTCAGTTATACTCCCACTTTCCTGCTCACCTATGAACACATACCCCTTTGAGTGTTCTGAGTATCTTATGAAAATACTCTTCTTTCCTCTGAGACCCAATTTCCCAAACTTGTGAGAGGACTCATGTGTATAGGCAGTACAACCACATGGCTTAAGAAAACTTAAGTCCGGTTTTCTACCTGTCCATAACTCATATGGAGTGGAAGTAACTGATTTGGAAGGCACCCAGTTAAGTATATACGCAGCAGTTAACAACGCATCACTCCAAAATGTGATAGGTAAGTTAGCATGCGCCATCATGGACCTAACCATTTCCAGTAGGGTTCTGTTTCTTCTCTCCGCAACACCATTTTGTTGAGGAGTATATGGAATAGACAACTGTCTTTCTATTCCTTTTTCATCACACAATTTTCTGAACTCATCAGATAAATATTCTTGACCTCGATCGGATCTCAATGCTTTTATTTTCTTGTTTAATTGATTTTCTACCAGGTTCATAAACTTTTTGAAACAACTTATTGCTTCAGACTTATGAGAAATCAAATAGACATATCCAAATCGAGTATAATCATCAATAAAAGTGATGAAATAAACAGCCCCATGCCTTCCTCTCACATTCATTGAACCACAGACATCGGAATGGATTAAATGCAGAGGAAATTCAGCTCTTTTACCTTTTCCAAATGGTTTCCGTGTTGTTTTCCCTTCTAGGCAATGCTTACATATGGGCAAATCGACTTTTTCAATGTTGCCCAACAAGCCCTTTTTGGCTAGTCTATTCATACGCTGTTGGCCAATATGACCAAGTCTAGCATGCCACACATTTACATCATTTTCGTAGGTATTAGGAGACGTGAGAAGGGAATAACAAACATTTGCATTAACATAATCAATATCTAATACAATGAAACCATCCAGAAAATAACCACAACCATAGTAATTTGTATTAAAAAACAAATCCACACCTCTATTATAGAAGTTCAGATTAAAACCTAATTTAACCAACACTAAAACAGACACTAAATTCCGACGAATCTCCAGAGCATACAACACATCATGTAGGAACAAAGTGCGTCCACCACGCATATTTAGTTGGCATGTGCCAATTCCTTTCACTTCAGCTCTAGAGTTGTTTCCCACATAGATCCACTTAGTTCCAGTAGGTACTCGTCGGAATTCCACGAAGGATCCTCTATCCTTCGCTACATGGTCCGTCGCTCCTGAATCCATAGTCCACAAATGATTAGACTCAGTTAAGAACACAGAACTCGACACAAAAGTAAAGTTCTGAAAAGTATAAGGGGTGCATACCTTCTTTGGCTCACGACAGTCGCGAGCATAGTGACCCTTCTTGTCACAGTTGTAGCATTTCACCCTTGCAAGCTTCTTCATGTGAGGACGCTTTCCTCTTTCATGTTGGTTAAACTTGGGTTTCTTCCCTGAAGGACCTGCTTCTTCCTTGCCTTTCCCTTTATCAAACCAGTTAGGGCGCTTGCGCTTGGAGCTCGAAGCTCCATTTGAGCTAGAACTAGCATGATAGAGTTCAGCATCCAGCTTAGCCGCCAAGAGGCGGTCCTCTTCCAGCTCAAGATGACGCATTGCATCCTCGAAGTTTTTGATATTTTCATTATGAGTCAGGTGCACCTTCATATGCTCCCAACTCTGAGGCAAGGAACGAATCACTGCTTGCACTTGCTGCTCATCTGTGAGGACATAGCCAGCATCTTTCAGCTCAGTTATCATATTTGACATCTTTCTAAGATGTTGCTTCATGGTCTGACCATGAGGCTTCTTATAAGAGTCAAACCTAATAGTGAGCTGCCTCAGTCTGGTCACCGAAGTATGACCAAATCTTGCCGCCAATGCTTCCCACATTTCTTTGGCATTGTCAAAACGCCTAAACTCTCGCATGACGTCATTTTCCATGTTGCTCAGCAACGTGATGCGAGCAAGAGAGTTCTTTCTTTTCCACGCAGCAAAAGCTTCCTTGTCTCTCTTGTGCTGTGCAGTGGTTCCTTCTTCAGGTTCAACCATGGTCAGGTTAAGAGCCTCAAGTGCTTCTTGCTCTTCCAAAGACATACTTTGGATTTTCATTTGCCAAATTTCATAGTTGTCACCATTGAGCTTTTCACCTTTGTTCAGCTCGGGCAACTATGCTCTTTGTGGTGAAGCCATTGATCCGAACACATCGACAAATATGCACGAATTATTAATGCCTATCATTTATGCATCCCTATTTACATAGACCCATCATATTAATGAATAATTTCAAGTAAGGCTTCAGAATCAAAAGATCACTACGTTTTCAATCATCCTCCAAAAATCCTAACTTAAAACTATCGTTAATATGATTGTCTCATGCAAAATCAATTCTATGAAGCTACAAAAACTTCTAAAACTACCCACAGCTAATTACCCACAAAGAACCAAAGCAATAATGAAAAGCAAAGATAAATGATATCCAATAAAACAATAATGCTTTCAACTAATACAACTAACATATAAGTTGCTACATCAACAACAATCAGGTAGTTAATATTACATAAAGATGTCCACAAAGCACACTTATGCTCCGTTCGTTTCACGGAAAATTGACCAATTCCGGAAAATATTTTCCTGGAAGTTATTTTCCAGGAAAATGACAATATTTTCCGGTGTTCGGTTAAAACTTGAAAATGTTTCGGAAAATATTTTCCGATGTTCGGCTAAAAGTTGAAAATGTTTCGGAAAATGTTTTCCGGTGTTCGGTAAAGAAAATATTTTCTAACCATTATGCTTGGGAATAGTTTAACATGGTTTGGATCCCAAATAAGGTTTCTTTGAATGAAAGAGTTAACAATAAACATTTTCTGTCCTTCAAGTAAACGTTTGTCTCTACATTTTTTTTTTTTTCATTCGACCGAAAATTTTTATGTGAAATTGAACGATATATTACAATACATTTATCAATAATACTCATGTTAAGGGGCGGCGGTTCCCATTGCTCATAGATAATGTCAATGCCCCGTTGACACAATAAAGAAATACGGATACCTCCTTTAAGATAGGCGCTACAATCTTAATAATTGAATGGGTGATGAACGTATCGCTTTTAGCATCCCAAGATAACGTAAAACAAGCGCCTATACCAACGCGGAACGCAAGATTCAATAATGCGTCGGTGCTTTGACGAGCCTTTTAACTCGTTTTTCTTCTCGTGATATGGAGTCGGCCGATGCGAGTTCCGCGAATGTTCTTCGGACATCCCCGTGTAAGAAGGAATAACGACACGCTCGAATTCAAAGGTGGTTGGGGGCCCCAAGAGCCTGTCCATGCTGCGTAGCAATTGCCCATGATTCCTTCCATGTCGCTTTCTGAAAATTTGGCCAGGACCCGGTGGCAGCGAATCGTGGCCACCAAGCTTTCCATCTGGAAGCGCTTGCCACGGTTTCCAGAATATACCCACAGCATCAATGCCCATGCACAGCTTGTCCTCGTCTTTCCTCTTCAATTGGAAAAAATAGGGAATTATACTTCCTGACACAGACGTGATAACTGGGAATACCAAAACTGCATCTCTTTAACCCACCTGAAGTGACTCTAGGGGAGATTAAAGTAATGGAGGCGTTCGATTGGCGATTAAAAGCTGCGGACAATTACCAAATTCTGTCCTGCCACAACTTGGTCGATCCGAAAAAGAAATGAGAACCCACACCCAGCTTTTCCTAATTCGCAGAAAGGGACATTTGCGCAGAAGTGCCCACAAAGAGATCATATCTCATCTTCAGGTACTTTTATTGCCGGCATCTTTAATATGAGAATTCTGGGGATTCAATGTCGACATGCTGCTCATTCAGATAACATATCAGAGAGAGAGAGAGAGAGAGAGAGAGAGAGAGAGAGAGAGAGAGAGAGAGAGAGAAATTTTGTCTTTTGAAGAAAGGAAAACAAAAGAGAACCCGTAGTTCCTTGAATGACAGGACTTCATCGAGTCTAAAAGAAAATCTAGAAAGTTCCCATCCTTGTAGTGATAATATGATTTGGTAAAAGGCAAGTAGCCAGTTTCATCTAACATTTGCAAGAGGAAGAAGAATTTGCATAGTTCCAGCTAAAACGACAAACCATTTTTGGAATCTTTTCAGTTCATACACTTTTGACCAGCAAACTCACCAGATCAAGCTATCAAAAATCTCGTGTTAGCTCTGTTATCTTGACACTTCTACTGAGCACCTTGCATAAAATTACACATCAGTGGAATTTTGGCAGCCATAATATGTCTATACACCCATCTCTTCATCTACTTTGCAGTAGGTTGTCTAGCCAAAAATGCTTGTTGATGCAGTCAACAGAGCATCAAAAATCAGTTCTCGATCACCATCACTATCACGATCACCAACCATCCACCCAAAGACAAGTATATCACTAATGATGATCTCCTTTGCTTAGAAATTTATCAACCCATACTTTGCGAAGAGTCGCACTCTTCACCATGAATGCTTTTCCAATTTTTTCATTTTCAATTAGATGGTCAAAAACTGATCCAAGGGTAATTTCATCGTATCCATCCACTTTCATCACCTCATTGTAGAGTTGAGAGTCATAGACTTGAGAGTGATCCACATCCGTATGAGCCAATGACTTAATTGCCGAGGCCATCTCTCCAAGTTGTGTTGAAAGTACAACATACTTGTCATCATTGTTGGAACTTTTTCGCCTTTTGCGAGACCTCTTTTCTAAATGCACAGTGGAGGAACATGTTTTCGAGCCCTTCATCAACTCATCGAAGTCATCGAAGTCATCACCTAAGTCGACAGGTGAGGAGTCAACTTTCGTTGCATCGATGTCCCCGAACTGCTTAGCAAAGCTTCCGGTGGCTATATCTCTCCCAACCACCACAGCCATCTCATCATACATGTCAATCATTTTATTCAAATACTTTCCATGAGAAGGATGGACCTGTAAATGCACAATATTCATTCAATTATTAGTTCCACGGTTAGATATGAAAAAGAAGCTATTAAGCAGACAACACTTAGGCTTCAAGCTATGACAAAAACACATTTGAAGCCCTTCATTTGTTTGTTCTTTTAGTCATTTTCCCTTCACAATTACGCCTAAATAGAAATTGCATTGTCAATCCATCTTTGCAAGAGATGCAAGATCAATAAGATCTAAAGCACGAGGTTTCGAAAATGCTTATCAATGTCAGAATCAGCACCTCATTTGTGAACACCTAAATTGCAGAAGACATGGTGCCTTCTTAGTCTCTCACCACCTAAATTGCAGAAGATAAAGAGAAAAGAAGCAAACTTTACCAACCTTAGTCGCATTCCAGATATACCCAACAATCAAAATCAAAATCGCAGCAACAAAAGACATTGAGAAAATTTCCAGACTTGTAAATTGCTAGTATGACAGTTAATATTAAATTATGCATTACACTTGTAACAAAAACAGAAACAACACCAACACGATAACCTACACCAACACGATAACCTATGGCTTCAGTGAAACAGGGGTGCCTTTTTTTCTTTTTTTTTTTCGGTCCAACATGTTAGCAAACGCATTAAAGTTTAAAAATCTTGACTGAGATGGTTAGGAAATTATCCCTTATATGCTAAGTAAATATATAAAGACACATAAAATTGCTTATGTGAAACATTGGCTAAAAGAATGTATTCAGCAAGTGATGAGAAAAATTACCGCCACATATTGATCAAATTCATTTTTCCCAGCTATGACCATTTTCAAGTTGTCATCCCAACTGAATCCACTCTTGCCACGCACAGTTTGAATCGTCTTCCAATTGTTTTTGACTGTCTTCAAATGGTTCTCAACATGGTCGGGCTCACAACAAACACTAAACTTCTCATTTATTGTATTGACAACTCGAGTAATTGAAGAGGGTTTGAATGTACTTGAAGGCTTGTTTCCTTTACTAGCTTCATCAGCGAGAATTTCAAGTAAAACACGTTCCATAGGCTTCGACCATCTAAATTGCTTGACCTTCTCATCGTTTGCCTTACTTTTACTCATCATGATAACTACGTAACAGCTTTAAACATTAGAATAAGAAAAAATATGACAAAGATGGACACATAATAAATATTTAGAGATGATTATCATTAAAGAAATGAAAAGCACATGTTCAAAATAAAGCACTCAAAAGAAATAAAAGTAAAACTATTGGCTTCTAATATTTTGATAACTAATCCACATTGCACGTGCAATCCTATCCCTCTTTGATGCCCATATCCTATTTTCCTCCCTTTCCTCCCTTTGAGAAAGTTGGATTCTTGGATTTTCTCTTTGAGATTCCATTTCTCTATTCATCTCTTCCATGATAGAGTCATTGGGATCAGCTTTCATAATAAAATTGTGAATGATACAACAAGCTAAGACAACGTCGACTTGTTTTCTAAATGACCAAAAGGGTTCCGAACCCAATACTCGGAAACGCTTCTTTAGAACTCCAAATGCTCTCTCAATAGTCGTTCTTAGAGATGAATGCCGCAAATTGAATAGTTCCTTCTCGTTTTCAGGAGGGCGATCACTAAACTCCTTCAAATGGTATCTAACACCACGATAGGGAGAGATGATGCCATTTTGGATTCCATAACCAGCATCAGCAAGATAATATTTTCCTACAAATTATAAATAAGTTTATTATCAAGTTACTAATCTCAATTGACATAATGAGTGTAGATTCATTTTTCTTACCTCTAGGAATGTTCAATCCATTCGGCCTTGAAAGTGCATCAGACAAAATACGTGAATCATGAGATGTGCCTTCCCAACCAGCTAATACATAAGAAAATCTCAAGTCAAATGTAACGGCGGCTAATATATTTTGTGTTGTTCCATCCTTCCGACCACGAAATCTTCCTTGAATTTCAAGAGGAACTGATGCACGTACATGAGTTCCATCTATTGCTCCAACACAATCCTAAAATAATCAATATAGTTACCAACCAAATACTAATGAAACTTCTTAAGCAATTTATAGACTTGTTTTTTCAAATTCCATACCTTAAAATATGGATAAAACCTTCGACTGTTACTTATCTCAGGAGGAGTGGAATTGCCCGGTTCTTTCACCACATGCTTGTATAATTTCAAAATCGCTTGTAGGACGATTTTGAAATATCTATGAACGGTGTCTATTGATCTATGAAATCTGCTCCCAATGACTCTAAACCTCACATTATGTCCAATGATATGACAAAATACCATAACTTGCTCCATAATAGAAACATTTACAGTAGAACGCAACAAGTTACTTGCACCAAGTATCTTACAAAGGTCTAAAAAAACATTCGGCGTCATCCGTATTTGATCTACACAATGAGTATCACCACTATATAACACACGATTCATATATAACTCTCTCTCATAATCTCGATTCACATGAGGCTCTCTCGGTATGCGATTCTCCGAATGATCATAATCATCCATAACTAATGTGATAACTGTCATAACCGTTGCAGCTGCACCCGTTACCACTGCTTGAATTTTGTTATCCATCTATACCCACAACATAATAATCATGAAACACAAATTCATATGAAATACAAGAACAGCAATACTAGAAGAACCAGAAAAATAGGGGACAGCAGATGATTGTAAGAATGTATTACCTTACTTTGTCCGTGTCAATGTGGATGTCTAGCTTACACGTAAGGAATGTCCACAATTTATGACCCGCCAATTACACGTATGGTTAGAGATAGTTTTCTCCGATCCAGCCTTTTTTTATTGATTGCCTGGAGGAGCTACCTACTGCATTGGGTAGATTAGAAGAATTAAAAGAACTACTTTTAGATAGAACAGTTATATGAGAAATTTCTACATTTACGAATGTATAAATTCTGAATGAACTAGATTATTTACATGCTTAGCCAAAAAACAAAAATAGCGAGCGTTTAAGTTTTTAATATGTAAAATTTCATATTGCGTTGTTATAGTTTGTAACTCACATTTGTGATTTACTCGGAGTAGTGTTATTCTACATGATTATCTAGGCCGCAGAACAGATCTAGTAACAATAAGCTATGGCATAACAAAGTCTAATTGCACAAAACCAAGTAACACCCACCGCAACCTCAATAAGAGCCACTACTAGTGGTGTACCGCTGGTCATAATTTTCCTAGCTAGTGATACACTCGTAGGTCTAAGGTAGAAGGGCGAAGTGGATAATCAAATGAACTCATGGCACGAAAAGTTGCAGAACACAAAATCAATGAAGCAAGAGTAACCACCAAATCCCGAAGATCGATGCTGTACGGGACCGATCGAATCGAATTGTAGCAGCTGAACAAGAAATAAAAGCATCAACATTGTTCGCTAATCACTCAAGTACACAAGAGTCGTTTTAACTTTTGATCTACTTGAATTTTGCTGCGATGTATCGATTTGATTCATACAACTTTTGTCATCTTTTGTAAGAAGATTCTTTATGAATCGAGAATGAATTTCTTTGTGCTTCGAGAATCAATGAAAAGAAGAACGAGGGGGAAATG
Source organism: Eucalyptus brandiana (assembly GCA_014182725.1). Lineage (NCBI taxonomy): Eukaryota > Viridiplantae > Streptophyta > Magnoliopsida > Myrtales > Myrtaceae > Eucalyptus > Eucalyptus brandiana. Next base: position 19,968,110 of record CM024672.1, on the reverse strand, counting down.
AGTAACCAATTTGATCTAACCATCCGCAGAGGCCTTTGCATCTTCGCCGTGTCTCGTCTTACTCCTCCTCCTCCTCCCCAACGCGCATTCAATCGAAGGATCGATGGAATCCTCCCCCAAAACCCTCTATACATGCAAACAAGAGGAGAGAGATCTATGAGGACGCTTCAATCCGTGCATACGCCGCTTGAAGACAACTACGCGTGGAAGAGTATGAACCCGACCAGCGGTGAAGAGAAGAGGAAGGGGGCAAAGTTGCGGAGACCGAGCACCGCCGGACGAGGGGGAGGCTCCGCCGCTGCTAATCATCAGCGCCGAAGGAGGAGGACGAGATCACAGGGCTTCGTGAGGGCGGAGATCCAGCACCGCCGGCCCGTCGGCGTCGAAGGAGGAGGACGAGACAGAAACCTAGGGCTTCGTGAGGGTGGAGATCCAGCACTATCGGCCGGGTGCTGCTAATCGTCGCCGTCGAAGGAGGAGGATGACGAGATCAGAAGCCCTAGGTTTTGTGAGAAAGAGGGAAGAACGAGAAAGAGGGCTGAAGAGATGAGTAATGAAAGATGAGGCACGCGACGCGACGGAAAAGATTTCTTCCGGAAAATGTTTTCCTCTTTTCAAAAGAGGAAAACATTTTCCAAGATTTGATGGGCAAATTTTCCTTTGACTGGAAAATATTTTCCTTGACCAATTATTTTCCGCCATCCGAACACCGGAAAATCCGGAAAATATTTTCCCGGAAGTTATTTTCCGCGAAACGAACGGAGGCTTAATTAAGTTAAGCCAATACAACTAACAACAAGTCAGCACACGAACTGGGAAAGATCCTCTTTTGTTCAATTTCTTGATCTTTTCCCTTGTAACAATACAGTAATATTCATTTACAAAATCCATCACAATTTTCTTATATGAAGCAGCTCCGTTGACATCTCATATGCGATTCAACATATCTTGCCATTCAGGTGGAAGAGTGTTTATGAAAAATCGCACAATCTCTAACTGTGGCATGGGACGACCATTCCATATGACCTTTTGAATTTTCCCGTTGACTTCAAGGACATGATTAATTAAGTCACCACTCTCCCATCGATGATCAGTCAGCTCAGCTATCAACTTAGACAGCCTTTCCTTTTGTTCATCGGTAATTACGCGAATAGGTGTGCGCAATCTCAGGGGAGGCATTGTTCCTACAACAAATGCAGAACAAATAAGGGATCACATATAATCCACATAGACTTAATTCAAAAAGAAACACATACTTTTCCTTTTCTTTTTTTTTTGGTCAACAGTCAACAGTCAACGGTCAACGGTCGTCGGTCAACGGTCAACGGTCGTCGGTCGGGTCGTCGGTTGCCGAACCGGTTGGACCGGACAGGCCGGTCGAACCGGTTGGACCGGACAGGCCGGTCGAACCGGTTGGGTCGGTCGGACGAATCGACCGAACGTGCCGCGCACGTGCGCGGGCTGGCGTCACGCAAACGTCAGCCGGCACGTGCGCGGGCTGGCGTCACGCAAACGTCAGCCGGCATGTGCCGCGCGCGTGTCAGGCGTCCGCAGGTCGGGTCGGGTCCCGGCCAACCGTCATCAGCGCTGACGTCATCGATGACGTCATCCCAGCGTTTACCGACCATTGGGTGACGTCATGCTGACGTCAGCACGAGTCGGTCCGTCAACCGACGCGTGCCGGTTTGCCGGCCGGCCGCGCGCACGTGTCGGTTCGCCGACCGGTGCGTGTGCCGCACGCGCTGGGCGAGCCAGTGCTTCCGAGCGCGTCGCGCCCACGCGTAGCGCCTTCTGGCCGTGCGTGTGGGCGCGTGCGGCATCACCCGGCGACGCACGACATGTCGCCGGACTCGTCTCAACGACCCCTTTCTCCTTATGCCATCATAATTCGATTTCGACTTACGAAAAAATGGAAAAATGGTCGAACAGCACTCGGGTGTCGGGATTTCTCGCCCCGATCCGTACGACCGAATTACTTTTGCGAAAAATCAATCAAAAAACATCAAACAGGTCGGGAAAAACGTGAACTAGGGCTCTGATACCAATGTTGGGATTAATGGATCCCCGAAAACCGGATTCGACACTAAATCGAACCCCTAAAATCAATGTGGAAGACAAGCCCGGGAAATTCACATATCACCGATCCTAAAGCACACCACGGATTCAAGCGTACCTTATTAGCCACAGATTAAACACCGACGCCGAAAAGAGGAAGAGAATTTAGGCCTGTTCAATCCGATGACGACAATTCGCTTGGAAGGAAGACGGCGTCGTTTCTTTTTGCTTACTGTTCCTTGGAGAGAGAGAGAACGTTGAAAGAGACGGAGACGTACGTTAATTCCAAAAGGTGCGTTCTCCCTCTCTCTCCTCCCTTTTATACGTCCCTCCATCCACGGGCCCTAATTTTGTGGGCCGAGCTTCTAGGCCCAACATGGGCGGACGGGCCTTAAGCCCATCTCGTATAAAACCATCACAAATATATGGTCAGGTTCATAATTGCTGTGGATAGACTTGCACAACCTACTTCATATAGCACATATATTCCCATGCCCAGAGGTATTATCAACGGCAGGTTTTTTATTCTAGGATTGCTTTCCTCAATAAGGGAGACCGTATATGCCTTAGGTTGTTACTCAACTACACGAGAGAATTGAAACATGGATGTTCAGATTGTTAATGTTTTTGATAGATGGAATGGTGCAAGGCAATTTCACGACATCTAACTTGGCTATTACATGCATCCGATAAAAGCTCAAAGATATACAACTGCAAATATTAGATCATTTTGTATCAAACTTGTTGTGTATTTCAATAAGTTTTGAAATATTGAAAACTATTAATTTTGTAATGATTTTTTAACGTCATCAATTTGTAACGGCTTGTTTTTGCCATTCATATAAAACAGTTCTGTAATGTTTTATAACGGTCATATAATGGCTACTTAACGGCCATGTAACGACTTTATTACAGCTTTGTAATGTTTTATAACGGTCATATAATGGTTATTTAACGGCCATGTAACGACTTTATTACAGCTTTGTAATGTTTTATAACGGTCATATAATGGCTATTTAACGGCCATGTAACGACTTTATTATAGTTTTGTAATGTTTTTTTTTTTTTTCATAAACCCTTCATTATTTTACAATGGACTTATAACGATTTCTTAACGACTTTCTCTTTCTTGAATATAAATTAAACTTCAAACCACAATCTTTTAAGATACACGGAATTCTCATATCATTCCTTTTCTTTTAGCTAAGCATTACTCCTATTCATTCTAATTTCAGTGCGGTGTGTTGTATCTTGGGAGGACACTAAAGCCTTATGCACTAAGTTTCGTACTTTAACGGCGGAATTATTCTTAAGGACAGTGATTACACATCTCGGATGATTAATCTTATTTTATCATCTTCTCCAACGGATTTCCAACATTTCTTATTTTTCATATTGTATAATATTTCTCCAACAAAACTTGTGATTCCTTCCTTTTGTATGAACAAGCAAAGGAAAAGATGCGAGAAATAAGGGTTCATTCATTTCGCGAAAAATATCATGTTTTTGGAAAACATTTTCCAGGAAAATGACTCTATTTTCCGGTGTTCGCCCGAAACCTAAATCTTGAGTGGAAAATATTTTCCACCATTCGTTAGTTAATTTAATTGTTTGGGAAAAATTATCAAAAATTGAATTTTAATATTTTTAATTGACCAAAAAATAAGTTTTATTTTTTATATATTTTTTTAAAAAAATGAATTTTTAATTATTTGTAATTTTAAAAATTTGAATTTTTTATTATTTTTATTATTTATTTTTCCCTTTTTCTTTTCCTCCCCGTTCCTCCTCCTTCTTCCTCCTCCTTCCTCCGCCGCTGTGTCAGGCTTCCTCCTCCTTCCTACATCATCGCACACCTGATGATGGCCGGCTTCCTGGCGGCCGACCAAGACCCGATCACCAGTTCCGACAAGCTCAAGGTTCGACTGATCTGGCCCGAGGTCACCAGAGTTTCGCCGGGCTCTGGCGAACCGCAAGCTCGCTGGATCTGGTGGCGGAGCTCGGGCTCGCCTAAATCGGGAACCCGAGCCCGGCCCTAGCTCGTTGGATCCGGCAAGGCCGAAGCTGCGCCGGGCCGAGAGCTCTGTCTCGCCGGCTTAGGGTGAGGCTTGAGCTGGCTCATGGCTGCGGCCCGCAACCGGCCAAGGCTAAGGAAGAAAGATGAAAAGGAAAGAAAGAAAAGAAAAGGAAAAAAAGAAAAAAGAAAAAGAAAGCATAAAAACAAAACAAAAATGTGTTGATGAAAAGAAGAAGCTATGGAAAATGTTTTCCACTTTTGAAAAGTGGAAAACATTTTCCTTATCTTTGAAGGTTGTTTTTCCCAATGATGGAAAACATTTTCCTTGAGTAGTTTATTTTCCGTGAAATGAACACTGAAAAATCCGAAAAACGTTTTCCTGGAAGTCATTTTCTGTAAAACGAACGAACTCTAAATGTGTCATTGTAGGAAATTTGCCCAGTAATGAAAATTCTCATGTTGTAAAAGTATTTATAGCACGGATCTGCAAATGACTTAGTATGTTTTACGTATCGTTGATACTACAATTTTTTTTATCGAAAATTAAGAGCTTTATTTGCAAAGGAATATCAAGTACAAAAATGGTTGTATTTTTTACGACGCATAATACCATAATTGTTTCTCTCGTTTTCTATTTTGTATTTGAACACTTCGTAGCCCAATTACCGTTTGTTGAGTATATGATGCCTTTGAACTGGAGCTACTTCAACGAAATCCTCTTGTGAACTGCATCGACCTTTTGCCCAAAATGCACATTTATATAAGTTTGTGAAACCATATTATGGATCATATGTCAAACAAAATAAGCATAATTTACTTGTCTCCACATAAATATCAAGCCATTGTGTCAGTCTAAGAGAGGGAGAGACTTCTGGGATTAAGCTGGATATTTTAAATTCTATTGAATTAAATTATCATTGTACTTTTTTGGTAAAGAAAGGATTATATTAAGAGAAAATGTCTGAAAATCTTGCATCTACATTAGTTGGAGACATACCTCCTATACAACCTGTAAGCAAATTATTGGGAAAAATACTAAAAAAATTGTAAACTTATTGCATTTGTATTAATTTGGTCATAAACCTTTTGATTTAGTCAATTTAGTCTAACATTTTAACAATTAGCCAATTTTGGCCAAAAATCATTAACATAGATGCCAGCAGTATTGTGTGAGACGGCCGGTGTTGGCATAATTTTCTAAATTTTCTAATAATTTTTTCTTTTTCTTTTTTTCTACAAAATCTGGCAACCTCACCGGCCACTACTTCACACTTCCATTGGACAAGCTTCAAAGCAACATAGTCTTGATCTCGCTTCCATCCTATTGCACCTGAGTGCATCAGCGCATCCTTCAGCCTCCCAAACAATTCTTCCATTTTCACTTACCGGAACTCCTTCATGCACCTTCTGCAAACTTCAAGAACAGGATTTAATAAGTGACAACATCCAGCAGACGACATATTTGGTCGGTTCTCCGCATCTTTTTGCACGCACGACATTCCAATGCGGATACAATTGGACGCTTGAACTTCGTCACACGTATATGGATCCAATGATTTGATTTTTCATACATTTACCTAAATGTATATTTACTATTTATATTGTATTTTCATAGTTACAAATTAATTAGAAGTAAATTTTATACTTTGACGCTATATTGGTAAATGAAAAATGACACACAAGACATTGGAATTATATTTCAACGTTATTTTTATTTTTAAGAAAACAATGGGAAATTATATCATCTTGTTCATAACAATTACCGCATTTACATAAATTTAAAATTAGTTTACTAGATCATTATTCTTTCTCAAATATTAATCATTTGATTTTATCTATAAAATTTATAACTGTTGTCAACACAAAAACTAGTCTTCAAGTACTTTGCCAAATCTTACGATTCAATTCAATTTTCTGTTCACCATTCATAAATTTCAGATTTCTATTCACAATTTTTTTTCTCAATTTAACAATTATGCTATTTAACAATTCCAGATGGATTTTCCCGATAGAGCATGCCAACATTCGAGGCCTCCGATTGTTAAGGCAAACTCTTAACATGTCCTGCCATCTTGACAGCTTAGGCAGCCATGCATAAGACTCATCACAGTATATTCTTTCTGAGGGAGAGCATATATAAATATTCTATCACGTTAGATACATGAAAAATTGAATCCATCAACCATTAACTTGTCCCCATGTTCTCTTCTTCCATATTGCTCTTTTCATTTTTTGCGATAACCTTGGGAGAAATCTGTTTCCCGTGCGTAGGCCAATTGCGGTGTCTAAACCACGCACTGCGACTTCACATGGACAAGTAACTTCCTGTGGGGGCAATTCTCCCTTCAATGGAAGCGAGGATGAGCATAGTACCAAAGCAAACCCTTACCCACTTCAATTGCCTCTGCCAACGTAGAATAGCGGATATTTTGGTTCCCAGAACTTCATCCCACAGTAAGAGTTCATTACTGCAATAAAAGTGCGAGAGAACCTAAATTAGCCGTTTTCCTATTGAGTAAGAATTATACACAGCTAGCTAGTTGGACCAACAAACAAATTGTCAAGTTTAGATAGTTTAGTGGATCAATCAGTAACCATGTGAGGATGTATTATTGTGGCCAATCAGATCTAGACATAATGCTCTTTCGCCCTCCCACCGCCCCGATGCCTCGAGCAAGATTTAAGCACTTCTCTATTAAATTGCAGATCCGACGTCTGCCTGCAAGTTTGGACCACGTTGGACCTGATCATTGAACGAAACTCAAAAGCGATTGGTGCGAAAGCAAGATATAAGCTACTATCCTTCTTTTCATGGGCATCACAAAGGTTTTACATTGACAGAGCAACTTCTCTACATAGATAGAGACTTATCATGTGGCTAGGGCATGGAACACCAATTGATGAAAGACTGTACAAGTACGCAAATATATAGTTATGTTCCTGTGGATAGACTTGCCCAACCTACTATAGATAGTACATACATTCCCATGCTCGGAAGTATTATCAAAGACAGGTTTTATTTCTTGGATTCCTTTCCTCTAGATGCCAGACCATGTGCATCCCCTAGGTTGTTAGTTAACTATTTGAGAAACTTGAAACATGCATATTTAGATTGTTAACGATTTTGATCGATGGAACAGTGGAAGGGAATGTCACATTTTCGAACGTGGCCATAGATGTATCTGATAAAAGGTGAAGGTACCATAAACAACCGAAAATGTTAGGTTGCCGTATATCAAACTTATGACGCTTTCCTTTTTGGGATGTTATGAATGTTTAATCTAATGTTTTTGGTCAAGAAACGATTCTTTTTGTGAAGAGTGATCTCTAATATAGAATCTGTCTAAGTTTACCTCGTCGGGAATATGCAGATGTCAACACACATGAGATGCATGATTCTTGGCTTCGGTGTCAACATCCAAGCTTACATGGTCCAAAAAGATGGGCATAAAAAAGATCAAAAGAAGTTGTTCAACTAAGTAGGGATGAGAGTTAATTAGTGTGACTATGAGGAGAGACCAAAATTTGACTTAGGATAAGGTGTGAAGCACTAAATGTTGAAGGGCGCAAAAATAAAACATACCGATCATTCTCCATATTGCTGTGGATACACTTGCATATTTGTCTTTAAATAGCTCTCATACTTAGAGATCGAATCAATGGAAGGTCCTTTGGGGATCGATTTACTCTAAAAACTTGACCACATTGATCCTCTGTTTAGTACTTTTTTTTTTTTTTGGTAAATATCCTCTGTTTAGTACTTACCTATCAAGAAAACTAAAATCTGGGCCGTTTGATTTTTTAATCATTAATAAATGAGACTGAAGATCATAATTTCACAATGTTGAACATGGTTATTAGATGTATTATATAAGTACTTAGAGTTCATAAATCTAACGGTTTACTATATACATATGAAAGTCGGACCAGCTCACGGCAAGGTTCCATCTTTTGCTTTTCGCTATGCTTTAATGAAAGAAAAAATAGTTATAGATCAAGGATTGTTATATCGGATATACATTCTTTCATTTTACTTTATCATATATGAATTATATCATCTTGTTGCACTTAAGTAAAAAAAAAAAATAGTTTGACCATGTTTTTATCTATATCAAACCAAATTATATACAGGTCATTCCTATTATTCTTGTAGATACACTTGCATAATTTGCCTCTAATCAAACTAAATTGAGTATTTTTAGGGAACCTTCATGATTATATTACCTTGTTGTACAATTTTGAGTGATTGTCCAATTATCGAGAATATATACCGCAATTCCAATTTTGAGTTTTGTTGGTTGATAGTTCACGTAAAAGTTATTATGGGATCACTCGGCGAATCACCTCATATGTTAATTAAGCTCAAGAACCTCAATCAATTACAATAAATCATAACTATCAAAATCGTACTATTGTAAACTCAACTTGTATGATTTGATTAATTTTGACTCAAGGCCTTAATGATACGACACTATAAGATGAATCGCTAATCTTCTTAATCTCAAGCGAGTTTATTGATTCACCAAAGGATTTACTTCTTGACATGTGTATATGGATTCAACAATTCAATTTTTCATACATTTACCTAATTGTATGTTTACAATTTATATTGTATTTTCATAGTTACAGTTTAATTACAAGTAAATTCATATACTTTAACACTATAATGGAAATTGAAAAATGACATGCAAAATATCATCATTTATATTTGAACATAATCTTTATTTTTAAGAAAACAACGGGAAATTATCTTATATTGTTCATAATGATCACCACATGTACTTGAATTTAAGATTAGTTTACTAATCTTTATTAGGCTCAAATATTAAATATCATTTAATATTATCTATAAAATTTTAACTGTCATCAACACAAAATATTATTCTTAAGTATTTTGTCAAATCTTACGATTCAATTCAATTTTCTATTCACTATTAATAAATTTAAGATTTCCATTCACAATTTTTTTTCCTCGATTTAACAATTATGCTATTAACCAAAGTCCAAATGGACTGTCCCGATAGAGCATGGGCACACACACATTCGAGGCCTTCGCTTGTCAAGGTAAACTCTTAGCGTGTCCTACCATCTCAACAACTAAGGCAACCGTGCACGAGACTCATCATGCTCATGAACAAGAGCATATATTGAAATTACACGCAATATGAGATATGTGATAAGGAAGAAGATGTATACAATTCATGTGCTTATGGAAAGCTCGTCACATCATACAAAAAAAGATCAGTTGTTATACAATTTTTACATTCGATACATGAAATGTTGAATCTATTGACCATTAACTTGCTCCCATGTTTTCTTTTTCCGTGATTCTCTCTCTCTCTCTCGTTTTTTTTTTTTTTTTTTTGGTTAAGGGGTGGATAACCTTGAGAGGTTCCTGTTTCCTACGCGTATGCCGCTTGCGGCGTGTAAACCAACTTACGGAACATTCAACAAGCTCTAAACTTGCCACAGGGTGAGTCCACTGCGCTTTGGCTAAGTTCCAAACCTCCCACAGCGATTTCCTCTGGACAAGCAACTTCCCGTGAGGTGATTCTCCCTTCAATAGATGCAAGGATGAGCTGGTGGATATCCTGGTCCCCGGAACTACATCCCTCCGTAAGAGTTTTTACTGCAATAAAAGTGTGAGAATTAATAAACATGTGGCTAAGAATTATCCCGCTGTAAGTGTTCGTAAGAGGATCAATTAATAACCATGTGAGGATAAACTATTGCAGCCAAGCCAGATCTTGACATAATGATCTTCCGCCTTCTTGTCATGTGGATGTACCCACAAGATTGAAGCACTTCTCTGGTAAATCGCTGATCCGACCGTCTGCCTGTAGTTTGGATCATGCAGGGCACGATAAATGGATGCAAGTCAAAAGTGGTTTGCAAGGAAGCGATACATGATCCATGATTCTTCCTTTCATCTGGCATCTTAAAGGTTTTGCATCGAAGGAGCAACTTCTCCGCATAGATAGAGACTATTAAGTGGCTAGGGCATGGAACACCAACTGATGAAAGGCTGTATAAATACGCAAATATATGGTCATGTTCATAATTATTTTGGATAGACTTGCACAACCTACTGTAAATAGCACATACATTTCCATGCTTAGGGGTACTATCAATGGCAGGTTTTTTATTCTAGGATTGCTTTCCTCTATAAGCGAGACCATATGCATCCCCTAGGTTGTCACTCAACTATACAAGAGAATTGAAACATGGACATTCAGATCGTTAATGTTTTTGATCGATGGAATGGTGGACGGCAATATCATGATATCTAACTTGGCTATTACATGCACCCGATAGAAGCTCAAAGATGTACGTTTGAACATATTAGATCATTGCGTATCTAACTTGTATATTCCTATAAGTTTTGAAATATTGAAATCTACTAAATTTGGAATGAGTTTTCACTTACATCAATTTGTAACGGTTTTTATCTGCAATTAATATAAAATGGTTATGTAACGTTTGATAACGGTCATATAACAGTAATTCAATGACACGATTTTCTTAAACCCTCGGATATTTTATATAACTATTTTTCAATGGCTCTCTCTCTTTCCTTTGATCAATAAATTAAACTTTAAACTACAATCTTTTAAGATACAATGAATTCTCATATCTTTCCTTTTCTCTTTATTTTTTTTCGAAAAAAATTGTATTCATAGCTTAAAAGGATACATGAGAAATACATAGACTTTCATGGTAAAGCAAACCAATGCAAAGCAAAAGCTAGAATACTATAAAACAAATCCAAATCCAAAAAACAAGGAGGATCATGTAGGGTTAAGCACACACTCGTTCCAAAAGAATGGATCTGTCAAGCAAAATAATTGATGGCAAATCACTGGATGTCGTATCATTGTCAATGATGAGCACACATAGGAAATTCATTTTCCAATAACTATGGCGTTGCTAGTTGAAGGTGCGCACCTAGGTTCGACTTCCTCTAGACCATTGTTGTCACGCCCCAATCCTCCGAGCGCGTGCCCATATCTCAGCGGTCGAGTAAATAGTGACGTCCCAAGATGCGTCGCCGATCCATTCATTTTAATGCGCATGCGAAAGCGAATAATAAATCCCCAGACAACAACAAAATGAGACAGAAAAGTAGGGCCATAAAATTTTCAAACCACAACACTCTTATATACACATAGCAAACTATGTAATATGCAATACTAGTTGATATATACAAGGTCTGCAAAAAGGGGATTTAGAGTACTACAGATCTTCTAATCATTTGAGTCTTCAACTGAATACTCCAGGGTCCCTAGATTCAAAAGATCCGGGTCTACCACTAAACCACCGAGAGGATCTATCGTGCCTTTTCTAAAAGCAACCTCTAGCACATAAATAAGTATTTCGGATTCCGGTATGGGATTCTCTCTTTGTCCATTCCGCTTACAACGGTACCATGATCTGTATTGATGTGGTACATTATGGAGAAAATCCGCATCGACCCAGACCATGGATCTCACGAGTTCATAGACCCATCCCTTTGGATTCCCATGAAGCAGAATATAAGATATCTGCTTGGTAACCTTCTTCGGTTGACCAAAATGCTCAGGAGGAGCTGCCATCAAGGGACTTAAAAATGTTATTCCACAACGAGGTGAGACGACGTCTCAGCAAGTTCATCCCCTAAACTCCGACTAGGAAGGAAATACGCCCCAAGGGCTGAAAGGGTTAGTATGTACACTTAGAGGGGGGATGAATAGATGTAAATAAATTTTTTCGCAATACTTAGTAAGAGTAAATTGCCTTTAGAAGATAGTAGACTAAAGACGTAATTAGCTTTAAACAAATATATAAAGCTACGAATAAAAATAAGGAGTTAATGAAAGAGAATTGGAGCACAATGCTTATAGTGGTTCAGTTTAGATCAAGCTTACATCCACTCTCGCATGCTGATAGCCCATTGGCAGATTCCACTATGAATCAAAAGAGATTTTACAACTTGTGATCTTCGACATTCTCAGTGAAGAGTCTCTACTAGTCTCTTACGCAGTTTCACTAAGAGCTTTTCTCTTTTGTATACAACTTTTGAGCTTGATGAATGAAACAGCAAGGAACTAGAAAGCTTCAGACTTTAAAATTTTTTCCTTTACGCACTTCATCAAATAACTGGAGAGTTCGCCTTAAATACTCCTTCATGCCTTCATGACTATTGGCACTTTCCAAAGAAATTCTTCCAATCTACCCATTGGACAGAATCAATTAAGGTGATCCCAAGTTGTTAGATGATCTGTGATGAAGGTCCGTTAATCCCGTTTGCCCATATAATCAGGATATTTGGTTTCCATAAATAAAATCTTCCAAGTTTGCCCGCCTTTCAAAAGATCTTCATATCGGAGTAGATTCCAATAAGAACAATCAATCATATAGATGCTAAATCCAACCATAAGGTCTTCAAAAAAAAAAAAACATACGTATCGAATCCTTGAAGATAATCTCAAATTTGGATAATTCTTCATTCTTCAGTCCAGAAATTGTCAATGAATGCAGACTTTAAATATTGAGTCTAGCGGTCTTCAGACTTTGACAGTAGAGTCTGGAGTTCTTCAGACTATAACACTTGAGTTTGGAAGTCTTCAGACTAGACTTTTGGAAGCATTTTGTCAATTTCAAAACAGTAAATGAGTTTTCTCCAACAATCTCCCCATTTTTTATGGTGACAAAACTTTCCTGCGAATTTGAAAACTTTTGACTTGCAAAAACACTTAAGCAATGCATGATATCTTATAAAAATAAGTTGATTAGGACTTGGATATCATCGATTTTGCAACCACAGAAAATAAGTTAATCGTGCGAGATAAGATAACTATCTAGCCACAATCAGTATTACAAGCTTGGTAACTGCAAGCGTCAAAATGATTCAAAATCAAATAGCAGTCAAAAGTCCAAGAGAATACGGATACACAATGTAACACCGTGAGAATGGTTGAAGCCCTCCTGATCACTATATCGCAAAGCATTTCACAGTGGAAGCGAAAAGGCAGATTATCGGGAAGTTGAGAAGGTCCCGCTTATATGCAATCACGAACAAGAGAATACGGATACACAATGAATCAGGGCGCGGAAAACAATTTCTTTGTTGCTTAGCGTGTGAGACTGTATATACAATCAGGGCCTTTATTTTTCCGACTGGCCCAAAAATTTAAGGGATGGATTGGACCCACCCGGCTCGACCACGGCATGCCAAGAAGCACTCTGGACTAATGAAGAACATGTGATTTTTAAGTATTGTTATGTTGAAATAAGCAAACCAATGCGAATCATGCTTTACCGACTATAACAAGAATTTTATGAAAAATAAGTTACGTGATTTAAACATGGCACTAACAATTCCAGAGTATCATGCTTCCCATATCTCATTGAAGAAATGAATTTTTCTGCTATCGTATTTTGATGAAATTTCAAAAAGAAAATTATAAGAAATTTGAGATATTAACAATCACATCTAACGATCGTCTTGTGTGGCGTCATGATTCCTCGGGGGCCTTCTCCGTAGCTTCTGCTTGGAACGTCATCAGAACTTCTAAAGCCAAAGCACCTTGGACTTCTTTTGTGTGGGATAAGGATGTTGCCCCTCGGTTTCAATTCCTTTTGTGGCTTATTACTAAAGACCGCTTGCCTACGCAGTCTCTTCTCCTCTCATATGGAAGGATTGAGTACTCAGCTTGCACTTTTTGTAATACTCAGCCAGACTCGACCAACCATTTGTACTTTGATTGCAATATTTCAACTACCATTATATACTTTTGGGCAACTAGGTGCAATTTGCCGTGGAGGAATGGCACTTGGGCGGAAAACCTTGCTTGGGCTATGAAATTCCTTGCGGGTAAGGACTTCTTTCATAGGCTCTCCCGCTATTCCTTTGGAGCTCTTTGCTATCTAATTTGGAAGAAGAGAAATGCTATGATTTTCCGTGGGGAATCTCTTGATATTCCCGCTTTGAAGAATCATTTGATAAAGATGGTTAAAGATAAAGCAATTACCTACAAGGATGTCCACGACAATCCAAGGAATCGGCGTCTTCAAAGGGGTTGGAATCTTGACCCTATTATCTTCACGTAACCCCTTGGGTGTTATCTTTGGATCGTGCTCGGTCGTCTCCAGTGCGGGTGTTCTGGCTCCCGGATTCCCAGGCGTCTTTTGAGTCCGGTGGCTGTTTCTGGTGGTTGTTTTGTGTCTTTTGTTGCGTTCTTTCTGTCTTAACCTCTTGAGGCTTTTGCGCGGTCCCCTTCCACTCTTTTGCTCGCAGTGAGAGTGTAAGTTTTAGGGGCCGTTTGTGTACATTTGTCCTTTGTCTATCAATATATTCTTACCTTACCAAAAAAAAAAAAAACAATCACATCTAACGGATTATACAAATATATTATTGGTAACCAATTGTAAAATAGAGGCGAACAATTTAACACTTTTACATCACTGATGAGGTAAAGATGAAGGTTTTCAGCTATTATTTCCAAATTTATTACATATATATATATAATTTTTTAAGACTATAAAATAATGTAAAATGAGTAAATATGACAGTCAAAGAAATGTAGAAGATGTATTTAGCATGTCATTGGAAGTTAAATGTATTGCAATACATTTAACTTCCAACATGTGTGTATATATGTATATATATCATTTGAAGCGGTGGCAAGCCGCCAAATGAGAAACTATACTTTAGGAATTAAGATGTCTCGACAAAACATCCCAATACAAGAATGAGGCTAAGGTACTCCTGACATGTTGTGCTCCAGGTCACCTTCACATGCGATAACAAGTCACCTTCCTTCTAATAGATAAACGGGACCAAGCAACCCGGGGGGTCGATCAATGAGGTGAATTCGCAGTATAGATTTGCAGATTTGCAGAGACAAGGAAAGTCCGAAAAACAGACTTGTTAATCATAATTATCGGGCTTGTATGATTGTCAATTCGTATTGTATGATCGAGTCCTTTATGATATGTAACTGCTGAGTGAATTGCTAGTCTTTTGAATAGTAATGAAATTTATTGGTTCTTTAAGAAATCTATGACTAAATATATATCTATCGATCCATCAATTCAACCTTTTATACTTTAACTATGGAATGATGTATTATGTATATTGTATTCCGATTAGTTACAGATAAATTAGAAGTAAATTTTATATTTTATAATGAAATGCCATACAATAAGTTATAAATAATATTTGAAGTAATATTAATCCTGCGATTCGATTCAATGTTTAATTCACAATTTAAGCTTCATAAATTTAATATTTCGATTTAACAATTATTAACCAAAGTCCAAATAGACTTCCCTAGTGGAGTATGGGCCTGCCCACATTTAGGGCCTCTAGTTGTTAAGGCAAATTATAATTCACAAAAGAAATTTTTGGTTCATAGAAGTTTCAAACTTCACCAATAATTTCGTGAATTATATTTCATTCTTTCTAGAGCTGGTCCATAGTCTAACAATCACCAGTTCCAAAGCATTATACTCCAATAATCCAACATCATTATAAATTTTTTATTTTCAAAATCTTTTGAAATATGTGGGGGATTGTTGAATATTTCTATAATATTTTGAAATATTTACAATAATAGCTTCGATAAAAGTTATGATCGCATTGAAGACCATTATTACTTTTTATGGTCACATAACGGTTTCTTAATGGTCATATAACGGTTTTTCAATTGCTTTGTAATCTCCAATATTTTACAACGACTCTATTTTTGTCTGTATATAAAAATAAAATCTCCTAAGACAATATTGACATACACATTGAATGAAAGAGAGAATATTCCCTTTCTTTAAAAAATCGTTCGTTTCCTTTCTTTTTCCTTGTTGGGTTATGCACAAGCTAATTCTGTTCCTTTCAATATTCAGTGCAAAATATAGAAGAAGGTCTATTGTATCTTGAGAGGATAGCTATCAGGAGCCTATCACACCGAGTTTCGCATTCTGATAGACGCAATTATCCGTAAGGATAGTGCCTGCGCTTGCACACCTCAGACAAATTTATTTATTCTCATTAGTTTTGTCAACAAGTCATACTTAACTTAGATGCATCAATAATCGTTTTAACTTCAAGTGAATTTATTACGACTCGATAGGTACATCAATTTGGCAATTCAATTCTTTATGCATTTACCTATTGAACAATATATTTTTACTATGCATAAAGTATATTGATAATTAACGATCAATTATAACCCTAATTTGAATAAAACAATGGGAAATTATATTGTCTTATGCATAGGATCATCCAATGTACTTAAAATGAAGATTTTGTTTTCCTGGATCATAAATTCTTACTCGAATATTTACATCTTATATAATTATTAATGAAATTTATAACTATCTTTGACATAAAATACTAGTTTCAGGCATTTTACTGAATCTTAGGATTCCATTTGATTTTAAGTTGACGATTCACAATTAATAAATTTAATTTTCAATTTAAGATACGTTGTTCGATTTATCAATTGTGCTATTAAACCAAAGACCAAATGGACTTTTGTGACAGAGGGTGGGCACGATGCGAGGCGTAAGAACATACATAAGTTAAAATGCAATGCGCTAGGAGATTTGTGATAAGGAAGAAGATGCGTACGTTTCATGTCAGTACAGTATAAACTTTGGAGACTAAAATCAAGGAAAGCTCATCACACCACATACAGAAAAGATCCATTGCTATTGCATCTTTACATTACATACATGGAAAGTGAAATCCATCCACCATTAACTTGTGCCCATCTTCTCTTCCTCCATTATTTTCCTTTCGTTTTTGTAGGACCAGAAAACCTCGTATATTCATTCTAGCCTTCTTCTAACTACAGGCAGAACTATCTGAGTAATTTCAAAAAATGCCAGCCGGATGCTGTTTCGTGTCTCCACTTTCAGGTTGATGCTTTAGGCGGCATTATGACATTGTCTTTTTATCTATAAGGTTGATCATGGGGTTTAAAGGTAATGGACGCTTGCTCAGCTTGTTTTGAGCAACTGACAGTTTTACACCCGCAGGTGGCCAGCAAAGGTGGTAAGCGGTTTTTTTGGCATGACGCACCCCGGGACCCTAACTTGGTCATTTTTCAAGAAAATATTGACTCTGCTGCCTCTTCTGGCAATCCATGTTTTCCCTTTGTTGTAACTCTCTGTTTCCGGACCTCATTGTAGCTTCCTCTTGTTGCATGTGTAGGGAATCTTGTTTTGTTTCACTGTCAGTAGTAATGATAAGGTCTAGTTTAGCAAATCATAGCCGCATTTGATATCAGAGCGCACACGAGAGAGAGAGAGAGAGAGAGAGAGAGATATACCAGGGTTGAGAGCCTATTCTGGTGAATCATTGATCCGACTTTTTACAGGAATTATAGGTGCATGTGAGAGATGTGTCGAGACTCGTTCTCCAAAATGGGTGCGACAACATGAAATGCATGATTCTTGGCTTCACTGTAGTCACCGGGGCTTACATTGGACAGAGAAACAGGACATAAAGATGTCAAAGGAAACAATTTGGTCATAAGGGGAGGTGTGACTGCGAGGGCGGAGTAGAATTTGACTTAGGCTAGGGTGTGAAGCACCAAACGTTGAAGGGCATATAAATATGCAAAATACCGGTCATTGTCATTATTGCTATGGATACACTTGCATATTTTGCCTTTAGTCAGTTCCCATATTTGGAGATCGAATAATTGGTAGGGTTTGTTGGATTGATTTACCATACAAACTTGACCATGTATATCCTTGGTATAGGACTTTACCTATTGAAGATAATTAAAATCTAGGCCTTTAAATTTTTTTAATCATTTTGAGAAATGAGATCACATATAGTAATTTCAAAATGTATCTGATAAGTACTTAAAACACATAAACCTCTCTCTCTCTCTCTCTCTCTCTCTCTCTCTCTCTCTCTCTCTCTCTCTCTCTCTCTCTCTCTCTCTCTCTCTCTCTCTCTCTCTCTCTCTCTCTCTCTCTCTCTCTCTCTCTCTCTCTCTGAGTGAAAGTAACAGGCCAACTTAAGGTAGGGTCAAATCTCTCTCTCTCTCTCTCTCTATGAGTGAAAGTAATAGGCCGACTTAAGGTAGGGTCAAATCTCTTTCTATTCGTTGTGTTCTAATGGATCGAGATATCAGACATACATCTCTTTCCTTTTCTCAATCATAGTAGAATTATCATATCCACATGAATAAATCAAAATAAACAAGCTCGACCACTGCTATTTATTCCAAATTAAATTAAATACAGATAAATCTCATTATTGTTACGGAGACACTAGCATTTTTTTGCCTCTAATCAATTCACACTTGTAAATAGAATTAAAGGCAATTTTCCTTGGGATTGATTTACTCTACAAACTGGACCACGTACACCCTTGATTTAGTATTTAACTATTAAAAAAAAAGAGAAATATAGGCAATTAGATTTTATAATCATTTTGATAAATGAGATAATGAGCGTCAATTTCACATGTTGAACATGATTATTAGATATTTCCGAAAAGTACTTAAAGCACATTAACCTAACACTTTACTCTATGCGGATAAAAGTAATGATCGGCCTATAGTAGCGTTACATCTCTTGCTTTTTCGTGCTTTTTAAATGAAATTTACTCACTTTTCTAAGGAAAAAAACTTATAGAACAAGAATGGTTATATTAGTCTTCCATCTCTTTCTTTCTTCTATGATAGTAGAATGATCATATCTTATTGCAAGTACATAAATCAAAATAAATTACTCTGACCATGCTATTGTACATGCCAAACCAAATCAAAATGCTGGTCACTCTTAATATTGTTGTGGATAGACTTGCATATTTTGCTTTGAATCAGTTCTCATATTTAGAGACAGAATTAATGGCAGGCTTTTGTTGGGATTGATTTACTCTATAAACTTGACCATGTATACCTTGGTTACCTATTCAACAAAACTAAAATGGAGGCTGTTAAATTTTTTATTATTTTGATAAATGAGATCTGGACAGCATTTTCACATTGTCGAACATTGCTATTATATGTATAGGATATGTACTTAAAGCATCTAACAATTTACTATATACGAAGGAGAGTTTTAGACTGCCTTAGGGTATGATTACACCTCTTGCTTTTTGTTATGTTCTGATGAACTTTAGTCACCTATCTAAGTAAAAAAAGAATAATATATATATATATATATATAGAGCTTAGTTTAACGACCTCTATTGTTTTTTTTTTTTTTTTTTGTACTTTTGTGGTTACCCATTGGGTATCACTCCATTGCAAATACATTATTTCCATTTGTCTACCTGATACTTTTCCAGGCTTAACTGCGTAGAAATACCTAAAAGCGCATCCCCTATGTGTTTTAATGAGCTAAGTCGAATCAAAAGCAATTGAAATTTGGGCAGCCACACTCCTTTTCCAGGGACAATGCATCAACCCCCTCGTACACTAGAAAAATGGCATTAAGATAATAAAAAAATGAAAGAATTCTGGAAACTTTTGCTGGAAAAATTTAGAGAATATGAAATTGAGAACCATTGAAAATTTGTTGGAAAAGATGAAAAAGAAATCAATTGTTGGCAATCACTACCTAACCTTAAGGATAATTCCATTTCTCGGAATATGAAACTTGGTGTGATAGGCTTTATTGACTATCCTCTCAAGATATGATATGCATTCTTCTTTGCCCTCCATAGAATAAAAGAAGGAACATGAACAACACAATTGCATGGATAACCCTACTAGGAAAGAAACGGAAAAAAAGGAAAAAAGTTCTCTTTTTATCTAGCATGTCTGAAAAGATTGTGGTTTGACGTTTTATTTTATAGGCAAACGAAAGAGAGAGAAACCGTTATAAATTAATTGGTAATTATTAAGTTGGTGATGGTTAGAAAGCCTTCAAATAAGTTGCAAAGCCGTTACAAACCATTACACTGTTGTTGCACAACAGTTACAAATCGGTGACTTTCTTGGCGGTCATAACTTCTAACAAAACCATTACTTTCAAATGATTCAAAATTGTTGACATATCAAATGGCGTTGTTGCTTCAAGTTTAAAGGCTTAAAGCTCACTTCTGCTCAATTGATGTGTTAGAAGGGGAAAGAGAGCGCAAAGCCAAAATAAAAAGTTTAGATGGCCGAATTACTTTCAGCGAAATACATTAAGGGATCGCCATCTCGGGATGCGCATGGCTGAATTCTCTCAAATTTGATCAAATAATACAGTATTACATCCATTTTCTATAGGTGTGGGGCAACTGATCCTCGTACACCTTTCTTTAAGGATGCTTTACTTTACCTTTGGACCCTTAGCAAACTTTACTCTAATGAGCACTGTAAACCGGCAATTGACGCAGTTCTGACCCTTAGCAAACTTTCTGGATATAGGTTATTGTTCAGTGGTTGCTTTCTAGATAATTAAGTACATCGATTGCTTAATAGGCTCCAACTTCTCCCCTACTGCTCTTGATACGTTTTGATTGATTGTCCAAAAACCACAGAATACATGGTGCTTGAATATATCTCCAGAAGAAGTGGCTCGCTTCTATAACTTCCATGGAACTTGACTCTTCTACTTGTAAACACAGGTTGACTTTGCCATGGAGATTTAACCCAAATTGGCTAGTAAGCAGGGTTAAGACAAAAGAAGTTTTTTCAACCAGGTCGGAGAAAGAGTGAAGGTATCCTTTCATCCCCACATTTTCCTTCAGGTAAATAAATAAAGTAAATCAGACCCGTCGTTCATATCCGTCTTAGAGAGAGAGAGAGAGAGAGAGAGAGAGAGAGAGAGATGTTTGCTAATGATGAAGGCCTATTCCAGTAGATCACTGATCCAATTTTTGGCAGGCATTCGGGGTGCATGTAAAAAATGTGTCCAGACTCGTTCTGCAAAATGGTCGGGATGACATGAAATGCTTGATTCTTAAAAGGAGGGAGGAGAGTTAATCAGTGTGGCTACAAGGAAATAGTAGAATTTGACTTGGGATAAGGTGTGAAGCACTGAAAGTAGAAAGTTTAAAGATAATGCCTATGTCCTGAGCTGTGTCAAGATAGGTTTAAGATAATGTCCGAAAGCTTGATGGGCAGCTCGCTTGTGAAACAGGAGTTGCAACTAGTTTTGGCTTGGCTAGGAAGCAGGTGGGGCATAAAAGATTGCAAAGTTAGAGACTTTATAAAATCGGGGATTTGATTCTCACACCATTAGAGGTATCTCTAACTTGATTTTGGATTGCTTATCTAATTGATTAAATGGCTTGAACCTAATTAAATTTCCATGCAATGTTTTTATGTTTATTATGGTCTAACATGTGACCTAACCAACCAAAAAGAAGTAAGTGAAGTAAAGGAATGGAAACAAACACATCAAATGGGGGTAATAAGAGGGCAAGTAAGAAATAAGGTGCCGAATGGAACCGGATATGATGTTGGGCAGGCCTCCTTAAGATAGCAACCCATGAGCTTAGTGCAAATTGAATTCCATTTTTTTAAAGAGCCTAATCTAACTAAAACTAAACTATAGAAAATCATGAATTTTCCTAAATCATGTGTATACTATGTAGATGAAACTAAACCAAATTTTAATGCTAAAACCAGACAACCTAATTATGTCCTATTTTTCTAACCATTGTCCATTTTTTTTTAAAATTTTCGAATTCATTTATATATTTTTATATTATTTAATTTTTTGAAGGAAATTATTTCTATATTCCGGAAAATAAGGGACTCGGGCTGTGGGTTCTTGGGTTCCCAAGATAGTGGGCAACAGAAACGAGGCAAACCCCATCGTCAAGCCCTCTTTTAGTCAAAAAGACCTTCAAAGCCCATCTTTAAATACAGCTAACCTTGACCCCATTTCTCATTGCAGCCACGTCAAGCCCATTCCGCTATAATCAAGCCAAGTCCCACGCTGAGTCTATTATGGCCGTCGCCGTTCACCCTCACCGCGGTCAGCCGCTAAACGTTTCACAAATACGAACCGAGTAGCACCAGTACGCACAGGATGCGAACGAGCCAAGCAGCAGTACCAATAACTTGATAGTTCCCGTAAAATTTATTATGGGATCACTTTTTGAATTACCTCATCTGTTAATTAAACTCCGGGACCTCAGTTAATTACTATTAATTATAGTTATCAAAATGGTATTGTTATAGACTAATCTCGACTCGTGGCCTTAGTGATATGAAATTGTAAGATGAATCGCTAATCTTCTCAATCTCAGCAACTTTGTTGATTCACTAAAGAATCTAACACCTCGTCACATGTATATGGATTGAATGATTCGATTTTTTATACATTTACCTACTAATTTTATATTTACTGTTTATATTGTATTTTCATAGTTACAGTTTAATTAGAAGTAAATTTTATACTTTAATGCTATAATGGTAAATGAAAAATGACATACAAAACATTATAATTTATATTTGTACTTAATCTTTATTTTTGGGAAAACAGCGGGAAATTAAGTCATCTTGTTCATGACTATCATCATATCTACTTGCATTTAAGATTAGTTTACCAAATCTTTATTGTACTCAAATCTTAAATATCATTTGGTATTATCTATAAAATTTATAACTGTCGTCAACATAAAATACAAGTCTTAAGTATTTTGTCAAACCATACAGTTCAATTTGATTTTCTATTCACTATTCATAAATTTAAGATTCCGATTCATAATTTCTTTTCTCAATTTAACAATTATGCTCTTATTCAAAGTCCAAATGGACTTTCCCAATAGAGCATAGGCATGCACACATTTGAGGCCTCCGATTGTTAAGGCAAACTTTTAGCGTGTCCTACCATCTCAACAACTAAGGCATCCATGCACGAGACTCGTCGTGCTATATGCTCTGTGAGTGAGAGCATACATCATAATGATAGCCAATATGAGGTATGTGATACGGAAAAAGATGTATACAATACATTTGCTTATGAAAAGTTCGTCACACCACACCAAAAAAGAAAAAACAGAAAAAAGAAAGGAAAGAAGATTGGCTGTCATACAATCTTTTGTTCTCTTCTTCCATGTTTCCTACGCGTATGCCTATTGCGGCATGTAAACGACCTCACAGAACGTGGTAGGAGCTCCAAACTAGGCACAGGGTGAGTCCACTCCGGTTCGGCTCAGTTCCAAACCTCCCACCGTGATTTCCGCTGGACAAGCAACTTCCCGTCGGGCAATTCTCCCTTCCATAGAAGTCAAATGAGCAGCTGGCTGTCTTCATCCCCAGAACTTCATCCCACCAATAAGAATTCATTACTGCAATAAAAGTGCAAGAATTAATAACCTTGTCGCTAAGAATTATCCCACTGTAAGAGTTCGTTAGTGGATCAATTAATAAACATGTGAGGATGAACTATTGCGGCCGAGCCAGATCTTGACATACTGGTCTTTCACCCTCTTACCATCACATTGCTTCGCCCAAGGTCGAAGCACTTCTCTGGTAAATCGCTGACCCGACTGTCCGCCTGCGAGTTTGGATCGTGCACGATCGCTGGACGCAAAGCAACAGTGGTTTGCGGGGAAGGGAAACACGATCCATGATTCTTCCTTTCATTTGGCATCATAAAGGTTTTGCATCGAAGGCACAACTTCTCCGCATAGATAGAGACTATCAAGATAGAATACCAACTGATGAAAGGCTGCATAAATACCCAAATATATGGTCATGTTCATAATTGCTCTGGATAGACTTGCACAACCTACTTTATATAGCACATATATTCCCATGTCCAGAGGTATTATCAACAGCAGGTTTTTTATTCCAGGATTGCTTTCCTCAATAAGCGAGACCCTATGCATCCCTTAGGTTGTTACTAAACTACACGAGGGAATTGAAACATTGACGTTCAGATTGTTAATGTTTTTGATCGATGGAATGGTGGACGGCAATTTCACGACATCTAACTTGGCTATTACATGCATCCGATAAAAGCTCAAAGATATACAACTGCAAATATTAGATCATTTTGTATCAAACTTGTTGTGTATTTCCGTAAGTTTTGAAATATTGAAAACTAAATTTTGTAATGATTTTTTAACGTTATCAATTTGTAACGGCTTGTTTTTGCCATTAATATAAAACAGTTTTGAAACGTTTTATAACAGTCATATAACAACGGCTATTTAACGGCCATGTAACGACTTTATTACAACTTTGTAATGTTTTATTTATTTTTTTCATAAATCCTTCATTATTTTACAATGGATTTGTAACGGTTTCTTAACGACTTTCTCTCTCTTGTTTGAATATAAAGTAAACTTCAAATCACAATCTTTTAAGATACACAGAATTCTCATATCATTCCTTTTCTTTTAGCTAAGCGTTACTCCTATTCATTCTAATATTTAGTGCGTTGTGTTGTATATTGAGAGGATCCTAGAACCTTACGCATTGAGTTCCGTACTCCAACAAACATAATTATTCTTAAGGACAGTGATTACACGTCTAGAATCACGTCTAGGATGATTAATCCTATTTTATCATCTTTTCCAACAGTTTTCCAACATTTTCCATTTTTCATATTATATAGTATTTTTCCAACAAAACTTATGATTCCTTCCCTTTGTATAAACAGGCAAAGGAAAACACGTGAGGAATAAACGTGTTATTTTAGGAAATTTGCCTAGTAATGAAAATTCTCACGTCGTAAAAGTATTTATAGCACGGATCTGCAAATGACTAGGTATGTTTTACGTATCGTTGATACTACAAATCTTTTTATTTATTTATAAAAAAATAGCTTTATTTGCAAAGGAATATCAAGTACAAAAAATGGTTGTCTTTTTTACAAGGCATAATACCATAGTTCTTTCTCTCGTTTTCTATTTTGTATTTGAACGGGAAAATTCCAAAATGAGACTTAAAGTACCATCTTTTTTCTCAAAAAAGGGTCCGAAAAGTGAACATTGTTTCAAATAGAGACCCGAAGTGCCATCACTTTCTCAAATAAGGGCCTGAAGTGGATGTTGTTTCAAATGAGAACATAAAGTGGTTATGTTTGTTTCAAATAAGGAATTGACTTTCCGGCGATCAAGGGTATTTTTGTCTTTCCATTTTGAGCCTTTTTTCTTTTTTTGGTTCTTCTTCTTCCTCTTCACCAGTGGCCAGCCAACCACCGGTGATGCCCACAGAGGGCTGGGTGAGGGCTGCCCACACCAGTCCTTACTAGTAGCTAGCAAGGGCCAACCTCGTAGATGGCCCCTAGGTGAGGGTCGCCACGCCCAAGCGATGCCATCCCTCACTTGTGGCTAGCATGGACGGCCCTCACTGGCGAAGGCGACCCTCGCCCAGCCCTTTGTGGGCATCGCTGATGGCCGGCAGTCATCGACAATGAGGAAGAAGAAGAACTAGAAAAAGAAAAGGGAAAAAAAGGGGAAAATGCCAAATGACGAAAATACCATTGATCGGTCGAAAAATTTAGCTAGTCGGCAACCGGCGAGGTGGGGTCCATATTTTGAAACAACCAAAGCCACTTTAGGTTATTATTTGAAACAGAATCCACTTCGGGCTCTTATTTAAGAAAATAAGGGCACTTTGGGTCATTTTTGAAATTTCCCCCCAAAAAAAAAAAAAAGAGGAAAGAAAAAAAGGCGGAAAATCACAAAAGACAAAAATACCCTTGATCGCCGAAAAGTCGGTCTTTATTTGAAACAAACATAACCACTTTAGGTCCTCATTTGAAACAATATCCACTTCAAGCCCTTATTTGAGAAAGTGATGACACTTCGGTTCCTTATTTGAAACAATGTTCACTTCGGATCCTTATTTGAGAAAAAGATGGTACTTCGGGTCCCATTTTGGAATTTTCCCGTATTTGAACACTTCTTTAGCCCATTTACCGTTTGTTTAGCATATGATGCATTTGAACTGGAGCTACTTCAACAAAATTCTCTTGTGAACTGCATCGACCTTTTGCCCAAAATGCACATTTATATAAGTTTGTGAAACCATATTATGGATCATATGTCAAACAAAATAAGCATTAACTTACTTGTCTTCCCATAAATATCAAACCAGTGTGTCAGTCTAAGAGAGGAAGAGACCTCTGGGATTGAGCTAGATATTTTAAATTCGCTTGAATTAAATTATAATTATACTTTTTTTGTTAAAGAAAGGACTATAATAAGAGAAAATGTCTGAAAATCTTGCATCTACATCAGTTGGAGACATGCCTCCAATACAACCTCGTAAGCAAACCTGTTAGGAAAAACACCATAAAAGTTGTAAATTTATCACATTTGTATCGGTTCGATTATAAACATTTTGATTTACCTAATTTAGTCTGAAACCTTTTAATGATAAATTAATTTTGGCAAAAAATCGCTAACGTAGACCCCAGTGGCATCATGTGAGACGACCAGTGATGGCGTAATTTTCTAAATTTTTTAATAATTTTTTCTTCTCCTTTTTATCTACAAAGTCTGGCAACCTCACCGGCCACTACTTCACACTTCCACTGGACAAACTTCAAAGCAACATAGTCTTTATCTCGCTTCCATCCTATTGCACCTGAGTGCATCAGCGCATCCTTCAGCCTCCCAAACAATTCTTCCATTTTCACTTCTCGGAACTCCTTCATGCACCTTCTGCAAACTTCAAGAACGGGATTTAATAAGTGACAATAGCCAGCAGACGACATATTTGGTCGGTTCTCCGCATCTTTTTGCACGCACGACACTCCAATGCGGATACAATTCGACGCTTAAACTTCGTCACACGTATGTGGATCCAATGATTCGATTTTTCATACATTTACCTAAATGTATATTTGCTATTTATATTGTATTTTCATAGTTACAAATTAATTATAAGTAAATTTTATACTTTAACACTATAATGGTAAATGAAAAATGACAAACAAGACATTGGAATTATATTTCAACATTATCTTTATTTTTAAGAAAACAATGGGAAATTATATCATTTTATTCATAACGATCACCACATTTACATAAATTTAAAATTAGTTTACTAGATCATTATTCTTCCTCAAATATTAAACATCATTTGATATTATCTATAAAATTTATAACTGTCGTCAACACAAAATACTAGTCTTCAAGTATTTTACCAAATTTTACAATTCAATTCAATTTTCTGTTCACCATTCATAAATTTCAGGTTTCTATTCACAATTTTTTTCTCAATTTAACAATTATGCTATTAAACAATTCCAAATGGATTTTCCTGATAGAGCATGCCCACATTCGAGGCCTCCGATTGTTAAGGCAAACTCTTAGCATGTCCTACCATCTCGACAGCTTAGGCAGCCATGCATAGGACTCATCACAGTATATGCCTTCTGAAGGAGAGCATATATAACTTGAAATGAAACGCAATATGAGATTGGTGATAAGGAAGATGTATACAATTCATGTAATCACAGAAAATTCATCACCACATATGAAAAAGATCAATCCTTATACAATATTTATATTATATGAGATTTTGTAGAGCAATAGTCAACTATTCTAAAAATTTAAGATATTTGATGAATGCGTCATTTAATATGTAAATATTCTATCACGTTAGATACATGAAAAATCGAATCTATCAGCCATTAACTTGTCCCCCATGTTCTCTTCCTTCATATTCCTCTTTCCATTTTTAGCGATAACCTTGGGAGAAACCTGTTTCCCATGCGTAGGCCAATTGCGGTGTCTAAACCACGCACTGCGATTTCACATGGACAAGCAACTTCCCGTCGGGCAATTCTCCCTTCAATGGAAGCGAGGATGAGCATAGTACCAAAGCAAACCCCTTCCCACTTCAATTGCCTCTGTCAACGTAGAATGGCGGATATTTTGGTCCCCACAACTTCATCCCACAGTAATAGTTCATTACTGCAATAAAGTGCGAGAGAACCTAAATTAGCCGTTTTCCTAGTTAGTAAGAATTATATACTGCTAGCTAGTTGGACCAATAAACAAATTGTTAAGCTTAGATTAGTGGATCAATCAGTAACCATGTGAGAATGTACTATTGTGGCCAATACAGATCTAGACATAGTGCTCTTTCACCGTCCCACCATCCCGATGCCTCGAGCAAGATTTAAGCACTTCTCTATTAAATTGCTGATCCGACGGCTGCCTGCAAGTTTGGACCACGTAGGACGTGATTGTTGAATGAAACTCAAAAGCGATTGGTGCGGAAGCAAGGTATAAGTTACGATTCTTCCTTTCGTGGGCATCACAAAGGTTTTAGTGGAATAGTGGAAGGGAATTTCACATTTTCGAACGTGGCCATAGGTGTATCTGATAAAAGGTGAAAGTACCATAAACAACCGAAAATGTTAGATCGTTATATATCAAACTTATGGTTCTTTCCTTTTTGGGATGTCATGAATGTTTAATGGGTAAATTTCAAAAAAGGACCCAAAGTGCTCTTATTTTCACAAATAAGGATCTAAAATAAACTCTGTTTCAAATGAGGACCTAAAGTGGCCTTGGTTGTTTCAAATAAAGGCCTGAAGTAGTTTTGGTTGTTTCAAATAAGGACCCGACCTTGCCAATCGGCAGTCGATTAAATTTTCCGATTGGTCAAGGGTATTTTCATTATTTGCCATTTTCCCTTATTTTCTTTCATTTTTTTTTTTTCTACTTCTTCTTCTTCTTCCTCTTTACCGATGGCTGGCGACCACCGACAATGCCACAAAGGGCCGGGCAAGGGTGGCCCTCGGCCACCCACGCCAACCATAGGTGAGGCGACCCTTGTCTAGGGCCATCCGCAAGGTCTGCCCTCGTTGGCCCTAGGTGAGGCCGACCCTCGCCAGATTTGGCGAAGGTGGCCTCTCTTGCAGCCAGCGAGGGCTGGGCGACCTCGCCGATGGCTAGCGGGGGTGGTTGAGCTCTCGTTTGGGGCAATCTTGCAAGGGTCGTCCTCGCCTGCCCCAAACGAGAGCTCGACCACCCTCACTAGCGGTCAGCAAGGTTGCCCAACCCTCTCTAGCCACGGGCAAGACCTAGGCGAGGGCTCAACCACCCTCGCCAACTAGCCACGACCCTTATCAGCAACCGGTTTAGCGAGGGTTGGCCTCGTCTAGTGTGACATCCTGATTTTCGAGTCTGATTTCGATGAGATGAAATGGGCTTTTCGTCGACGTGTCTATAGCCTTTTTCTCTGAGTTGGCCACTCACGAGTTAACTAACTTATTAGGTAAAGCCGTTAAGGAATCTAAATACAATAGACATGAGAATTCGACCGGGGAATCGGCGCTCGACCGTGCTAATCTGCAATGGTCATTACGGCACCGTCAAAATGAATCAGAGACCAGAGATAGGTCGATTTGATAGAGATATGTGATTAGTGCGTGGGTGATTCCACCTAATTGCAAAATTTCTGTCGAACGGTACTAGACCGATTTTTCTGTTATTTTTGTACCTTGTGTCCGTATTTGAAACCTCGAGATTTTCACAACAATCGAAAGTCGCCAATGTGTCAAAGATGTACATTGTGGCTCGAAAATAATCGACCACGGGTCAATTGTATTAAAAGTTCCTAAAAGCTACCTGGTAGATTGGGACGTGCTAAAATCACGTCGAATTTGAAATTAACCGCGAAATTGAGCTCGATTTAGAAATTGAAAGTTTTGCCGTGTCACGATTTACTTTAGGAACGTCAACTCACTTTCCGAAAATTTTTCGGAGATTCCGAGATTTTTACGGAAAATCGATTCGGAAGTTGAACGGAAATTCGGACGGGCTCGTTTGAAGGAAATTTTGATGTGCAAGCCGAGCTACTGGGTGATGGGAATTTATGGACGTGTGTGGGATTTTTCTTCGATAAAATTGGACTTCGAAATTGAGAATTTGATGATGAAATTGAAATCTAAAATCAATTAAATTCGGAGCTATGATTTGGGCACTGATTTTAGAATCAATTGAGTTAATTTTTGGATTATATTTGTTAGAAAGAATAAGGGGACATGGTGATATGCATGAAGACCAAAGGGGGGGACCAAGCATTAAAGGATCAAGATATTTTCTTTGACTTTTTCTTCCTTAGCTGCAGCTTCCTTCACACGTCTATCTCCCTCATCCGATTCTCTCTTCTCCTTTGGCCTCCTGCGCACGCCAGCTCCTTCGTCTCTCTCTTTCTTCACGATTTCAGCTGAGGTTTACTTTTCTTCCTTGGACAAACCTGCAGCCCCACCGCTTCTCTTCTCTGCATCCATCTTCGGTCTTCTCTTGAAGCTGTCACGGGGATAGCTTGCTGCCATCACACCGAAGGCCAAAGTCCACTTCCTCTCTCTCGTTGACCCCACTCCTCTCACGCCAACACACCACCATTCCCCTCCATCGTTTCTTCTCCATCTTCATCCACTCACACGCCCACAACTCCATTGGACTCTCCTCTTCGCGCTCACGCGTCCAAGCCGTCCATCTCCACCATCAGCTTCTCATTTTGGCCGTGATTTCCATGCTCGGTCAGCCGTCGCCGTGAAGCCCCCATCTTTGACCGCTTCTGTTTCGTCGTTCTGTCCAGCAACAATCGGAACAGCCCAGCCCACCGATCCATCTTTCACGCTGCAGCAGGCTCTCTCGACCGGCCCTCTCGAAGCCCGCTTCAGCCTTTGAAGTTCAAGACCGAAACCAGCAGCTTCTGTGCTGGTTCTCTCAGCCCGAACAGCAAGTTCGTTGGCCATTTTTAGCCGGTCCGAGCTCCCGTTGGCCTCGCCGTGAGCCCGGATCTTGGCCGCCGTTGCGCTGCCGTCGCCGTGAGCCGATTTTCGTGCTTAACCGGTGAGTTGCGTTCTAATCCTTTATTAGTGGGCTAATGACACTTAGAGGTGTGTTAGTTGGCTAATTGTGGATTAATTATGTTGATTAGGCTTAGGATGGCTTAGTTAGAGTAAGTATATAGTTAGCATTTAGTTAGTGTAATTAGTTTGGTTAGGTGGATTAGTTAGGAATTAGTTGGTTTATTTAGTTAGTGCACTTACATTAAATTAAATAGGATGGTTAGATTTAATTGTTAGTTAGATTATTTAGTTTAGTTAATTTAGGTTAATTCAATCAAATGCTTTAAATTTATTTGTTTTGTAATTTATTTAATTTTCGATAATTTATTTAATTATTAATTATTTTCCGGAAATTAGGCCGGGATAGCCGGTGACCGGAATTTCGTGCTGATTGCAATGGTGTGTTCAATTTATGCAATTGGATGTTAATTTGTGCAAATTGAGTGCTGATTGGAATTTTGAGTATTTAATTCCAAAATTTGTGAAATTCATTGTTTATTCAGAAAATCCCGGGTGTCGGGTTTTAACACCGAAAATAGTTTTATGTACTATATAAACCAGTGGGATTTTAAATTGGAGGATATCAATTTTTCTAGAGTGAATTGACCGTGTACCCACACACGACTATTTTATCGTGTATTTCTAATACGAAGAAAACAGGCCAGGTTCACTATTTTAATTGAGACAGTTGAGTGCAATACACAGTGTCCTGGGCCGAGATTGATTGGTCGTGTGTTGGTTAAGAGAAACCATCCTGGGCTATTAAGCCGGATGTTACCCATTCATTGGGACTCGGGTCGCAGTAGATTCTGGACCTATGCCCCTTCGGGGAAGCCGTCTAATTGAGAGACGTAGCCGTGCTCAAAGGAGGTGAGACGATGCCTGGCAATGCCAGAAGACCGCCAATAGAGTTGGCCGTACCCTTGAGGGGTGTAATTAACAATTGGAACGCATGATTGTTGAGTTTGATGCATCCGATTATGAGATCAAAACTGTGTGACATGGAATGGGACGTGTCATAATGGTTTGGCCTTATAATCAGGACCCCGGTGATTAATTGAATTGATGAGGTATTCCAGTTGTTATGTGCATTGATTATATGCATTGCGACATGAACTCTACTGACATGCAGGGAAAGAAACTGAGGCGAGGTAAGTCCTCTGTGCCAATTGAGTGGTTGTGTGGTTAGGACACTTCCAGGTGTATTTCCCTCCTAATGGGGGCTTAGACCGTGAACTTGCTGAGATTTATATCTCGCCCCGTCGTGGGCTTAAAATTTTCAGGACCGTAGAGGGAGGACTTGAAGTTGAGTTGAGGTGACCTGAAGAGTAGGTCAGATAGGACAGCCTCTTTTTGAGAACTAGTCTTTTGGTTATAGACTTGTGTAAAAGACTCAGTATGTTTATAAAAGTGTGGTTTGTTTGTGAATGTGATGTCCTGCTTTTCTATCCCGAGATAGTTACTGTCAGGGGATTTGTTATTTGCTTCCGCATGTGCAATAAAATAAAAAGGGTCGGCGACTCGTCCTAGGAAGTCGCAAAATATTTATCGACCAAAGAGGGATGGGCATGCGCTCGAGGATCGGGGCGTGACACCTAGGGCCGGCGAAGACCGACATCGCAGATAGCCCTTGGGCGACGGTTGCCTCGCTTCTCGCCAGTGTGGGCGACCCTCACTGGCAAGGGCGACCCTCACCTAGCCCTTTGCGGGCATCGCCCATGGCCGGCCAGCCACTAGTGAAGAGGAAGAAGAAGAACTAGTAAAAAAAAAGGGGAAAATGGAAAATGACGAAAGTACCATTGATTGTCGAAAAGTCAAGTCCTTATTTGAAATGGACATAGTCACTTTGGGTCCTCATTTGAAACAACATCCACTCCAAGCCCTTATTTGAGAAAATGATGCCACTACAGGTCCTTATTTGAAATAGGGTCCACTTCGAATCCTTATTTGAGAAAATAAAAGCACTTGGGGTCCATTTTTGGAATTTTCCCATGTTTAATCTACTCTTTTTGGTCAAGAAATGATTCTTTTTGTGAAGAGTGATCTCTAATATAGAATCTTTCTAAGTTTACCTCGTCGGGAATATGCAGATGTCAACACACATGAGATGCATGATTCTTGGCTTCGGTGTCAACATTAGGGGTGTGCATGGTCCGAGTGGGCAGCTCTCAACCTAAAACCGGGAACCGCCCGCTAAGAACCGGTTTCGAAAAATTGTAACCAATAATTGCCCACTAGTTGCATGGATCCACCTGGGAACCGGACCGCCAATCCGGTCCTGTTCCTAGGTGGATCCATAGAACCGGTCCAACCTTCACGCCTTCCCCTTTTCACCCTACCCATATCTACTTATTCTAGCTCTCCCGACCATGGTAGCTTTATTCTCCTTAAGTACTAGCGCCGCGGTGGCAATGATCACGACCCTTGCGCCGCTTCCGTCCCGACCACCACCACCATCTTTGCCACCGCCTCCACTGTCTCCAGCTCCTCCCTCGAGACTAACAATGAGGAGGACAATGGGGACGATGAGCCATTCTTAGACTTGGAGTTCACCCTTGTCCCCAAAAATGAGGACGATGGGGGGAGGCCTGAGGAGGGGGAGGAGGAAGAGGGGAGGTAGAAGTGGGACGAGCCCAACAATAAAGAGGACGATAGTTACAGTGAATGCGGAGGTGGCAACGAGGATGGCGATGATGTGGAGAGAGAGTTCAAGTTCAAGGGGGGAAAAGAGAATCAACTTACTATTTTGCTAGGTTTGGACTAGGACTCGAAGGCAGATGAGTAGATTTGGAGGTGAATTGGAGAGGAAGAGGGAGCTCGGAGAGATTTTGAACTAAGAGAGACAAGATGGAGTAGGAGAGTAGTGAATTGAGACAAGATGGTGATTGGAACCCTAAATTTTAGATTTGCTAATTTCAAACTTTTTAATATTAAAAATTAATATATTATTATAATATAACCGGTCCGGTCTAGGTGGGGGGGTGGGCGGATCCGCCCATGGAACCAGGAATTGGACCGATACCCACTGGTTCCCATAAATTGGAACCGGGAACCTGACCGGTTCCTTTAGGAACCACCGGTTCCGGGCGGTCCAGGCGGGTCCTGGTTCTTTTGCACACCCCTAGTCAACATCCAAGCTTACATGGTCCAAAAAGAAGGGCATAAAAAAGATCAAAGGAAGTTGTTAACCTAAGTAGGGATGAGAGTTAATTAGTGTGAATATGAGGAGAGACAAAAATTTGACTTAGGATAAGGTGTGAAGCACCAAATGTTGAAGGGCGCAAAATAAAAAATACCGGTCATTCTCCATAGTGCTGTGGATACACTTGCATATTTGTCTTTAAATAGCTCTCCTACTTAGTGATCAAATTAATGGAAGGTTTTTTGGGGATCGATTTACTCTAAAAACTTGACCACATAGATCCTTTGTTTAGTGCTTATCTATTCAAGAAAACTAAAATCTGGGCCGTTTGATTTTTTAATCGTTAATGAATGAGACTGAAGATCGTAATTTCACAATGTTGAACATGGTTATTAGATGTATTTTATAAGTACTTAGAGTTAATAAATCTTACGGTTTACTATATACATATGAAAGTCAGACCAACTCACGGCAGGGTTCCATCTTTTGCTTTCCGTTATGCTTTAATGAAAGAAAAATTAGTTATAGATCAAGGATTGTTATATCGGACATACATTCTTTCATTTTACTTTATCATAGTTGAATTATATCATCTTCTTGCACTTGAGTAAAAAAAAAAATAGTTTGACCATGTTTTTATCCATATCAAACCAAATTATATACAAGTCATTCCCATTATTCTTGTAGATACACTTGCATAATTTGCCTCTAATCAAACTAAATTGAGTATGTTTAGGGAACCTTCATGACTATATTACCTTGTTGTACAATTTTGAGTGATTGTCCAATTATTGAGAATATTTACCGCAATTCCAATTTTGAGTTTCCTTGGTTGGTAGTTCACGTAAAAGTTATTACGGGATCACTTTGCGAATCACCTCATCTTTTGATTAAACTCAAGAACCTCGATCAATTACTATTAATCATAGCTATCAAAATAGTACTATTATAAACTCAACTCGTACGATTTGATTAATTTTGACTCGAGGCCTTAATGATACGAAACTATAAGATGAATCACTGATCTTCTCAATCTCAAGTGAGTTTATCAATTCACCAAAGAATTTACACCTCGACATGTGTATATGGATTCAACATTTCAATTTTTCATACATTTACCTAATTGTATGTTTACTATTTATATTGTATTTTCATAGTTACAGTTTAATTACAAGTAAATTTTATACTTTAACGCTACAATGGTAATTGAAAAATGACATGCAAAACATTTTCATTTATATTTGAAAGTAATCTTTATTTTTAAGAAAACAACGGGAAATTATCTTATATTGTTCATAATGATCACTACATGTACTTGAATTTAAGATTAGTTTACTAGATCTTTATTAGGCTCAAATATTAAATATCATTTGATATTATCTATAAAATTTTAACTGTCGTCAACACAAAATATTATTCTTAAGTATTTTGTCAAATCTTACGATTCAATTCAATTTTCTATTCACTATTAATAAATTTAAGATTTCCATTCACAATTTTTTTCCTCGATTTAACAATTATGCTATTAACCAAAGTCCAAATGGACTTTCCCAATAGAGGATGGGCACGCACACATTCGAGGCCTTCACTTGTCAAGGTAAACTCTTAGCGTGTCCTACCATCTCAACTACTAAGGCAACCGTGCACGAGACTCATCATGCTCATGAACAAGAGCATATATTGAAATTACACGCAATATGAGATATGTGATAAGGAAGAAGATGTATACAATTCATGTGCTTATGGAAAGCTCGTCACATCATACAAAAAAGATCAGTTGTTATACAATTTTTACATTCGATACATGAAATGTTGAATCTATTGACCATTAACTTGCTCCCATGTTTTCTTTTTCCGTGATTCTCTCTCTCTCTCGTTTTTTTTTTTTTTTTTTTTTTTGGTTAAGGGGTGGATAACCTTGAGAAGTTCCTGTTTCCTACGCGTATGCCGCTTGCGGCGTGTAAACCAACTCACGGAACATTCAACAAGCTCTAAACTTGCCACAGGGTGAGTCCACTGCGCTTTGGCTAAGTTCCAAACCTCCCACAGCGATTTCCTCTGGACAAGCAACTTCCCGTGAGGTGATTCTCCCTTCAATAGATGCAAGGATGAGCTGGTGGATATCCTGGTCCCCGGAACTACATCCCTCCGTAAGAGTTTTTACTGCAATAAAAGTGTGAGAATTAATAAACATGTGGCTAAGAATTATCCCGCTGTAAGTGTTCGTAAGTGGATCAATTAATAACCATGTGAAGATAAACCATTGCAGCCAAGCCAGATCTTGACATAATGATCTTCCGCCTTCTTGTCATGTGGATGTACCCACAAGCTTGAAGCACTTCTCTGGTAAATCACTGACCCGACTGTCTGCCTCTAGTTTGGATCATGCAGGGCATGATAAATGGATGCAAGTCAAAAGTGGTTTGCAAGGAAGCGAAACATGATCCATGATTCTTCCTTTCATCTGGCATCTTAGAGGTTTTGCATCGAAGGGGCAACTTCTCCGCATAGATAGAGACTATTAAGTGGCTAGGGTATGGAACACCAATTGATGAAAGGCTGTATAAATACGCAAATATATGGTCATGTTCATAATTATTGTGGATAGACTTGCACAATCTACTGTAAATAGCACATACATTTCCATGCTTAGAGGTACTATTAATGGCAGGTTTTTTATTCTAGGATTGCTTTCCTCTATAAGTGAGACCATATGCATCCCCTAGGTTGTAACTCAACTATACAAGAGAATTGAAACATGGACATTAGATTGTTAATGTTTTTTATTGATGGAATGGTGGACGGCAATATCACGATATCAAACTTGGCTATTACATGCACCCAATAGAAGCTCAAAGATGTATGTTTGAAAATATTAGATCATTGTGTATCTAACTTGTATATTCCTATAAGTTTTGAAATATTGAAAATTATTAATTTTGGAACGAGTTTTCACTTACATCAATTTGTAACGGTTTTTATCTGCAATTAATATAAAATGTTTATATAACGTTTGATAACGGTCATATAACAGCAATTCAACGTGCGGATGGTAACGCTTCTACTCTGTGGAACAATTTCTTTTCAGAAATAATTATTTTCTATTTCTACTTCGAGGAACAATTTCTAGGTAAAATAAGATGTTTGGTAACTACACAAAATTTATATTCTTGAAATAGAAAAAGAATATAAATGCATTTGGTACGATTTTTTATTTTTTTGTATTTATTTGTTTTTTTTATTCTTGCTTATAGATTATTGACTATCACCTGCTACCACCCGTCGTCATTGCCCGCCGCTCGTGGCCGCCAATCTCTGGCCGTCGCCGTAGGACCGTCGATCGCCGATTGTCACCACCAATCACTGACCCATGACTGCCATCCATAGCCCACCAAGCGCCGGTGGTCGGCGGCGACCGGTGGGTTGTGGGCGGCGATCGTGGGCCGGCGGGGTCCTATAGCAGCAGCCACGGGTGGTTGCATGCGGTGGTGGGGCGGCGGCGATGGTGGCGATGGTTGGCGGCGATGACAGCGGTTGATGGCGATCGTCGGCGGACAGGGGTGGCTGGTGGGCTGTGGGTAGCAGTGATGATGATCAGGCCACGGCGGTCGACGGCAGCTGGCCAAAGGTGGCTAGAGGTGGCTGGCAGTTGGTAGGCGGGCCACCCAAGGCCGTAGCAAGCAAGAAGAACAAAAGAAAAAAATTGACTTAATCTATAAATTGTTCTTGGGAACTATTTTTTTTTTCTTATTTCTATTTCAAATCTATTCCCCGGCTACTTTTTTATTCTGGGGATTAGAAAAATAAGTTGGCGTTACCAAACAAATTTCTATTTTTTATTTTTATTTTTGGAAACAAAAGAATAGAAATTGAGAGAAATAAAAATGTTATCATACAGGCCCTGGGTGGCTCATCGCGCGTGCCTCCTAGATATTCCGTCTCGACCACCCGTCAAGAAAATCCTATCCCAGTTCCCTCCTCCCTCCAGACCTCCCGAAACAGATGTGGTTCGCGGGGACGTCTCTGTTTCGAGGGACAGGAAGAGATGTTTCGCCTTTTGCCACTCGACACTTGGACTTCGCTTTGCATGGTGGGTAGTGCTTTTTTTGCCGGCTGGGTTAAAAATCTGATTCTAGATTTGCTTCTTGCACCGTTGTGATCTGGGGAGGAGGGAAGATCGAAGACCGAAACAGGTGGCGGCCTAGGCGGCGACGGGGAAAAGAGTTTGCGGAGTTGGTTGCGGTCTGGGGAGGAGGATTTGCTTTCGACACGGCTCGATGCGATCCATAATGCATGTGTTTCGTGATTCGTGCGCCATGCACATCCTTAAGATCGGTCGAGATTCAATTTTGAGCTCGATCGAAAGTGAATAAAGAGAGCACTTTGTAAGCCTTGTTAATCCATTCGTGATTGTACATGTCAAAATCAAAATATTGTAGAGATTAAACCAAGACCGCGGCACATGTTCAAAGAAGTTGAGCATAGTTTAATTTGTGGAACAGTTGATGAGCTGATTAATAATGGGAATTACGTGAGAACTAGGAAAGCTGAGGAAGAAGTCTCTTCAGTATAGGAATGGACATGCGTGTCTTGATGATTTCCAGACCTGTTCATAAACGCTTTCAAAGTTCAAATCGAAGGACAACTGGACAGGCTCTTAGCCACTTGACCCAAAAAACGAAAGTGAGGTGTGATTTTTCTTGTTTTTGGCTTCATGCTAAAAACATGTTTTAGGTCGACCATTGCGTGTGTAATTGCCCTAACAAATGCATTCTACGTTTCCGCAGTGAATTCAATCACTATCTCATCTTAAAGTTCACACAACTCACTATACTTGATTCATTTCATTATCACTAAGGTACTTCAAATAATTTTCAAAATTACACATTCTGATATATACCAACAACCAACTAAATCCAAGGTACTCAAGAAAATCAGGTTCTTCTTCCACTCCAGTCAATGTTCTAACAATATCATCATGCATTTTGATTCTAACATCGCCAACACCAACAATATCCCGTTCACTGTTGTTCTCTAGCTACACTTTACAATTATACATGTACTGATAAGTAGGAAACTAATTCTTATTTAGTGTAGCATGAAATGAATAACCATAATCCATAATCCATTTATCAAATGACGAATAATCAACATTATCTGAATTACTAGGCTACAGTAGCAACATCATTTGCAGACTCAACTTTGATTCTCTTACTCTTCTCATTCTTTAGCATAAAACAATCCCTTCTAAGATGCTATCTCTTGCCACAATTCTAATAGATAACACCACCAATCCTAGATTGATTACATCTCTACATGTTTGTATTACTCGTATTAACATGTGTACTAGTTCTTCTTCTATTTTCAACTACTAAAGAAGCAGACATTCACTAGATTCTCTTTCACAGATGTCCTTACTTAGAATTAAATCTCGAACCCCATCAAACGTGAAACTTATTAACCTAGATGAATTACTAACGGTAGTAATAGTGCTATTCTAACTATCAAGCAATGAGGATAAAATCAAAGCATGTACCTCATCATCAAAGTCAATCACAAATGAACTTAATTGTCTATCAACCACATTGAATCCATTGATATAATTAGCAACTGACGCACCTTTGTTCATCTTTAATTAAAGAGGCATCACATCAAATAGACCTTATTGATCATAAAGGGTTTCTTGTACATATTCGATGGGGCTTTCATTGAACCCACATTGATCTTCTCTTTCACAGTGACAAACACGACATGATGAGCCAACGTCAGCCAAACAACACCCAAAACTTGTCTATCCAACAATTCTCGGTCAACTTGCTTAATCGTCAGTGGCTTCTCCCTAAACAAGGGTAAGTGTAGTTCCTTTCATATCGATAATCCTCAACTTACATCTTCCAAAAACCAAAATCATTTCCATCAAATTTGTCGATTCTCGTATTTTCCTTCTTTTGTCACTATTGATTCACTTCAACTCAACCTAACCTAACTCTCATACCAATTGTTGCGTAAACAAGCGATTAATCAATAAAATAGACAAATTAAGGAAGTAGCTTTGATATTAGTATTGCAAAAACAAGTGATTAAACACTAAAAAATACATAACAAGAAAATAAATCAGACACCGAATTTATGTGATTTGGTTGTAGTAACCTACATTTACGAGGGCAAGTAAAGGAATGGAAAAAACACATCAAATGGAGGTAATAAGAGGGCAAGTAAGAAATATGGTGCCGAATGGAACCGGATACGATGTTGGGTAGACCTCCTTAAGATAGTAACCCATGAGCTTAGTGCAAATTGAATTTAATTTTTCTAAAGAGACTAACCTAACTAAAACTAAACTATAGAAAATCATGAATTTTCCTAAATCATGTGTATACTATGTAGATGAAACTAAACCAAATTTTAATGCTAAAACCATACAACCTAATAATGTCCTATTTATCTAACCATTTTCTATTTTTTAAAAAATTTCGAATTCATTTATATATTTATATATTATTTAATTTTTTCAAGAAAATTATTTCTATATTCCGGAAAATAAGGGACTCGGGCTGTGGGCTCTTGGGTTCCCAAGATAGTGGGCAACAGAAACGAGGCAAACCCCATCGTCAAGCCCTCTTTTAGTCAAAAAGACCTTCAAAGACCATCTTTAAATACAGCTAACCTAGGCCCCATTTCTCATTGCAGCCACGTCAAGCCCATTCCACTATAATCAAGCCCAGTCCCACGCTGAGTCTATTATGGCCGTCGCCCTTAACCCTCACCGCTGTCAGCCGCTAAACGTTTCACAAATACGAACCGAGTGGCACCAGTACGCACAGGATGCGAACGAGCCAAGCAGCAGTACCAAGAACTTGATAGTTCCCGCAAAAGTTATTATGGGATCACTTTTTGAATTACCTCATCTGTTAATTAAACTCAGGGACCTCAGTCAATTACTATTAATTATAGTTATCAAAATGGTACTGTTATAGACTAATCTCCCCATGGCCTTAGTGATATGAAATTGTAAGATGAATTGCTAATCTTCTTAATCTCAAGCAACTTTATTGATTCACTAAAGAATCTACACCTCGTCACATGTATATAGATTCGATGATTCAATTTTTTTATGCATTTACCTAATTTTATATTTACTATTTATATTGTATTTTCATAGTTACAGTTTAATTAGAAGTAAATTTTATACTTTAACGCTATAATGGTAAATGAAAAATGACACACAAAACATTATAATTCATATTTGTACTTAATCTTTATTTTTGGGAAAACAGCCGGAAATTAAGTCATCTTGCTCATGACTATTATCATATCTACTTGAATTTAAGATTAGTTTACTAGATCTTTAATTTTACTCAAATCTTAAATATCATTTGATATTATCTATAAAATTTATAACTGTCGTCAACATAAAATACAAGTCTTAAGTATTTTGTCAAACCATACGGTTCAATTTGATTTTCTATTCACTATTAATAAATTTAAGATTCCAATTCATAATTCTTTTTCTCGATTTAACAATTATGCTCTTAATCAAAGTCCAAATGGACTTTCCCGATAGAGCATGGGCATGTGCACATTTCAGGTCTCTGATTGTCAAGGCAAACTCTTAGCGTATCCTACCATCTCAACAACTTAGGCACCCATGCATGAGACTCATCGTGTTGTATGCTCTACGAGCGAGAGCATACATTGGAATGATAGGCAATATGAGATATGTGATACAGAAAAAGATGTATATAATACATTTGCTTATGAAAAGTTCGTCACACTACACAAAAAAAAAGAAAAACAAAAAGATTGGTCGTCATACAATCTTTTGTTCTCTTCTTCCATGTTTCCTACGCGTATGCCTATTGCGGCGTGTAAACGACCTCACAGAACGTAGTAGGAGCTCCAAACTAGCCACAGGGTGAGTCCACTCCGGTTTGGCTGAGTTCCAAACCTCCCACCGTGATTTCCACTGGACAAGCAACTTCCCGTCGGGCAATTCTCCCTTCCATAGAAGTCAGAATGAGTAGCTGGCTGTCTTCATCCCCACAACTTCATCCCACCAATAAGAATTCATTACTGCAATAAAAGTGCAAGAATTAATAACCATGTGGCTAAGAATTATCCCACTGTAAAAGTTCGTTAGTGGATCAATAATAAACGTGTGAGGATGAACTATTGCGGCCAAGCCAGATCTTGACATACTGCTCTTTCAACCTCTTACCATCACATTGCTTCGCCCAAGGTCGAAGCACTTCTCTGGTAAATCGCTGACCCGACTGTCCGCCTGCGAGTTTGGATCGTGCACGATCGCTGGACGCAAATCCACAGTGGTTTGCGGGGAAGCGAAACACGATCCATGATTCTTCCTTTCATTTGGCATCATAAAGGTTTTGCATTGAAGGCACAACTTCTCCGCATAGATAGAGACTATCAAGATAGAATACCAACTGATGAAAGGCTGCATAAATACCCAAATATATGGTCATGTTCATAATTGCTGTGGATAGACTTGCACAACCTACTTTATATAGCACATATATTCCCATGTCCGGAGGTATTATCAACAGCAGGTTTTTTATTCCAGGATTGCTTTCCTCAATAAGCGAGACCCTATGCATCCCTTAGGTTGTTACTCAACTACACGAGGGAATTGAAACATCGACGTTCAGATTGTTAATGTTTTTGATCGATGGAATGGTGGACGGCAATTTCACGACATCTAACTTGGCTATTACATGCATCCGATAAAAGCTCAAAAATATACAACTGCAAATATTAGATCATTTTGCATCAAACTTGTTGTGTACTTCAATAAGTTTTGAAATATTGAGAACTATTAGTTTTGTAATGATTTTTTAACATCATCAATTTGTAACGGCTTGGTTTTGCCATTAATATAAAACAGTTTTGTAATGTTTTATAATGGTCATATAATGGCTATTTAACGGCCATGTAACGACTTTATTACAGCTTTGTAA
The DNA here is from genome assembly GCA_014182725.1 of Eucalyptus brandiana. Lineage (NCBI taxonomy): Eukaryota > Viridiplantae > Streptophyta > Magnoliopsida > Myrtales > Myrtaceae > Eucalyptus > Eucalyptus brandiana. Next base: position 19,925,203 of record CM024672.1, on the reverse strand, counting down.
TGTTTTATAATGGTCATATAATGACTATTTAACGGCCATGTAACAACTTTATTACAGTTTTGTAATGTTTTTTTTTTTTTTCATAGACCCTTCATTATTTTACAATGGATTTACAACGGTTTCTTAACGACTTTCTCTTTCTTGTTTGAATATAAATTAAACTTCAAACCATAATCTTTTAAGATACACAGAATTCTCATATCATTCCTTTTCTTTTAGCTAAGCATTACTCCTATTCATTCTAATATTCAATGCGGTGTGTTGTATCTTGGGAGGACACTAGGCCTTACGCACTAAGTTTCGTACTTTAACGGCAGAATTATTCTTAAGGACAGTGATTACACATCTCGGATGATTAATCTTATTTTATCATCTTTTCTAACGGATTTCCAACATTTCTTATTTTTCATATTAAATAATATTTCTCCAAAAATACTTGTGATTCCTTCCTTTTGTATGACAAGCAAAGGAAAAGATGCGAGAAATAAATGTGTCATTGTAGGAAATTTACCCAGTAATGAAAATTCTCACGCTGTAAAAGTATTTATAGCACGGATCCGCAAATGACTTAGTATGTTTTACGTATCGTTGATACTACAATTTTTTTTTTTATAGAAAAATAAGAGCTTTATTTGCAAAGGAATATCAAGTACAAAAATGGTTGTATTTTCTACGAGGCATAATACCGTAATTGTTTCTCTCGTTTTCTATTTTGTATTTGAACACTTCTTTAGCCCAATTACCGTTTGTTTAGTATATGATGCCTTTGAACTGGAGCTACTTCAACGAAATTCTCTTGTGAACTGCATCGACCTTTTGCCCAAAATGCACATTTATATAAGTTTGCGAAACCATATTATGGATCACATGTCAAACAAAATAAGCATAACTTACTTGTCCCCACATAAATATCAAGCCATTGTGTCAGTCCAAGAGAGGGAGAGACTTTTGGGATTGAGCTGGAAATTTTAAATTCTATTGAATTAAATTATAATTGTACTTTTTTGGTAAAGAAAGGATTATATTAAGAGAAAATGTCTGAAAATCTTGCATCTACATTAGTTGGAGACATACCTCCAATACAACTTGTAAGCAAACTATTGGGAAAAATACTAAAAAAATTATAAACTTATTGCATTTGTATTAGTTTGGTCATAAACCTTTTGATTTAATCAATTTAGTTTGAAACCTTTTAACAATTAACCAATTTTGGCCAAAAATAGCTAACATAGATGCCGGCAGTATTGTGTGAGATGGCCCGTGTTGGCATAATTTTCTAAATTTTCTAATAACTTTTTCCTTTCCTTTTTTTCTATAGAGTCGGCAACCTCACCGGCCACTACTTCACACTTCCATTGGACAAGCTTCAAAGCAACATAATAGTCTTGATCTTGCTTCCATCCTATTGCACCTGAGTGCATCAGCGCATCCTTCAGCCTCCCAAACAATTCTTCCATTTTCACTTCTCAGAACTCCTTCATGCACCTTCTGCAAACTTCAAGAACAGGATTTAACAAGTGACAACAGCCAGCAGACGACATATTTGGTCGATTCTCCGCATCTTTTCGCAAGCACGACACTCCAATGCGGATACAATTCGACGCTCGAAATTCGTCACACGTATATGAATCCAATGATTTGATTTTTCATACATTTACCTAAATGTTTATTTACTATTTACATTGTATTTTCATAGTTACAAATTAATTAGAGGTAAATTTTATACTTTAACGCTATAATGGTAAATGAAAAATGACATACAAGACATTGGAATTATATTTCAACGTTATTTTTATTTTTAAGAAAACAGTGGGAAATTATATCATCTTATTCATAAAGATCACCACATTTACATAAATCTAAAATTAGTTTACTAGATCATTATTCTTCCCCAAATCATAAACATCATTTGATTTTATCTATAAAATTTATAACAGTCGTTAACACACAATACTAGTCTTCAAATATTTTGCCAAATTCTTACGATTCAATTGAATTTTCTGTTCCCCATTCATAAATTTCAGATTGCTGTTCACAATTTTTCTCAATTTAACAATTATGCTATTAAACAATTACTGATGGATTTTCCCGATAGAGCATGCCCACATTCGAGGCCTCCGATTGTTAAGGCAAACTCTTAGCATGTCCTGCCATCTCGACAGCTTAGGCAGCCATGCATAAGACTCATCACAGTATATGCTTTCTGAGGGAGAGCATACATAACTTGAAATGAAATGAAATATGAGATTGGTGATAAGGAACATGTATACAATTCATGTAATAACAGAAAATCCATCACCCCATATGAAAAATATCAATCCTTAAGCAATATTTATATTATATGAAATTTTATGAATCGACCGTCAACTATTCTAAAAATTTAAGATGTTCAATAAATGCGCGATATAATATATAAATATTCTATCACGTTAGACACGTGAAAAATCGAATCTATCAACCATTAACTTGTCCCCATGTTCTCTTCCTCCATATTCCTCTTTTCATTTTTTGCGATAACCTTGGGAGAAATCTGTTTCCCGTGCGTAGGCCAATAGCGGTGTCTAAACCACGCACTGCGATTTCACATGGACAAGCAACTTCCCGTGGGGCAATTCTCACTTCAATGGAAGCGGGGATGAGCATGGTACCAAAGCAAACCCCTACCCACTTCAATTGCCTTTGCCAACATAGAATGACGGATATTTTGGTCCCTAGAACTTCAACCCAAAGTAAGAGTTCATTACTGCAATAAAAGTGCGAGAGAACCTAAATTAGCCGTTTTCCTAGTGAGTAAGAATTAAACACAGCTAGCTAGTTGGACCAACAAACAAATTGTTAAGCTTAGATAGTTTAGTGGATCAATCAGTAACCATGTGAGGATGTACTATTGTGGCCAATCTAGATCTAGACATAGTGCTCTTTCACCCTCCCACCGTCCCGATGCACTTCTCTATTAAATTGCAGATCTGACGTCTGCCTGCAAGTTTGGACGACGTAGGACCTGATCGTTGAATGAAACTCAAAAGCGATTGGTGCAAAAGCAAGATCTAAGCTACGATTCTTCCTTTCATGGGCATCACCAAGGTTTTCCATTGACGGAGCAACTTCTCTACATAGATAGAGACTATCATGTGGCTAGGGCATGGAACACCAATTGATGAAAGACTGTACAAATACGCAAATATATAGTTATGTTCCTGTGGATAGACTTGCCCAACCTACTATAGATAGTGCATACATTCCCATGCTAGGAAGTATTATCAAAGACAGGTTTTATTTCTAGGATTCCTTTCCTCTAGATGCTAGACCATATGCATCCCCTAGGTTGTTAGTTAACTATTTGAGAAACTTGAAACATGCATATTTAGATTGTTAACGATTTTGGTCGATGGAACAGGGGAAGGGAATTTCACATTTTCAAACGTGGCCATAGATGTATCCGATAAAAGGTGAAAGTACCATAAACAACCGAAAATGTTAGATGGTCATATATCAAACTTATGACTCTTTCCTTTTTGGGATGTTATGAATGTTTAATCTACTGTTTTTGGTCAAGAAACGATTCTTTTTGTGAAGAGTGATCTCTAAGGCCTTGTTTGGTAACCATCCCAATAGTAACTGATTCTGATTTTTTATTCCGGGGAACAGTTTCGTTACCAAACGCGCTCTAGTATAGAATCTGTGTAAGTTTACCTCGTTAGGAATATGCAGATGTCAACACACATGAGACGCATGATTCTTGGCTTCGGTGTCAACATCCGAGCTTACATGGTCCAAAAAGATGGGCATAAAAAGGATCAAAAGAAGTTTTTCACCTAAGTAGGGATGAGAGTTAATTAGTGTGACTATGAGGAGAGACCAAAATTTGACTTAGGATAAGGTGTGAAGCACCAAATGTTGAAGGGCGCAAAAATAAAACATACCGGTCATTCTCCATATTGCTGTGGATACACTTGCATATTTGTCTTTAAATAGCTCTCATACTTAGAGATCAAATCAATGGAAGGTTTTTTGGGCATCGATTTACTCTAAAAACTTGACCACATTGATCCTTTGTTTAGTACTTACCTATCGAGAAAACTAAAATCTGGGCCGTTTGATTTTTTAATCGTTAATAAATGAGACTGAAGATCGTAATTTCACAATGTTGAACATGGTTGTTAGGTGTATTATATAAGTACTTAGAGTTCATAAATCTAACGGTTTACTATATACATATGAAAGTCGAGACCAGCTCACGGCGGGGTTCCATCTTTTGCTTTTCGCTATGCTTTAATGAAAGAAAAATTAGTTATAGATCAAGGATTGTTATATCGGACATACATTCTTTCATTTTACTTTATCATAGTTGAATTATATCATCTTTTTGCACTCGAGCAAAAAAAAAAAATAGTTTGACCATGTTTTTATCCATATTAAACCAAATTATATACAGGTCATTCCCATTATTCTTGTAGATACACTTGCATAATTTGCCTCTAATCAAACTAAATTGAGTATGTTTAGGGAACCTTCATGACTATATTACTTTGTTGCACAATTTTGAGTGATTGTCCAATTATCGAGAATATTTACCGCAATTCCAATTTTGAGTTTTGTTGGTTGATAGTTCACATAAGAGTTATTATTGGATCACTTTGCAAATAACCTCATATGTTAATTAAACTCAAGAACCTCAATCAATTACTATTAATCATAGCTATCAAAATCATACTATTATAAACTCGACTCATATGATTTGATTAATTTTGACTCAAGGCCTTAATGATACGACACTATAAGATGAATCACTAATCTTCTTAATCTCATGCGAGTTTATTGATTCACCAAAGAATTTACACCTTGACATGTGTCTATGGATTCAACAATTCAATTTTTCATACATTTACCTAATTGTATGTTTATTATTTATATTGTATTTTCATAGATACAGTTTAATTACAAGTAAATTTTATACTTGAACACTATAATGGTAATTGAAAAATGACATGCAAAATATTATCATTTATATTTGAACATAATCTTTATTTTTAAGAAAACAACGGGAAATTATCTTATATTGTTCATAATGATCACCACATGTACTTGAATTTAAGATTAGTTTACTAGATCTTTATTAGGCTCTAATTTTAAATATCATTTAATATTATCTATAAAATTTATAATTGTCAATAACACAAAATATTATTCTTAAGTATTTTGTCAAATCTTACGATTCAATTCAATTTTCTATTCATTATTAATAAATTAAGATCTCCATTCACAATTTTGTTTCTCGATTTGACAATTATGTTATTAACCAAAGTCCAAATGGACTTTCCCAATAGAGCATGGGCACGCCCACATTCGAGGCCTTCGCTTGTCAAGGCAAACTCTTAGCGTGTCCTACCATCTCAACAACTAAGGCAACCGTGCATGAGACTCATCATGCTCATGAACAAGAGCATATATTGAAATTACACGCAATATGAGATATGTGATAAGGAAGAAGATGTATACAATTCATGTGCTTATGGAAACCTCGTCACATCATACAAAAAAGATCAGTTGTTATACAATTTTTACATTCGATACATGAAATGTTGAATCTATTGACCATAATTTGCTCCCATGTTTTCTTTTTCCGTGATTCTCTCTCTCTCTCGTTTTTTTTTTTTTTTTTTTTTTTTTTTGGTTAAGGGGTGGATAACCTTGAGAGGTTCCTGTTTCCTACGCGTATGCCGTTTGCGGCGTGTAAACCAACTCACGGAACATTCAACAAGCTCTAAACTTGCCACAGGGTGAGTCCACTGCGCTTTGGCTAAGTTCCAAACCTCCCACAGCGATTTCCTCTGGACAAGCAACTTCCCGTGGGGTGATTCTCCCTTCAATAGATGCAAGGATGAGCTGGTGGATATCCTGGTCCCCGGAACTACATCCCTCCGTAAGAGTTTCTACTGCAATAAAAGTGTGAGAATTAATAAACATGTGGCTAAGAATTATCCCGCTGTAAGTGTTCGTAAGTGGATCAATTAATAACCATGTGAGGATAAACCATTGCAGCCAAGCCAGATCTTGACATAATGGTCTTCCGCCTTCTTGTCATGTGGATGTACCCACAAGATTGAAGCACTTCTCTGGTAAATCGCTGATCCGACTGTCTGCCTGTAGTTTGGATCATGCAGGGCATGATAAATGGATGCAAGTCAAAAGTGGTTTGCAAGGAAGCGAAACATGATCCATGATACTTCCTTTCATCTGGCATCTTAAAGGTTTTGCATCGAAGGAGCAACTTCTCCGCATAGATAGAGACAATTAAGATAGAATACCAACTGATGAAAGGCTGCATAAATACCCAAATATATGGTCATGTTCATAATTGCTGTGGATAGACTTGCACAACCTACTTTATATAGCACATATATTCCCATGCCTAGAGGCATTATCAACGGCAGGTTTTTTATTCCAGGATTGCTTTCCTCAATAAGCGAGACCATATGCATCCCTTAGGTTGTTACTCAACTACGCGAGGGAATTGAAACATGGACGTTCAGATTGTTAATGTTTTTGATCGATGGCATGGTGGACGGCAATTTCACGATATCTAACTTGGCTATTACATGTATCCGATAAAAGCTCAAAGATATACAACTGCAAATATTAGATCATTTTGTATCATTGTGTATTTCAGTAAGTTTTGAAATATTGAAAACTCTAATTTTGTAATGATTTTTTAACGTCATCAATTTGTAACGGCTTGGTTCTGCCATTAATATAAAACGGTTTTGTAACATTTTATAACATTCATATAACAACGGCTATTTAACGGCCATATAACGACTTTATTACGATTTTGTAATGTTTTATTTATTTTTTCATAAATCCTTCATTATTTTACAACGGATTTGTAACGGTTTCTTAATGACTTTCTCACTTTTTTGAATATAAAGTAAACTTCAAATCACAATTTTTTAAGATACATAGAATTCTCATATCATTCCTTTTCTTTTCGCTAAGCATTACTCCTATTCATTCTAATATTCAGTGTGGTGTGTTGTATATTGAGAGGATACTAGAACCTTACGCACTGAGTTTTGTACTCCAACAGACAGAATTATTCCTAGGGATAGTGATTACACTGAGTTTCGTACTCCAACAAACATAATTATTCTTAAGGATAGTGATTACACGTCTAGGATGATTAGGGGTGGCAAATGGGTGGATTGGGTCAAAAATGGGTCAATCCATATTTGACCCATTTAACCTGTTTTGACGCATATTCTTGTAGTGTAAATCTAGTGACCCATAATCGACCCGACCCATACCTGACCCAACCTGACCTGACCCATATTGCTAAAACCTAGTAATATTTTAGGAAAACCCACTTCTGCTATATGCTAATTGGATTAAAACTTCAAATTAAATTAAAAATAGTAAATAAAATAAAAAAAGTTAAAAAAAACCTATAAATCGGAATATTAATAAAAAAAAATTAGACTATGCACATGCTTCTCTTATTTGAAGTGAACATATCATTGAATAACTAAAAATTGTAACATGAAAATTTTTTAACTAAACCTTAAAAAACTCATTTTTATGATTTTTTTAAAAAAAGTATTGTTAAAACATTTTTATGGAATACAAATTTTTTAACAATTTTTATGCAACACAAATTTAGGAAATTTTTTATAATTCTTTTTAAAAATTCGAATTTTTATTTTTTAAATATAATTTTAAATAATTTTTATATTTTAAAAATATAATTTTTAATGATTATTTTTCTTTTTATCTCTTATCTTTTCTTTTTCTTCTTCTTCGGCTGGTCGCCAACCACAATGACGACCGGCGACCGGCCACAAGCGAGATCGAGCTTGCTAGCGTCGGGCGAGGCTTGATCTCTCGATCTAGTGAAGTCGAGGCCTTGCTCGATGTCGGCGAGCTCGAGTCTCGCCAAATCTGGCAAGGCTTGGCCTCACCAATCGTCGGCAACCTGCCAGTGAGCTCGAGCCTCGCCTTGCCTATCGTTGGCTGGCAGTTGGCCATCACCTTATCGACCGCTAGCTAAGGAAGGAAAAAAATAAAAAAAAAAAAAAAAAAAAAAAAAAAAAAAAAAAAAAAAAAAAAAAAAAAAAAAAAAAAAAAAAAAAAAAAATTGAAATATGAAAAATAATTATAATTCCGATTTTTTTATTATAAAAAAACATTTTTATAAAGTTAAAAAAGGCCATGGGTTTAAACTTTAAAGTGGGTTCCCTAATAACCCATTTAGACCCATTTCTTTGTGTGTTTTACTTTCTATGACCCATTTCTGATCTATATTTAACTTTTACTTGACCCATTTCTGACCCACATTCTCAAGAGGGGTTGGGGGTAGGGATGCATTAGTTCTAAGTGTGGGTTTCGACTCCCACGCCCGGCAAAATGGGTAAAAAAAAAAAATGAAAATGGGTCATAATATGAGTTTATGACTCATTTTGCCAGCTCTAAGGATGATTAATCTTATTTTATCATCTTTTCCGATAGTTTTCCAACATTTTTCATTTTTCATATTATATAGTATTTTTCCAACAAAAATTACAATTCCTTCCCTTTGTATGAACAAGCACAGACAAAAAAAAAAAAAAACTAAAAATGGGTCATAATATGAGTTTATGACCCACTTTGCCGCTCTAAGGATGATTAATCTTATTTTATCATATTTTCCAATAGTTTTCCAACATTTTTCATTTTTCATATTATATAGTGTTTTTCCAACAAAACTTACGATTCCTTCCCTTTGTATGAACAAGCAAAGGACAAGACGTGAGGAATAAATGTGTTATTTTAGGAAATTTGCCTAGTAATGAAAATTCTCACGCTGTAAAAGTATTTATAGCACAGATCTGCAAATGACTAGGTATGTTTTACATATCGTTGATACTTCAAATCTTTTTTTTTTTTTGGTAAAAAAAATAGCTTCATTTGCAAAGGAATATCAAGTACAAAAATGGTTGTATTTTTTACAAGGCATAATACCATAATTGTTTCTCTTGTTTTCTATTTTGTATTTGAACACTTCTTTATCCCATTTACCGTTTGTTTAGCATATGATGCATTTGAACTGCAGATACTTCAACAAAATCCTCTTGTGAACTGCATCGACCTTTTGCCCAAAATGCACATTTATATAAGTTTGTGAAACCATATTATGGATCATATGTCAAACAAAATAAGCATAACTCACTTCTCTTCACATAAATATCAAACGAGTGTGTTAGTCTAAGAGAGGGAGAGACCTCTAGGATTGAGCTTGATATTTTAAATTCCCTTGAATTAAGTTATAATTGTACTTTTTTGGTAAAGAAAGGATTATATTAAGAGAAAATGTCTGAAAATCTTGCATATACATCAGTTGTAGACATGCCTTCAATACAACCTGTAAGCAGACTATTAGGAAAAACACCATAAAAGTTGTAAATTTATCACATTTGTATCAGTTCGATCATAAACCTTTTGATTTTACTAATTTAGTCTGAAATCTTTTAATGATTAATCAATTTTGGCAAAAAAATTGCTAACTTAGATGCTAGTGGTATCGTGTGAGACGACCAGTGCTGGCGTAATTTTCTAAATTTTTTAATAATTTTTTCTTTTCCTTTTTATTTACAAAGTCTGGCAACCTCACCGGCCACTACTTCACACTTCCACTGAACAAGCTTCAAAGCAACGTAGTCTTGGTCTCGCTTCCATCCTATTGCACCTGAGTGCATCAGCGCATCCTTCGGCCTCACAATTCTTCCATTTTCACTTCTCGGAACTCCTTCGCACACCTCCTGCAAACTTCAAGAACAGGATTTAATAAGTGACAACAGCCAGCAGACGACATATTTGGTTGGTTCTCCGCATCTTTTTGCACACACGACACTCCAATGCGGATACAATTCGACGCTTAAACTTCGTCACACGTATGTGGATCCAATGATTCGATTTTTCATACATTTACCTAAATGTATATTTGCTATTTTTATTGTATTTTCATAGTTTACTAATTAATTATAAGTAAAATTTATATTTTAACGCTATAATGATAAATGAAAAATGACATACAAGACATTGGAATTATATTTCAACGTTATTTTATTTTTAAGAAAACAATGGGAAATTATATCATCTTATTCATAAAGATCACCACATTTACATAAATCTAAAATTAGTTTACTAGATCATTATTCTTCCTCAAATGATAAACATCATTTGATTTTATCTATAAAATTTATAACTATCATTGACACAAAATACTAGTCTTCAAGTATTTTGTCAAATTTTACGATTCAATTCAATTTTCTGTTCACCATTCATAAATTTCGGATTTCTATTCACAATTTTTTTCTCAATTTAACAATTATGCTATTAAACAATTACAGATGGATTTTCCTGATAGAGCATGCCCACATTTGAGGCCTCCGATTGTTAAGGCAAACTCTTAGCATGTCTTGCCATCTTGACAGCTTAGGCAGCCATGCATAAGACTCATCACAGTATATGCTTTCTGAGGGAGAGCATACATAACTTGAAATGAAATGCAATATGATATTGGTGATAAGGAAGATGTATACAATTCGTGTAATCACAGAAAATCCATCACCCCATATGAAAAATATCAATCCTTATACAATATTTATATTATATGAAATTTTATGAAGCGACTGTCAACTGTTCTAAAAATTTAAGATGTTCAATGAATGCGTGATATAATATATAAATATTCTATCACGTTAGACACATAAAAAATCAAATCTATCAACCATTAACTTGGCCCCATGTTCTCTTCCTCCATATTCCTCTTTTCATTTTTTGCGATAACCTTGGGAGAAATCTGTTTCCCATGCGTAGGCCAATAGCGGTGTCTAAACCACGCACTGCGATTTCACAAGGACAAGCAACTTCCCGTGGGGCAATTCTCACTTCAACGGAAGCGAGGATGAGCATGGTACCAAAGCAAACCCCTACCCACTTCAATTGCCTTTGCCAACATAGAATGGCGGATATTTTGGTCCCCGGAACTTCAACCCAAAGTAAGAGTTCATTACTGCAATAAAAGTGCGAGAGAACCTAAATTAGCCGTTTTCCTAGTGAGTAAGAATTATACACAGCTAGCTAGTTGGACCAACAAACAAATTGTTAAGCTTAGATAGTTTAGTGGATCAATCAATAACCATGTGAGGATGTACTATTGTGGCCAATCCAGATCTAGACATAGTGCTCTTTCACCCTCCCACCGTCCCGATGCACTTCTCTATTAAATTGCAGATCTGACGTCTGTCTGCAAGTTTGGACGCGGTAGGACCTGATCGTTGAATGAAACTCAAAAGCGATTGGTGCAAAAGCAAGATATAAGCTACGATTCTTCCTTTCATGGGCATCACAAAGGTTTTACATTGACGGAGCTAGTTCTCTACATAGATAGAGACTATCATGTGGCTAGGGCATGGAACACCAATTGATGAAAGACTGTACAAATACGCAAATATATAGTTATGTTCCTGTGGATAGACTTGCCCAACCTACTATAGATAGTACATACATTCCCATGCTCGGAAGTATTATCAAAGACAGGTTTTATTTCTTGGATTCCTTTCCTCTAGATGCCAGACCATGTGCATCCCCTAGGTTGTTAGTTAACTATTTGAGAAACTTGAAACATGCATATTTAGATTGTTAACGATTTTGATCGATGGAACAGGGGAAGGGAATTTCACATTTTCAAACGTGGCCATAGATGTATCTGATAAAAGGTGAAAGTACCATAAACAACCGAAAATGTTAGATCGTCGTATATCAAACTTATGACTCTTTCCTTTTTGGGATGTTATGAATGTTTAATCTACTGTTTTTGGTCAAGAAACGATTCTTTCTGTGAAGAGTGATCTCTAAGGCCTTGTTTGGTTACCATTTCAATAGTAACTGATTATGATTTTTTGTTCCTGGGAATAGTTTCATTACTAAACGCGCCCAAATATAGAATCTATCTAAGTTTACCTCGTCAGGAATATGCAGATGTCAACACACATGAGATGCATGATTCTTGGCTTCAGTGTCAACATCCAAGCTGACATGGTCCAAAAAGATGGGCATAAAAAAGATCAAAAGAAGTTTTTCACCTAAGTAGGGATGAGAGTTAATTAGTGTGACTATGAGGAGAGACCAAAATATAACTTAGGATAAAGGTGTGAAGCACCAAATGTTGAAGGGCGCAAAAATAAAACATACCGGTCATTCTCCATATTGCTGTGGATACACTTGCATATTTGTCTTTAAATAGCTCTCATACTTAGAGATCGAATCAATGGAAGGTTTTTTGGGGATCGATTTACTCTGAAAACTTGACCACATTGATCCTTTATTTAGTACTTAGCTATCAAGAAAACTAAAATCTAGGCCGTTTGATTTTTTAATCGTTAATAAATGAGACTGGAGATCGTAATTTCACAATGTTGAACATGGTTATTAGGTGTATTATATAAGTACTTAGAGTTCATAAATCTAACGGTTTACTATATACATATGAAAGTCAGACCAAGTCAGACCAGCTCACGGCAGGGTTCCATCTTTTGCTTTTCGCTATGCTTTAATGAAAGAAAAATTAGTTATAGATCAAGGATTGTTATATCGGACATACATTCTTTCATTTTACTTTATCATAGTTGAAGTATATCATCTTTTTGCACTTGAGTAAAAAAAAAAAATAGTTTGACCATGTTTTTATCCATATTAAACCAAATTATATACAGGTCATTCCCATTATTCTTGTAGATACACTTGCATAATTTGCCTCTAATCAAACTAAGTTGAGTATGTTTAGGGAACCTGCATGACTATATTACTTTGTTGCACAATTTTGAGTGATTGTCCAATTATCGAGAATATTTACCGCAATTCCAATTTTGAGTTTTGTTGGTTGATAGTTCACATAAAAGTTATTATGGGATCACTTTGCAAATAACCTCATATGTTAATTAAACTCAAGAACCTCAATCAATTACTATTAATCATAGCTATCAAAATCATGCTATTATAAACTCGACTCGTATGATTTGATTAATTTTGACTCAAGGCCTTAATGATACGACACTATAAGATGAATCACTGATCTTCTTAATCTCATGTGAGTTTATTGATTCACCAAAGAATTTACACCTTGACATGTGTATATGGATTCAACAATTCAATTTTTCATACATTTACCTAGCTGTATGTTTATTATTTATATTGTATTTTCATAGATACAGTTTAATTACAAGTAAATTTTATACTTGAACACTATAACGGTAATTGAAAAATGACATGCAAAATATTATCATTTATATTTGAACATAATCTTTATTTTTAAGAAAACAATGGGAAATTATCTTATATTGTTCATAATGATCACCACATCTACTTGAATTTAAGATTAGTTTACTAGATCTTTATTAGGCTCTAATTTTAAGTATCATTTAATATTATCAATAAAATTTATAATTGTCAATAACACAAAATATTATTCTTAAGTATTTTGTCAAATCTTATAATTCAATTCAATTTTCTATTCATTATTAATAAATTAAGATCTCCATTCACAATTTTTTTTCTCGATTTAACAATTATGCTATTAACCAAAGTCCAAATGGACTGTCCCAATAGAGCATGGGCACGCACACATTCGAGGCCTTTGCTTGTCAAGGAAAACACTTAGTGTGTCCTACCATCTCAACAACTAAGGCAACCGTGCACGAGAATCATCATGCTCGTGAGCAAGAAATTACACGCAATATGAGATATGTGATAAGGAAAAAGATGTATACAATTCATGTGCTAATGGAAAGCTTCTCACATCATACAAAAAAGGTCTGTTGTTATACAATCTTTACATTAGATACATGACATGTCGAATCCATTGACCATTAACTTGTTCCCATGTTTTCTTCTCCCGTGATTCTCTCTCTCTCGCTCTTTTTTTTTTTGGTTAAGGGGGGATAACCTTGAGAGATTCCTGTTTCCTACGCGTATGCCGCTTGTGGCGTGTATTCAACTCATGGAACATTCAAGAAGCTCCAAACTTGCCACTGGGTGAGTCCACTCCGGTTTGGCTAAGTTCCAAACCTCCCACAGCAATTTTCTCTGGACAAGCAACTTCCCGTGGGGCGATTCTCCCTTCAATAGATGCAAGGATGAGCTGGTGGATATCCTGGTCCCCGGAACTACATCCCTCCGTAAGAGTTTTTACTGCAAGAAAAGTGTGAGAATTAATAAACATGTGGCTAAGAAGTATCCCGCTGTAAGTGTTCGTAAGTGGATCAATTAATAACCATGTGAGGATAAACTATTGCAGCCAAGCTAGATCTTGACATATTGCTCTTTCACCATCTTACCGTGTGGATGTACCCACGAAATTGAAGCACTTCTCTGGTAAATCGCTGATCCGACTGTCTTCCTGTAGTTTGGATCATGCAGGACATGATCAATGAATGCAAGTCAAAAGCGGTTTGCAAGGAAGCGAAACATGATCCGTGATTCTTCCTTTCATCTGGCATCTTAAAGGTTTTGCATCGAAGGAGCAACTTCTCCGCATAGATAGAGACTATTAAGTGGCTAGAGCATGGAACACCAATTGATGAAAGGCTGTATAAATACGCAAATATATGGTCATGTTCATAATTATTTTGGATAGACTTGCACAACCTATTGTAAATAGCACATACATTTCCATGCTTAGGGGTACTATCAATGGCAGGTTTTTTATTCTAGGATTGCTTTCCATTATAAGCGAGACCATATGCATCCCCTAGGTTGTCACTCAACTATACAAGAGAATTGAAACATGGACATTCAAATCGTTAATGTTTTTGATCGATGGAATGGTGGACGGCAATATCACAATATCTAACTTGGCTATTACATGCACCCGATAGAAGCTCAAAGATGTACGTTCGAACATATTAGATCATTGCGTATCTAACTTGTATATTCCTATAAGTTTTGAAATATGAAAACTACTAATTTTGGAATGAGTTTTCACTTACATCAATTCGTAACAGTTTTTATCTGCAATTAATATAAAATGTTTATGTAACGTTTGATAACGGTCATATAACAGCAATTCAATGGCACAATTTACAAATATTGATGTGGAGAAATAATAGCTTTATTTTTTCTTAAACCCTCAGATATTTTATATTACTGTTTTTCAATGGCTCTCTCTCTTTTCTTTGATTAATAAATTAAACTTCAAACCACAATCTTTTAAGATACAATGAATTCTCATATCTTTCCTTTTCTTTTTATTTTTTTCCTAAAAAAATTGTACTCATGGCTTAAAAGGATACATGAGAAATACATAGACTTTCATGGTAAAACAAACCAACGCAAAGCAAAAGCTAGAATACTATAAAACAAATCCAAATCCAGAAAAAAAAAAAAAAAAAAAAGGAGGATCATGTAGGGTTAAGCACACACTCGTTCCAAAAGAATGGATCTGTCAAGCAAAATAACTGACGGCAAATCACTGGATGTCGTATCATTGTCAATGATGAGCACACATAGGAAATTCATTTTCCAATAACTATGGTGTTGCCAGTTGAAGGTGCGCACCTAGGTTCGACTTCCTCTAGACCATTGTTGTCACACCCTGATCCTCCGAGCACGTGTCCATCCCTTGGCAATCGAGTAAATAGTGACGTCTTAGGACGCATCGCCGATTCATTTATTTTAATGCGCATGCGAAAGCGAATAATAAATCCCCAGACAATAACAAGATGTGATAGAAAAGTAGGGCCATAAAATTTTCAAACCACAACACTCTTATATACATATAGCAAACTAAGTCATATGCAATACTAGCTGATATATACAAGGTCTGCAAAAAGGGGGGTTTAGAGTACTACAGATCCTCTAATTATTTGAGTCTTCAACTGAATACTTCGGGGTCCCTGGATTCAAAAGATCCGGGTCTACCACTGAACCACCAAGAGGATTTGTCGTGCCTTTTCCAAAAGCAACTTCCAGCACATAAATAAGTATTTCGGATTTCGGTATGGGACCCTCTCTTTGTCCATTTTGCTCACGACAGTACCATGATCTGTATTGATGTGGTACATTATGGAGAAGACCCGCATCGACCCAAACCACAGACCTCATGAGTTCATAGACCCATCCCTTTGGATTCCCATGAAGCGGAATATAAGATACCTGCTTGGTGACCTTCTTCAGTTGACCAAAATGCTCGGGAGGAGCTGCCATCTAGGGACTTGAAAATGTTATCGCACAACAGGGTGAGACGATGTCTTAGCAAGTTCACCCCCTAAACTCCGACTAGGAAGGAAATAATGCCCCAAGGGCTGAAAGGGTTAGTATGTAAACCTAGTGGGGGTGAATAGGTGTAAATAATTTTTTTCGCAATACTTAGTAAGAGTAAATTCCCTTTAGAAGATAGTAGACTAAAGACGTAATTAGCTTTAAACAAATATATAAAGCTACGAATAAAAATAAGGAGTTAATGAAAGAGAATTAGAGCACAAGGTTTATAGTAGTTCGGCTTAAATCAAGCCTACATCTACTCTCCCATGCTGACAGCCCATTAGTTGATTCCACTATGAATCAAAAGAGATTTTACAACTTGTGATCATCGACATTCTCAGTGAAGAGTCTCTACTAGTCTCTTACAAAGTCTTACTAAGAGTTTTTCTCTTTTGCATACAACTTTTGAGCTAGATGAATGAAAGAACAAGGAACTAGAAAGCTTCAGACTTTGAAAATTTTTCCTTTATGCACTTCATCAAATAACTGAATAGTCCACCTTAAATACTCTTCATGCCTTCATGACTGTTGGCACTTTCCAAAGAAATTCTTCCAATCTACCCGTTGAACGGAATCAATTAAGGTAATCTCGAGTTGTTAGATGATCTGTGATAAAGGCCCGTCAATCCCGTTTGCCTATACAATCATAATCTTTGGTTTCCATAAATAGAACCTTCCAAGTTTGCTCGCCTTTCAAATCGGAATAGATTCCAATAAAAATAATCAATCATATAGATGCTAAATCCAGCCATAAGGTCTTCCAAAAAAAACATACGTATCGAATCCTTGAAGATAATCCCACATTTGGATAAGTCTTCATTCTTCGGTCTAGAAACTGTCGGTGAAGGCAGACTTTGAATATTGAGTCTAGCGGTTTTCGGACGTTGACGGTAGAGTCTAGAGTTTTTCAGACTATAATATTTGAGTCTAGAAGTCTTCAGACTAGACTTTTGAAATATTTTGTCAACTTCAAAACAGTAAATGAGTTTTCTCCAACAATCTCCCCATTTTTAATGGTGACAAAACTTTCCTGCAGATTTAAAAACTTTTGACTTACAAAACAACACTTAAGCAATACATGATACATAAAAATAAGATGATTAGGACTTGGATATTATCGATTTTGCAACTACAGAAAATAAGTTAATCCTGCAAGATAAGATAACTATCTAGCCCAATCAGTATCACAAGCTTAGTAACTACAGGCGTCAAAAGGATTCAAAATCAAATAGCAGTCAAAAGTCCAAGAGAATACAGATACACAACGTAACGCCGCGATAATGGTTGAAGCCCTCCTGATCACTATATCGCAAAGCATTCCACAGTGGAAGCGAAAAGGCAGATTATCGGGAAGTTGAAAAGGTCCCCCTTATTTGCAATCACGAACAAGAGAATACGGATACACAATGAATCAGGGCGCGGAAAACAATTTCTTTGTTGCTTAGCGTGTGAGACTGTATATCCAATCAGGGCCTTTATTTTTCCGACGGGCCCAAAAATTTAAGGGATGGATTGGACCCACCCGGCTTGACCACGGCATGCCAAGAAGCACTTCGGACTAATGAAGAACATGCAATTTTTAAGTATTGTTATGTTGAAATAAGCAAACCAATGCGAGTCATGCTTTACCGACTATAACAAGAATTTTATGAAAAATAAGTTACCTGATTTAAACATGGCACTAACAATTCTAGAGTATCATGCTTCCCATATCTCATTGAAGAGATGAATCTTTCTGCTATCGTATTTTGATGAAATTTCAAAAAGAAAATTATAAGAAATTTGAGATATTAACAATCACGTCTAACGGATTATACGAATATATTATTGGTAACCAATTGCAAAATAGAGGCGAACAATTTAACAGTTGTACATCACTGATGAGGTAAAGATGGAGGTTTTCAGCTATTATTTCCAAATTTATTACATATATATAAAATTTTAAGACTATAAAATAATGTAAAATGAGGTAATATGACAGTCAAAGAAATGGAGAAGATGTATTTAGCATGTCATATGTCATTGGAAGTTAAATGTATTGCGAAAATCAAAATGAGAGCATCTAATATATATATGATACTGAAGCATCGGCAAGCCGCCAAATGAGAAACTATACTTTAGGAATTAAGATGTCTCGACAAAACATCCCAATACAAGAACGAGGCTAAGGTACTCCTGACATGTCGTGCTCGGGGTCACCTTCACCTGCGATAACAAGTCACCTTCCTTCTAAGAGATAAACGGGACCAAGCAACCCGGGGGGTCGATCAATGAGGTGAATTCGCAGTATAGATTTGCAGATTTGCAGATTTGCAGAGACAAGGAAAGTATAAATAAAATTTGAAAAACAGACTCGTTAACCATAGTTATCGGGCTTGTATGATTATCAATTCGTATTGTATGATTCGACTCCTTTATGATATGTAACTACTGAGTGAATTGCTAGTCTTTTGAATAGTAATTAAATTTATCAATTCTCTAAGAAATCTATGACTGAATATATATCCATCGATCCATCAATTCAACCTTTTATACTTTAATTATGGAATGATGTATTTTGTATATTGTATTTCGATTAGTTACAGATAAATTAGAAGTAAATTTTATATTTTATAATGAAATGCCATACAGAAAATTATAAATAATACTTCGAAGTAATATTAATCCTACGATTTGGTTCAATGTTTAATTCACAATTTAAGCTTCATAAATTTAATATTTCGGTTCATGAATATGTTATTTCGATTTAACAATTATGCTGTTAGCCAAAGTCCAAATGGACTTCCCCAGTGGAGTATGGGCTTGCCCACATTTAGGGCCTCTAGTTGTTAAGGCAAATTATAATTCACAAAAGAAATTTTTGGTTCATAGAAGTTTCAAACTTCACCAATAATTTCGTGAATTATATTTCATTTTTTCTAGAGTTGGTCCATAGCCTAACAAGCACCAGTTCCGATGCATTATACTCCAATAACCCAACATCATTATTAATTTTTTATTTTCAAAATCTTTTGAAATATGTGGGGGTTTGTTGGATATTTCCATAATATTTCGAAATATTTACAATAATAGCCTCGATAAAAGTTATGATTGCATTGGAGACTATAATTATTTTTAATGGTCACATAACGGTTTCTTAACGGTCATATAATGACTTTTCAATCGCTTTGTAACGTTTAACTTATTTCCCAAATAAATCCTCCAATATTTTACAACGGCTCTATTTTGTCTGTATATAAAAATAGAACCTCATAAGACAATCTTGACATATACACTGAATGAAAGAGAGAATATGCCCTTTCTTTAAAAAATCTTTCATTTCCTTTCTTTTTCCTTGTTGGGTTATGCATAATTGTTTATGTTCCTTCCAATATTCAATATGAAATATATAAGAAGGTCTATTGTGTCTTGGGAGGATAGCCATCAGAAGCCTATCACACCAAGTTTCGCACTCCGATGGGCAGAATTATCCTTAAGGACAGTGCCTGTGCTTGCATGCTTCAGACAAATTTATTTATTCTCATTAGCTTTTTCAAAAAGTCATACTTAAGTTAGACGAATCACTAATTGTTTTAATTGCAAGTGAATTTATTAATTCACTAATGAATCTACGACTCGATAAGTACCTCAATTTGGCAATTCAATTATTTATGCATTTACCTATTGAACAATATATTTTTACTATGCATAAAGTATATTGATAGTTAACGATAAATTATAATACTAATTTGAATAAAACAACGGGAAATTATATTGTCTTATGCATAGGATCATCAAATGTACTTAAATGAAGCTTTTTTTTTTTTTTCCGGATCATAAATTCTTACTCGAATATTTATATCTTATATAATTATTAATGAAATTTATAACCATCTTCGACATAAAATACTAGTTTTAGGCATCTTACTGAATCTTAGGATTCGATTTGATTTTAAGTTGACGATTCACAATTAATAAATTTAATATTTCGATTTAATATACGTTTTTCGATTTATTAATGTGCTATTAAACCAAAGACCAAATGGACTTTTGTGACAGAGGGTGGGCACGATGCGAGGCGTAAGAGCATACATAAGTTAAAATGCAATGCACTAGGAGATTTGTGATAAGGAAGAAGATGCGTACATTTCATGTTAGTACAGTATAAACTCTTGGGGACTAAAAATCAAGGAAAGCTCATCACACCACATACAGAAAAGATCCATTGCTATTGCATCTTTACATTACATACATGGAAAGTGAAATCCATCCACCATTAACTTCTGCCCATCTTCTCTTCCTCCATTATTTTCCTTTCGTTTTTGTAGGACCAGAAAACCTCGTATATTCATTCTAGCCTTCTTCTAACTACTGGCAGATCTATCTGAGTAATTTCAAAAAATGCCAGCCGGATGGTGTTCCGTGTCTCCACTTTCAGGTTGATGCTTTAGGCGGCATTATGACATCGTCTTTTTTAATTATAAGGTTGATCATGGGGTTTAAAGGTAATGGACGCTTGCTCAGCTTGTTCTGAGCAACGGACAGTTTTAACACCAGCAGGTGGCCAACAAAGGTGGTGAGCGGGTTTTTTTGCTTGACACACCCCGGGACCCCATCTTGGTCATTTTTCAAGAAAAATTAGACTCTGCTACCTCTTCTGGCAATCCATGTTTTCCCTGTGTTGTAACTCCGTTCTTGAGCCTTATTGTAGCTTCCTCTTGCTGGATGTGTAGGGAGTCTTCCTTGTTTCACTGTCAGTTGTAATGATAAGGACTAGTTTAGCAAATCATAGTCACATTTGATATCAAAGCGCACGAGAGAGAGAGAGAGAGAGAGAGAGAGAGAGAGAGAGAGAGAGAGAGAGAGAGAGAGAGAGAGAGAGAGAGAGAGAGAGAGAGAGAGAGAGAGAGAGAGAGACCATGGTTGAGAGCCTATTCTGGTGAATCATTGATCCGAAATGCATGATTCTTGGCTTCGTTGTAATCACCAAGGCTTACATTGGACAGAGAAACAGGACATAAAGAGGTCAAAGGAAACAATTTGTTCATAAGGGGAGGTGTGACTGCAAGGGGAGAGTAGAATTTGACTTAGGCTAGGGTGTGAAGCACCAAACGTTGAAGGGCATATAAATATGCAAAATACCGGTCAATGTCATTATTGCTATGGATACACTTGCATATTTTGCCTTTAGTCAATTCCCATATTTGGAGATCGAATAATTGGTAGGGTTTGTTGGATTGATTTACCATACAAACTTGACCATGTATATCCTCGGTATAGGACTTTACCTATTCAAGATAATTAAAATCTAGGCCTTTAATTTTTTTAATCATTTTGAGAAATGAGATCACATATAGTAATTTCAAAATGTATCTGATAAGTACTTAAAACGCATAAACCTAATTAAGATAGGGTCAAATCTCTTTCTATTCGTTGTGTTTTAATGGATCGAGATATCAGACATACATCTCTTTCCTTTTCTCAATCATAGTAGAATTATCATATCTTAGTGCACATGAATAAATCAAAATAAACAAGCTCGACCACACTGCTATTCATTCCAAATTAAATTAAATACAGATAATTCCCATTATCGTTGCGGAGACACTAGCATTTTTTTGCCTCTAATCAATTCACACTTGTAAATAGAATTAAAGGT
This sequence comes from Eucalyptus brandiana, assembly GCA_014182725.1. NCBI lineage: Eukaryota > Viridiplantae > Streptophyta > Magnoliopsida > Myrtales > Myrtaceae > Eucalyptus > Eucalyptus brandiana. Next base: position 19,903,272 of record CM024672.1, on the reverse strand, counting down.
AATTTTCCTTGGGATTGATTTACTCTACAAACTTGACCACGTACACCCTTGATTTAGTATTTAACTATTCAAAAATAAGAAAGAAATATAGGCAATTAGATTTTATAATCATTTTGATAAGTGAGATAATGAGCGTCAATTTCACATGTTGAACATGATTATTAGATATTTCCGAAAAGTACTTAAAGCACATTAACCGAGCACTTTACTATATGCGGATAAAAGTAATGATCGGCCTATAGTAGTGTTACATCTCTTGCTTTTTCGTGCTTTTTTAAATGAAATTTACTCACTTTTGTAAGGAAAAAAACTTATAGAACAAGAATCGCTATATCAATCTTTCATCTCTTTCTTTCTTCTATGATAGTAGAATGATCATATCTTGCACATACATAAATCAAAATAAATTACTTTGACCATGCCATTGTAAATGTCAAACCAAATTAAAATGCAGGTCATTCTTAATATTGTTGTGGATAGACTTGCATATTTTGCTTTGAATCATTTCTCATACTTAGAGACAGAATTAATGGCAGGCTTTTGTTGGGATTGATTAACTCTACAAACTTGACCATGTATACCTTGGTTACCTATTCAACAAAACTAAAATGGAGGCTGTTAATTTTTTTTATTATTTTGATAAATGAGATCTGGATAGAATTTTCACATTGTCGAACATTGCTATCATATGTATAGGATATGTACTTAAAGCATCTAACAAATTACTATATACGAAGGAGAGTTCTAGACTGCCTTAGGGTACGATTACACCTCTTGCTTTTTGTTATGTTCTGATGAACTTTAGTCACCTAAGTAAGAAAAGGCTCTATATATATATTGAGCCTAGTTCAACAACCTCTATTGTTTTTTTTTTTTTTTTTTTTTTTTTTAACTTTTGTGGTTACCCATTGGGGTATCACTCCATTGCAAATACATTATTTCCATTTGTCTACCTGATACTTTTCCATGCTTAGCTCCGTAGAAATACCTGAAAGCGCATCCCCTATGTGTTTTAATGAGCTAAGTCGAATCAAAAGCAATTGAAATTTGGGCAGCCACACTCCTTTTCCAGGGACAATGCATCAACCCCCTCGTACACTAGAAAAATGGCATTAAGATAATAAAAAAAATGAAAGAATTCTGGAAACTTTTGTTGGAAAATTTTAGAGAATATGAAATTGAGAACCATTGAAAATTTGTTGGAAAAGATGAAAAAGAAATCAATTGTCGGCAATCACTACCTAACCTTAAGGATAATTTCATTTCTCGGAATATGAAACTTGGTGTGATAGGCTTTATTGACTATCCTCTCAAGATATGACATGCATTCTTCTTTGCCCTCCATAGAATAAAAGAAGGAACATGAACAACAAAATTGCATGGATAACCCAACTAGGAAAGAAATGAAAAAAAAAAAAAGGAAAAAAGTTATCTTATTATCTAGCATGTCTGAAAACATTGTGGTTTGACGTTTTATTTTATAGGCAAACGAAAGAGAGAGGAACCGTTATAAATTAATTGGTAATTATTAAGTTGGTGATACCTACTCTATTCCTATACAAATTCGCAACCCACTCAAACTTACGCGTCCCTACCCCCCCCATCCCCTCCCGAGAAGGTGGGGATTTGATTACCTCCCCTTCCATGTTGGAAGGGTTGGTTTAAGTTGGTGATAGTTAGAAAGCCTTCAAATAAGTTGCAAAGCCGTTACAAACCATTACACTGTTGTTGCACAACAGTTCCAAATTGGTGACTTTCATGGTGGTCATAACTTCTAACAAAAACCGTTACTTTCAAATGATTCAAAATTGTTGACATATCAAATGGCGTTGTTGCTTTAAGTTTAAAGGCTTAAAGCTCACTTGTGCTCAATTGATGTGTAAGAAGGGGAAAGAGAGCGTGAAGCCAACAAAAAATTCAAATGGCCGAATTACTTTCAGCAAAATATATTAAGGTATAGCCATCTCGGGATGCGCATGGCTGAATTCTCTCAAATTTGATCAAATAATACAGTATTACATCCATATTCTATAGATGTTGGGCAATTGATCCTCGTACACCTTTCTTTAAGGATGCTTTACTTTACCTTCAGACCCTTAGCAAACTTTATTCTAACGAGCACTATAAACCGATAATCGACACAGTTTTGACTCTCGCAAACTTTCTGGATATAGGTTATTGTTCAGCGGTTGCTTTCTAGATAATTAAGAATGTTGATTGCTTAATAGGCTCCAACTTCTCCCCTACTGGTCTTGATATGTTTTGATTGATTGTCCAAAAGCCACAGAATACATGGTGCTTGAATTTACCTCCAAAAGAAGTGGCTCCCTTTTGTAACTTCCATGGAACTTGACTCTTCTACTTGTAAACACAGGTTGACTTTGCCATGGAGATTTAACCCAAACTGGTTTGTTTTTTTTTTTTTTTTTTTTGGGTCAACTCTATTCCTACTCTACACTGCAGACTTGTGTCCCGCCGCTTGCGGGCGTGGGAGTAACCCACTCTCAAACTTACGCGTCCCTACCCCCATCCCCCCTTGAGAAGGTGGGGATTTGAACCCCTCACCTCCCCCTTCCATTGGTTAGTAAGCAGGGTTAAGACAAGAAGTTTTTTCAACCCGGTCAGACAAAGAATGAAGTTATCCTTTCATCCCCACATTTTCCTTCAGGTAATGAATAAAGTAAATCAGACTCGTCATTCATATCCGTCTGTGAGAGAGAGAGAGAGAGAGAGAGAGAGAGAGATATGCTTGCTAATGATGAAGGCCTATTCTAGTAGATCACTGATCCAATTTTTGGCAGGCATTTGGGGTGCATGTTAAAAACGTGTCCAGACTCGTTCTGCAAAATGGTCGGGACAACACGAAATTCTTGATTCTTAAAAGGAGGGAGGAGAGAGTGTGGCTACAAGGAAATAGTAGAATTTGACTTGGGATAAGGTGTGAAGCACTGAAAGTTGAAAGTTTAAAGATAATGCCTATGTCATGAGCTGTGTCTAGACAGGTTTAAGATAATGCCTAAAAGCTTGATCGGCCGCTCGCTTGTGAAACAGGAGTTGCAACTAGTTTTGGCTTGGCTAGGAAGCAAGTGGGGTATAAAAGATTGTAAAATTAGAGACTTTATAAAATCGGGGATTTGATTCTCACACTATTAGAGGTATCTCTAACTTGATTTTGGATTGCTTATCTAAACAATTAAATGGCTTGAACCTAATTAAATTTCCATGCAATGTTTTCATGTTTATTATGGTCTAACATGTGACCTAACCAACCAAAAAGAAGTAAGTGAAGTAAAGGAATGGAAACAAACACATCAAATGGGGGTAATAAGGGGGCAAGTAAGAAATAAGGTGCCAAATGGAACCAGATATGATGTTGGCTAGGCCTGCTTAAGATAGCAACCCATGAGCTTAGTGCAAATTGAATTCAATTTTTCTAAAGAGGCTAATCTAACTAAAACTAAACTATTGAAAATCATGAATTTTCCTAAATCATATGTATGCTAATGTACATGAAACTAAACCAATTTTAATGCTAAAACCAGACAACCTAATTATGTCCTATTTTTCTAACCATTTTCCATTTTTTTTTTTAATTTTCGAATTCATTTATATATTCGTATATTATTTAATTTTTCAAGAAAATTATTTCTATATTCCGCAAAATAAGGGACTCGAGCTGTGGGCTCTTGGGTTCCCAAGATAGTGGGCAACAGAAACGAGGCAAACCCCATCGTCAAGCCCTCTTTTAGTCAAAAAGACCTTCAAAGCCCATCTTTAAATACAGCTAACCTAGGCCTCACGCTGAGTCCATTATGGCCGTCGCCGTTAACCCTCAGCGCCGTCAGCCGCTAAATGTTTCACAAATACGAACTGAGTAGCACCAGTATGCACAGGATGCGAACGAGCCAAGCAGCAGTACCAATAACTTGATAGTTCCCGTAAAAGTTATTATGGGATCACTTTTTGAATTACCTCATCTGTTAATTAAACTTAGGGATTAATCACTGGGGTTTGCCCCCAATGGCCACCATTCTAACATGGAAGAGCGAGGTGATGGGGTTCGAATCTCCATCTTCTTGAGGGATTGTGGTATGGACGATTTAGTTTCAAGTGAGGGTTTTGACTCCCACGCTCTCTAAGAGGTAGGGCAAAATGGTAAAATAGAAATAGAGTAGGATCGAAAAAAAAAAAAAAAAAAAAAGCTTAGGGACCTTAGTCAATTACTATTAATTATAGTTATCAAAATGATACTGTTATAAACTAATCTCGTACGATTTGATTAATTTTGGCTCATGGCCTTAGTGATATGAAATTTTAAGATGAATCGCTAATCTTCTTAATCTCAAGCAAGTTTATTGATTCACTAAAGAATCTACACCTCGTCACATGTATATGGATTTGATGATTCAATTTTTTTATACATTTACCTAATTTTATATTTACTATTTATACTGTATTTTCATAGTTACAGTTTAGTTAGAAGTAAATTTTATACTTTTAATGCTATAATGGTAAATGAAAATGACATACAAAACATTATAATTTATATTTGTACTTAATCTTTATTTTTGGGAAAACAACAGGAAATTAAGTCATCTTGTTCATGACTATCACCATATCTACCTAAATTTAAGATTAGTTTACCAAATCTTTATTTTACTCAAATCTTAAATATCATTTGATACTATCTATAAAATTTATAACTGTCGTCAAAATAAAATACAAGTTTTAAGTATTTTGTCAAATCATACGGTTCAATTTGATTTTCTATTCACTATTCATAAATTTAGGATTCCGATTCATAATTCTTTTTCTCAATTTAACAATTATGCTCTTAATCAAAGTCCAAATGGACTTTCCCGATAGAGCATGGGCATGTGCACATTTGAGGCCTCCAATTGTCAAGGCAAATTCTTAGCGTGTCCTACCATCTCAACAACTTAGGCACCCATGCACGAGACTCGTCATGCTATATGCTCTGCAGCGAGAGCATATATTGGAATGATAGGCAATATGAGATATGTGATATGGAAAAAGACGTATACAATGCATTTGCTTATGAAAAGTTCATCACACCACACCAAAAAAAAAAAAAAAAAAAAAAAAAAAAAAGATTGGCCGTCATACAATCTTTTGTTCTCTTCTTCCATATTTCCTATGCATATGCCTATTGCGGCGTGTAAACGACCTCACAGAACGTGGTAGGAGCTCCAAACTAGATACAGGGTGAGTCCACTCCGGTTCGGCTCAGTTCCAAACCTTCCACCATGATTTCCGCTGGACAAGCAACTTCTGGTCGGGCAATTCTCCCTTCCATAGAAGTCAGAATGAGCAGCTGGCTGTCTTCGTCCCCAGAACTTCATCCCACCATAAGAATTCATTACTGCAATAAAAGTGCAAGAATTAATAACCATGTGGCTAAGAATTATCCCACTGTAAGAGTTCGTTGGTGGATCAATTAATAACATGTGAGGATGAACTATTGCGGCCAAGCCAGATCTTGACATCCTGCTCTTTCACCCTCTTACCATCACATTGCTTCGCCCAAGGTCGAAGCACTTCTCTGGTAAATCGCTGACCCGACTGTCCGCCTGCAAGTTTGGATCGTGCACGATCGCTGGAGGCAAATCGACAGTGGTTTGCGTGGAAACGAAACACGATCCATGATTCTTCCTTTCATTTGGCATCATAAAGGTTTTGCATCGAAGGCACAACTTCTCCGCATAGATAGAGACTATCAAGATAGAATACCAACTGATGAAAGGCTGCATAAATACCCAAATATATGGTCATGTTCGTAATTGCTGTGGATAGACTTGCACAACCTACTTTATATAGCACATGTATTCCCATGCCCAGAGGTATTATCAACGGCAGGTTTTTTATTCCAGGATTGCTTTCCTCAATAAGCGAGACCATATGCATCCCTTAGGTTGTTACTCAACTACATGAGGGAATTGAAACATGGACGTTCAGATTGTTAATGTTTTTGATCGATGGAATGGTGGACGGCAATTTCACGACATCTAACTTGGCTATTACATGCATCCGATAAAAGCTCAAAGATATACAACTGCAAATATTAGATCATTTTGTATCAAACTTGTTGTGTACTTCAATAAGTTTTGAAATATTGAGAACTATTAGTTTTGTAATGATTTTTTAACGTCATCAATTTGTAACGGCTTGCTTTTGCCATTAATATAAAACAGTTTTGTAATGTTTTATAACGGTCATATAATGGCTATTTAACGGCCATGTAACGACTTTATTACAGCTTTGTAATGTTTTATAATGGTCATATAATGGCTATTTAACGGCCATGTAACAACTTTATTACAGCTTTGTAATGTATTTTTTTGTTTTTCATAGACCCTTCATTATTTTACAATGGATTTATAACAGTTTCTTAACGACTTTCTCTTTCTTGTTTGAATATAAATTAAACTTCAAACCATAATCTTTTAAGATACACGGAATTCTCATATCATTCCTTTTCTTTTAGCTAAGCATTACTCCTATTCATTCTAATATTCAGTGCGGTGTGTTGTATCTTGGGAGGACACTAGAGCCTTACGCACTAAGTTTCGTACTTTAACGGCAGAATTATTCTTAAGGACAGTGATTACACATCTCGGATGATTAATCTTATTTTATCATCTTTTCTAACGGATTTCCAACATTTCTTATTTTTCATATTAAATAATATTTCTCCAAAAATACTTGTGATTCCTTCCTTTTGTATGACAAGCAAAGGAAAAGATGCGAGAAATAAATGTGTCATTGTAGGAAATTTACCCAGTAATGAAAATTCTCACGCTGTAAAAGTATTTATAGCACGGATCCGCAAATGACTTAGTATGTTTTACGTATCGTTGATACTACAATTTTTTTTTTTTTTATAGAAAAATAAGAGCTTTATTTGCAAAGGAATATCAAGTACAAAAATGGTTGTATTTTCTACGAGGCATAATACCGTAATTGTTTCTCTCGTTTTCTATTTTGTATTTGAACACTTCTTTAGCCCAATTACCGTTTGTTTAGTATATGATGCCTTTGAACTGGAGCTACTTCAACGAAATTCTCTTGTGAACTGCATCGACCTTTTGCCCAAAATGCACATTTATATAAGTTTGCGAAACCATATTATGGATCACATGTCAAACAAAATAAGCATAACTTACTTGTCCCCACATAAATATCAAGCCATTGTGTCAGTCCAAGAGAGGGAGAGACTTTTGGGATTGAGCTGGAAATTTTAAATTCTATTGAATTAAATTATAATTGTACTTTTTTGGTAAAGAAAGGATTATATTAAGAGAAAATGTCTGAAAATCTTGCATCTACATTAGTTGGAGACATACCTCCAATACAACTTGTAAGCAAACTATTGGGAAAAATACTAAAAAAATTATAAACTTATTGCATTTGTATTAGTTTGGTCATAAACCTTTTGATTTAATCAATTTAGTTTGAAACCTTTTAACAATTAACCAATTTTGGCCAAAAATAGCTAACATAGATGCCGGCAGTATTGTGTGAGATGGCCCGTGTTGGCATAATTTTCTAAATTTTCTAATAACTTTTTCCTTTCCTTTTTTTCTATAGAGTCGGCAACCTCACCGGCCACTACTTCACACTTCCATTGGACAAGCTTCAAAGCAACATAATAGTCTTGATCTTGCTTCCATCCTATTGCACCTGAGTGCATCAGCGCATCCTTCAGCCTCCCAAACAATTCTTCCATTTTCACTTCTCAGAACTCCTTCATGCACCTTCTGCAAACTTCAAGAACAGGATTTAACAAGTGACAACAGCCAGCAGACGACATATTTGGTCGATTCTCCGCATCTTTTCGCAAGCACGACACTCCAATGCGGATACAATTCGACGCTCGAAATTCGTCACACGTATATGAATCCAATGATTTGATTTTTCATACATTTACCTAAATGTTTATTTACTATTTACATTGTATTTTCATAGTTACAAATTAATTAGAGGTAAATTTTATACTTTAACGCTATAATGGTAAATGAAAAATGACATACAAGACATTGGAATTATATTTCAACGTTATTTTTATTTTTAAGAAAACAGTGGGAAATTATATCATCTTATTCATAAAGATCACCACATTTACATAAATCTAAAATTAGTTTACTAGATCATTATTCTTCCCCAAATCATAAACATCATTTGATTTTATCTATAAAATTTATAACAGTCGTTAACACACAATACTAGTCTTCAAATATTTTGCCAAATTCTTACGATTCAATTGAATTTTCTGTTCCCCATTCATAAATTTCAGATTGCTGTTCACAATTTTTTCTCAATTTAACAATTATGCTATTAAACAATTACTGATGGATTTTCCCGATAGAGCATGCCCACATTCGAGGCCTCCGATTGTTAAGGCAAACTCTTAGCATGTCCTGCCATCTCGACAGCTTAGGCAGCCATGCATAAGACTCATCACAGTATATGCTTTCTGAGGGAGAGCATACATAACTTGAAATGAAATGAAATATGAGATTGGTGATAAGGAACATGTATACAATTCATGTAATAACAGAAAATCCATCACCCCATATGAAAAATATCAATCCTTAAGCAATATTTATATTATATGAAATTTTATGAATCGACCGTCAACTATTCTAAAAATTTAAGATGTTCAATAAATGCGCGATATAATATATAAATATTCTATCACGTTAGACACGTGAAAAATCGAATCTATCAACCATTAACTTGTCCCCATGTTCTCTTCCTCCATATTCCTCTTTTCATTTTTTGCGATAACCTTGGGAGAAATCTGTTTCCCGTGCGTAGGCCAATAGCGGTGTCTAAACCACGCACTGCGATTTCACATGGACAAGCAACTTCCCGTGGGGCAATTCTCACTTCAATGGAAGCGGGGATGAGCATGGTACCAAAGCAAACCCCTACCCACTTCAATTGCCTTTGCCAACATAGAATGACGGATATTTTGGTCCCTAGAACTTCAACCCAAAGTAAGAGTTCATTACTGCAATAAAAGTGCGAGAGAACCTAAATTAGCCGTTTTCCTAGTGAGTAAGAATTAAACACAGCTAGCTAGTTGGACCAACAAACAAATTGTTAAGCTTAGATAGTTTAGTGGATCAATCAGTAACCATGTGAGGATGTACTATTGTGGCCAATCTAGATCTAGACATAGTGCTCTTTCACCCTCCCACCGTCCCGATGCACTTCTCTATTAAATTGCAGATCTGACGTCTGCCTGCAAGTTTGGACGACGTAGGACCTGATCGTTGAATGAAACTCAAAAGCGATTGGTGCAAAAGCAAGATCTAAGCTACGATTCTTCCTTTCATGGGCATCACCAAGGTTTTCCATTGACGGAGCAACTTCTCTACATAGATAGAGACTATCATGTGGCTAGGGCATGGAACACCAATTGATGAAAGACTGTACAAATACGCAAATATATAGTTATGTTCCTGTGGATAGACTTGCCCAACCTACTATAGATAGTGCATACATTCCCATGCTAGGAAGTATTATCAAAGACAGGTTTTATTTCTAGGATTCCTTTCCTCTAGATGCTAGACCATATGCATCCCCTAGGTTGTTAGTTAACTATTTGAGAAACTTGAAACATGCATATTTAGATTGTTAACGATTTTGGTCGATGGAACAGGGGAAGGGAATTTCACATTTTCAAACGTGGCCATAGATGTATCCGATAAAAGGTGAAAGTACCATAAACAACCGAAAATGTTAGATGGTCATATATCAAACTTATGACTCTTTCCTTTTTGGGATGTTATGAATGTTTAATCTACTGTTTTTGGTCAAGAAACGATTCTTTTTGTGAAGAGTGATCTCTAAGGCCTTGTTTGGTAACCATCCCAATAGTAACTGATTCTGATTTTTTATTCCTGGGAACAGTTTCGTTACCAAACGCGCTCTAGTATAGAATCTGTGTAAGTTTACCTCGTTAGGAATATGCAGATGTCAACACACATGAGACGCATGATTCTTGGCTTCGGTGTCAACATCCGAGCTTACATGGTCCAAAAAGATGGGCATAAAAAGGATCAAAAGAAGTTTTTCACCTAAGTAGGGATGAGAGTTAATTAGTGTGACTATGAGGAGAGACCAAAATTTGACTTAGGATAAGGTGTGAAGCACCAAATGTTGAAGGGCGCAAAAATAAAACATACCGGTCATTCTCCATATTGCTGTGGATACACTTGCATATTTGTCTTTAAATAGCTCTCATACTTAGAGATCAAATCAATGGAAGGTTTTTTGGGCATCGATTTACTCTAAAAACTTGACCACATTGATCCTTTGTTTAGTACTTACCTATCGAGAAAACTAAAATCTGGGCCGTTTGATTTTTTAATCGTTAATAAATGAGACTGAAGATCGTAATTTCACAATGTTGAACATGGTTGTTAGGTGTATTATATAAGTACTTAGAGTTCATAAATCTAACGGTTTACTATATACATATGAAAGTCAGACCAGCTCACGGCAGGGTTCCATCTTTTGCTTTTCGCTATGCTTTAATGAAAGAAAAATTAGTTATAGATCAAGGATTGTTATATCGGACATACATTCTTTCATTTTACTTTATCATAGTTGAATTATATCATCTTTTTGCACTCGAGCAAAAAAAAAAAATAGTTTGACCATGTTTTTATCCATATTAAACCAAATTATATACGAGGTCATTCCCATTATTCTTGTAGATACACTTGCATAATTTGCCTCTAATCAAACTAAATTGAGTATGTTTAGGGAACCTTCATGACTATATTACTTTGTTGCACAATTTTGAGTGATTGTCCAATTATCGAGAATATTTACCGCAATTCCAATTTTGAGTTTTGTTGGTTGATAGTTCACATAAGAGTTATTATTGGATCACTTTGCAAATAACCTCATATGTTAATTAAACTCAAGAACCTCAATCAATTACTATTAATCATAGCTATCAAAATCATACTATTATAAACTCGACCCATATGATTTGATTAATTTTGACTCAAGGCCTTAATGATACGACACTATAAGATGAATCACTAATCTTCTTAATCTCATGCAAGTTTATTGATTCACCAAAGAATTTACACCTTGACATGTGTCTATGGATTCAACAATTCAATTTTTCATACATTTACCTAATTGTATGTTTATTATTTATATTGTATTTTCATAGATACAGTTTAATTACAAGTAAATTTTATACTTGAACACTATAATGGTAATTGAAAAATGACATGCAAAATATTATCATTTATATTTGAACATAATCTTTATTTTTAAGAAAACAACGGGAAATTATCTTATATTGTTCATAATGATCACCACATGTACTTGAATTTAAGATTAGTTTACTAGATCTTTATTAGGCTCTAATTTTAAATATCATTTAATATTATCTATAAAATTTATAATTGTCAATAACACAAAATATTATTCTTAAGTATTTTGTCAAATCTTACGATTCAATTCAATTTTCTATTCATTATTAATAAATTAAGATCTCCATTCACAATTTTGTTTCTCGATTTGACAATTATGTTATTAACCAAAGTCCAAATGGACTTTCCCAATAGAGCATGGGCACGCCCACATTCGAGGCCTTCGCTTGTCAAGGCAAACTCTTAGCGTGTCCTACCATCTCAACAACTAAGGCAACCGTGCATGAGACTCATCATGCTCATGAACAAGAGCATATATTGAAATTACACGCAATATGAGATATGTGATAAGGAAGAAGATGTATACAATTCATGTGCTTATGGAAACCTCGTCACATCATACAAAAAGATCAGTTGTTATACAATTTTTACATTCGATACATGAAATGTTGAATCTATTGACCATAATTTGCTCCCATGTTTTCTTTTTCCGTGATTCTCTCTCTCTCTCGTTTTTTTTTTTTTTTTTTTTTTTGGTTAAGGGGTGGATAACCTTGAGAGGTTCCTGTTTCCTACGCGTATGCCGTTTGCGGCGTGTAAACCAACTCACGGAACATTCAACAAGCTCTAAACTTGCCACAGGGTGAGTCCACTGCGCTTTGGCTAAGTTCCAAACCTCCCACAGCGATTTCCTCTGGACAAGCAACTTCCTGGGGTGATTCTCCCTTCAATAGATGCAAGGATGAGCTGCTGGATATCCTGGTCCCCAGAACTACATCCCTCCGTAAGAGTTTCTACTGCAATAAAAGTGTGAGAATTAATAAACATGTGGCTAAGAATTATCCCGCTGTAAGTGTTCGTAAGTGGATCAATTAATAACCATGTGAGGATAAACCATTGCAGCCAAGCCAGATCTTGACATAATGGTCTTCCGCCTTCTTGTCATGGATGTACCCACAAGATTGAAGCACTTCTCTGGTAAATCGCTGATCCGACTGTCTGCCTGTAGTTTGGATCATGCAGGGCATGATAAATGGATGCAAGTCAAAAGTGGTTTGCAAGGAAGCGAAACATGATCCATGATACTTCCTTTCATCTGGCATCTTAAAGGTTTTGCATCGAAGGAGCAACTTCTCCGCATAGATAGAGACAATTAAGATAGAATACCAACTGATGAAAGGCTGCATAAATACCCAAATATATGGTCATGTTCTTAATTGCTGTGGATAGACTTGCACAACCTACTTTATATAGCACATATATTCCCATGCCTAGAGGCATTATCAACGGCAGGTTTTTTATTCCAGGATTGCTTTCCTCAATAAGCGAGACCATATGCATCCCTTAGGTTGTTACTCAACTACGCGAGGGAATTGAAACATGGACGTTCAGATTGTTAATGTTTTTGATCGATGGCATGGTGGACGGCAATTTCACGATATCTAACTTGGCTATTACGTGTATCTGATAAAAGCTCAAAGATATACAACTGCAAATATTAGATCATTTTGTATCATTGTGTATTTCAGTAAGTTTTGAAATATTGAAAACTCTAATTTTGTAATGATTTTGTAACGTCATCAATTTGTAACGGCTTGTTTTTGCCATTAATATAAAACGGTTTTGTAATGTTTTATAACAGTCATATAACAACGGCTATTTAACGGCCATGTAACGACTTTATTACGAATTTTTAATGTTTTATTTAATTTTTCATAAATCTTTTATTATTTTACAATGGATTTGTAACGGTTTCTTAATGACTTTCTCTCTCTTGTTTGAATATAAAGTAAACTTCAAATCACAATCTTTTAAGATACACAGAATTCTCATATCATTCCTTTTCTTTTAGCGAAGCGTTGCTCCTATTCATTCTAATATTCAGTGTGGTGTGTTGTATATTGAGAGGATGCTAGAACCTTATGCACTAAGTTTCGTACTCTAACAGATATAATTATTCTTAGGGACAGTGATTACATTGAGTTTCGTACTCCAACAAACATAATTATTCTTAAGGACAGTGATTACACGTCTAGGATGAAGGGGTGGCAAATGGGTGGGTCAGGTCGAAAAAATGGGTCCACTCATATTTGACCCATTTAACCCGTTTTGACCCATATTTTTATAGTGTAAATCTAGTAACTCATACTCAATCCGACCCATACCTGACCCAACCTGTATTACTAAAACATATTAATATTCTAGGAAAACCCACTTCTACTATATGCTAATTGGATTAAAACTTCAAATTAAATTAAAAATAGTAAAATAAAATAAAAAAAAGTTAAAAAAAACCTATAAATTGAAATATTTAAAAAAAAATTAGACTATGCACATGCTTCTCTTATTTGAAGTGAACATATCATTGAATAACTAAAAATTGTAACATGAAAATTTTTTAACTAAACCTTAAAAAACTCATTTTTATGATTTTTTTTATAAAAAAAAGTATTGTTAAAACATTTTTATGGAATACAAATTTTGGAACAATTTTTATAATTCTTTTTAAAAATTTTTAAAAATTTTTTAATTTTTTTAAAAAATTTTTTTATTTTTTAAAAAATATAATTTTAAATAATTTTTATATTTTAAAAATATAATTTTTAATGATTTATAATTTTTTTTTATCTCTTATCTTTTCTTTTTTTTTTCTTCTTCTTCTTCTTTGGTCGCCAACCACAATGACGACCGGCGATCGGCCACAAGCGAGATCGAGCTTGCTAGCGAGGTCGGGCGAGGCTTGAGCTCTCTCGATCCGGTGAAGCTCGAGGCCTTGCTCGATGTCGGCGAGCTCGAGTCTCGCCTCGCCAAATTGGTGAGATTGAGCCTCGCCCAAGAGCTTGGCCTCAGCCTCATGGATCGCGAGGCCAAGGCCCCGCTTGCGCCGGTGAGCTTGAGCCTCGCCTTGCCTATCGTCGGTGACTTGTCGGCGAGTTGAGCCATCACCTTATCGACCGCTAGCTAAGGAAGGAAGAAAAATAAAGAAAAAAGAAAAAAGAAAAAAGAAAAAAAAAGAAAAGAAAAAATTGAAATATGAAAAATAATTATAATTCCGATTTTTTTTATAAAAAAACATTTTTATAAAGTTAAAAAAGGCCATGGGTTTAAACTTTAAAGTGGGTTTCCTAATAACCCATTTAGACCCATTTCTTTGTGTGTTTTACTTTCTATGACCCATTTCGATCTATATTTAACTTTTATTTTCATTTAACCACATTTCAAGAGGGGTTAGGGGTGGGGATGCATTATTTAAGTGTGGGTTTCACTGCCCATATATGAAAATTAAAAAAAAAAAAAAAAAAAAACTAAAAATGGGTCATAATATGAGTTTATGACCATATTTTGCCAGCTCTAAGGATGATTAATCTTATTTTATCATCTTTTCCAATAGTTTTCCAACATTTTTCATTTTTCATATTATATAGTATTTTTCCAACAAAAATTACAATTCCTTCCCTTTGTATGAACAAGCACAGAAAAAAAAAAAAAAAAAAAAAAAAACTAAAAATGGGTCATAATATGAGTTTATGACCCACTTTGCCAGCTCTAAGGATGATTAATCTTATTTTATCATATTTTCCAATAGTTTTCCAACATTTTTCATTTTTCATATTATATAGTGTTTTTCCAACAAAACTTACGATTCCTTCCCTTTGTATGAACAAGCAAAGGACAAGACGTGAGGAATAAATGTGTTATTTTAGGAAATTTGCCTAGTAATGAAAATTCTCACGCCGTAAAAGTATTTATAGCATAGATCTGCAAATGACTAGGTATGTTTTACATATCGTTGATACTACAAATCTTTTTTTTTTTTTGTAAAAAAAAATAGCTTCATTTGCAAAGGAATATCAAGTACAAAAATGGTTGTATTTTTTACAAGGCATAATACCATAATTGTTTCTCTCGTTTTCTATTTTGTATTTGAACACTTCTTTATCCCATTTACCGTTTGTTTAGCATATGATGCATTTGAACTGGAGATACTTCAACAAAATCCTCTTGTGAACTGCATCGACCTTTTGCCCAAAATGCACATTTATATAAGTTTGTGAAACCATATTATGGATCATATGTCAAACAAAATAAGCATAACTCACTTCTCTTCACATAAATATCAAACGAGTGTGTTAGTCTAAGAGAGGGAGAGACCTCTAGGATTGAGCTTGATATTTTAAATTCCCTTGAATTAAGTTATAATTGTACTTTTTGGTAAAGAAAGGATTATATTAAGAGAAAATGTCTGAAAATCTTGCATATACATCAGTTGTAGACATGTCTTCAATACAACTTGTAGCGAGACTATTAGGAAAAACACCATAAAAGTTGTAAATTTATCACATTTGTATCAGTTCGATCATAAACCTTTTGATTTTACTAATTTAGTATGAAATCTTTTAATGATTAATCAATTTTGGCAAAAAATTGCTAACTTAGATACTAGTGGTATCGTGTGAGACGACCAGTGCTGGCGTAATTTTCTAAATTTTTTAATAATTTTTTCTTTTCCTTTTTATTTACAAAGTCTGGCAACCTCACCGGCCACTACTTCACACTTCCACTGAACAAGCTTCAAAGCAACATAGTCTTGATCTCGCTTCCATCCTATTGCACCTGAGTGCATCAGCGCATCCTTCGGCCTCCCAAACAATTCTTCCATTTTCACTTCTCGGAACTCCTTCACACACCTCCTGCAAACTTCAAGAACAGGATTTAATAAGTGACAACAGCCAGCAGACGACATATTTGGTTGGTTCTCCGCATCTTTTTGCACGCACGACACTCCAATGCGGATACAATTCGACGCTTAAACTTCGTCACACGTATGTGGATCCAATGATTCGATTTTTCATACATTTACCTAAATGTATATTTGCTATTTTTATTGTATTTTCATAGTTTACTAATTAATTATAAGTAAAATTTATATTTTAACGCTATAATGATAAATGAAAAATGACATACAAGACATTGGAATTATATTTCAACGTTATTTTATTTTTAAGAAAACAATGGGAAATTATATCATCTTATTCATAAAGATCACCACATTTACATAAATCTAAAATTAGTTTACTAGATCATTATTCTTCCTCAAATGATAAACATCATTTGATTTTATCTATAAAATTTATAACTATCATTGACACAAAATACTAGTCTTCAAGTATTTTGTCAAATTTTACGATTCAATTCAATTTTCTGTTCACCATTCATAAATTTCGGATTTCTATTCACAATTTTTTTCTCAATTTAACAATTATGCTATTAAACAATCATGGATTTTCCTAGAGCATGGTTTAAACTCTAATCTAGCTAACTTTGCAAACCATTCAACAACAAATGAATGGGTGAGCATACATAACTTGAAATGAAATGCAAATAATGCATAAGGAAATGTATACAATCACAGAAAATCCATCACCCCATATGAAAAATATCAATGTTCTTGTAAGGATACCGTGATATAATATATAAATACTTGTGATCAACCATTAACTTGGCCCCATGTTCTCTTCCTCCATATTCCTCTTTTCATTTTTCTCAGCTTCTTAGGCCTAGGTAAACCAGCACTGCGCATAAACTCTTCCTTGCATTGGGCAAACCCCTACCCACTTCAATTGCCTTTGCCAACATAGAAGTTCTTCAACCCAAAGTAAGAGTTAACTCTAAAGTGCGAGAGAACCTCACGTTTTTGTGAGTTTTTGACCAACAAACAAATTGTTACTTAGATAGTTTAGTGGATCAATCAATAACCATGTTACATGGCCCCAGGTTGACATTAAGGGTAGTTCCTTATATGATGGCCTTGTTGGCCACACCCATAACAGGCTTCGGTTTGGACTAGACATAGTGCACTCTAGTGTCGTCTTTCGCAAACGCAACATATATCACTAGGGATATACATCGCTTTCCCACTGTTGTTCTTCTTAGGAGGAAAGAAATGTTTACCTCCTACCATCGGTTTCTTGCCCATGCGTTGGTTGTTGCGAGGAGATAAATATGGGGATCTTGTCACAATTGGTCTCTTCAACGAATCCCTTTCTATTAGCTAGGCTCGTTCATACAACTCGTTATAATTTTTGAGATTCAATGGCACCAACTACCTTTGAATGTCAGACTTTAATGCATCTCGAAATCTCTTTACCCTATACGCTAGATTCTTAATCAATTTGGGAGCATACTTTGACAGGTCCATGAATTTTGCCTCATATTGGTCAACAGTGATCTGATTCTAGTGTAGTTGCAGGAATTCCATCATCTTCTAATCACGAGCACACTCGGAGAAGTACTCTCCATCGAATGCCTCGCAAAGGCATCCCAGGTTAGAATAGTACCTTTATGAAATACCCTTTTCTTAGTGGCCTTTCACTAATGGTTGGCATTACCTTGCAGCTGGTACACTATTAATGTAACCTTATCCTCATTCAAGCACCTCAACAATGCAAAAGCTTTCTCTAGTTTGTTGATCCATGTAGTGGTCTCTTTAGGATCACCTGACCCAGAAAACTTTTAGGGTCGCAACTTCAAGAATTATTTGACCATTCCATGCATCTACCATTCACTATTCCTATTGCCAAACCCATTTCTAGCTACTCGAGCATTGATAAGGGTTGCAGCGGCCTAATTCTAAGCTTGTAGAATTCCATCTAATCGAGAGTCCTCTTTTGCCTTTCCCTTTGACATTGACTAGCCCTAAGTAGTCATTCCTCTTAGAATCCTTGGTTCTTGAGCACTCATGCTGCAGCTATACGAGTTCTAGGGAAAAATTGCAAAGCAAGTTCCAACAAAAGATTAGACCTCGAGAACACTAGTTAAGAAAGCAATTGGCAATCACAAACATGAGGTGTTTTCCTAATTAAGTATCCCAATTTCCCATGCATCTTATCGCTTCAGGTATTAATCTTGCTCTAATACCAATAAATACGAGGGATGTCATGCCCTAAACGTTTCCCTTGACACGGGAACACGACATCCTCTATGTCGAGATTGACTTGTGATGTCCCAAGGGTTGTTGCCGTTCCATTGATTTTATCTTTCCATTAAGCACATACGAAAGTGTGCAATCTCAATCGCCCAATCAACAACAAATAAATGGACAGTAAGGAAAACATAAATATACAACACAACTTATATGTTTCATTTATATAACTGAAATGATTCATTTACAAGCCCATTTCTAAGGGCCATTCCGATTTTTCATTCCCATACAAAAAGATATAAGGGGAGGGTTTTAGTCCTAGCTCCTTCTACAAGGACGGCTACAAAAAATGGTTTCCATAAAAGCTGGTGTCCTCACAATTAGGGCTCGAGCTCTTGGTCATAATCGGGGCCAGACTCAAAGTCATCCATGGTGCCATCAACCATACTATTGTTGTGTGGCGCTAGAAGAGGATGTTGGTTGTGGCGTCCTCAAAATCAAGCACCATGATTTCCATATATACAAGGAGACTAAAACGGGAAGGCAGAAGACTCATTCCTTCGAGCTCGAAAAATGTTAAACAACAAACAAATAAGTTAAAAACTCAATATGTAAATAACCTAAATCTTGTATAGATTGATGCCTCATGTCGAAACCTTATGTTTACCCGATCCAAACATGTCGATGGTAGCAAAACCTATGCTTTGCCTTAACTATATGCATGAGGAACCCACCCTCTACTTGGACATCCATCCTATCAAAAACTATGAGGTATCCCTTACTCATAAAATTTATAAACATTTCAATTAATGACTTCGATATCATACATAAGTCCCTCGAGTCCATAATAGCATAAATATTCACATGTGTTATAAGTATGCAATTAATAGCCAATAATATTATCACGTGCCAGATATTAGCATCTAAAATATTACCATGGCCTTCGAGACTCAATTAACAACATCTCGGACATTCGCGTGCCTCTCACGTCACAATAACGACAGTTATAGCATACACATACCTTCCAAGTCACTAAAAATGACAATTAAATTATGTACATGTCTCACATATCTTATACAAGGCCATATCAAACATGCACTAGCCATAAAATAACTTCCAAAGTATACACATAACACTCAAATGCTTTGCACACATTTAGCACCTTAAGCATCACATAATACCTCATAATATTATACTATATCGAGTCCAATTATTAATCACACATAGTCGAAACCCTCCAGCTCTTCTGAAAAGATCTGCGATATTGTCTCGCAACATCGAACACAGCATCCGAACCCCCGTAGGGCATCCTTTCAAGCATCATTCCGATGCAACACTCCTGCAAACAACATCTGAAAACCTCCGAGCATCACCCTCCGACATCTCTCGATGGTGGCATTGTCTCTTGAGACCTTCGATGACGGAATTCCTCGCTTGACCAATATGAATTAAGCACACAACCAGTTTTATCTTCCACATTAGTCCAAGGTATGAATGCCCCAAGGGTGTGTCGAGCGATGTGTAACTCATGACCTATCTAAAATGCATTGATAAAATATGTCGAGCACGAAACTAGACTCATGGCTTGACCAATTACGCTCAAGCGCCAACCTGGATTAAATTGAGATCAAACGATACATCTCAATGTCGCCGAACCAAAAAAGTAACTTGACCCAATGTACTTCCATGCATGTCCACGAACAATACCATTCTAGCTTTGAAGGCTCAGTGTTAATTCAAACATTAAACATGACCCATGGACTTCTATATGCGAAGACCACATCCATATTGCAATAATAATCCTTGAGGATCAAACCTAGTAGCAACACATATGGAAGTTCAACCAACAATAGTTGCGACACACAATAAACCACATCACATAATACTTATACAACCAACCATAACAATCAAACATGAAGATTAAGCCTAAATATCAATAGCAAACGGTCCACAAGCAACAATCACAACAATCCTTCTAACCTGAGCAATAACCTAAGTCTAAACGAATTATTTCTACTAACCACACCAACCCAAACAATATCGACAATTGCATACTCACTCCTTGCTCATCCTCAAACATTATAGCCCGAGCATATCATGAACAAACCATACAAAATTAATCACATGAGCTCATCTACCTAGGATAGCTCTAATAACACTAGAACTACACCTAAATCCAAGTTACTAACACATTAGCCTTGCCAAAATTTAGGAAATTCACTAACGAACAACCGAGATGCGAGATACACAGACGGAAGCGAACGGTAGCTCAAGGGCAAGGGCGAATGGAATGAGGAAGGTGAGTGGGTGATGGCAGCAATAGCGACGGCGGTGCAACGACGGTGAGTGGAACGTGTAGTGGTACCAAGCGAACGAGCAGGCGGACAAGGGACGAGCCAAGAGAGGGAGAGAAAGAGAGGAAGGCAAGAAGGAGAGGAAGGAGGGGGAGGGGTCGGCCAAAGAGGGAGAGAGGGAAAGAAATGAGAGAACGGTGAGAGAACGAAGAGAAATTAGAGAGTAAGATGATTGAGGAAAGAGAAAATATCAAGTCAAGCATTAAATGAGAGGTTGTGTTGTTGTCCTTGTTAGAGAAAACTCCTATGTTATTTTGAAGCTGACAAAACTTTTCTAAAGTCTATTCTGAAGATCACCAGACTTTGTGACAAAGTATTTCTTATAACAGAAGTTTGCTCACTCTAACAAACTCCAGATTGAACGCAAGTGAAGAATGAAGACTTATCCAAATGATGGATTATCTTTCTTTCTTCAAGGGTCGGTTCGTACAGATTATATATGGCATTTTGGATGGAAATATCACCTACGAGATTGATTATCTTTATTGGAATCAATTTAGATTCATCAAATCTTTTCGGACAGCAAGTTAATTTGGAAAGAATCTACTTATGGAAACAAAGATCCTGATTGTGTGGGCGAACAAGATTGACGGGCTTTCATTGCAATCTTCAAACGGCTCGAGATCTCCTTGATTGATTCTGTCCAATGGGTTGATTGGAAGAATTCATTTGGAAAGTGCCAACGGTTGAGAAGGCATGGAGTATTTAAGGAGGACTCTCTAGTTGTTCGATAGAGTGCTTGAAAGAAGAATTCTAAATTTTGAAGCTTACCATTTACTTGTTATTCCCTACACCGTGCTCAAATTTATACTACAAAGAGAGAGAGACTTTGTGAGAGCAATACAGACTCTTCACTGTGAAGTCGAGATCACAAGATTGTAAACTCTCTTTTAATTTTTAGTGGAAACCAACCAAAAGGTTGTCAGCGTGGGAGAATGGACGTAGGCTTGATCTAAACCAAATCACTATAAACCTTGTGTCTATTTTTCTCTTCCCTAAACTCCTCTACTTTACTTACTGCGATATATTTCTGTGATTAGAAATAACTATTAAAGTCTGAATCCTTCTGCAAAGTTTGAAGTCAACCAGACTCAGGTTAAAAGTAAAAAATTTCATTGCATTTCACAAAATCTATTTTCATTAACGGGCTCACTAATATCATTTAAATTAGATAAGAATGTCTTAATGACATATACAGTCAATACCCATAACTGGACTGAGATTTGTGACTAACTTTCAATCAAAAATGGTTTTAACGTGACCTACATGAATTTGGATGGTATTGATGGAGCTCACGCGGCCAAATTCAAACTAACTTTGAGCCTATTCAGGGTTTTACGCTTGACTTTTATTTGAGCTAGGTCGATCCATGAATGACCCTTGGTTGTCATGTAATTGAGTAAGATCAATCAACTTGCCCTGAACTCACGTTCGTTCGAAATCGAATTAAGATTGTTCATGAATGGTACATTGACCGTGCGGTGTCACCCATGACTAGTATATACTGGAGCTAAATCGATCTATACCCGTCCATTAATCGACTCATGACAGCACGTGATCACCATAACAATCGTTATGGTCGAATGGTCCTTTCATGGTCGAATGCTTCAGTCTATTGCAACCATAATCCTAAGTCACCTTGCCCCTAATCAGCTAATTAGCTCGTGAGCAATCCCAAGGATTGACTCATAGCCTATCCTCATTACTAGCATACTAATCCTTAGTCCATTCCTCGCGATCTAGATAGGGGTTGTAATTGGGGAAGTCCCACTCAATGATGGAATTTTCACTTCCATGAGTAAAATTGCTTCTATTCCATCAACCAATCAAAGCGGTATTGAACCAATCGAAGTGGGAATAGAAGTTTGGTATGCCATCTGTGTGTATGGTAACCGATCATGCCAATCATGGTAATTCTCAGCAGTTGTGAAGAGAATCTTCTTGATATTCTTGTTTGCCACTTTCACAGTTCCATTCATTTGTGGGCAGTAAGAAGATGAATTCAAGTGACAAATATAGAATCCTTCGAGTAATCCATCCACTTCTTTGTTATTAAGGTTTTATCCATTATTAGTGACAACCGTGTCAGGAACTCCGTATTGAGCGATAATGTCACAATGGATAAATTCCGCCACATTTTTTGCAGTAATGTGGGCATATGACTTGGCTTCAATCAACTTTGTGAAATAGTCGATAGCCACCAATATGAAACAGTGTCCATATGATGCTTTCAGATTAATTGGTTCGATGATGTCGATGGCCTATATTGAGAAAGGCTATGCCTTGGACATTTGATGTAATTCATTAGGAGGAGCATTGATCTTTTCTCCATAAACTTGACATTGGTGAAAACAATGCATGTGTTGAATGCAATAAGCTTCCATGGCTAACTAATAACCTAGTTGTATGATCTTTCGGGCTAAGAGATGTCCATTCATGTGTGGACCACACTCTTCTTCACATATTTTCTTCAATTGATTGGCCTCTTTAGCGTCCATACACTTTAGCAAGACCGAATCAAAGGATCTTTTGTTCAAGATGCCTCCACTGAGGTTAGTATTAAAATAACCGAGGACAGTTTATTGATGATCAACCTATCCTAATAACCTCCAAAAATTCTGGAAAAATTGTATGTTGTAGTGATGCATGTTTTGAGCAACTCTCATGAAGCACCGAATTAAAATTGCAACACAAAATTCTGTAAAAAAAATTGGCAAACAACAATTATTGCTCAAACAATGCAACATATTCTTACCAGATTTCCAAATCAGTACATTCACTTTCAAAGCAAGTCTGAGCTAGCAAACGACATCCATTCGGAGTCTATAATATGTCAAATTGAAGGTAATCGAACAAAGATCAAATTTCTAGAACACATCAAATCCAGATTTCTAGGTCTAAGACCTCAAACTTGCCCTAACAGGAAGTCAGTTCTAGAGAAATATGAATTTCTAGAAATCACATTCAAGCACAATCAATCCATTGATCATTCATCATTCAACTCAGCACATTGAACCTATCATTCTAAGCATAAAGAATGACTAGGATTTGAATCCTAGCCCTGATCATCTAACATGATCTTGCTTCATTGGATTCGAAGTTTCGAGGATTACCTTGCAACTCTTCAACTTGAAGCTCAATCGAGGAAGCTCCGGGCAATCACCAGTCACCATGAGATCGGGAGGAGGCCAACAAGAGACGTCATGAGCTCACGGACGAAGGAGGATGCCGTCGGACTGCTGGATCGGCAGTCAAAATCATGCCGGAGGATCGCCGACTTACGTGCTGGTGTTGAAGCCTAGGGAGAGAAGGCGTCAGACTAGTGTTGTCTAGTGAGGGGAACCGTTGATGATTCGTGTGACCACTAAGAGGTCTCCAGGATGGTAATCAATGCACCGGGGGGCCACTAGAAAGAGGCGGCAAGAGGCAGTGAACAGTAGTGGAGGAGCTCGGCGCCGAGAGAGAGAGAGAGAGAGAGAGAGAGTAGATCTGAAATTTTTTAGTCCCCCCTTGTTTTCAATTCCGTCCTACGGACCTAATCGAAAGAAATCTTTGCTTCAATATTGCAAAAAAAGACTAATTTGCACAATTACCCACCTTGAAAATGCAAATTGATCAAAATCGAATCTAATTGATATCATAGGACACTAATTAGTTCAATTACCCATGCTCATTATGGAAAATTACATCCAAATTGACATTGAAAAGATAGCATGACTTTTATGCTAAAATTGAATCGAGGACTAATGATGAAATTGGGCCTCGATTCATAAAATTAAACCTTAGTCTCCAATTAATTAACTTGAACTTTGTTAGTCGGAGTTCATTAACTTATGCCAATTTCAAAACATAGGATGTTGGATATTTCTTGCAGTGGTTTTCTACCATCATCGATTTGTAATTGTTTTTATCCACCATCAATCTATAACGTTTCATAATTGCCATAAAATGGCTTTTTAACAGTTTTATAATGCTGAATTTATTTTATAATGGCTATACGGCTTATAACTATTTCTTAACAACCATCTTCTTTAATAATTACCAATTTAGTTATAACTATTTCTTAACGGCTTTCTTTTTCTTTAGCTATAAATTGTTACTTCAAATGTAATTGGAAGGTGATATGACTATATTAAAATCAGAATAGCCTTTCTCTTTTCCTATCTCGTTATGTACTTTTTTTTCTTTCATTGATGGGTTATACACAAGTTTTGTACTCCAAGGAACAGAATTATCCTTAAAGACAGTGCTTGCACGTCTCAAACGACAAGAATGATCAGTTCCTAGTCCGGTCTATTTCAAGGTGGAACCAGGAATCGAACCAATTCCCAATTTTGGAGATCAAGAACCGGACCATTTGGTTCTCGATCCTTGGACCACATCCAGTTTTGGTCTAGTCTAATGGAACTAGCTACTTTATTTTTCCTACTAAAGAGTGGTAGTGAACAATGAGAAAAAGTGATAAATTTTAAGATATTGATAGAAGCGACGATAAATGAAGAGTTATTATGCCGTAACTTGTGGTATAAATGGACAAGAAAGTGTTTAGTTTACATTTTTTTTTTTAATTTTCGAAGAAATAATTACAAAAAGGGTATATGTAGTCGGTACGCTCCAATTCCCCTTTGGAAATGGGAACTGGATTGCCTAGACATCAGTTTCACTTTTAGGAATTAGTAATCGGACCAACACTCCAAAGAACCGGACCCAACTAGCCAGTTCGGTCTGGTTCAGTCTCCCGGTCCAAGTGGTTCTCAATTTGTGCGGTCCATTTCGCACACATACCCCTATCAGACAATTGACTTTATTTTCTAATCTTTTTAAATATATTTCCAACCATTATTATTATTTTCATTGTATCTAAAAAAATTTCCAACATAGGACACACGTTTAGAGGAAATACGAAAAGGACATTAAGAGCTTTCCACATAAACGAAGACAACAAACTTTCGAAGACAAAGAACATCTCCGAGCTTCCAGAACAAGATGAGCTGTGAAGTCTTATCAGATCAATCTTTTGAAGCTCGTCGTCTTCGTCAACATGCATCGGAGTTTAATTGGAGCTTCTTTGTTGTTTTTTCCTAACAAAAACACCTTAGGAGCGAAGGTGATCGGATAATTTGTGGGAGACTTATAATTTTGTGTCCTTAAATTATCTTAAGAGAATGCATAAGTGTGGTGATTTGAACTCAGGTCTTGAACGAGGAGGATGAGCACACTTACGATATGAGGTATTTGGGGTTCAATTCTTAAGTTGGCTTATAACCATCCCGAGTCTGGTGGTCAAGTCTCCCAGAAAAAACGCGCTTTTTTGTTAGGTTAAGCAAAAGCCAGAAACGTCCATTCTCATCCCTTCTAGGAAAAAGAAGCCTATTGGGTAGTTTCTCTTTATTACAAAACTTGAAAATTGGACTGGGTCATCACAATGCTGACTCCGGCATCAGGGAAAGCTGCTGCAAAACGCGTTCTTGATCTAATAAAACAAATGCAGGACCATAGCAACACCGACTTAATTGATATTAAAGAAATTTGTTTACCCGCCCCGAAAACCCAAAAAAAAAAAAAAAGTAGTAGCTTATTATCTATCTCCTCTTGAGTTGAGATTCCACGGCTTTCTTTGAATTACTCTTATTGTACTCGGCGTTCTTTACAAATTAAAAGATCAAAATAATCATCAACGCACCAAGGAGAGTTCCATTGGCTTCCTGGATCCCATGCCTGATCCTCTTCATCCCAGGCAGTCCTTTCAGTGCACGGTCATACCTTAACACGTGGTGCTTAGGGAGTGGCAACTATATTGCGTAAGGAGAGTTCCATTGGCTTCCTGGATTCCATGCCTGATCCTCTTCATCCCAGGCAGTCCTTTCAGTGCACGGTCATACCTTAACACGTGGTGCTTAGGGAGTGGCAATGTATTGCGTATAGCAAGTTCCAGGACAACCTCAACCACCTGCTCTATAGGCAGCTTTACAGTGGATCCAGCTTCTTAATTTTACTTGTTTAATCTGTTTAAAATATAACTTGAGTTTGAACCAAAACGAAAGTACGGATTTAGAAAATAAATAAAATAGAAATAAAAGGAGCACACAATATTTGTTTTAGAATATTATGTCAACAAAGGAAAGAGAAGATATTTTACACTCATGGCCTATTTGATAACTAGTTAATTCTTGATTATTTCTATTTTTCTGTTCCCCGGAGTTATAAAAAAAAAATTATTTAATAATGTCATCTCAATTTTTCTATTTTTGAGAACAAATTTCTTCTCCATATAGGTTTGTAATAAAATCAAGGAAAAAAAAAAAAAAGTTACTCTTTTGTTTTTAGGAACAATTTTAAAATCAAACTATTTCTTTTCTTTTTTCTCTTTTTTTCCCTTCTTTTCCCTTCTTTTTTCTTTTCTTTTTCTTCCTCCTTCAGCCAATCGCTAGGGTCACCAACCTGTCGCCCGGCCAAAATTGAGATCCAACGATCTTGTCAGAGCCTTACCCAGCCACGGCAAGGCTTGTGCTTGCCAAACACTGCCAAAGCCGATAACGTTTTGCGGAAGGTTGGAATCTTGCGGCATGGGGGGCAAAACTAAGGATAAGCAAAGTGATTGGCCGTGAAAGTAAAAGTTTACATTCCACGTTCCACCAGTCTCCCACAAGATTCACGAACCATCCATCGCACTCTTGTGGCCACGATCCCTTTCCGTCTCGACCACCCGTCAAGAAAATCCTGCCCCAGTTCCCACCTCCCCCCAGACCTCCCGAAACAGATGGGCGTCGCGGGGACGTCTCTCTTTCGAGGGACAGGAAGAGATGTTTCGCCTTTTGCCACTCGACACTTGGACTTCGCTCTGCATGGTGGGTAGTGTTGTTTTTGTCGGCTGGGTCAATAATCCGATTCTAGATTTGCTTCTTGCACCGTTGTGATCTGGGGAGGAGGGAAGATCGAAGACCGAAACAGGTGGCGGCCTAGGCGGCGACGGGGAAAAGAGTTTGCGGAGTTGGTTGCGGTCTGGGGAGGAGGATTTGCTTTCGACACGGCTCGATGCGATCCATAATGCATGTGTTTCGTGACTCGTGTGCCATGCACATCCTTAAGATCGGTCGAGATTCAATTTTGAGCTCGATCGAAAGTGAAAAAAGAGAGCACTTTGTAAGCCTTGTTAATCCATTCATGATTGTACATGTCAAAATCAAAATATTGTAGAGATTAAACCAAGACCACGGCCTGTGTTCAAAGAAGTTGAGCATAGTTTAATTTGTGCAAACAGTTGATGAGCTGATTAATAATGGGAATTACGTGAGAACTAGGAAAGCTGAGGAAGAAATCTCTTCAGTATAGGAATGGACAATGGCGTCTTGATGATTGCCAGAGCTGTTCATAAGCGCTTTCAAAGTTCAAATCGAAGGACAACTGGACAGGCTCTTGGCCACTTGACCCAAAAAACGAAAGTGAGGTGTGATTTTTCTTGTTTTTGGCTTTATGCTAAAAA
Organism: Eucalyptus brandiana; assembly: GCA_014182725.1. Classification (NCBI taxonomy): domain Eukaryota; kingdom Viridiplantae; phylum Streptophyta; class Magnoliopsida; order Myrtales; family Myrtaceae; genus Eucalyptus; species Eucalyptus brandiana. Next base: position 19,875,090 of record CM024672.1, on the reverse strand, counting down.
CGTGTTTTAGGTCGAGCATTGCGTGTGTAATTGCCCTAACAAATGCATTCTACATTTCTGTGATGAATTCAATTGCTATCCCATTTTAAAGTTCACACAACTCACTATGCTTGATTCCTTTCATTATCACCAAGGTACCTCAAAATTTTCAAAATTACACATTCTGATATATACCGACAACCAACTAAATCCAAGGTACTCAGGTTCTTATTCGACTCCAGTCAATGTCCTCACAATATCATCATGCATTTTGATCCTAACATCGCCAACACCAACAACATCGCATTAACTGTTGTTCTCCAACTACACTTTACTATTATACATGTAGGTTACTAATTTTCATTTAGTGTAGCATGAAACGAATAACCATAATCTATAATCCATTCATCAAATGACGAATAATCAGTGATAGACCAACTCTGATTTTCTTACTCTTCTCATTCTTTACCATAAAGCAATCCCTTCTATGATGCTCTCTCTTGCCACAATTCCAATAGATAGCACCACTAGTCCTAAATTGATTACGTCTCTACATGTTTATATTACTCATATTAACATGTGTACTAATTATTCTTCTATTTTCACCTACTAAAGAAGTAGATATTCACTAGATTCTCTTCCACAGATGTCCTTACTTAGAATGAAATCTCGAACCCCATCAAACGTAAAACTTATTAACCTAGATGAATTACTAACGGTAGTAATAGTACTGTTCTAACTATCAAGCAGTGAGGATAAAATCAAAGCATGTACCTCATCATCAAAGTTAATCACAACTAAACTTAATTGACCAACAACCACATTGAATCCATTGATATAATTAGCAACTGACGCACCTTTGTTCATCTTTAATTAAAGAGGCATCACATCAAATATACCTTATTGATCATAGAGGATTTTTTGTACATATTCAATAGGGCTTTAATTAAACCTGCGTTGATATTCTCTTTCATAGTGATAAACATGACATGATGAGCCAACGTTAGTTGAATAACACCCAAAATTCGTCTATCCAACGATTCCCAGTCAACTTGCTTAATCATCAATGGCTTCTCCCTAAACAAGGGTAAGTGTAGTTTCCTTTCATATCAATAATCCTCAACCTACATCTTCCAAAAAACAAAATCATTTCCATCAAATTTTTCGATTCTCGCATTTCCTTCTTCTGTCACTATCGATTTGCTTCAACTCAACCTAACCTAACTCTCATACCAATTGTTGCGTAAACAAACAATTAATCAATAAAACAGACAGCTTAAGGAAGTAGCTTTGATATTATTATCACAAAAACAAGTGATTAAACAATAAAATATACATAACAAGAAAATAAATCAGATACTAAATTTATGTGATTTGGTTATAGTGACCTACATTTACGAGGAGAGTAATACGAATTTCACTATTGATCAAGCGACATAACGAAAATTACAACCACACTCATGTCACTCAAATACTCTTGATGTTTTCTAACCCTCAATGACACCCAATAACTCACACTGTATTTAGCCTCATAATTCCTCACAAAATAATTTCATACTCTCACCAAGATAGTAACAAATCTTTAATTATCTTCAACATTAAATATATTGATGTAATTCTACAAAGAAAATTCCACCACAACCACCCAGTCAGAACAGCAATTAACTTTTTTTGTCTTTCTAAAGACATAAATGGAACGAAGACCACGCTGGGACCCTTGGCGTCTGACGAGGGGAGATACTTTTATACAAAACATGTAAAATATCTTGGTCAAAGTTCTTCATTTGACTCCTTACGCATAGACTCCGACACCAAGTCAAAATAGGAATTTAAGGGCCCGCATGGAAACATTTCTGTTCCATTTCATCCCTAACGCAAAAAAAAAAAATTGTTTTTGCTAGGGAAGCAGGTTTTGAACAAAAGAACACGTTTGGTAACGTTTGGTCCGAGAATAAAAAATGAACGTAAAACACGTTTGGTAAATTTTATTCTTTTTTTATTTCTTTTAATTTTTTAAACATTTTTATTATATTTTTTATTTTTTCCTTTCTTTTTTTTTTTTTTTTTTCGGCCGGTCACCGGCCTCCGGCGACCGGCCGACGGGGCGCGGCCTCGCCCGGCCACGGCGAGGCTCGCCGGCCCGCGAGGCCGAGCCTCGCCGTGGTTGGCCGAGGCTCGGCCTCGCCTTGGCCGGGCGAGGCCGAGCTCGCCTAGATCCGGCGAGGCCGAGCGCCGCCGGCCCCGGCGAGGCTCGGCCTCGCCGGATCCGGGCGAGCCCGAGCGTCGCCGGCCACGGCGAGGCTCGGCCTCGCCGGATCCGGGCGAGCTCGAGCTCGCCCGGCCCATGGCGAGGCTCGGCCTTGCCCGCGCGGCGACGCCGAGCCTCGCCTTGGCCGGGCGAGCTCGGCCTCGCCAGATCCGGCGAGGCCGAGCCTCGCCATGGCCGGGCGAGCTCGAGCTCGCCCAGATCCGGCGAGCCCGAGCCTCGCCGAGGGCGGCGACGCTCGGCCTCGCCGGATCCGGGCGAGCCCGAGCGTCGCCGGCCACGGCGAGGCTCGGCCTCGCCGGATCCGGGCGAGCTCGAGCTCGCCCGGCCATGGCGAGGCTCGGCCTCGCCCGCGCCGGCGACACCGAGCCTCGCCTTGGCTAGGCGAGCTCGGCCTCGCCCGGATCCGGCGAGGCCGAGCCTCGCCGGGGGCCGGCGACGCTCGGCCTCGCCGAATCGGGCGAGGCCGAGCCTCGACGGCCGGTCGCCGGCCATGGCCGAGGCCGGCGACCAGCGAAAGAAAAAAAGAAGAAGAAAAAAAAAAAAAGAAGAGAAGAAGAAGAGAGAGAGAGAGAGAAACGTTTCTTTCATTTTGTGTTTCGGAACAAGAAACACAAATTTGTTGTTTCTTTTTTTCTGTTCCAATTCCGTTCAGAAACAAAAAAAAAAAAAAGGAATGTAAACGCAACCAAACGCGTTTGTTTTTTTTGTTCCCGGCACACTTTCCGTACAGAAGTGTGCCGGGAACACTTTTTGGGAGTGTTACCATGCACACCCTAAGTGTAAAATATCTTCTAGTTCCTTCCCTGACTTAATATCCTAAGACAAATATTGCATGCTTCTTTCATTTCTATTTTATTTATTTCCAAACTTTAAATTTTCGCCTTGAACTAAAACTCGAGACATAATCTAACACAACCGTTGATGGTGAATAAGGAGGAGGGTCTCGTCCAGATTTTTAGGATCATATCCAGCAAGGCAGAGCTTGAAGAAGAAAGGCATGCACGCCCGTCAAGTTCGTCACCATTGATGGGATCTCCATTCTTGAAGTCGTTTAGGCACACTGTGTCGTTGAGCGATGCATCGATCTTGTGCCCCTTCACAATGAAGTAGACAATAGTCGGGATTATCTCGATGATGGCGGGATCGAGACTATGAGGGACAGCTAGTCAGCAGAGCGAGCGAACAGCGCGGCCCGCAGGGCTGTCGGAGTCAGGGGCATGGTTCTTTACGTAGGACATTAGTGGAGAGGGCAATGAGGAGGAGCTTATATCTTTGTCCTCATTAACCTCTGTTTTCTTCTCTTCCTCAGCTGCCAAGTTCCTAAAATGCTTGAAACCTTGGGGACTGAACGTCTGCGTGAACATCTCCACCATAATTCAATTGCTTACCATCACCCTCGGCTTTCCGTAAATTCTCTTCCTTAAGGTCTCAAAATCCTCCCCCTCGCCAGATTCTCAGGATTCGTTTCGGTTCCCGATGAGGTCAATGACATTGGGCCCCACATAGGCATAGTGTGTTAAGAAATAGGACCCACAAGGGGTGACATGGCCCATACACTTTTATAATATTAGAAAATGTGGTAATGGACAGCGTGTGAAATCTTAAAAACTAAATAGCCGTTTGCACATTTTGGGAAACAAAAATTAAGATGAAGTCGTTTGTACCCCAGGTTTGGCCCCAGTCAAAACTTTTGACTTAGAAGGCTATCCAAGCGGAAAAAGGCATTTTATGAATGGGAAAATGTCGTGGATGGTTCTCAAACTTTGGTGGATTGTGTAGTATTTTTTTTTTTTGATTTATTCAATGAAGTCTATAAACTATTAGTAAATATTCAATTTAGTTCATAAACTATACAACAATACCCATTGCTATCATTCCATTAATTTAAATTAACATGATCTGTTGATATGGCTTTCATCCCGTTTAATTTGAACAATGGACAATAAAAAAAAATTACATGTGGATTATTTTTAGGTAAGATATTAATCATGTCAACGTACTAATTTTTTTTCCTTTCTAAAATTGATGGATAAAACAATGGACATTTTGATTCATTATTTTTAAAATTCAAACTCAACATATAATAATCAACACCATCAAAATAATGTTTGATTTGTTATTTGAGCAAACAGAATGACTAAATTAAACTAATATCAATAGTTCTAAGACTACATTAAATAAATTAAAACTTAGGAATGACATTGCACTTAAGCCAAAATTTAGGAGTCACTCGTCATTTTTCCTTTATGAAATAGATATATTACCTAACAGTGACAATGCGTTACAATTGATAAATCACTATTGACCATGTGATATGAAATTCACATTACTTGACACCAAGTGTACATGCATCTCACTTTGAATTGATCTGTTGCATCATGTGTCACTGTCATGTGATGCATTCGCCAATATAAAATACATTCCTGTTCAAGTGATAATGAATAGAATTCTATCCTCAGAGAAAATCCCAAAAAGGACCCTCACCTTTCATGTTTTGTCCTTTTTTTTTTTTGGCACTTTGCATCATCTAAATCTAAATATATTCATTATCAACGCTACTCTTCGGAAAGAGATTTCCTTTTTTGTCTCTCAATTAAAATAGCTCTGAACCAAATAATGATAATTAATTCAAATAATCTTAAGTGAATCTATTGGCTATTTTGATCATTCGCTGCTTCCAATTAAAACCACTATAAAACAATACTCTTTGCTATTGGAATGTTGTTACTAATTCTCATATGAGAAAAATAATATGTCCGCATTTACAATTTTTTACACAAAAAAATGAGAAAATTGTTCAAAAAGTCTTACACCTATTGCACTTTGTCAATTCAATCCTAAATATTTTCACCTTTTGTTAGTTGATTTCATCCTACTAATTTTGATTAAAAATCGATAACTTGAAAACCAAACGTCTTATATGTCATGATGGCGCTAACATTGATATTTTTTAATAATATTTTAATAACTCTTTTATTTTTTATATATATATATTTTTATCCTTTCCTTTCCTTTCTTTGGACTCAAGCTGGTGAGGGCATTACAGCCTTGTCCAAAAGGGGTGAGGGCATCATGGCCCTCGCCTAGGGCTAGGGCTAACAAGGGTCATGATGCCCTCACCTTGCCCGGATCTAGCAAGGGCAACACGGCCGTTGCTGAACCCTCAACCCTTGCCTAATGGCCTATATGGACCGCAATGCCCTCTCCAGCCTAAATCCAAAAAAAGGGTAAAGAAAATAAAAGAAAAAAATTATAAAAATTCAATAAAATGTTAAAATATCATTAAAAAATGTTTATATCAGTGCCAGCTGTATCACATAAAACATTCGGCATCAACGCCATCCATTTTCAGCCAAAATTAGCCAAATAGATTCATTCGATAAAATGTAAAATTGTTTAGGACTCAAATAGCATTTCAAAAGGTTTAGGATTGAATTAATAAAAATGCAATATGTTTAGAACTTTTTAAATAATTTTGTCCACAAAAATTAATAATTAATGACCTATTTACATTTGATATAATCAGGTAAATAGAAAATAATGCGTAATGCCAAGCAATGGTATCAAGAAATGCGTGTGGATGACACAGCAACGGTACTTTTTTTTTTTGGTCGAAAGCAACGGTACTTGACCACTGGGTCAGCTCGTTGGCCCCCGAGGGAAAAACATTAGGTAGCGCATAGTAGCATTTCTGTTTCTTTGAATTTATGTTATTTTGTTTCCTGGAACAAAAGAAAGTGTGACATCCCGATTTTCCAATTCTATTTTCAATAAATTGAGATGGGCATTTCATCTTTGCACATATAGTTCTTTTCCTTGAGTTGGCCACTCATGTGAAAACTAATCTATCAGGTGAAGCCGGTAAAAGATTATAATGCATCAAACTCAAGAATTTGACAAGAAAGCGACCTTTCGACCGAGCTAATATGCAAGGGTCATTACGGCACAATTAAAAATCAATTAGAAACCGGAGATAGGTCGACTCGACAAAGGTATGTGATCAAGTGTAGGTGATTCCACCAAATTGCACAATTCTTGTCGGTCGACACTAGACCGACTTTTCTGTCGATTGAGTATCCCGTGTCCATATTTGAAACCTTGAGATTACCACGACAACCGAGAGTCGCCAATGTGTCAAAGATGTACATTATGGCCTGATCAACCACAGGTCAAATGCATGAAAATTTCTAAAAGCTACTCGGTAGATTAGTACGTGATAATATCATGCCAGAGTGAAATTAACCGTGAATTGAGAACGAATTCAGAAATTGGAAGTCCGGGTATGTCACAAATCATTTAGGATCATTAACTCATCTTCAGAAGATTTTTCATGCAATCAAAGTTTTTCAGTAAGTTAATCAGAGTATGGCTAATTTGGCTCGAGAAATTAGTAGGCCCGCCCTTGGTTATGCTTTTGGGACTTAAGTTGGTTCTATGGACAAGTGAATATGTAAATTGAAGTGTGGTGACATTGGATTAATTTTATGGGCTTCAATTGGACTCAATTGGAAGAGAATTGAATGGAATTAAAGAAATTAATATACAAGATTTCATGCCTTGGCGAAAAATGAAATTGCAACCATTGGAAGAGGTTGTCGAGGAATTGAGATAGTGGAAGATGACATCACTTGATGTCATGGTGGTTGGGGCCAAGTGAAGAGGAAATGGACAAGTTTTTTATATTATTTATTAAATTCCAAAAATTTTGTCGGGACCTTATTTTCTCAGAATTTCGTGCTGATCGTCGCTTTGTGTATTGATTATTAATTTGATGAGTGGATATCGCAAATTGAGTGATAATTTGTACAATTGATTGCTAAATTGTGAAACTGAGTGGTGATTGTGAAAAGTATATATAATTTCTTCAAAAAATCCCGGGTGTCGGGTTTGACACCAAAAATGGATTTTAAGTATTATATCAGATAGTGAGGTTTGAAAGAGAATGATGTTAGTTTTTCTTGTTCGAATCCGATTGTGTACCCACTCACACAACTAATTTCCCAGATGTTTTTAATATGAGAAAAATGGTCGGGATCACTATTTTAAGTGGAAGCATTAAGTGATATGCAAAGCATCCTGGGGCCGAGTATGATTTTGTTGTGTGATAATTAAGAGGAATTTGTCCTAGGCTGTTGAGCCGAACTTGCCCCTATATGGGATGCCCATGTAGTGGTTGCGGGTTACAGTTGATTCTGGGCCCATGCTCCTTCGAGAATGCCGTCGAGGTATTGACGAAGCCGTGCTCCAAGGTGGGGAGACGATGCCTGACTATATGCTAATAGATAGCTGAATTGCAAGTGGGCTATGCCTTTGTGTGGCAGTGAATAACAATTGGATCGCATGTTGATTGTTATTGTCGAGTCGGATTATGGGACGGAATCGTGTGGCATGGTATGGGACGTGTCATAACAGTTTGGTCTTATAATTCGGACTCTTGTGGTCGTTCGAAATGATATTGTTGACGTTCTAGTGGTTTAAGTTCATATTATTATCTGTGATTAAGTGATTTGAATTGTGCTAACCTGCAGGAAGGAACTGAGACGAGGTAAGTTCTCTATGTGGTGTGGCTAGGCCACCCTTGGGCGCATTATCTTTCTAATAGGGGTTTAGTGGGTTGAACTTGTTGAGACAATGCTCACCCCGTTGTGGGCCAAAATTTCAGGACTGTAAATGGTGAAACCCCCGGAGGCTGATCAATCAGAAGTGGGATCAAAGAATGAGTTCAACTAGTGGTCATAAGACTGACCCCTTTTGTAGACTGCCCCTTTTTGGTATATGTGTAAACCCTAGTGTGGTTACCTTTGAAAGCATATTTGTTTATGAATGAGTTAGTTTCCTGCTTTCCTATCTCGTGAGTTTTTGTCAAGGGTTTTATAATACGTTCCGCTTGCGCAATAATAAATGAATGGGGTTGGCGACACTATTTGGAAATGTTGCATTTGCATGACCATGGCGGGATGTTGGGCGCTCAAGGTTCGGGGTGTGACAAAAAGAACAAAAACCCATTTGGTAACGCCAAGTTGTTTTTCTATTCCTCGGAATAAAAAACTTAGCCCAAGAATGGTTTTAGAATAGAAACGAGAAACAAAAATAAAAATTTGCTTTTGCTCCTGGGAACAATTTCTAAAAATAAGCTAATTTTCTTTTTTATTTTTCTTTTATTCATCTCTCTTGCCGTGGCCACCTCCAATGGCCCAAAGCCACCACTGGCCATCGCCGCTGCACGACCGCCGGCCGCCGACCGTCACCGCCGACTGTCGCCGCACAACCCACAATGACCTCCGGCCGCCTGCCGCCGGAGGCGGCCGAGGCAATCCGTGCACAAGAATAAAAAAAGAATAAATACAAAAAAAAATATTGCGTTACCAAATATTATTTTTCTATTCCAAGAGTAGAAATTTTGTGTAATTACCAAACGCATTCTTTTATTCAGAAATTGTTCCCCGGAATAGAAATAGAAAAGAACTATTTCTGAAAATAAAAATAAAATAAAAATTTCCAAAGCCAAAAAGCGTTGTCATGCGCCGCCTTGGCCAAGCTCACCCAGTGGAGGAACCTTACCTTTTTATTTTTAAAATTTCTGGCTAGGAAAAAAATGAAAATGAAAACAAATGAAAAATAATTATAGGGCTTTGTGTTGTATTATTTTATTATTTTATCTGTGAGGTTTATACTATTTTTTCTCCTATATAGGAATTTTGTGCTTAATTTGTCCCACTAGTAGTTATTAATTCTAGATGTCATAGTAAAATCACCAATAAAAAAAAAAAAAAAATACCAAAAACATACATTAGCATTCACGAACGACCACATATATACCTCTCCTTTTGAAGAAAAACAAAAACATACTTGAATATTACTTTTGGAAACAACCCTTTACATCAATTATCCATATGTTTCTATTTAATTTGTAAAATGCCCGTTTCAAATCCTAATTTCTCACACCCAACCAAATTAGCCAAAACAAACTAAAAACTGAACCCATTAAACCCCAAGCAGTTTACCAAAATGAATTTTGTAAGGAGGGATTATTTGCTCTTTTCAAGGTGGAGTTTTGCTTAGAGATTATGAGGATGGTTTGCAAAAATAAGGGTGCAATAGGCTAAGCCTAGAAATATTTTTGTAATTTTTTTAATAAATATAAGAGCGCAATAGGCCGAGCCTCAAGGCCCTTGCTTTGACCTAACCCCCCTCCCACTTGACTAGACCTGTCCAAGCTCGCTCAGTAGTCTTAAAAAACTTAGGGCCCGCATGGAATTGTTCTTTATTTATGTTCTCAAACACTTTTTTTTTTTTTTGGTCCAGGAACAAAAAAAAAAAGAAAACGCGCGTTTGGTTGCGTTTTTCTTTTTTTTTTTTTTGTTTCCTAACAAAAAATAGGAACAAAAAAAAAAGAAACAACAAATTTTTACTTCTTGTTTGTTTCGGAAACAATTTTGGAGAAACATTTCTCTTCTCTCTCTTCTTCTTCTCTTCTTCTTTTCTTCTTTTTCTCTTCTTTTTCTTTGGCCGGTCGCCGGCCTCGGCCATGGCCGGCGACCGGCCGTCGAGGGCCGGCGACGCCCTCGAGGGTCGGCGACCTCGCCGGAGTGTCGCCGGCCCCCGCCGAGGCCGAGCATCGCCGGCGCGAGCGAGGCCGAGCCGAGCTCGGCGAGGCTCGGCCTCGCCTTGGCTAGGCGAGCTCGGGCTCGCCCGGATCCGGCGAGGCCGAGCCACGCCAACCACGGCGAGGCTTCGCCTCGGGGGGGCCGTCGAGCCTCGCCGTGGCCGGGCGAGGCCGCGGCCGAAAGAAGAAAAAAAAAAAAAAAAATGGAAAAAATGGAAAATAAAATAAAATTATTAAAAAATTAAAAGAAACAAAAAAAGAATAAAATTTACCAAACGTGTTTCTATTCATTTTTTATTAAAACAAACGTTACCAAACGCGTTCTTTTGTTCAAAAACCGTTAGTTAGGAATAAACATTTTTTTTTTTTGTTTCGTTCCCTGGAACAAAAAAAACGTAAACGTTACCATTCGCACCCTTAGCCTAGCCCACTCGTGTAGGTTTACTAGTGCCACATGGGGGAAAGTTATTACTTCGGATCAATCATATCTGGTCAAAATAGTCGATAACTTTGTTCTCTTTTGGAAATGTATCAAATCAATAAGGAAGAAAATTATTTTCTATCATCATTTGCCAACATATATTATGGAGATTATAATATTGTCTTCCAAGACATGCTTATATTAGAAAGTACAAAAGAAGAATGATACTCCTGTAATATTCCCAATGAATCTATGCAAAAATTACGAACTTCGATGAATATATTGCGTCGACCTTTCAAAGTACAATTATTTTCTATAGCACCTCTCACGAGATCCCATAAACAGGGTTGCTCATTCAAAGCATGGAAAAACACATTTAGAAAAAATTCGAAAAGACATCTAGAGTCGTCCGCATGTAAAAGGAGTCAGTCTTAGACTTTGAAGGGCAAAAATCAACATCTCTGACCGTGAAAAACGTGGTGAATTCTTAGTCCCGAGTCTTCGTCAACAAACAATGAAGTTTCAGTGGAGCTACCTATTTGTTTTTTCTACCAAAGATACATGTACCCTTATTCCTTCGAGGCAAGTCTCATCAGTTATAATAGTCCTCCCGTCTCACACATTCAAAAATTTCTATGCTTCTAGATGACCCTGAGAGAATGCACAGTTGTGGTGTTTCGAACCTCCGCCTTGAACCAAGAGGAGGAGGAACATGCCTAGGATGATTAATAACCACTGCCGAGTCTTTATTGGGTCTTTTGGTTTTGTATCCTAGGTTGATTTGTTCCCACTGAAGGGGAGAAAATACTGGCAGTACTCGGAATTTCACCGTGTGAAATTACGAGTCCACTCATCCGGTCGGATCTCTCTCGTCCCTCTCTTTTTTTTTTCCTTTATTTCTTCTTCTTCCCTCTGCTCACGGTAGGAAGCCTCGCTTTCAAGACCCCCATTGCCGCCAAGTCCGAGCGCTCTACCGTCCACCCCTCCTCCTCCCCCTGCTTCTGCAAGATCAAGCTCAAGAGCTTGCCCCTCCAGATCGCCCTCGTCCCCTACCTCCCGCCCGACGCCACTCATCCCCCTCCCAAGACGGCGTTGCCTCCCCTCCCGGGGGACGGGGTGGCAGCGGCGGCACCACCTTCCACCTCAGCAAGTCCGACCTCGACAAGCTCGTCGGGAAGTCCATCTTCTCTGGTAAGGTCTGACTGCAGGTCTCCGTCTACACGGGCTGGAAAGGTCTGACTGCAGGTCTCCGTCTACACGGGCTGGAGTTGGGCGACCTGCGGGGTGAGCTCCGGAAGGCTACTCGGGAAGGTCTCGGTGCCCCTGGACCTCGACGGGGCCGAGTTCAAGGCCTGCGTGCTCCACAGCGGAGTGAAAGGGAAGACCAGAGGAAGAAGAAAAAGAAATAAAGGAAAAAAGAAGAGAGGGTAGAGAGAGAGAGGCGAAAGAGGGGGCCAGTGTGGTTGTCAGAGGGTCTGAACCGGAGGGTCCAAACCTGCGGTTGATTTATTTATATTTGGTTCCCGTCTTTATTGAGTCTTTTTGGGTTCCACCAGATATTTTCGTTGGCAGGGCAAGCCAGGAAAGGGCACCCTCATTCTTCTGGTAAAAAGAAGCCAATCGGGTGCTCGGTGCTCGTCCCTGTTGACAACGGAACGTGGAAATTGGACTACTTCGTCTTTACCAACCCCGGAATCAAGGAGAGCAGCTGCAAAACTTGGTTCTTGATCAATTTCTTAACCTCGGCCTCCAGAAGTCGGTTATTATCTTACTCTTGAGTTGAAAGAAAGTCCATGGCAGTCCTTGAATTACTCTTGCTGTGCTTGCCTGATTTCCAAGTTCAAGAAAAAGATATTCTCAATGCACCAAGAATTATTTCCTTCGCTTTTTGGATTCCATGCCTGATCCTCGTCATCCCAGGCACTCCTGTCGGTGCACAGACATATGACGACTGGTGCGCAGATAGGGGCGACTACGCTGCTCCTAGCGAGTTTCGGAACAACCTCAGCAGCCTCCTCTCCAAGGGCAACTCCGCTGATTACAGCAAAGGACCCATTCGCGGTTTCTACAACACAACGGAAGGTGAAGATCCGGACAAAGTTTATGGTCTCTTCCTCTGCAGGTAAATCACGTGCGAAAAAATTTCTACTTTTGAGTAATACGTTCCAAATCAATCATTATAATCTTTGGAACTAGGATTTATAATGGACCTGATATATTGGTCTTAATTGAAATATCTACAAAGTACGGTGATCCAATGCCAACCGTAAAATTGCTATCTAGATTTAAGTGACTACTAATGCAACTTTACTATTCCTCTTTAGAGGGGATGTTGCCGCCGATCAATGTCAGTCTTGCATCCGTAATGCTAGCAGCACCATCGTAGACAGATGTCCAGGACTGAAAGAGGCGACCATATGGTATGACGAGTGTCTCCTGCGCTACTCTAACAGATCGTTCTTCTCTGTCATGGAGACAACACCGATTATTTTTGTTATGGAACCTGGGAGCAATTCAGTTACCTTCAACAAGATTGAGCAAACTTTTGATAATGAGGACTTTGCGGCAAAAGTGACAGATTTGTTTGTGAGAAATGTCACGGACAATGCGATCTCCTCGGAAAGCTTATACGCAACCATAAACGTTAGTGTCTCAAGTTCAGTGACCCTGCATGAGCGTGCACAGTGCACCCCTGACATCTCAAAGTCAGCTTGTAAGAGTTGCTTACTTTCTGCTCTCAACAATTTTTCTACCGCTCTTAATCTTAAAAGGGGAGGTGCGAGAATTCTTCAGCCAAGTTGTTACGTACTGTACCGAATGTATTTTGCTGGGGAACCTGGAGGACAAGTACCAGCACCTTCTGCAATCAGTAAAGGTATGAGCCATATAACACTCGAAATATGTACTCAATTTGTAATTGATAAGCATATAATGGTATCATTCCATTGCTTCTAATTCTCAATATAAGCTGTTTTATGTATCGTAATGCACTTGACTTGCTTTTACGATCTAAAGGATCATACTCTCTCGCTTTGAACGAGTTCTTGGTACTATTTACACTCAGTGAAAAAAAGTCTGCCGATTTGTGGTATGTTTAGATGCAAGGAATTTCCCTTTCTTGACAGGGGTCAAACGAAATCCATGGATTGCAATAGTTAGCTCAGTAATTGGAGCGGGGTTACTAATAATCATCATGGGTTCGTGTATATTTTTAAAGAGGACAAAGAGATGGAAGAAAGGTATGAGTGAATTCATCTTCCTTGCCACTGGAATGACCATCTTCTAACCTTTACCTAACGAGAGTAAGCTCTTGGACTCTCAGAGAAGGAAAACAGCCAAGAGGTTCAGTTACTTCATCTAAGACGAGAAATCGGAGAAGAGTTTTCAAAGGAAAGAACTCGAGGAGAAAAGCTGGTGGCTTCTCAAGAATTATCTCTGATACGATTAGACATTATACGTGCGGCCACACAAAACTTCTCCAATGAATGTAAACTTGGGGAAGGCGGGTTTGGCCCCGTGTACAAGGTAAGCATTTAAGTGACTCAACACCTGTTTATGGGAAGATTGGGAAAACTGGCAGTTATTATCCGAACATGAACTGGTTCGAATTTGGTAATCATTAATAATTCTCATATAGGGATTTCACTACTCACGTTACCCTGTTTCAGGGCACATTGGCAGATGGAAAAGAAATTGCAGTTAAAAGGCTTTCAAGAACCTCAGGCCAAGGACTTATCGAGTTTAAGAACGAAGTGATCTTGATTGCTAGACTACAACACAGGAATCTTGTTCGATTATTGGGATGCTGCTTGGAAGAACACGAAAAACTCTTGATATATGAATACATGCCCAACAAAAGCCTGGATGTCTTCCTTTTTGGTTGGAGCTTTAGCCGATGCAATGATTTTTTAAGCTAGTTAATTTTAGTTTTATAGAGTTAAGGTTCATCCGAGTCTCTCATTGTTGACAGATTCAACTATGGGGCAATCTTTAAACTGGAAGATGCGCATGAACATCACCTTTGGAATAGCTCGGGGGCTTCTATATCTACATGAGGATTCTCGCCTAAGAATTATCCATAGGGATCTAAAAGCTAGTAATATTTAACTAGACAGTGAGATGAATCCAAAGATATCTGATTTCGGAATGGCAAGGATCTTTGGTGTAAATCAAGATGAGGCCAACACGAATAGGGTTGTTGGAACATAGTAAGTTCTTTAATATCTTTCTACATCTGTTGGGTGTTTGAATGATTCACTAGGCCAGTAAAGAACTCTGATGATCAACTCAACAGCACCAAAATGAGCATATTCATATTACAGAAGTTTAAATATAGAAAATAACCTTTCATTGTTTCTTACTTCAAAGAAATTTCACTTCATTACATAATTTTGGTCAGTGGATACATGGCACCGGAATATGCGATGCAAGGGCTATTTTCTGTTAAATCAGATGTCTTCAGTTTTGGAGTTCTCTTGCTAGAGATGATCAGCGGACGAAAGAACAACGGTTTTCATCTCCAAGAGCACGGTGAAAGCCTTCTCACCCTTGTATGTTCCTAGTCACCACACTTTTTAAATATGAAATCTGAGAATTTTGTGCAATTGTCCTTGCTTACTTCCCTTTCAAAATGACAGGCATGGAAGTTGTGGTCCGATGGTCGAGGGTTGGAACTTACTGATCCATCAATTAAAGAGCCATGTGATGGAGTTCAAGTGGTAAAATGCATACACATCGGTCTATTGTGCATCCAAGAAGACCCAACAGATCGACCAACCATGTCGCTCGTGGTTCGTATGCTAGGAGCCGATACTATCCCACTTACCCGACCATCGCTGCCTGCATTCTCAATGGGGAGAGATGTGAGAACACTTAATCCTATCGGTCTAATTCACAAAACTTCCACTGTTAATGAAGTAACACTTTCAGATGTATCTCCTAGGTGACTAAGTGTCATCAGCTCGTCTTCAATTGATTTCTCTTTTATAAAATAGAAATGATTTGGAATTTAATAAAATAGAATGATAATTACAGTGTGATCTCTTTAGCATTGTGAATGTCATCTCTTAATGACGATCCAACCTGTTATCATTCCGTGTATAATACTAAATACAATTGAATTAATCACACTTGGTTCTTTTTGAATTACAATCCTCAATTGATAAAAGGGTAAAAAGCCTGATCATTAGTCGTCATTTCTATTCTAGTTCACCACTTATTTTCTATTAGAATGGTACGTATACTTACTTGAATAATGTATGAATATCCAATTCTATAAGTATTCCATCGATATATATATACACACACACACAAATTCTATAGTCTACATTGAGTATATTAGCCAAAATCTACTGCGTGAAGAATGTTAAGAGTATTTAGATATTAAACAATGCCTAAGCCAGAGTTCCCACATTCAAATCTTTTTAGGCCTCTATTTGCCTCTTCAATTAGATATTTCTATACTTTAGTCTTAGGCCAATGTTTAGCTTACGCGTGAGGGTAGTGTTAGAGTACTTAAATATTGAACCATGCCTTCATTGAGTAAGCTTAAGATTTTAGAAAAGTTGACCATGGTCACAAAAAATTACAAAGAGTGCTACCAAGTTAGGGCAGACTTACTAGTAACCTATTTGATGTATAAGTACGTAATATTTGATCCTATCTTCTGTTGTCATTCTCTCTTGAGTTCATGTCACTTTTAATTATATTGGGATCCTTGAACAATTTTTCAGTAGTGGAATTGGAGAATTAAATAATATTTGATCTTTAGGAGTCGAACACTATATGATAAAGGAGAAATATTTGAAGTAATTTGAAGATAACGATCAGAATTTTTTATTCGTCCTTCCTACTTTCTACTCCTCGAGGTGGGGTTAGCGTGTCCTGTTAGTGTGTGATTTGGGAAATTACCAAATCAATCTTTAATTTATTGTATGCAATTTAATTTTAAATTTTTAAATTTTATTAATTTAGTCTTAAACATTTTGATAATTTTCAAATCTTTAACTTATCATATGTAATTTACTTTTAAATTTTTAAATTTTATCAATTTAATCTTAAACATTTTGATAATTTTCAAACATAATTCCTCTAACTTACGTGGCGGTTCAATTTTCACCAACAGTTCTACATGACACCGTCGACAATTTAAGGTGGTCAAAGAGGGCAATTGGTTTCTTATTATTTTTTTTCTGATATTTTTTCTTTCCTCCTATTAAACACATAGACTGTCACGTCATTATACGTGGGCTAATATCGGTCATATGGATTTTTTTTTTTGTGGCTAGCATGATGCCATGGACTACAACATAGGAAATAAATAAATAAATAACAAAAAGAAAAACCAGAACAAACACACCAACGCGCACGAAGAACATGCGATGGGGAAGACTGCGGTGGTAACGGCGGTGGCGCCTAGCCACCAGCGCCGTGGGTCATGCGTTCCTCACCGGGAAAGCGCAGATCTTTGCGGTCGTGGCCTCCATCGTCTTTAAATGTAGGTGAAGACAAAATATACACACGGGAAAGCGCAGATCTTGAGCAACTCAAAAGTGTTTGTGTTGCGAAAGAACACCTTGATTTTGTTCGACATCGTGATCTTGCATGCCCTCAAATGGCCGTCTCTCATTAGCCACCGGGCCTGGCTTGTACGCTGGCCCTTCGTCGACAATCCTTCCTTGCCCTCCACGGGCGCATTCATGCCTCTGACAGCGTCTTCAGCTTCCTCCCGCTCGCTCGCCGATGCCCTGCTCCCTTCCCAGTAGATAGATCGAATCAGAAAACTGCACTTACCCATGTCTGTCTTCTGAGAAAGTGCATTTTTTGTGCCTTTTACTCAAGATTCTCGGGGTATCGCTCGTCGAATCATACGGTAGAGAGAAGAGTTGACTTTGTGTGTTTTTAATTCAAGTTAGTTGATGCAGTCTACTCGTTTGATAGAATATCCCAGAGACAAAATTACACGTTCTGGGCCAAGTTATAGCAACCTGATATTTACATCAACGCGATATTCATTAGAAAATGCGATCCTTTCCCAGATTTATTGCACATCTACGATGTGGCAGGGCTCGGCGTGGGTGTCTCTATGAAAGATGTTTATGCCTCGAGGCCAGGGTCATGGAATCTATAACAACCTATCTGAGAACGAGAGTGTTCGCCACGCTTAAGTGCCTGTATAAGGAACAGCTCTTAATAGGTTTATAGGGTGGTGAAGGAGGCATAAATGAACCTAATTACGTACTAAATAAGAACAAGGGAGAGCATCCTTGAAATGTGTATTTGAAATTGGAATTAATTTGTAAGAGGTGCCTTTTGGAGTAAAGGCAATGCTCCTTACATTAGAACTCTAATATTAAGCATGCAAAAGTGTTCACCTATACATTAAATGACAAAATCATGAGGCTCAATATACAATGGGGATGGGTCAAAGTGGATAATTCATCAAGTGACTTAATTTTGGAGTGTTACAAAAACTCGCCTCATGGCCGTGTCCATTGATGTGATAATGGTTCTCTACTTTCCTCTCAATAGTGGAGGAGGTGGTGCCAGTCAACGAAAAGATCCCTTGGTTTGCCAAGAACCACCGTCGCTCATATGTGCTTTGGCAAAGTAAAACCTAAACTTTTCCCAAAGTTTAAGTAAATCCATTTTGTGTTCTAGCAATAGTGGGTGCTAATGGACGAGCGCTAGAGAAGTTTTGGCCGAGTCATCAAGAGGTTAAAGATGATAAACAATAAGAGGAGATCTCAGTGCGGAAAAGAATGAAAGAAAATAAACGAAAAGAAAAGAAAATTAAGAAAAGGCAAAAACAATGTCATTTTGTCTACCTAACTCGCTGATCCTACCACATAGGATGACAATAATAATTAGACTACTACGTTAGTGATTTCCAACAAAAATCAACTAGAAATATTACATTTTGTAAAATTATTAAAAGGTTTAGGATTTAAAATTGCAAGGTTTATGACTAATATGATAATTTCCCATTGTAATTTATTAGTTTTATAGGGTACAAATTAGAAGATTGTTTCTAGCAAGTAACAATCATGTAGACAATCTATGTAGGTCAAACAATCCTTAACATTTTTCGACAAGTTAAGCTCATAATTCCTAAACTTCAGGCTTTGGGATGGGTGATATTTAATACTTTCTCTTGATTAAATGAAGGGAGCTAGAAAGAAATCCTAAAAAAGGAAGAAAGAAGTGCATCGGAAGTCTTAAATTTTGTAATGAAAGTATAATTAAATCCTAAATTTACAAAAAGAGCCAAATAGAAATCTTTCAATTAAGTATGTCTAATTTGGATAATGAAAATGACAACATGTTTTATTTATTTATTTATTTATTATTTTCTTTATCTACGTGTCGACGATGTGGCTAAAACAACTTCAGTCTTATGCTTTATATTTTAGCTATTGGGACTAAGAATACAAACTAGAGAAGAGTGAATAGGTTGAAAAAAAAAAAACTATGAAAAATATTTACGGAAGATAATAAGTTCAACTTCAAACATGGGCAGAAACATATTATAAAAATCAAATGCGTGAACTATTATTTAACGGATAGTGATGATATTGAGCATGTAATGCAAATAGTGAATAAATAGAAGATTCACAAGCATATATATATAGTAGTTTGATGTCCACTCTCCAAATTAATAGCCACAAGTCTGGCTAAATTGCATAAATAATCTGTTCAACAAGTTACAAATGGCAAGTGCTAATCTCATTACATAATAGATCACACTATTAGGACTACCCATAAAATACTTTTCTAAACATTTGCAGGCCAACCGAAAATAGGTCTGCACCTAATGCTCTAACGCTGTTGCTTTGACATTTCTGACATATGCTTGTTCTTGTTCCTCGAGAGACTTCCTGATCGTACGCCACGCATTTTCACCCTTCAACAACTATAATATTTTTCATCAACGAACATCCTCACATGGTCACTATTCAAACATAATGAATGACATGATATATCCCGCATCGACACAGACATTGCCATCAGCTAATCTTTAGGTCCTTCCAAGCATATTGGCAATCTTGACTCTATGAAGATGTTCATGGTCCTTCCAAGTTTTACCAAGCATCCTCGTTCTAGGCTTGTTCACCATCACCCAGTCCATCCAACTATTCACCTTATCTAAAGATCCTTCCAACTCATAGACATATTTAATTGCCTAATATCTTGTTCACCTCATATATAACAATGGCAGAGCACTCCTCATATAAGTTCATCTAGTGCTACTTATGACAATATTTGCATTTCAGCCTGTGCATATATCACCTGATACTTACTCAATCAATACATACATTAGTAGCCTTTGATTGTCTTTATCATCTTCAAAACAACATAGAGACTTTCTCAACTTTAGCTACATCATAGCATGTAGGAGAGAGAGATTATCAAAAAGACATCAGCATTTTTCTTTGGTCAAGTCGAATGAAGTTAATAGAAGGACTCAATTGGGCCCATTTTTAACAAGTTTTAGAACTTGAGCAACATGAGCCATATGCAAGATGATCATATGAGCTAACAAAAAAAAATTCCCTTTTAAGATAGCCCAAATGATACAAGCTTCATAGTGAGATATATCATTGATCCAAGTGGACTTGGGGCGGAGTCAAATGACCAAGATTTTGTAAATCAAATTTAATTTGAAAGGCAACATGTTCAAGGAAATTTTGTCGTGACGGATATGTTCAAGGCTTTCTAGGATAAAAGCATATGCCTCGGAAGGGGAAATGAGAATTTTCTCCCAATTGGTAATAGGATGGTGAATGAGCTAAGGCTTCAATGGTAGTAGTGTAAGACTGATTTTCAAAACTAAAAATGAAGCTGTCATGATTTGGAACTTGAAGATTGAAGTAGAACCTATACACTTCAGAGGAATAGACTTCTCCTTGCAAAGCGCAAAAGATGGTCAGAGAAATTCATTTAAAAAGTTCAGAGTTGAAAATGCCATGTCTGTCCATATATGAAAAATCGACAGTATTGGCAATGTGCTCACTACTTCTGACCAATCATATCGGGTTAAAGAGTAGATAAGTTACTCTATACATTCTCTTTTAGATATCCATAAAATCAATGTGGAAGACAAAAGTTTTCTACTATGATTGCTCAAATATGTACAACTGAAAATATTATATCATTGTGTATCAAACTTGTTGTATATTTCTATGAGTTTTGATATATTGAAAACTATTAATTTTGTAACGAGTTTTTACTTACATCAATTTGTTATGGTTTTTGTCTACAATTAATATATTAAAAAATTGTAATGTTTGATAACTATCATTTAATAGCAATTTAATGGCACGATTTACAACAGTTTGATATTGATGTGGAAAAATAATAGCTTTATTTTTCCATAAACCCTCCAATAATTTACAATGGATATATAACAGTTTCTTAACTGCTCTCTCTTTTCTTCAAACCATGATCTTTTAAGAAACGTTGAATTCTCTATCTTTCCTTTCTTTTTCTTTTTTCTTTTTGTCGAAAAAATTGTGTTAATGACTCAAAAGTATACATGACAAATATATAGACTTTCCTGGTAAAGCTAATCAATACAGAGCAAAGGCCAGAACACTACGAAACAAAGCCAAATCCAAAAAACAAGGATTATCAACAAAGCACCGAGGGGTTAAGTGCATACTCATTTTAAAAGAACAAATCTATCAAGCAAAATAATTGGCAGTCAATCACTAGATGTGGTATCACAGTTTGTGATAAGCACACACTAGAAATTCCTTCTCCAATAACTACGGCGTTGTTAATTGACAGTGTGCACTTAGATTTGGCTTCCTCTACATCATTGCCGTACGGAAACGTTCATTTTCTTTTTGTTGGGTTAGACACATTGTTCCTATTCCTTCTATTATCCAGTGTGAAGTGTTATATCCTGGGAGGATGCGAGAGCCTTACGCACTGAGTTTTGTACTTCAAGGGGCAGAATTATCCTTAAGAATAGTGTTTACACGTCTTAGACGATTAATCTTATTTTCTCATCTTTTCTAACATATTTCCAACATTTCTTATTTTTCATATTATTTAATCTTTTTTTAACAAAACTTATGAATCCTTCCTTTTGCATAGTAAAAGTAACTGGAATTAATGGCCCTCGCCTCTGCGAGTTTTCTCCCTACCTCATGGTAGCGTCTACCCCCCTTCCTTCAAACCCTAAACCCTAATTTACAGGTGTTCGTCCCGATTCCTACTCCTTTCCCCTGTGTTTCTTCCCCCCAGCATTCAAAAGAAAAAAAAAACAAAAAACAAAAAACATATTTCTAACCAATATGTTTGAGTCTCTTCTCAGCGATCTGGGTACCACTCGATTCCTTCAGTCGGGATGACCACGATCGAAAGCATTCATCAGGGAGAGTATTCTTCGCCCCTCTGAGTACTGATCTGAGTAGAGTATCAAATAGCTCTGTGTTTCCGCCTAGTCTCTTAGGAGGTTGGGTTGTCTGGCTGATGAGATCGGTGTGGTAGAAGTCCGGATCTAGATAAACCCGAAGCTGGGTAGTCTCGGAGATGTTGATAGCCTAGACCTGAGCCTCAGACAAGTGATTGATAGTTAGCAAAAATGGAGAGTAAAGAAGAAAATGAAATGAGAGTGGCTGCCTTATGCAAAAGTCTTGGGCACCTGTGGTCTGAGGAAGACGTAGTTGAAGTGTCTGATGAAATTCCTCAACAGAAACGGGAGGAATGTAGACGTACTCTTTTTGGAAAATTGTTCTCCAAACCAAATGTGAACTATCCTGCTTTCATAACTACAATGAAAAAAGCATGGAAAACAGAAGGGGTTATATGTTCATAGAAGGAACCAGGGCACTTCACCTTCGTAGTTCCAACGGAGGAGGAAAAACAACGAATAATGAGGAACTCACCTTGGTCATATTCAACTAATTTGCTCATTCTGCAGCAGTGTCTTCCAGAAGTCCCTGAGCATTGCTATGATTTCACTAAGGCAGCTTTCTGGGTGCGCATTGGAGGAGTTCCCCCTGGTTGGAGAATAGAAAAAGTGTTCAATGACATGGGGAAAAGGATAGGAAATGTAATAGAAGTTCAACCAGACTCAACAGCTAATGCACAGAACAGAGGAGGTAGAGTTAGAGTTGAGATTGACTTGACTTTACCTTTAAAATCGGGAGCTATTCTGGATATCGGCAATAAATGGCTCTGGGTGGAGTTCAAATACGAGTGTCTCCCACATTACTGCTTCTCTTATGGCAGAATTGGTCACTATGCAACTGACTGCCTAGAAATTCCATATGCAACGTCGCCCTAGGCAATGAACAAAAAAAGATTATATGGACCCTGGTTGAAGGCAGAAACTAGTGATCACAGTCCTCATTGGGATGCTTTCTACAGAAAAATGGAGGAGGAGTTTATAGTGGAAGAAACAGTACCTGATCCATCAACCAAACCGAGTGGAGTGAACCCCATTGAGCATCAACCAACATCTGATATGCAAATTGTAGCATGCAGCAAAAAGCGGCCAGAAAGCAGCTCAGAACAGATGATAAGTCCAACAACTGTACCTTTGGTAGCAGAAGACCGAGATCGCAGAAAACAGGTGATATGCCCTGAAACTCAAAACCCATTACTATTAAAAGTTGAAAAAAGCAGTAAGAAGACTATGAAAGTACAAAAGGCCAAAAAACATAAATGTATGCCAGCAAAATCACCTCTCCTCCCATATGACGTAGACCTTTTGGAGACCCCAGTGAATCTGATCCAAGATGGCCAAGCATGGGCTTTGGTGGCTAGCCCTAATAAGCCACCACAAAAGCCATGAAAATAGTGAGCTGGAATTGTCAAGGGCTGGGCAATCCCCTGACAATCCAGGAGTTAAGAGCTTTAATAGCTCTTGAAAGGCCTAACTTACTTTTTCTCATGGAGATGAACAATAAAGCAACGATGGTGGAAAAGATTTGCGAAAAACTCCAGTTCCATAAACTTTATTTGGTTGATCCAACAGGAATAGTGGGGGGATTGGCAATTATGTGGCAAGAGGAAATCGAGTTAAAGGTGCAAGCAAGTTCAAAACAGTTTATAGATGTGCAATGCACTGACCCTGAAAGTAAACAAGTTATGCAGATTACCTTTGTCCACGCATCTACAGATTTTGGAGAGCGTATGGCTTTATGGCAACTGTTGGGAACCCTTAAACCTCCAGCTTCTCATCCCTGGATCTGCATGGGCGATTTCAATGAGATACTGTATGTATGGGAGAAAGTTGGGAAAAAAGAAGCAGACAATAGAAGAATCACAACATTCAGAAACATGATTAATGATCTATCCTTGATGGATGTAGATAGTCATGGATGCGCTTTCACATGGACTAATAAAAGGGAGGGGGCTGAATTGGTTAAAAAACGACTCGATCGAGTGCTCTGTTCACTAGAATGGCGAGTTACCTTTCATGAAGCAGAAGTCCAAGCCCTTCCAGCAATCGGTTCAGACCATAGTCCCCTAGTCCTTCGACTGTACCCTGGAGTAAAGAAAAGGAAGAAAAATTCAAATTGGAAGCTTTCTGGACAGAACATGCAGATTATCAAGAAGTCATCCAGCAAGTTTGGGCAGAAAAATCAACTCCAAGCTTCCCTTTTGCAGAGAAACTAGTGAGGACATCACAAGAATTAACTAAATGGAGCAAAGAGAAGTTCGCAAATGCTTACACACATATCAAAAAGCTTAATCAAACCCTAACAGCAATTACGAATCAAACGGCACAGCACACGAGCAAGCAGCAAGTGCAGCATTTCATCAGTCAAATAGACACATTGAGAAGACAGGAAGAATAGTTCTGGGGAATGCGGTCACGCATCAAATGGTTACATTGGGGAGACCAGAACACCCAATTTTTCCATGCTACAACAGTCAAAAGGAGGCAACAAAATCGAATTACAATGCTGCAATTAGAGGATAATAGCTGGTGCAGAGAACCCCTGATGTTACAGCAACATATTCAATCTTACTATGAGAATCTATACAGGACTGAAGGTCCACGACACTACCAATCTATCTTACACCAATGCCCATCCCCGATAACAGAGCATATTAATGAAGATCTGGTGGCAGTACCTTTATTGGAAGAAATCCGTGCAGCCATTTTTCAACTGGGAGCTCTCAAGGCTCTTGGCCCTGATGGTTTCAATGGAACTTTCTACCAACAATCATGGGAAAGTATAAAACCTAACCTGCTACAGCTAGTACAGGAGTTTTTTCAGAAGAGTGTTCTTGACAATCGGCTCAATCAGACCCATATTGTGTTGATTCCAAAAGTCAAAAGCCCTGAAAATATCAGTCAATTTAGACCCATTAGTCTGTGCAACTTCAGTTATAAAGTCATCTCAAAAATCTTAGCAAACAAACTAAAAAAGTGGCTGCCACTTATCATTGAACCAGAGCAGGGTGCTTTCATTTCGGGGAGGCAAATTCAGGACAATATCTTCATCGTCCAGGAAGTTCTGCATCAACTACGTACAACAAAAAACAGGAAAAAACATCAGGCCATTCTGAAGCTTGATATGCAGGAAGCATACGATAGAATAGAATGGGATTTCATGAGGGATGTCATGCTGCATATGGGGTTTCATGCTAAATGGGTCTCCTTAATCATGCAATATATATCCACAGTCACTTTCAGTGTGAAAATCAATGGAGAACCTACCTCTTTCTTCCATCTTTCGCAAGGCCTCAGACAAGGTGATCCACTCTCACCCTACATCTTCATTCTGATGTCCAATGTGTTAACTTGGATGATGAAAAAAGCAATAGCAGATGGAACACTTAAAGGCATACAGTTAAACAGAAATTGCCCTAAGCTATCACATCTGATGTTTGCCAATGATGTGATATTTTTTCTGGATGGAACTCTTACAGAGTGTAAGAATATTGCCCAAATACTAAATCAATATTGCTACGCCACAGGACAGGCAATCAATTTAAATAAATCAGGGGTTTATTTCAGTGGTAATTGTCCAGCAGTATTAAAACACAATTTGGCCACACAACTGAGAGTTCATGTTTTACAGAAAACAGGAAAGTACTTGGGCATACCTACCGAGTGGGGTCAATCCAAGAAAGAGCTGTTTGCGTGGATCCTGGCCAGAGTAAATTCAAAGTTAGCAAGTTGGAAAGAAAAATTACTCACAAAGGCAGGAAAGGAAGTGCTAATAAAAAGTGTTGTGCAATCCATACCTACCTATGCAATGTCTATATTCAAGCTGCCTGTGTCTATCTGCAGAGCCATAGAACAACGTATTGCGTCATTTTGGTGGCAGAATGGAGATGCTAAAAGAGGGTTGCATTGGAAAAGCTGGGAAGTTTTGAAAACTCGAAAAGATGCAGGGGGACTTGGGTTTAAAGATCTGCTTACCTTTAACAGAGCCATGTTAGGCAAGCAAGCTTGGAGATTAGCCACCTCCCCATCAGCTCTATGGAGTAGAGTGTTGAAAGGGATTTATTTCCCCAAATGTGATGTATGGACAGCTTCAAAGGGACATCGACCATCATGGGGCTGGCACAGTTTAATGCTAGGCAGAGACACCATAAAGAACAACATTAAATGGTCAGTAGGGGATTGAAATTCTATTCGAATCAAAGAAGACAAATGGCTTTCACAAGGAGTAATTGGCGGGGAAGCAAACCAAACAGAACCTATTTTAGTGTCCGAATTGATAAATGCAGATTCCAGAGAATGGAAACAACAACTTATTCATCAACTATACGAAGAAAATGTTGCAAAAGAGATTTTAGCAATCCCCCTAAGCCAACAATCAAGCCAGATATGATTATATGGATAGGTAACAGAATAGGGCAATACTCTGTCAAGAGCGGATACAACAGAGCAATGAGAACCACAAGCAAAATAGACCAAAATCGTCCCTCCTGTTCATTTCAACCATCATGTACCTTATGGACTCAAATATGGAGTCTTGATGTGACACCAAAGGTCCGCTCTTTCCTCTAGAGCATCTGTCAAAACGCTCTTCCCACGAGGGCAAACCTATATACAAGGAAAATAGTCAGCGATCCCCTATGCCCGCTCTACTGTACAAGCCCAGAAACCATAGAGCACCTTTTGTTCTTATGCAAATGGACAAAGAAAATCTGGGAAGACCCGATATTTGCAACGATCAGACCAAGAAGCAACATAAAACGCACAGATCAGTGGCCGTTCAATGCTTTCCGAAAAGATTAGTACTCACCTGCTCGAGAGCTTACTGGTATGGTTTTGTGGAACGTCTGGAAGGCGAGAAATAGCTGGATTTTTCGAGCGAAAGAACCCGGACCAGTAGATCTGTTGATCACAGCATAGGAACAACAGCTTTCGTTTAGCAGAAGAAAACCACATAGAAATGAACGATCACTCAACCGACACAAACCTGATCACTGGAGGCCTCCGGAAGGGCAGGACCTGAAGCTAAATGTGGATGCGGCATGGCGTTCAGGCAAATTTCTCTGTTCTGTCGCGGGCGTGATGCGCAATTCGGTTGGAAGAACTCTCGAAGGTTTCGCGGCCATGGCTAGGGTTTCTTCGGCAAGTGAAGCGGAAGCAGAGCCGATTTTACACAGCATATCGTATACGCACGAACTTCAATCGACGCACGTGGGGAACTTTGGAAGTCGAACTGGGAAGTGCTTCATCGAAAGTGATTGTTCCGCAATTGTAGAAATGGTCATGGGCCGGGCCGAACCTCCATGGAACCTAAAAGAAATCGTGCAGCGACGCAGGAATGGGTTAACTCAAAATAACAATATCACGGTAATCCATTGTCCACGCCAAGCAAATGCCGCAGCGGATTGGCTCGTACGGAATCATCGGCTTAACACTCTCCCACGTAATTGGCTGCTCTCTCCCCCTTTTCCTCTTTGGAATATTTTATGTGCCGATCTTTCTCCATCGGTATTATGTAAGACTCCGCTTTAATCAAGTAAATGTCAGTTCTATTTGTCCAAAAAAAAAGTAATTGGAATTATAATTGATCAGAAAGATTTCCAAAAACAATCACACTCATACATCATATCCAGTTTTATATGATTTCATAAGAGGATAAATACATATACAATGTATGAACAAGCAGAGAAAAGATGTAGATAAATAAATGTGTCATTGTAGGAAATTTGCCCAGTAATGGAACTTCTCAAGCTGTAAAAGTATTTATAAAAAGGATCTGCAATTGACTTGGTATGTTCTACGTCTCGTTGATATTACCTTTAAAAAAAAAAAAAAAAGATTTCTTTGTAAAGGAAAATCAAGTACAAAAACGGTTGTATTTTTTAGAAGGCATAATACCATAATTACTTTTCTCGTTTTCTATTTTGTATTTGAAAACTTCTTTAACCCAATCACCGTTTGTTTAGGATATGATGCATTTGAACTGGAGCTACTTCAACAAAATCCTCTTGTGAACAGCATCAGTAACCTATTGCCCTAAAGGCACATTTAAATAAGTTAGTGAAACCATGTTATGAATCATATGTCAAACAAAATAAACATAACTTTCTTGTCTCCACATTAATATCGAACGAATGTGTTGTCAAATAAAGAGATCTGGGATTGAGCTAGATATTTTTAATAATCCTGAATAAATTTGTGTTGTATTTTCTTGGGTAAAGAAAAAATTATATTAAGAGAAAACGTCTGAAAAATTTTACATTCATATCAATTAAAGACATACCTCCAATACAATTTTTAAGCAAATTATTGAGAAAATCATTAAAAAAAAAGTCCTAAATTTATTGCATTTGTGCCAATTCAATCTAAGCCTTTCAATTTATGCCAATTTAGTAACAAACTTTTAAAAGATTTGTCAATTTAGTCCTTTTGGCCAGAAATCATTAACATAAATGCTGGCAATGCCACATGAGATGGCCGGTGCTCATGGCAATGTCGGCGCTGACGTAATTTTCTCAATTATATAAATTAATCATTTATTTATTTTTCTCTTTCTTTCCCTTTTCTTTTTTCTACAAAGTCCAGCAACCCTCGCCGGCCACTAGTTCACACTTCCATTTGAAAAATTCAAAGCAACATAGTCTTGATCTTGCTTCCATCCGATAGCACCTGAGTGCATCAGCGCATCCTGCAGCCTCCCCAAACTAGTCTTCCATCTTCACATCTTGGAACTCCTTCATCAACCTCCTGCAATCTTTAAGATTAGGATTCAACAAGTGACAGCAACGGGCGACATATTTGCTCCGTTCTCCGCATCTTCCTCTTGCACGCACGACCGTCCATTGCAGGCGCAATTCAACACTCGAACTTCGTCACACGATATCTTAAGGGAAGCGTCCATGAGTTCCGATGCCCTACCCTGAGACCCCAGTTTCCATGCCTATTTTGTTGAAGCAAGATGCTGCAATTCAATGAGTACAAACCACGACTTGTTTGGCTAGGACAGTATTACAGGCATATTCGTCACGAGGGACATACATACCAACACAAGCAGGAACAGACCATGTTATGTCGCATGCGAGCGGCTATTCTTTATCAATTCACTATGGCCGGCAAGGAAACATAATACGCTGTTGAAGAATTAAGTCTGAGTATGAGATTTGCCTTTAGAGAGTAGTTTTTAGCTGTAGTAGGATTTGGGAAATTCTTTAGCTTTCGAGATCTATCTAATTACAATCTGAATGTCAAAATCTACTCGTTTAATAATGCCGAACGGGTGTTAATCACGGAATCGTAACCATGTGATCATTCTTAATCCTTAGTTTAGAAGAGGCTTTGGATTTGTAGAGGAGGAGATGTACAAACTTGCCAGTCTCTCGTCCAACTGCTGAATTTCTGCCATCAGTTATAGAATTGCATCATTCTAAATCGGACTAGTCTCCTTCGGACGATATATTTCCTGCCTTACGTGCAATTATAAGTCCTATCGATTAGAAAATTTGTCTTGATATCTACGTAGATGATCATTGTCATGTCCAAATTGTCAAGGTACCCCAATATAGAAAAATGATATTTGAGATTTTATTCGGCATAAGCTGTTAAGTTTCTATTGTACTAATAATCGGATCAAATCGACGAAATGGGTTGACCCTGCCGTACAAAGAGAGGGAGGTACATACGCCACATCTTTCATAATCCCATCATTCTGTCAACAATACGCTAATTCTGTCCAGCTCTTAAAATCCCGGATGGTGAATATGGTTAGGGGATTCAAATTGAAACAAATAAGAGAAAATAAATATTTAGAGAAAAAGATGGATAAATGGATGTAGTATTTTTTATTTTTTTGGTAAAGGGATAAATGGATGTAGTAGGTAACCCAAAACTTCCAAAAAAAATAAAAAGATGAATCGTTACCAAAATAAGCATCCAGGCGGTGGGCAGAGGCCCATTTTTTACAGATTCAGGATACTTGGTTTTTTCGCCTTCTCTTTTGCTTCTCTTGCTTCTTGTATTCGTCGTATAAACTGAGTGCCCTTGTTGTACGATCTAACTCGCTCCTCAATCTCTCGTTCTCTTTTATGTCGCCCAGGAGCATATAATGTTCCGATGGCTTCTTTTTCACCTCATCTTCATCGAGTGAACCTGCTCCCTCCAGAACTTGGCCCACCCTGGATGCTAGTGCTTCTTCACTAGCACGTCTCCTCTTGTTGCTCGATTTTATAGCATTGCTCTTCAGGCTGAAGGATTCCCGTTCAAGTGACAAGTCCAGGAACGCTTGTTGAGAGGACAGCATGGAGAGGTAAGATGCTCATGTTAGCAATGCCCGAAGCCATAGTTGAAATTGTTGGATGATCATGTTTTGTTAGAAGTTTGAGTTCCCAAAGCACGGAAGCTAGCGCGCCACTTTGATTAGGGTCCAAGGCATATCGTTGATATTTCTGCAAAACTGTAATTGCTACTAGAGAGATTGTTCATAGTTTACTCAGCAACACAAAAGGGTATATGAAACTAAGTGATCTGATATGACAGAATCATGCGAGAAATTGGTCCTTTATTGAGCAGATCTTAAATGAAGGTAAAGCTTATAAGAGTGCACTCTAGTCATGCATATGGCAAAACATCGCTATGCCTGGGAGTATGTAAGATGAGCTCGCCCAACGCTCGTCAGAAAGGCCACCACCATAGCTTCTCCATAGACATTTACGATGACAACTAGAAAAATGGATCTAGAAAGCAACAATCCTACTGAGCAGACATCTTGTGCAAGAACACTTAGTAAAGTTCCAGATTTCTTTTCATTTTCTGCAGACTATGGTCAAAAGGCAAAGCGAAAATCATAAAACTAAACTAAGAAATGGTAGGACAGGCACCGAACATAGCTACAACTTTAGTAAGGCTGCAAGCTACAACTTTCTCAAAGGCCCTGCCTGGAGCTAAATGGGGAAATTTACTTTTACTCTGGCACAAGACACAAGGAAAAAACTGATGTCAATCATAATGAGGAGATGTTTCCTGATTTCCAGACTACACTTCGCATGCATAAGTATGTTCATCTCCATTTTAAATCTAACATGTCGTGCCTCAATTAAGGGTTCTGCATGGAAACAGTAAATTGCTTACCGCAACAAAACCTGATACTGAGCCACCTCCAGGATCATTTTCCAATAAAACCCGACATCTAATATTCATTTGGAGAGGATGCTTTAAAGTGAATAAAGCTGCAAGTAAGGGCAAACAAGTAACCAATTAGAATGATAATCTTAGTATCAAAGAAAGAAATAATTGGCATTGGATAAACCAAGAGGGTACCAGCCATGGACTCTGCAGACTAAAAGCATAACGAGAATGTGGCCAGACACTTTATGAATGCTGTAGCCTTCTGCATGTCATGTTGCCTATCATCGCACTGCATCATCTTTAGAGCTTCAGCTAGCACCTCACCCCGATCTCTGCTTGACACATCAGATATCAATGAGTAACTGTACAAAGGGAGAAAGACACCATTGCCATTCTGGTTGTTCATTATAAGAAAGTCACTAATGCTTGCATGACTTTCTCTGTCATTGCCAAACATCTAGGACTGTGGTCATAAAAAAAATCATGTGAACGAAAGTGCATGAGCAGATGTGTCCAGAAAACCAGCTTGACAGCGAGGATATGATCTCTGCTTCAGACATCAGATATTAATTACAGTTAAAAGTGTTGTGGTCATGAAAAATTGATCACTATTTCCTCTCCGAACAGAGTCCTCTGCATTTAGAACTATGGTTTATAATAAAATCAGGTAACTGAAAGTGCATGAGCACATAAACTCAAAAAGTAAACTTGACAGTAAGGTACTAAGCACCCAACATAGAAGTGCCAAGCTTCCAGGCCTGTATTCAAGTATGAGGTTGCATAAGATCTTGCAAATCAACGTTCGAAGCATCGAGATATTTCCTCATTATTTTAAAAGCAATGATGCAACAGCAAAGTCTTTCTGGGACGGTCAAGCATTTTCCTGAATTGTCTGATTTTCCACCAGAACATGCAAGCTTCTTAATGTAATCCATGAGATCTCCAATATAATCCAAGTCAATCAGGTGAGAAAATTTTCCTAGACCATCCAAACATGGTCCAAGGAGTGGGTGAGCCTCAGTCACATGAGTTGTACCAGTATCTCCATTAGGTCTGTAGAACAATAAAAAAGAACGATGTGATTACTGTATACCGTTAGATACCATTCACAAAGATAATTTCTAACTCAACTTTAAGCACATATTTTGGGTTGATTATAGAAAAAGATTAAACCAACATAGCCAACGGACAGCATCACGCATAATTGAGAACCACAGCTTAAATTTGTCCTATGAATTTTTTCATGTCAATCTGAAGACCTGACCAATATTGAAACCCCAGTTCCAGTGTCCGATAAAACATTTGCTTTGACATAGTACTACGCACCAAGACCAATATGCCCTACCATGTTGGTATATTTCACTTAGCGTCATAACCATACAAACTGTTTGACGCATGAAATCATCTGGGCACAATTGACTGCACAGTATGCTTCAGGATATGAAAATATATCTCAAATACGGCAGAAAGTGTCCCATACTGCATCCTTCGGCGCTTCACAATAGCTGGAGCGAACCTAGCTGTTTTATAATCAACAGCAACCTGTTTACACCACCAAGCACCTCAATTGTATGATAATGAAAGTAGAAAATCAGAGAAAGTAGGCTGTTGTCGCCGCATAAGAATCCCTGCCTCTTCCCTTATTTTTCAAAGTCATTTCTCATTTTTCAACCTGCTTTATAATCAACTGCATCGTCAAGCCCCTCTTTTAGTCGAAGAGACCTTCAAAGGCCATCTTGAAACACAGCTAAGCTAGGCCCATATTATATTGCAGCCACATCAAGCCCATTCTCCGCTAAAATCAAACTAAAGTCCCCCACCGAGTCTATTATTGCCGCCGCCGTTAACCCTCGCTTCCACCGCCACTAACCCTCACTTCCCACCCCCACCGTCAGCCGCTCAACGCTTAACAAATATGAACCAAGCAGCACCAATACGACCAGGTTGAGAACGAACCAAGCATTAGTACCAATATGCACACACAGGAGAAGAAGCCGGTTTCTGCGGATGGTTCGAGCGAGGATTTTTGCTTTTTCTCTCGTGCTCTCTGTCCATGAACGGCTGTGTCGCCTTGAACCCCCTGAACGTAAGAACCTTGCCCGCCTTTTGTTGTGTCAGCACTTGAAATGAGAAAAAAAAAAAAAAAAGGATATAGGTTTTATTATTTCTTTAAGGTTTTGTGTGATGATGCCAAAATGGCGATCTTGAGATGTGTGAATTTAAATAAGTCTAATCCTAAAGTGACAAGAATCATGCTCTAAATGGTTCATGGCACCGTAAGTCAAAATTTCGTTATCGAACCTGAGATTTCTAAATTTCACTGGCCCTAAATCAAATATCTAAAAAATGATTAGAATTCTAATTTTTCAGTCAAACTTCAAATTTATAAAAACTTTGAATGTACGCCTATGCCATTCAAGTGTCAACCGGCGTCCTTGATCCAGGGCGTTCTATCCACCATCAGCACTACCACCGAACTCCGCCACAAACGCCCCACACGAGGAGCATTTTAAGGTGTCGCCTTTCGCCTTTGGAACGATGGGTGTGCAGATTAAAGAGAGTCATGGAGAGAGTTAGAGTTTGTAGTGCGTAGCTTTTTTGGGGTTTGGGGGTAATTTATTGTACTAATGGGCTTAATTGCTAATTGAGAGCAATGCATCCTGTAATATCCCGTTACCCATGGAAGAGCACGCCAAAGATCGTTTCTGATATGTTCGAGCTACTTCTTCACATCTTCACACGAAATTTTTGTGACTTATTTTCTTTTTCTTTTTTCAGATGGTAGTTTTGGTTCCACCACTGATAATGCCATGCACGTGCGTCTCCTATTGGCAAGACGCTCGCTATTTTCACCATATTATGGACACTGCAAGATAGCTGAGATTATCTCCAACTCACGTCCGAACATATCTTCCATCAGATCAAGATTAGGACAAATTGTGCATGAATCTCAAACCGAGGGGTGCTCTCGAAGGCCATTGTCTCATGTGAAGAGAGTCGTGGCCACTATTAACGTGCTGGTGGGACCGCTCCTTAGTTCAGTCCATTGCCAGTTGTTGTTGTTGTTGTCCCAATTGAGATTCCATTCAAGGTAAGTTACATAATTTGATTTGAATTTCAGATTATCTAATTCTTTTAGATTATGTGATCATTAGAAGGTTAAGATATTTAATTTCATTTTCAATTAATCTTGCGTTATTCATTGCATTTTTAATTGGTATCCAGTCACTGACCAAAAAAAATTGGTATCGAGTCAACCACTGGGGCAAACCCCAGTGGTCACCCTTCCAACATGGAAGAGGGAGGTGAGATGTTCAAATCTCCACCTTCTTAAGGAGTTAGGGTGAAGATGATTTAGTTTCAAGTATGAATTTCGACTCCCATGCCTTGCAAAGAGGCAGGATAAAAATTTGAGAGTGAGAGTTAGAGTATGAGTATAGTAGAACCAACCGAAAAAAAAAAAAAAAAAAAATTGGTATCGAATCTTTAAGCCTAAAGATTGGATCTTCAATTGGATATTTCCTTTATTTTATTGCACTTATTGGTCAATCGGATCTTCAAGCCGAAAGATAGGACCGCCCCTCCCCCCCCAAAAAAAAAAGAAAAAAATCTTTCCCCTTTTTGTGCCCATCATGAGGTAATATTTAATAATCTAAGTTCGTCCTTAGTAATTATTAATACAACCCTAGGTTATGCGCGTCATTAGATTAGAGTGCATTATGCATATAAAAAATTAAAATCTCTTCACGTTGATTTATGATTGCATTCATACATGTTTTTTGAATTTAGAATATCGTATATTATGTGCATGTCACATATTGCCCGTCATTTAGAAATTCACGTGCTTTAGGGTCAATGTTTTAATATTTGCAACATGTAGTGCATTATTGGTGTTGCATTTGTGTGAGATATCATAACAAATACAAAAATGAATTAGCATTGCTTGGTTAAGTCGCCATCTTTTAGCAAATAAAGGTCATAATGCCATGTTTAGTGTCAGGGTTTAATTCTTTATTTTTATGAAAAAAAGAAGATAAAAAATAGTCTTTCACATACTTTAAATAATAAAGTTAATCTATGATTAATTCTGTTTCATGTCATTGCATATAGGTCATATTTAATTTAATTAATATAGTATACATGGCATGGCATCATAGTTCATCAATGCATGCTTAGATTAGAAATACATGGTCATGACATTTAAATTAGTCATGTTATTTTAAACTGAAAAAACAAAAAAGAATTAATTGCCATGGCATCTAAGGTTTTGGTCCAAGTTATCTAGTATAGCTTAGGTCATGCATTAGTCATACTCATCATCACTTTCATGAATAAAAAATGCATTCGTCATTGAATGTTTGTTTCCTAAAAGTTTGCAGAACCCCTATCTCAATTGGTGACAAATAGAGATCCGTTTTTGCTTGCGCATGCATTCAAGGTATTTTAATCTTTTTGGCAACTTATTTACTAATTTGATTATTGAATATTTCATTATTGACTGCACATTCGTATGATCATCCCTCATATGTTAGTAGCTAGGATTAAAACTGCCAAAGATTGCATGCAAAAATATTTTCGGAATAAATAGAAATGGTACCAAAGGAGCATTTGATTAATTTAGCGTGATAAAGTCCCCAAATCCATTGATCTTTGGTTCATAGTACTCCAACATTTTACTTTGAGTGTCTTATTGACTCATAACCGATTAGTGGTGGCTCTAAAAAGTAAGGTTAATTGCGATAATGCTAGTAAGAACACCTAGAGGGGAGTGAATAGGTGTTTAAAGAAATTTCACCAAACAATTGCAGAATAAAATTAAATTGCCAGCTAAGTCTAAATGAGAAATATAATTAGTTTTGTAAACCCCCAAACTTCTAAAATAGTCAGTTTGCAATAGACTTAAAATAAATAGAGTAAAGAGAAGAGAAAATTGCACATGCGTTTTATAGTAGTTTGGCTCAAATCAAGCCTACGTCCACTCTCCTATATTAACATCCTACTGTCTGAATTTCACTATAGGATCAACAGAAGATTACAACTTATGAGTGCAAACACTCAGTGGTAGATCTTTCTAAGAGTGTCTTCTCTCTTGATCACATGTTTTTAATGCTCATAAACAAAGACAAGTAATTGAGAGAACTTCAGACTTTGGAATTTTAAATTCATGTTCCCACAACTTCTTGACTGAATGACCTCCTTTTTATACTACTCCACACACATTAAACATTGACAATTTTTGAAGGAATTTCTTCCAATCAAATCGTTGGACAAAATCTTTCAAAAGAATCTTGTGGCCGTTGAAGATAGGAATGAAATTTCCACTTGATTCAAGCCACTCATACAATTAAAATCTTGGTTCCATAAGCGATTCTTCCCAAAAGGAAACTTATCTTCAAGATTGATTTCATCAATTGTGATTGATTTAATCAATATTTGTATAGATAGAAAGT
The DNA here is from genome assembly GCA_014182725.1 of Eucalyptus brandiana. Lineage (NCBI taxonomy): Eukaryota > Viridiplantae > Streptophyta > Magnoliopsida > Myrtales > Myrtaceae > Eucalyptus > Eucalyptus brandiana. Next base: position 19,838,832 of record CM024672.1, on the reverse strand, counting down.
AAAATCATTTACTAGAAAACTAGTCGTTGTAGAATAATTTTCAATTAAGTTCATTATTGATCTATGTCACAATATTGATAAGTTTGGTCCTGGACTCTTCCTCATTTTGGACACTATCTCATTCTAAACTCATATGAGTGGGATATACTTCTGGAATAAAATGGACTTTGACAGAAGTCTTCAATGGTTCCTCAAAAACAACTTATAAACAATTTGTTCTTAAGATAGACATTAGAACTAGAAAGTTTTATCAACTTCAAAATCCATTAAGAGTTTTCTAAACAAATTACATGTTTAAATTGAGTAAAACCTTGCACTTGATAGGACTTGGGAGTCTACAATGAGCATCATGCTTAGTGATCCATCAGTTTTTTCTCAGTAGTTCACATCGAGAAAGGTCGTGACACTTAGCTAGGTAGAAGTACCGAAAAGCATGTCTCTTGTATGATTGGATGAGCTAAGTTGAATTAAAATTAATTGAGTTTTGGGCAGCCCGTCTCCTTTTCCGAGGACTTTCTAGGCTATCCGGAGATGCATAAATCCCCATGCAGACACGAAGTGAGGAATGAAGACAGAAAAAATGAAAGAATCCCAGAAACTTTGTTGCTTCATGTTTAAATGCTTAAAGCTGACTAGTTCTCGATTGGTGTGTTACAAATCGGAAAGAGAGCGGGGAACTGAAACAACAAAAGTTCAGAAGAGTAAAGGTTGAATTATCCCTTCACGAAGGCTGAATTCTCTCAAGTTCGATCAAATAAAATATTATTACATTCCATTATTGAAAAATGATTCTATAGGTGCGGGGAACTAATCCTCGTACCTCTTGCTTTAAGTATGTGTTTTTTTTTTTTTTTTTTTACCTTCAGACCCTCAGCATACCCTACTCTAACGATATGACCATAAACCCGGCAATTGAAGCAGTTCTCACTCATGCTGTTTTTCTGAATAGAGGTTATTGCTCGGTGGTTGCTTTCTGGATAGTTAAGTACATTGATTGCTGAATAGGCCCCAGTTTCTTCTGCTCTGTTCTTGGTAACTTCGGTTTAAACGCCGCCACCCGCAGGATACATTAAGCTCTACTCTTCTGCATGTAAACACAGGTTGACTTTGTCGCGGAGATTCTCTCCAAGCTAATCAATAAGCAGGTTTTTTTTTTGGTCGATAATCAATAAGCAGGTAATTAAAAAAAAAAGGGAGGATTCTCAATACAGTCAATGCCTGCTTTCAACCCAATACGACCCAAGTTTAGACGGCACTAACATCAAATCAACATTTAATGGATGCTAAAACATTTAATGTTGTAGGCATCACAGGCATCAAAATCAAATTGGCATGCAGAAGCTTAATTTTTCCATAAGCCGCAAAAGGATCGGGAAAATGTTCTAAAAGACCTTATTATTTTTCAAGTATTTTTGACAGAAAAGATTGTGAAATTTGGAAAAAATCTCATGAAGATATCTAATCCCAACTCAGCATGCAAGATCTTCTAAAAAAATCCTAGAACTTAATTGCAGCAAAGAATCACAACAGCGAGTATCAAACGGGGCAATTAAAATCAGGACAATTGGGGTTGACTCTAGAAAAATTATAGCACGTTAAGCACTTAATAAGAACAATTTTCATGAAGAAAGTTTTCTAAGATAACCTACACATGAATTTCTAAAAATTCACAAGCAGGGTGTTCATGCATGTTAAAAATGATTTACTCTAGCAAACAATGTTCAATAATTCTTAAAATTTAACCCAATGTAGACATGTGTGTCGTGAACGAGTTCTGTGAAGGACCTATCCTCAGAATCCTTATAGAAAAATTCATGCAAAAATGACAGACTCGGGCTCCTAAAGGCAGAACTTGCAATCCGAGTTCCATACAAGGCAGATTTTACAACAAAATTTGCAAAAATGGAAAGAGGGTCAAATGATGTGCAAATGCAACAAGATTGGTGTCCTTAACAAGCTTGGGATGTGCTTTATGACTTACTAAGATATGACAAATTTGATAAGGTTAATTGCTTGCTCAAATTAAAGCAATCATTCGGACGTACGAATCAGGTCAATGCAAGCATGACATGAAAGAAGGGGGTTAAGATCCTAATCCATCTAAATGATGTTTAATATTTTTTAAAATTTTACACATTATGGACAAGAGCCGGACGAACATTTTTCGTGAAGGAATCATTTCAAGAATCTCATCCTATAGTTTTCTAAAAATTCGAGAACAGATGCAACCCAATCGAGCATATGCGGGGACAGACATGATGACGAACGTTCATGAGTTGATCGACCCTATCAAAAGAGCTTGTTATTTTCTCAAAATTTTATGTTTTTATCCCTAGATGTCCTGAGAAAGTTTCATGAAGGATGCATGATTTTATCAAAATCGCGGAAACAGTAAAGGTTCAGTCAGAAACTCCGAATTGTAGATTCAATTAAAGACGGTTTATTGATGATCGACCTATCCAAATAACCTCCAAAAATTCTGGAAAAATTGTATGTTGTAGAGATGCATGTTTTGAACAACTTTCATAAAGCATCTGACTTAAAATCTCAACACAAAACTCAGTAAAAAATCGGCAAACAGCAACCATTGCCCAAACAAGTGTTCGGCAACATATTCTTACCAGATTTTCAGATCAGTACTCTGCACGCTTACTCGCCCGCGGTTTAATTAGCACTAATCCTTTTGTTATTTTATTTTTATTTTTTATTTCGTATGGTTATCTTATTAACTTTAATCAATTCAAAGGTTGTTTTTGTTTATTGAGAATTTTCTGAAATTAAAAAATTAATAAATAATAATTTCGAATTTTTATTTATTAAATAATAATAAATTTTTATTATTTTATTCCGAATTTTGTTTGTGTCTTTTCAAGATAAACTTTGAAAAAGATACTCGTTCAGTTTGTAACCTTTCCCGAAGGGTTGCATTTGTTCGTTTTTTAACTTCTTACGAATGGACGCCTTTGTTCATCTTGGCAGTTTTCAAAATGATATATTTGTTCGCTTTGCAACCTTTCACGAAGAGTTATCTACGTTTTAAGAATGTTAATGTTTTATACATAGATGTCAGACTTCAGAATAAAAGTGTGTGTTCATTTTCGAGACTTCTCTCTTAAAAAAAAAAAAAAAAAAAAAACTAGAGCTATATTTTCAATTGTTTTCTAGAGAGATCCTGGAGAAATACTAAAATTACTATCTAGTACTCTCATTTGAGACTTTGTTATATCCTGGAGAAAATTTGCCGATGATCATTAGCAACTTTATAGGGTAAATAAATCCTTAAAGAAAGTGATATCACGCCTCAAAATCCGACATGAGTACTCTAAAGATCCGTCTTAATTGTTCTAGCCAATTCGAAGCCATATTTTCTCAACAAAAGACACAATGACTCTTTCAATAGAGCGTTACCAGAATTTCACTTTTCTACCCTACTATTTTCCCACTTTGGATCTTTTATTTTTATTTTTATTTTTATTTTTATTTTTATTTCCAGAGCTTCTTTAGCGCGGGTCTTCTCGAGATGATGACCTAACAAAACTCAATAGGGCATTGAGCAAGTTTAGAAAGAAGACACAACGTATAGAACTCCAAGAACAAGAGGGACGAAGCAACAAATGATCACATAACAATTTCATGCCAATTGCAACGTGCAATATGGAGCAACACAAACTCAATATAATTAACTAACAATGCAAGCTCACTTAGTAATCGGACTGGTTTTCGTGAGTGATTTGATCGGTTGTGTGGTATATTTATATTTTTTTTTATTCGGGCTAATGTAACGAAAAGTCGTTGAGACGCGCGTATTATAAGTGGACTGGACTCTACTCTTACACGAACTTTTCCTCTCTTTTTTTTTTTGGCTTCGAAGCCGTTGATGGTTGTACGAGGAAATAATTGTTTGGTGGGGAGGCCGCATTGTGGCGGAAAAGCATAAGAGGACAAGAAAGAGGCCCTCGTGCAATTGGCACTTTTCTCTATCGGACGCTACTTAGTCATCGTACCTTTTTCCTTTTCTTTTTTTTTTTCGTTTTTTTCTTCGAAGTCGACGAGACGGGCGTAATATAGAAGGGGACAAAGGTTTTCTATGGAAAGTACTGAGAAATCTTCTTGTTTTCCTTACGATTCTAGTAAAACCGGGAGCTTTCGTCATCGCTTACCTGATAGAGAAAAAGACAAACTTTCTCGAAGACAAACACGTGTAGATAAGACTTTTTCTTGGCTCTGATTACTATTCTCATTGTCATCGTTGATGTTTTTTTTTTTTTTTTTTTTGAGCAAATCATCGTCGTCGTTGATGTTAACAAACATCGGAAACGCTGGACGAAGACACCGTGGACGGTCCTGGCGGTGAGCGATTGATGATGATGGGAGTAGATTTGGGGTCGGAAGAGATCAAACATCTTCATAGGTTTCCTCGCTTTCAATCCATGTTATTTATTTTTCTGGAGAGATGGCATGAAACTAGAATTGTGGAAATCCCATAGATTTTGGGTCGGAGATCGTTGAGAGGGATCAAACTATAGCTGCGCAAAGTCAAGCTGTGAAGTGCACGCTCTAATGCAAAGTATTTACTTATTTGGGTTGGGTTAGGGCAATGACTGCGTGTTTGTGGTAGGGGATAAGACTATTTTAAAGGGTCGTAGCGTCTCTGCTCCTCCTCTTCGTATTGTCTCTCAAAAGTCAAACCTGGCCCAGGGGTTGTTCGATCCGCCTGTCCTTTATTAATCATAACGTTGGTTAGGCAATTTGTTCGCTATTCCACCTTCAAATATTTTGAGAAAGACAGACCTCATATACCCTAATTGATCCCCATGTTTTTCTTCACTTATTGTAGTGATTAAGATAGGTAGACGTGGGACATGGGCAAGAATCATCCCGTATGTCAAGCTGACATGGGACCCACAAATTCAAAGCCACTTCCCCTTTCACGTTCCTAGAATTTAACTCCAAGCTAGTCAATGTTGAAACTCGTTTCAATTTCCAAGCGTCCATTGCACGGAATCTCTTCCCTTTCACTTCTTGTCATACTCTCTTTCTTTTGCGGAAAATAGCTCTTCGGTTTTGACTTAAGGAAATCAAGGTTTCGTGCCGACTCTGGACAGATGATATCTCATGCAAAAGGAGACCAATAGCTTCAATTCAAATACTGTAGTACATTTGCAACCTGAGCTGGAATTTAAACAGCAAGATCCAAAAATTACAGACTCGATCACGTAATATGATGCAAACAAACTATGCCAGAACTTAATTGGCCACACGACTTGAGAACATAAAAGTACAATGCAACAAAGAAAATTGAAAGATAACACTTTGTTGATTTGTGCTGAATGCTTTTTGATAGTTACTTTTTTTTACTTTCCCCTGTCACAAGCCAACATTAAAACACACAAAAAGTAAAACATAGAGAACGAGATCTTTTCGCACAGACTTACCAAACAAGATCAAGCCGCCGGGTTGCTTGTGGCCCTCCGAAGGACCGTAAAGTGGAATTTGTTAGACTTGTTATCCCAGTACATCCCTATGAAATCATTCACCTTCAACCCGCGCTTCTTAACAAACAGCTTGGTCCAGCCATATTTCAGCACGTAGCTGCCCGACGACTCCCAGTATCGGAACTTGAGCTCGTACTCTTTATTTGTGTCCGTGTCCCTCACACAGACCTGAATCTCCTTCTTGCTCTTGACCTCGCTCACCATCTCCTTGGGCATCAATTGGAACAAGTAGTCCTCCACGCAGTCGAGCGGAAGCAGGAGCCGCGACTGCCCGAGATCGCTTTCCTTGAGCGTCTTTTTTATCTTCCACTGGTCGTGGAGCACCAACTTTGTCGACACGCTAAATGGTCTCTTCCTCCCTGCACGAACAAAGTCAAAGGTGGACGACAAGGGAGTTTTTAGATACGTCAAAAGACAACTAAGAAAAAATCTCCTTTTGTCTCTTTTCTTCTCTTCTTTCTTCTTCTCTCTTTTCTTCTTTAATATAAACTAATAATTTCTCAGAATTGTGTATTAGTATATAAACCATGGAACTCGCCATAGGATGGCTTTCAATTGAACGAACTGCGTTTACTTACTCAGGCCTTGCCTTGGGAGCCCGGCCGCCACCTTGTTGTCATTCTGGATCAAAGAGGAGGAGGAGCTGTGGGGGCCACTGCGGAGGAGTGGCATGAAGTCGATCAGAGTGGGTGGGTCTGCATTTGACCCTTCCATTAACACGGAGTGTGTCCCTGGGAGCTCGCCCTCCTGGTGGATCAGCATGTTGGCATTCTGGTCCAGAGAGGAGGAGCTATGAGCACTACTGCCGAGGATTGGGAAGTGGATCAGACGGCGAAAGGCTGAATTTGGTCTTTCCATTGCGACAATGTGGGTGAAGAGAATGGGGTTGAAAGGAAGGTGGGAGACCTCTATATTTATAGAAGGGGACGAAGCACGCTACAAAGCGCGGGACAGCGTTAGCAGCTCGACGGAAAAGTCAAGTCCACCGCAATGGGATAAAGTCAAGTCAGCCGTAATCATGGGAAACCTTCTTAACTCAAGTCAATGCACACAAGTCACTCTCAAAGCTTTATGCTCTTTCTCAACACGGTTCCTCCCATCCACTAAATTTCAATGATACATCTGCTGATTGATCCTTAGACGGGTTGGATATCACAATCTATGTCAACAATTAGTTGCCAATAATCCAATTAATTGGATTGTCACGGTAAATGTGTCTCTTATCTTACTAACTTTTATAAAAAGTTGGATATTTTTTTAATTCGAAATTTACCCATTAAGTTACACAAATATAGAGCTGTTAAAATGGATAATAAATTCATATTTGATGGGCTAAGTTGAAGTATGTATTATGCTATCATGTTCGATCTACTTTATTCATAAATCAGCTTTCGATTTTTGCGAATAGCAAAACGGTTTCAAGTTGGACAATATACGGCAACCTGCCTTTAATTTCACACTTTTGACAAGATTTTTTGGCCCCACCAGGAAGCATGTGAAAGTGACGAGGTGAGACAACACAGGCGAGCAAAAGAGGGGGGACCAGGGACGATCTCGGAATTAGCGACCAGTCAGCAATTGTGAGATTGATTCTGATCGGGGAATGATGTTACAGACGAGAGGCTGGAATGACACGTGCACTGGTGACGGGGTGAAGGTGGTCCCGGCACGCGCGGCCTGATTTTAGCAGGGCCGCTTCCGTGTTGCTCTTGCCTGCGTGTGTATATAATATATGTTGGAGAAATCTTTTCAGAATATTTTGAAGCTGACAAAACGTTTCTATCAGTCTAGTTTGGATATCTGCAGATCGTCTAGTTTAAAGTCTGAAGACTTTCTGATTACCAGACTCAAGATTCAAGACTCAAGATTCAAGACTTAAGACTCAAGACTCAAGACTATTCTCATTGACAATCTTTCTGATCCAGTGACGAAGGAAATCCAGAGCCGAAGTATATGGTTGAGGATTTAATCCTATCATCTGGAGAAGATCTCTGGTTGGATAAATATAACGGATTCTTTTGTTCGTTTCAAGATCAATTGAAGATCCGATGGTCGACGAAGTATTCTTGGAATATTCTATTCTTGGAAACCAAGATCCTGATTGTATGGGCGAACAGGATTGATGGGCTATCGTCAGGTTCCTTTAATAGCTCGAATGATCTTCTTGATTGATTCCGTCTAATGGGTAGATTGGAGGAATTCCTTTGGAAAGTGCCAACGGGTATGATGGCATAAAGGAGTATAAAAAGGAAGACGTTCTAGTTGTTTGAGTATGTGATCGATAGAGAAATTCCAGAGTTTGAAGCATCTTGATTATTAGTCGATTCATTCTGAGCGAAATCGTATACACAGAGAGTGTCCATACTTGGTGATACCTTGAGTGAGTGTGGTAGATCATCTACACTTAGAAATCAAGGAAGATCAACACTATAACATCTCTTTGTTAATAGTGGAATCCAGCCAATTGGCTGTCAATGCAAAAGAGTGGACGTAGGCTTGAATCAAGCCGAACCACTATAAACCGCGTGTTCAATTCTCTCTTTCCTTTACTTAGTCTTACGTTGATTATTACTTATCGCAAATCCTTCAACTGTCTAAGTATTGCGCAATAATCAAGAAAAATCTTTTATATACCTATTTACCCCCTCTAGGTACTCGTACTAGCAATATCAATATATACATGTAGATATATATCCTTTTCTATTAATTATTCTCTAAACTAATATTGTTGTTGCTCTGTTTTATTTACTTTCATAATAATAGACACAAATAAAATAAGGACCATGCTTTCTCTACTCTTTCTTTGGCTTAAACACTTTTTTTTTTTTTTTTGGTATTTTGACCATATTATTTGCGCCTAAGACATGAAAAAAAGAACCAATAAAGAAGTTGGGACCATAAAAAAAAAAAAAAAAAAAAAGAAGAAACAAAATAATTATTAAAAAAGAAAACAGAGAAAGATCACTTCTGTAAAGTTATTAGAAAACTTCGCCCCTTCTATTACAGGGCCCTTGTCCCAAAAGTTGGATAATGCATTGCAGCGAGTCCAACCCTTTGAACACGCTTTTGATAAAGCTTGAGGCCTCATTAGTAGTTAGAGGAGGGGCGGATTGTCTCGTGATAGAGAGAGAGGAGTGGCAGCCTACCGTGAAAATTAGGGGCGGCAAAACTAGTGGAGGACGACAAGCATGGAAGAGAGAGAGAGAGAGGGGGGGGTTTCTTTTTGGGGTTTTGGGACTTTGATTTGTACGGGGATGGTATCGAGAGAGTCGAAGATGATGCAATGCTGAATGTCTATCCTATAGTCATTATATGCAAATTTGTTTTAATATTCCATAACAATATCAGAATAATTGAGTGTGATGATATTAAAAATATTTTATTGAAAAAATCAAGAGAGTGAAGGGCTCAATATATTCAAGAAAAAGTCCAACAAAAAATAAATAAATTAAGGGATCAAATATGGTTTATCCCAAATTAATTACTAGATAAGTACGACTACTTGATACTTTCTATAAATATTAAAGAAAATTTTAAAGTAACATCTCAAAGCTTAAAGTAAAGCTGCTCACCAGGAGCCGGAAGAATTCCTCTTGAACTTGGGCGCCGCCCCAAGGACACTGGAAAGCAATACGGACCTTTTGGCTCAAAGAGATAAAAAAATCTGAACTTTAAAAGAAAAGTCGAAACGAAGTGTAATTTCGCGTAGGCAATGGCTTACGAGTTGCAAGAAGCCGTCCGTTGTCAGCCTAAAGCGACAAAAAACTGAGTTTGGATTATCTTTAAAGATTCGACCGAACATCGGGCCCTTGATGATTCCATCTGCCCCGTCACCGAGTCTCCAATACTCGTTCACTCTCTTTCCCGATCCACAAGAGAGACGAGACCAGCGTGTGCGAACTCCACACGGTTCAGGTGCCAAGAACGGAGTTTTGTTTAACGCAGGTGGGAGCTTATACTAACGTGTCGCTCTTGCTTTTATGTGTATATTTATAATCCTTTTCTATTAATTTATTCTCTGAATTAATATTCTTAATCAGATATAATCATAGGTGCTCTCCTAATCATTATTTTCTCGTTTCCCCTTTGGACATAAAGTTTAAGATGGTGAATGCTTATGTGAAATCGATTAGGAAACTGAATTGTACGTGTGTATGTGTTGTGCAATTTTATTTCTTACTGCGATAACCCAGTAGATTTCTTAAAGAACAAAAGTAGAAAGATAATCTCTTTGGATTCACAACAGTTACTCTTAAGTTTCGATTTCTTGAAACTTGCTATTTCCATAATAAAATTGGTTGTGCAGATAGCCAATATGTATAAAGAGAAGTAGGGATGTGGCACAGTTGGTATTAAATGTGCTCGTTATAAAATATGACTTTTCGAAGGGTATATAGATTATGTAACAAATATATAATTTTTTCTTCATGTCATGTAATAATTTTGAAAGCTAACAAGTTAAGATGTTGAATTCATTGAAAAATATCTCCCAATATATTTTTGTTATTGCTAAGAGTAGACATTATTTAAACAAAAATAAATAAATAAATAAATAAACAAACTCCGGTTAAGCATAAAAACACGTACCTCAGGACACCAAAATTATTGAATCTTGAAAGACGATGCGGATAATTAACATTAGATTATTGCCCTAAATCCCTATATGGACTCAAACAATCTTCTATGCAATGGTATGCCAAGTTCATTGCTGCACTAACTAGGATTTCAGCATTTCAAACATGATCATGCCCTGGTCACATGGACTGAAGGTACCTCATCAATTTATCTCTGAATATATGTTGATGACATTCTTATCATGGGGAATAATGAGCTGGCTATTGCAAAATTCAAAAACTACATGCACTCTACTTTCCACGTCAAAGACTTGGGGCCCCCAAGTATTTTCTCGGCATTGAGATAACTCGATCTTATGAAGGAATATGCCTCAGCCAACAAAAGTTCATTATGGAAATAGTCTCCAAAACAGGATTGTCAAGATATAAGCCGACAATTATACCGATTGAATAGAATGGAAAGTTGACGACACATAAATATGATGCAAGCTCGTTTTCATCTGTCCAAGAATTATTACTTAAAGATCCATTGGGATATTAACGGCTTGTTGAGAAATTGATTTATCTCACAATGACAAGAACAGATATATGTTATGCAATGCAAATACCTGGTCAATTCATGCACAAACCGAAGCAGCCTCATATAAATATAGCACTAAAAGTCATGAAATACTTGAAGGGATGCCCAGGACTTGGTATTTTTCTGTCTCGAGATTGCGACATGAAAATGACAGCATACTGTGACACAAATTATGCTATTTGTCCAATGAAAAGAAGGTCTATAATTGGTTTTTGTATTAAATTAGGGAAATCACTTGTCTCATGGAAAACGAAAAAGCAGTTGATCGTATCATTATTGTCAGCATAATCAAAATATCAGGTTATGCGAAATAATTTGGATATGAGGACTAATTTCAAATCTTGGAGTGCAAGTCAATGGGGCCGGCGAATTATTCTGTGACAATAATGCTGCACTCAAGTTAGTAGCTAATTCGGTCTTTTATGAGAGGACTAACCATATAGAGATCGATTGTCATTTCATTTAAGACAAGATTCGAGAATGGATCATCACAACAAAAGGAATTGGAATTGTAGATATATTTACCAAGCCACTATGTATCTATTGAGCAAGCTAGGTGTCCTCGACATATATAGACCATCAGCTTGAGGGGGAGTGCTGGAAATATAGTTTGCTATCTTAGGAGATACTGATTGTGAGTATCAATAATTGATTCAATTAATCGGTAATTGGCTTGGTAAAATAGGACTTAGAATCATTATGTAATCAGTGTATATTTCTTTCCCATCTTACACTTTTCTCTAGTATTACAAATAGAGCGGTGTACATGTATAGAGATATATATAGAAATATAGAATCACAATACCTCTCCATTGCTTTTCAATTTCTGTCACCAACAATTATTATTATTTTCATTGTATCTAAAAAAATTTCGAACATAGAACACTCGTTTAGAAGAAATTCAAAAAGGACATCAAGAGCTTTCCACATATATGAAGGCGACAGACTTTCGAAGACCAAGAACATCTCCGAGCTTCCAGAACATGATGGGCTGTCAAGTCTTATCAGATCGATCTTCTAAGCCTCATCGTCTTCGTCAACATGCATTGGAGTTTAATTGGAGCTTCTTTTTTTGTTTTTTTCTAACAAAAACACCTTAGGAGCAAATCACATCATGTGATTGGATAATTTGTGGGAGATTTATTATTTTGTGTCCTTAAATGATCTTAAGAGAATGTGTAAGTGTGGTGATTTGAACTCAAGTCTTGAACGAGAAGGATGAAGAAGCTTATGATCTGAGGTAATTGGGGTTCGATTCTTAAGTTGACTTATAACCATCCCGAGTCTTGCGGTCAAGTCTTGCAGAAGTACCCGCTTTTTTGTTAGGTTAAGCAACCCGAAACGTTCATTCTCATCCCTTCTAGGAAAAAGAAACCTATTGGATAGTTTCTCTTTATTACAAAACTTGAAAATTGGACTGGGTCATCACTGCTGACTCCGGCATCAGGGAAAGCTGCTACAAAACGCGTTCTTGATCTAATAAAACAAACGGAGGACCATAGCAACACCGACTTAATTGATATTTAAGAAATTAGTTTACCTCAAAAAGAAAAAAAAAAAGTAGTAGCTTATTATCTATCTCCTCTTGAGTTGAAAGTCCATGGCTCTCTTTGAATTACTTTTATTGTACTCGCCGTTCTTTACAAATTAAAAGATCAAAATGATCATCGACGCACCAAGGAGAGTTTCCATGCCTGATCCTCTTCATCCCAGGCAGTCCTTTCAGTGCACGGTCATACCTTAACACGTGGTGCTTAGGTAGTGGCAACTATATTTGCTTATGGCGAGTTCCACGACAACCTCAACCACCGACTCTACAGGCGGCCTTACAGTGGATCCATGTACAGTTTTGCTCATTTTACTTGCTTAAACTATTTCAATTATGTTTCGAGTATGAACCGAAACGAAAGTATGAATTTTGAAAATAAATAAAATAGAAATAAAAGGAGCACACAATATTTGTTTTAGGAGATTATGTCAGCAAAGAGAAGATATGTTACACTTTGGGCCTGTTTGATAACCGATCAATTCTTGGCTATTTCCGTTCTTCAATTCCCCGGAGTTTTTTTTTTTTTAAAGAACATAAATTCATTTAATAATGTTATCTAATTTTTCTACTTTCGAGAACAGATTTTTTTCCCAAAATAGATTAGTAATAGAATCAAGAAATTAAAAAAAAATGATTAAGTTATTCTTGGAAATAATTTTAGAATCAAACTATTTTCTATTCCTTTTTCTCTTTTTTTTTTTCCTTCATTTTTCTTCTTTTTTATTTTCTTCTTCTTCCTCCTTTAGCCAATTGCCAGCCGACCGGCCAAAGATGAGGTCCAACGATCTCGTCGAAGCCTTACCTAGCCATAGCGAGGCTTGTCCTCAACGAATACCACCACAGCCGATAACGTTTCGTGGAAGGTCGGAATCTTGTGGCATGGGGGGCAAAAATAAGGATAAGCAAAGTGATTGGCCGTGAAAGTAAGCGCTTAAATTCCACGTTCCACCAATCTCCCACAAGATTCACGACCATCCATCGCACTCTTGTGGCCACGATCCCTTCGTGTCGATATTTCACGGGGCATTCCAACAACCAAAACTCTGAATTCTGACGGCTCAACGCGCGTGCCTCGTAGATATTCCGTCTCAACCACCCGTCAAGAAAATCCTGCCCCAGTTCCCAACTCCCTCCAGACCTCCCGAGACAGATAGGGGTCGCGGGGACGTCTCTTTCAAGGGACAGAAAGAGATGTTTCGCCTTTTGCCCCTCGACACTTGGACTTCGCTCTGCATGGTAGGCGGTGCATGTTTTTGTCGGCTGGGTTAATATTCCGATTCTGGATTCGCTTCTTGCACCGTTGTGATATGGGGAGGAGGGAAGATCGAAGACCGAAACGGGTGGCGACCTAGGCGGCGACGGGGAAAAGAGATTGCGGAGTTGGTTGCGGTCTGGTGAGGAGGATTTGCTTTCGACACGGCTCGATGCGATCCATAATGCATGTGCTTTGTGACTCGTGTGCCGTGCACATCCTTATGATCGGTCATGATTTGATTTTGAGCTCGATCGAAAGTGAAAAAAGAGAGCACCTTGTAAACCTTGTTAATCCGTTCGCGATTGTATAAGTCAAAATCAAAATATCGTAGAGATTAAACCAGTACCGTGGCCCGTGCTCAGAGAAGTCGAGCAAAGTTTAATTTGTGGAAAGAGTTCATCATAATGAGCTGATTAATAATGGGAATTATGTGAGAACTAGGAAAGCTGAGGAAGAAATCTCTTCAGTAAAGGAATGGACATGCGCGTCTTGATGATTGACAGTGCTGTTCATAAGCGCTTTTGAAGTTCAAATCGAAGGACAACTGGACAGGCTCTTGGCTACTTGACCCAAAAAACGAAAGTAACGTGTGATTTTTCTTGGTTTTGGGCCAAAACTTTTGGCTGTATGCTAGAAACACGTTTTAGGTTGGCCATTGCGTATATAATTGCCCAGAACTGATGCATTCAACGTTTCCACGATGAATTCAGTCGCTATCTCACCTTAAAGTTCACACAACTTACCATGCTTGATTTCTTTTATTATCACCAAAGCACCTCAAATAATTTTCAAAATTACACATTCTAAGATATATCGACAACTAATTGAATCCAAGTACTCAAGGAAATTAGGTTCTTCTTCAACTCCAGTTAATGTCCAAACAATATCATCATGTATTATGATTCTAACATCGCCAACACTTACAACATCACATTCATTGTTATCCTCCAACTACACTTTACTATAATACATGCATTGATAAGTAATAAAATAATTTCTATTTAGTGTAGCATGAAACAAATAACCATAACCCATAACCCATTCATCAAATGACGAATTATCAGTTATAGACCAAACAAAATCAACACATTGAATTAATATTAATAGTTCTGAGACCACATTAAATAAATAAAAAACTTAGGAATGACATTGGATTAAGGCCAAAATTTTGGAGTCATTTGTCATTTTTTCTTTATGAAATAGATATATTACTTAACAGTGATGAGGCATTACAATTGATAAATCACTATTAACCATTTGATATGAAATTCATATTACTTGGCACCAAGTGTATATACATGTAATTGTTAATTGATCTGTTGCATCATGTGTTACTGTATGTGATACATTTGTCGTATTAAACACATCCCTATTCAAGTGATAATGAATAGAATTCTATCCTTGGAGAAAATCCCAAAAAGGACCCTCACCTTTCATGTGTTGTCCTTTTATTTTATTTTATTTTATTTTATTTTATTTGCACTTTGCATCATCTAAATCTAAAAATATTCATTATCAATTCTACTCTTTGGAAAGAGATTCTTTTTTGTCTCTCAATTAAAATAGCTCTTAACCAAATAATGATAATTTATTCAAATAATCTAAAGTGAACCTATTGGCTATTTTGATCATTTGCCGCTTCCAATTGAAACCACTATAAAACACTACTCTCTGCTATCGAAATTGTTAGTGATTCTCATACGAGAAAAATAACATGTTTGCATTTGCAATTTAGACACAAAAAATGAGAAAATTGTTCAAAAAGTCTTACACCCATTGCACTTTTGTCAATTTAATTCTAAATACTTTTCACATTTTGCCAATTGAGTCAATCTAACTAATTTTGATTGAAAATCACTAACTTGAAAACCGAACGTCTTATACGTCATGATGGCACTAACGTGGACATTTTTTAATAATATTTAAATAACTCTTTTATTATATATATATATATATATATATATATCCTTTCCTTTCCTTTCTTTGGACTCAAGCTAGTGAGGGCGTTGCAACCTTGCCCAAAAAGGGGGGAGGGCATCATGGCCCTCACCCAGGGCTAGGGCGGACGAGGGTCACGATGCCCTCACCTTGCCCAAATCTGGCAAGGGCAACACGGCCATGACAAACCCTCGACCCTTGCCCAATGGCCTATATGGACCGCAATGCCCTCTCCAGCCTAAATCCAAAAAAAGGTAAAGAAAATAAGAGAAAAGAAGAAAATTATAAAAATTCAATAAAATGTTAAAATATTATTAAAAAATGTCTATGTTAGCGCTAGCCGTACCACATAAGAGATTCAGCATCCACGAATCCATTTCCAGCCTAAATTAGTCAAATGAACTCGATCAGCAAAATGTAAAATTGTTTAAGACTCAAATAACATATTAAAATGTTTATGATTGAATTAGTAAGAACACAATAGGTTTAAAAAATTTTGGATAATTTTTCCACAAAAATTAATAATTAATGACCTATTTTCATTTGATATAATCAAGTATATAGAAAATAATGCGTAATGCCAAGCAATAGTATCAAGAAACGCGTGCGGATGACTCAGCAACAGTACTTGACCACTGGGTCTGCTCGTTGGCGCCCAAGGGAAAAACATTAGCTGGCCAACCTCGCCCAGTGGAGGAACCTTACTTTTTTTATTTTTAAAATTTCTAGATTGGAAAAATATGAAAATGAAAATAAATGAAAAATAATTATAGGGTTATTTTTTATATTATTTTATTATTTTATCCGTGAGTTTTATACTATTTTTTCTCCTATATCGGAATTTTGTGCTTAATTTGTCCTACAAGTGGTTATTAATTCTAGATATCATAGTAAAATCACTAATAAAAGAAAATAAAAAACCAAAAATATACATTAGCATTCACGAATGACCACATATATACCTCTACTTTTGGAGAAAAACAAAAACATACTTGAGTATTACTTTTGGATACAACCCTTCATATCAATTATCCATATGTTTCTATTCAATTTGTAAAATGCCCGTTCCAAATCCTAATTTCTCACACCCAACCAAATAAGCCAAAACAAACTAAAAACTAAACCCATTAAACCCTAAGCAGTTTACTAAAATGAATTTTGCAAGGAGGGTTTATTTGCGCTTTTCAAGGTGGAGTTTTGCTTAAAGATTATGAGGATGGTTTGCAAAAATAAGGGCGCAATAGGCTGAGCCTAGACATATTTTTGTAGTTTTTTAATAAATATAAGTGCGTAATAGGCCTGGCCTCAAGGCCCTTGCTCAGACCTACCCCCCGGTTGACCAGACCTGTCCAAGCTCGCTCAGTAGTCTTCAAAATTCAGCCCAGTCCACTCGTGGATTAGGTTTACTAGCGCCATATAGGGGAAAGTTATTACTTTTGACCAATCATATCTTTGTATGTTCTCTTTGCGAAATCCATCAAATTAATGAGGAAGAAAATTATTTTTTTATCATTATTTGCCAACATATATTATGGAGAATATAATATTGTCCTCCAAGACACACTTACGTAAGAAAGTACAAAAGAAAAATGATACTCATGTAATATTCCCAATGAATCTGTGTAAAAATTACGAACTTCGATGAATATATTGCGTCTACCTTTCAAAGTTCAATTACTCTCTATAACACCTCTCGCAAGACCCTGTAAACAGGGTTGCTCATTCAACGCATAGAAAAACACATTTAGAAAAAAATTCGAAAAGACATCTAGAGTTGTCCGCATGTATAAGGAGCCTTAGATTTTGAAGAGCAAAAATCAACATCTCTGACCGTGAAAAACGTGGCGAATTCTTAGTGCCGTGTCTTCGTCAACAAACAATGGAGTTTCATTGGAGCATCCTATTTGTTTTTTCTACCAAAGATACATGTACCCTTTTTCCTTCAAGGCAAGCCTCGTCAGGTATGATAGTCCTCCCGTCTCACATATTGAGAAATTTCTATGCTTCTAGATGACCCCGAGAGAATGCTCAGTTGTGGTATTTCGAACCTCTGCCTTGAACGAGGAGGAGAAACACGCCTAGGATGATTAATAACCATTGCCGAGTCTTTGTTCGGCCTTTTGGGTTTGTTCCTAGGTTGATTTGTACCCATTGAAGGGTCCAAATCTACGGTTGATTTATTTAGAGAATGATTACGTGAAAGTCTTTAATGTACTATGATAATAACAGTATATTCTGGATAAAAAAAATCAAACCTCAAAAAAATTATAAATTCTTGTGAACCCATTTCTTTAAGAACTTGCAACTCATTATAAATTATTATTCTCACATTACCTCAATGATTGTTTTGCTAGTAAAGTCTATTTATTTATATTCGGTGCCGGTCTTTAATGGGTCTTTTTGGGTTCCACCAGATATTTTCGTTGGTAAGGCAAGCCAGGAAAGGTCACCCTCATTTCTTTTGGAGAAAAGTAAGCCAATCGAGTGATCGTCCCTGTTGACAATGGAACGTGGAAATCGGACTAGTTCGTCTTTACCAACCCCGGAGTCGGAGAGCAGCTGCAAAACTTGGTTCTTGATCATTTTCTTCAGCTCGCCCTCCAGAAGTTGCTTATTATCTTACTCTTGAGTTGAAAGAAATTCCATGGCCGTCCTTGAATTACTCTTACTGTGCTTGCGTTCTTTCCAAGTTCAAGAAAAAGATATTCTCAATGCACCAAGAATTATTTCCTTCGCTTTCTGGATTTCATACCTGATCCTCGTCATCCCAAGCGCTCCAGTTGGTGCACAGACATATGTTGGCGAGTGGTGCGCAGATAGGGGCGACTACGCTCCTCATAGCAAGTTTGAGGACAACCTCAGCATCCTCTTCTCCAGGGGCGATTATGCTGCTCCCAACAAAGGACCCATTTATGGTTTCTGCAAAATGACGGAAGGTGAAGATCCGGACAAAGTTTATGGTCTCTTCCTCTGTAGGTAAATCACGTGCGAAAGATACCAAAAATTTCTACTTTTGAGCAATACGTTCAAATCAATCATTATAATCTTTGGAATTGGTTCACTTGGAACTAGGATTTATAATGGATCTGATATATTGGTCTTAATTGAAATCCTCTACAAAGTACGGTGATCCAATGCCAACCAAAAAAATTACTATCCAGATTTAAGTGACTACTAACGCAACTTTTCTATTCCTCTTTAGATGGGATGTTGCCGCCGATCAATGTCAGTCTTGCATCCGTAATGCTAGCAGCACCATCATAGAAAGATGTCCAGGACAGAAAGAAGCGATCATATGGTTCGACGAGTGTCTCGTGCGCTACTCCAACAGATCGTTCTTCTCTATCATGGAGACAACACCGGTTAAATCCATTCTCAACCGTCTGGACGTTTCAGATACCTTCAACATGATGGTGGAGCAAACTTTTGATAACAAGGACTTTGCGGCGCAAGTGACAGATTTGGCCAGGAATGTCACAGACTTGGCAATTTCCTCCAAAAGCTTATACGCGACCATAAACATTAATGTCTCAAGTTCAGTGACCCTGCATGAGCTTGCACAGTGCACCCCCGACATAGCAAACTCAGCCTGTAAGAGTTGCTTGCTTTTGGCTATCAAAAAGTTTCCTACCGTCCTTAATCGTAAAAGGGGAGGTGCGAGAATTCTTCAGCCAAGTTGTAATGTACGGTACCAAATGAATTTTAGTGGGGAACCTAGAGGAAAAGCACCAGCACCTTCTACAACAAACAAAACCAGCACTGAGTCCGGCAGTGAAGGTATGAGTTATCTAATTCTAAAAAAGGGCACACAATTTGTCATGGTAAGCCTATAATGGTATCATTCCGTTGGTTCTAATTCTCAATATAAGCTGCTTTATGTATCATATTGCACTTGATTTACTTTTACTGTACTCGCATTCTTTCCAAGTTCAAGAAAAAAACTATTGATGCACCAAGAAATATTTCCTTCTCTTTCTGGCTTTCATGCCCGATCCTCTTCATCCCAGGCACTCCTGCCGGTGGACCGACATATGTTCAGGAGCGGTGTGCAGATAGGGGTGACTACGCTGCTCCTAGCAAGTTTCAGGACAACCTCAGCAGCCTCCTCTCCAAGGGCAACTCCGCTGATTACAGCAAAGGACCCATTCGCGGTTTCTACAGCACAACGGAAGGTGAAGATCCGGACAAAGTTTATGGTCTCTTCCTCTGCAGGTAAATCACGTGCGAAAGATACCAAAAATTTCTACATTTGAGCAATACGTTCCAAATCAATCATTATAATCTTTGGAATCAGCTCACTTGGAACTAGGATTTATAATGGACCTGATTTATTGGTCTTAATTGGTATCCTCTACAAAGTACGGTGATCCAATGCCAACCAAAAAAATTACTATCCAGATTTAAGTGACTACTAATGTAACTTTTCTATTCCTCTTTAGAGGGGATGTTGCCGCCGATCAATGTCAGTCTTGCATCCGTAATGCTAGCAGCACCATCATAGACAGATGTCCAGGACAGAAAGAGGCGAATATATGGTATGACGAGTGTCTCCTGCGCTACTCTAACAGATCGTTCTTCTCTGTCATGGAGACAGAACCGATTATTTTTGCTATCAACCCTGAGAGCAATTCAGTTACCGTCAACAAGATTGTGGAGCAAACTTTCGATAATGAGGACTTTGCGGCAAAAGTGACAGATTTGTTCGTGAGAAATGTCACGGACAATGCGATCTCCTCAGAAAGCTTATACGCAACCATAAACGTTAATGTCTCAAGTTCAGTGACCCTGCATGAGCGTGCACAGTGCACCCCTGACATCTCAAAGTCAGCTTGTAAGAGTTGCTTGCTTTCTGCTATCAAAGAGTTTCCTACCGCTCTTAATCATAAAAGGGGAGGTGGGAGAATTCTTCAGCCAAGTTGTTATGTACTGTACCGAATGGATGTTGCTGGGGAACCTGGAGGACAAGCACCAGCACCTTCTACAACAAAAAAACCCAGCACTGAGTCCGGCAGTGAAGGTACGAGTTATGCAATTCTCAAAATGGGCACACAATTTGTCATGTTAAGCGTATAATGGTATCATTCCGTTGCTTCTAGTTCTCAATATATGCTGTTTTATGTATCATATTGCACTTGACTTGCTTTTACGATCTAAACTGTGATCATACTCTCTTGCTTTCAACGAGTTCTTGGTACTATTTACACTTGGTGAAAAAAGAGTGCGGATTTGTGGTATGTTTAGATGCAAGGAATTTCCCTTTCTTGACAGGGGTCAAACGAAATCCATGGATTGCAATAGTTAGCTCAATAATTGGAGCGGGGTTACTAATAATCATCGTGGGTTTGTGTATATTTTTAAAGAGGACAAAGAGATGGAAGAAAGGTATGAGTGAATTCATCTTGCTTGCCACTGGAATGACCATCTTCTAACCTTTACCTAACGGGAGTCAGCTCTTGGACTCTCAGAGAAGAAAAACAGCCAAGAGGTTCAGTTACTTCATCTAAGACGAGAAATCGGAGAAGAGTTTTCAAAGGAAAGAACTCGAGGAGAAAAGCTGGTGGCTTCTCAAGAATTATCTCTGATACGATTAGACATTATATGTGCGGCCACACAAAACTTCTCCAATGAATGTAAACTTGGGGAAGGCGGGTTTGGCCCCATGTACAAGGTAAGCATTTAAGCGACTCAACACCTGTTTATGGGAAAATTGGGAAAACTGGCAGTTATTATCCGAACCTGAACTGGTTCGAATTTGGTAGTCATTAATAATTCTCATATAGGAATTTCACTACTTACGTTACCCTGTTTCAGGGCACATTGGCAGATGGAAAAGAAATTGCAATTAAAAGGCTTTCGAGAACCTCAGGCCAAGGACTTATTGAGTTTAAGAATGAAGTGATCTTGATTGCTAGACTACAACATAGGAATCTTGTTCGATTGTTGGGATGCTGCTTGGAAGAACACGAAAAACTCTTGATATATGAATACATGCCCAACAAAAGCCTGGATGTCTTCCTTTTTGGTTGGAGCTTTAGCCGATGCAATGATTTTTTTAGCTAGTTAATTTTAGTTTTATAGAGTTAAGGTTCATCCGAGTCTCTCATTGTTGACAGATTCAACTATGGGGCAATCTTTAGACTGGAAGATGCGCATGAACATCACCTTTGGAATAGCTCGGGGCTTCTATATCTACATGAGGATTCTCGCCTAAGAATTATCCATAGGGATCGAAAGCTAGTAATATTTTACTAGACGGCGAGATGAATCCAAAGATATCTGATTTCGGAATGGCAAGGATCTTTGGTGTAAATCAAGATGAGGCCAACACGAATAGGGTTGTTGGAACATAGTAAGTTCTTTAATATCTTTCTACATCTGTCATTTGTTTGAATGATTTTAAGGCCAATAAAGAACTCTGATGATCAGCTCAACAGCACCAAAATGAGTATATTCATATTACAGAAGTTTAAATATAGAAAATAACCTTTCATTGTTTCTTACTTCCAAGAAATTTCACTTCATTACATAATTTTGGTCAGTGGATACATGGCACCGGAATATGCGATGCAAGGGCTATTTTCTGTTAAATCGATGTCTTCAGTTTTGGAGTTCTCTTGCTAGAGATGATCAGCGGACGAAAGAACAATGGTTTTCATCTCCAAGAGCACGGTGAAAGCCTTCTCACCCTTGTATGTTTCTAGTCACCACACTTTTTAAATATGAAATCCGAGAATTTTGTGCAATTGTCCTTGCTTACTTTCCTTTCAAAATGACAGGCATGGAAGTTGTGGTCCGATGGTCGAGGGTTGGAACTTACTGATCCATCAATCAAAGAGTCATGTGATGCAATTCAAGTGATAAAATGCATACACATCAGTCTATTGTGCGTTCAAGATGACCCAACAAATCGACCAACCATGTCACTCATGGTTCATATGCTAGGAGCCGATACTATCCCACTTACCCGACCATCACTACCTGCATTCTCAGTTGGGAGAGATGTGAGAACACTCAATCCTATCGGTCTAACTCACAAAACTTCCACTGTTAATGAAGTAACCCTTTCAAATGTATCTCCTAGGTGACTAATTATCATCAGCTCGTCTTCAATTGATTTCTCTTTTATAAAATGGAAATGGTTCGCAATTTAATAAAATAGAATGATAATTATAGTGTGATCTCTTTAGCATTGTGAATATCATCTCTTAATGATGATACAACCTGTCATCCTCCCGTGTATAATACTAAATAAAATTGAATTAATCACACTTGTTTCTTTTTGAATTACAATCCTCAATTGATAAAAGGGTAAAAAGCCTAATCATTAGTCGTCATTTCTATTCTAGTTCACCACTTATGTTCTATCAAAATGGTCCGTATACTTAAGTAATGTATGAATATCCAATTCTATAAGTATTCCATCGACACACACGCGCCGCACACGCATGACACGCGCATGCACGCAGCACGCACACACTCACGCGCACGCACGCAGACACCTAATGCGTGAGGAATGTTAGAGTATTTAGATATTAAATAATGCCTAAGCCAGAGTTCCCACATTCAAATCTTACACACACACACACAAAAACCTAATGCGTGAGGAATGTTAAGAGTATTTAGATATTAAATAATGCCTAAGCCAGAGTTCCCACATTCAAATCTTTTTAGGTATCTATTCGTCTCTTTAATTAGATATTTCTACACTTTAGTCTTAGACCAATGTTTAGTTTATGCGTGAGGGTAGTGTTAGAGTACTTAAATATTGAACAATGCCTTCATTGAGTAAGCTTAAGATTTTAGAAAAGTTGACCATGGTCACAAAAAATTTAGGAAGAGTGCTATCAAGTTAGGGCAGACTTACTAGTAACCTATTTGATGTATAAGTACGTAATATTTTGATCCTATCTTCTGTTGTCATTCTCTCTTGAGTTCATGTCACTTTTAATTATATTGGGATCCTTGAACAATTCTTCTGTAGTGGAATTGGAGAATTAAACAATATTTGATCTTTAGGAGTCGAAGACTATATGATAAAGGAGAAATATTTGAAGTAATTTGAAGATAACGATCAGAATTTTTATTCGTCCTTCCTATTATCTACTCCTCGAGGTGGGGTTAGCGTGTCCTGTTAGGGTGTGATTTGAGAAATTACCAAATCAATCTTTAACTTATTGTATGCAATTTAATTTTAAATTTTTAAATTTTATCAATTTAGTTTTAAACATTTTGATAATTTTCAAATCTTTAACTTATTGTATGCAATTTAATTTTAATTTTTTCAATTTTATCAAGTTAATCTTAAACATTTTGATAATTTTCAAACATAATTCCTCTAACTTACGTGGCGGTTCAATTATTACCAACAGTTGTATACGACACGGCCGACAATTTAAGGTGGACAAAGAGGGCATTTGGTTTCTTATTATTTTTTTCTGATATTTTTTCTTTCCTCCTATTAAACACATAGACTGCCACGTCATTATACGTGGGCTAATATCGGTGATATGGATTATTATTTTTTTTTGGCTAGCATGATGACATGGACTACAACATTGGAAAATATATATATGTAACAAAAAGAAAAACCAGAACAAACACCAACACGCACGGAGAACATGCGAATGGGCAAGATTGCGGTGGTGACGGCGGTGGCTAGGCGCCACCGCCATGGGTCATGCGTTCCTCACCAGGAAAGCGCAGATCTTTGCGGTCGTGGCCTCCATCGTCTTTAAATGTAGGTGAAGACAAAATATACACACGGGAAAGCGCAGATCTTGAGCAACTCATAAGTGTTTGGGGTACAAAAGAACACCTTGATTTTGTTCGACATCGTGATCTTGCACATGCCCTCAAATGGCCGTCTCATTAGCCACCGGGCCTAGCTTGTACGCTGGCCCTTCATCGACAATCCTTCCTTGCCCTCCACGGGCGCATTCATGCCTCTGACAGCGTCTTCAGCTTCCTCCCGCTCGCTCGCCGATGCCCTGCTCCCTTCCCAGTAGATAGATCGAATCAGAAAACTGCACTTCCCCATGTCTGTCTTCTGAGAAAGTGAATTTTATGTGTCTTTTGCTCAAGATTCTCGGGGTATCGCTTGTCGAAACATACGGTGAAGAGAAGAGTTGTCTTTGTGTGTTTTTAATTCAAGTTAGTCGATGCAGTCTACTCGTTTGATAGAATATCCCAGAGACAAAATTACACGTTCTGGGCAAAGTTATAGCAACCTGATATTTACATCAACTCGATATTCATTAGACAATGCGATCTTTTCCCAGACTTATTGCAAACCTACAACGTGGCAAGGCTCGGCGTGGGTGTCTCTATGAAAGATGTTTATGCCTCGAGGCTAGGGTCATGGAATCTATAACAACCTGTCTGACGAGAACGAGAGTGTTTGCCACGCTAAAGTGCGGCTCCTAATAGGTTTATAGGGTGGGGTTGGAGGCATAAATGAACCTTATTGCGTACTAAATAAGAACAAGGGGAGAGCATTCCTGAAATGCGTATTTGAAATCGGAATTAATTTGTAAGAGGTGCCTTTTGGAGTAAAGGCAATGCGCCTTACATTAGAACTCTAATATTAAGCATGCCAGGCAAGAGTGCTATCAGAATGAGTGGTGTACTAGAAAAGTGTCCACCTATACATTAAATGACAAAATCATGAGGCTCAATATACAATGGGGTTGGGTCAAAGTGGATAATTCATCAAGTGACTTAATTTTGGAGTGTTACAAAAACTCACCTTGTGGCCGCAATTGTTGATGTGATAATGGCTCTCTGCTTTCCTCTCAATAGTGGTGAGGTGGTGGCAGTCAACGAAAAGAGCCCTTGGTTTGCCAAGAACCACCGTTGCTAATATGTGCTTTGGCAAAGTAAGCCCTAAACTTTTCCCAAAGTTTAAGTAAATCCATTTTGTGTTCTAGCAATAGTGGGTGCTAATGGACGAGCGCTAGAGAAGTTTTGGCCGAGTAATCAAGAGGTTAAAGATGATAAACAATAAGAGGAGATCTCAGCACGGAAAAGAATGAAAGAAAATAAATGAAAAGAAAAGAAAAATAAGAAAAGACAAAACCAATGTCATTTTGTCCACCTAACTCGCTACTTATACCACATAGGATGATAATAATAATTAGACTGCTATGTCGGTGATTTCCGACAAAACTCAAATGGAAAAATTACATTTTGTAAAATTATTAAAAGGTTTAGGATTAAAATTTGCAAGGTTTATGACTGATATGGTAATTTCCCATTGTAATTTATTGGTTTTATTTGGTACAAATTAGAAGAATGTTTCTAGCAAGTAACAATCATGTAGATAATCTATGTAGGTCAAACAATCCTTAACATTTTCCAACAAGTTAAGCTCATAATTCCTAAACTCCAGGCTTTGGGATGGGTGATATTTAATACTTTCTCTTGATTAAATGAAGGGAGATAGAAAGAAATCCTAAAAAATGAAGAAATAAGTGCATCGGAAGTCTTAAATTTCGTCATGAAAATATAATTAAATCCTAAATTTACAAAAAGAGCCAAATAGAAATCTTTCAATTAAGTATGTCTAATTTGGATAATGGAAAATGCCGGCATGTTTTATTTATTTATTTATTATTTTCTCTATCTACGTGTCAACAATATGGCTAAAACAACTTTAGTCTTATGCTTTATATTTTAGCTATTGGGACTAAGAATACAACCTAGAGAAGAGTGAATAGGTTGAAAAAAAACTAGGAAAAACATTTATAGAAAATAATAAGTTCAACTTCAAACATGGGCAAAAATAGATTATAGAAATCAAATGCGCGAGCGATTGTTTAACAGATAGTGATGATATTGAGCATGTAATGCAAATAGTGAAGAAATAGAAGATTCACAAGCACATATATATAGTTTGATGTCCACTCTTTAGACTAATAGTCACAAGTCTAGCTAGATTGCATAAATAATCTGTTCAACAAGTTACAAATGGCAAGTGCTAATCTCATTACATAATAGATCACACTATTAGGACTACCCATAAAATATTTTTCCTAAACATTTGCAAGCCAACCGAAAATAGGTTTGCAGCTAATTTTCGTCTGCAGCTAATGTTCTAACGCTATTGCTTTGACAAATCTGACAGATACTTGTTCTTGTTCCTCGAGAGACTTCCTGATCGTCCACCGTGCATTTTCACCCTACAACAACTATAATCTTTTTCATCATTGAACATCCTCACATGGTCGCTGTTCAAACATGACCAATGACATGACATATCCAGCATCGACACAGACATTGCCATCAACTAATCTTTAGGTCCTTCCAAGCATATTGACAATCTTAACTCTATGCAAATGTTTATGGTCCTTACAAGCTTTACCAAGCATCCTCGCTTTAGGCTTGTTCACCATCACCTGGTCCATCCAACTATTCACCTTATCTGAAGATCCTTCCAACTCGTAGACATATTTAATTGCCTAATATCTTGTTGACCTCATATATTGGTAGAGCACTCTAGACAGTGGCAGAGCACTCCTCATATAAGTTCATTTGGTGCAATTTATGACAATATTTGCATTTTAGTTTGTGCATATATCACCTGATACTTACTAAACCAATATACACATTAGTAGGCTTTGATTGTCTTTGTCATCTTCAAAACAACATTAGAGACTTTTTCAACTTAGCTACATCATAGCATGTAGGAGAAAGAATATCAAAAGGACGTCAGCATTTTTCTTTGGTCAAGTTGAACAAAGTTAATAGAAGAACTCAATTGCGCGCATTTTTAACAAATTTTAGGACTTGAGCAACATGAGCCATATGCCAGATGATCATATGAGCTAACAAATTTTTTTTGCCTTTTAAGATAGCCCAAACGATACAAGCTTCATAGTTAGATATATCATTGATCAAAGTGGACTTGGGGCGGAGTCACATGACCAAGATTTTGTAAATCAAATTTATTTTGACGGGCAACATGTTCAAGGAAATTTTGTTGTGATGAATATGTTCAAGGCTTTCTAGGATAAAAGCATATGCCTCATAAGGGGAAATGAGAATTTTCTCGCAATTGGTAATAGGATGGTGAATGAGCTAAGGCTTCAACGGTAACAGTGTAAGACTGATTTTCAAAACTAAAAATGAAGCTGTCATGATTTGGAAAATGAAGATTGAAGTAGAACCTATCCACTACAGGAATAGACTTCTCCTTTTTGGTCAGAAACGATATTGATTCGCATTCAAGGAGGACGAAAGTTACAACCTATAGATAGTGCGTCAATACAAAGTAAAGTCACTAACTGAGCAGGAGGAAATTTGGGCCAAGAAGGAGTGATAGATTTGCAAGCGTGGGCCTTAGCGGCCCAATCGGCTGCTGCATTTGCTTCTCTTCGGCAGTGTAGAATCCGCAGGTGAGGAAAGGAAAGATGCAACAGAGAGACGTCGGCGACAAAAGCGCGAATCTCCCATGGTGAAGCACGACGATCGTTGAGCGCTTCAACGAGGGTCAGACAGTCGGACTCAACAATGAGGTGCGCTTCTTTCTTTCCATGTTCTAGCAGATAAGTGAGGGTGAAAATTAGGGCTTGAACTTCACATTGCAGGGGGGAAGACGCCCGAACAGTACGGCTAATTCCATCGATCAAAATACCGGCGGGATCCCTGAGGACACACGCGATTGCACCCGAGGTGGAATTAGGGGTAAAAGCCCCATCAATGTTTGCCTTGAAACTGCCTTGATCTGGTGGAGTCCAAAGTCGATTAGGGTTGAGCAGAGGAGATTCGGGAATGGCCAATTGCTGCAAAGAGTGTCTGTACAGCGTTTCTTCTGCGAGGGCCACATCTACAAGCTGAGCGGGAGCTATCCATTGCCGGCGAAAAGTGAAATGATTGCGTGCCTTCCATATATGCCAGAGGATGAAGGCGATGATCTCTGAGGAAGGTAAACCGGATCGATTTTCAAAAACTTCCTGTAGCCACTCTTCTATTCGATTTCTGTTATAGACTGCATAATGAAGCTGTATTCTGTGATGAGACCAGATTTGTGATGTCCATGGGCAAAATAACAGAATGTGCTCAGTGGTTTCCGGGGTTTGCATAGAACATAGCTGACATATAGGGTCCGATAAAATGTGTCGTCGATAAAGATTAGCCTTAGTAGGGAGAGCATTATGACACAATGACCAGATAAAAACTTTAATCCTAGGGGGGGTCTTGAGATTCCAGATATTTCGCCAGAGACAGGGTGATGGCTGATAAGAGGATGATGGTATATTTAAGATTGGAGAGTGAGTTGATTGTCTGGGGATGTGGTAGGCAGATTTAACGGAATACTGACCTGTTTGTGTGCCTGTCCAGATAAGATGATCAGCTGAAGGAGCTTGACTTAATGGAATATTACTAATCTCCGCAACAATGTGATGGTCGAAGTGCCGTTGAAGAAGAGGGATGTTCCAAACCTGATGCTGAGGGACTATGAAGCCAGCAACCAGTTTGGATTCTGCATGAGGAGCTGGTCCGCCAATGATTCCAGAGGTAAGCCATCTATCCTCTCGAATATTGATGTTTTGGCCGTCACCAACAGACCACTGTAGCTTAGAAATAATAGCATCTCGACCTATAAGTAAGCTCTTCCATCCCCAAGAGGAATTGGTCTTGTTTGTTGCATGCCAGAAAGTGGTAGAAGGATAATATAGGCCTTTAAATAGTCTAGCCCATAGTGAGGATGGGTTTTGAAAAAGTCTCCATGCTTGTTTCCCTAAGAGGGCTTTGTTTAAGATTAATAGATCACGAAAGCCAAGGCCGCCGTCTACCTTTCTCTGTTTTAGAACATCCCATGCTCTCCAATGAATACCGTTTGAAGTGTTGCTTGTTTGCCACCAAAACTTAGCAATTTTCTGCTCAATGGATTTGCATATAGAAACAGGAAGTTTAAAGATAGACATTGCATATTGCGGGAGAGCCTGGATGACTGTCTTTAACAAGATCTCTTTTCCTCCTTTAGAAATAAAATGCTCTTTCCATCCTTCAAGTTTGGCACTAACACGACCTAAGACCCATGCAAACATATCCTTTTTAGACGCACCCCAGTCAGATGGAATACCCAAATACTTGCCCATCTTAGATATGACAGGAACTCTTAACTCAGCAGCAAGGTTTTGTTGTAAAATGAGAGGACAATCCTTACCACATAATAAACCAGATTTGTTTCTGTTAATAGCTTGGCCCGTAGCAAGACAATATTGATTTAAAATACTGGCTAGATTCTGGCTTTCTATGATAGTTCCATTCAAAAAGAAGATTGCATCATCCGCGAAAAATAAATGGGAAAGGGTAGGGCAATACCTATTCAGCTTGATTCCTTTAAGAGTGCCAGATTGAACAGCTTGATGCATGAGAGTAGATAAGAGGTTGGCTACAAGAATGAATAAATATGGAGATAGTGGATCTCCCTGTCTAAGACCCCGTGTAGGCTGAAAGTATTCCAAGGATTCACCATTAAATTTAACACTGAAAGTGGCGGTGGTGACACATTGCATCACCCATCGAACCCATTGAACGTGGAAGCCCAGTTTTTTGAGATAGTCCTCTAAAAAATCCCACTCAACTCAATCGTAAGCTTTCTGCATGTCTAGCTTTAAAACCGCCTGAAAATGTTGCTTTCTTTTGCTGATTTTTAAATGATGCAAGACCTCCTGCACAACCATGATGTTATCTTGAATCTGTCTACCTGTGACATAAGCACTCTGTTCTGTTGAGATTAGTTCTGGAAGAAACTGCTTTAAACGGTTGGCTAACACTTTAGAAATGATTTTGTATATAAAATTGCATAGACTAATTGGGCGATACTGTTCTAACCTTTCCGGATGAGGAATCTTTGGGATGAGAGCAATGAGAGTTCTATTAACAGTAGAGGGCATTACTCCTGAACTGAAAAAGTTGTTGACTGAAAGATAGATATCCTCTTGAATAATATCCCAATGATTGTGAAAGAATAATCCATTGAAACCATTCGGACCAGGGGCTTTATTGGCTCCAAGTTGGAAAGCAGCTTGCATAACTTCCTCCCTGGTTACAATTGCAGTTAAACTGGTGTTCATATCTGCTGTGATGACCTGAGGGCATTGTGCAATAATGGGCGCATAATCTCTAAAGCCGGTTGAAAGATAGAGTTGTTTGAAATATGTATGCGTAAGGCACTTAAGCTGATTTGGATCACGAATCCAGCCAAGGTGCTCGTCTTTTAACATACTGATGCGATTTCTTTGCCTGCGTTGGATTGTGGTTGCATGAAAAAACTTCGTATTCTTGTCACCCTCTCTTAGCCATTGAACCCTCAAACGCATTGCCCAATATGTTTCCTCTCTCTGCCATATTCTGTGAATTTTGTCTTGTAGGCTAGATACAAGTGCCTTGTCATAGGTAGAACCTGGTTGGTTAATGTGATTTTGAATGGCCGCCGTAATGTATAGACTTTGCTGGTTGTTGCTGAAAAGGGATTTGCTCCACTTAGCAAGAGCAAATGAAGTGCGTTGAAGCTTGCTGGTCAAGGATTGAGGCCGCGTTGTTGGTGAAGCCCATGCATTGCTAATGATCGATTTGCAGTCTTCCTCTTGAAGCCAGAAAGCTTCAAAAAAGAAAGTTTTCCTCCTTTTAGAAGAGGTCGGTTCAGTGAGTAAGAGCAGAGGACTATGATCGGAGGCCATAGCTGAGAAAGCAAAAACTTCTGCAGCCGGGTAAGATAATCGCCATTCAATTGTGCACAGAGCCCTGTCTAGTCTTTCTTTAATGGCTTCATCACCATCTCTTTTATTCACCCATGTGTAAAAGCAACCCTTACTTTTAATGTCCATAAACATGCAATCATTCACAATCTGTATGACTCCATAATCTTTTTCCTTTGCTTTTCCCAGTGGTAAAGGATGTCATTATAGTCTCCTATGCACACCCATGGAAAGGAACTTGAAGTCCGAATCTGTTTGATATCTGCCCAGACTTGCTGTCGATGATGGTAAATCGAAGGCGCGTGAAGATAGGTAAGTCTCATAGTTTTAGCAGTTTGATTCCTGGTACAAAGTGTGTCGATGAAGTTGCAAGTAGAATGCTCAACTGTTAAAGTCACCTCCTGGTCATTCCAAAAGAGTACTAAACCTCCAGCCAAACCTATAGGGTTTACTACAAAAGAACTTGAGAACTTCAGCTTTCGCTTAAGATTCTGAATCAGCATTGCTTGATTTTTCGTCTCCATCAAAAAAAAATAATAATAATAATAAGCCTTTCACTGGCCACTAGGGCCCTTAATGCTTGAATTGTCAGGGGATTGCCCAGCCCCTAACAATTCCAACTTAGGATCCTCATTTGTCATGTGGTGGCTTTTTTAGGCAAGCCACCTCGACCCATGTTCCAACCCCTTCAGTGGAAAAGATGGGGGTATCCAGGAGTGTTGAGTCATCGAGAACGACAGTTGCATTAGAAGAAGTCCCATAAGGAGTATATCTTTTGGTTTTTTTCAGTGGGCTTGATTTGGAGATTGACCTTGGAGTCTTGATTTTCTTGCATAAGGAGTAATTCTCTGTTTCACTGTGTGGTAACAGCAGTTGGGTTAACATTGGAGATTTTTGTTTTAGGTCAGCAGGAGGAGAGGGCTGTGGCATAGTTGATGAACGTTCTGCTTTATTTGCCCCTGTTTCTGAATGCTTATTAAGAAGCTGAGGGGTGGAAGGAGTAAAGGAGCTGTTTGCGGTTGAGTTTCTGGTACGATTTCTTCAACATCTTCTTGATTCGGATATTGCTGATAAAACGCAGACCAAAATGGACTATGTTGATTGACCTCTGCCCTCAACCATTTACCATAAGACAAGTGATCAATGCCTTCAAGTTTTGCTGTATCATAAGGGATGTCATTACAGTACATGGCATAATGGCCAAGGAGACCACAGGAATAACAATAATGTGATAGACGTTCATATCTAAAGTCAAGCCATATGTGTTTCCCGTCCACTCTGATAAGTTTGCCAGATTGTAGGGGTTCATTTAGATGAAGTTCAACTCTAACCCGCACTGATCTAACTGAGGAACTGTCATGGCCTTCAATTCGCACCTCCTGAACCTTACCAAGTTGTCTGACAGCTTTTGTGATCATAGTTTCAGTGCAGCGTTCCAGAGGAAGACCATAAATTTGCACCCAAAACTCACAAGTGGTGAAGTCATAGCAGTGCAAAGGGGTATTGGGCAACCAGGGCTTTAGAATAATCAGATGATGTCCAAACAACCAATGGCCATTGTCTAGAATGCGCTGCTTTTCCCCTTCAGTATTGAATTTAAAGATATAGAATCCTTCTTCACGTTGAGAGATTTCAACAGAGTCATTGCGCCAGACTCTTCTCAAGGTGTTCTGAAAAGCAGGAAAATTAATAGTCGGATTGGACAGAATTTTACCGATTAATGTGAGTTTGCATGCTTGCAGTTTCTCTGTCGGTACTTCATCTTCCCAGATGTCCACACCTTGTTTAGGCCAGAGTCGTCCAAGTCGTTGGCAGAGAGCAGCAACTCGAGCATCATCTTGGTGAGGAGAGTCGGCCATGAAAATTATGAAGGATAGAGGAGTTGCGGGGACATGCAAATACCGATAAAGAAAACAGTGGATACGATGATAGTAAAAAAGCGAAATTGAGCAGAAATGCACTCTGAAAGATGCGATGGGGAACATATAGTGCATGCATGTGAGGGTTTCAAACAGAAAGATGAAGATAGAGCTTGGGAGGATGGAAATAGAGATACGGCTAGAGAAAGTGAAAGTGAGCGGGCTAGAATTTCACGAAGAAGATGAGGAAAGAGACGGATGACGGAACATGGATTATGAAGGGGAAATCGGAGTAGAGAGAGTTGCGAGGGGGTGAAAGGCATTGTAAGTAGAGGAGAATTGCCATTACGAAGACAAAGGAAGAGATTCTGTGTAATTAGGGTTGAAAGGAGATGGAAGAGACTACCATGGCGGTAGAACAGACTCGACAAAACGAGAGCGATCCCTTCCTCGAGTTTACAGTCTCCAAAACTAAGAGTTTGATGTTGACTCACGGGAATAGACTTCTCCTTGCAAAGTGCAAAAGATGGTCAGAGAAAGTCATTTAAAAAGTTCAGTATTGGCAATGTGCTCACGACTTCTAACCAATCATATCGGGTTAAAGAGTAGATAAGTTACTCCATACATTCTCTTTTAGATATCCATAAAATCAATGTGGAAGACAAAAGTTTTCTACTATGATTGCTCAAATATGTACAACTGAAAATATTAGATCATTGGGTATCAAACTTCTTGTATATTTCTATGAGTTTTGATATATTGAAAACTATTAATTTTGTAACGAGTTTTTAGTTACATCAATTTGTTATGGTTTTCTTCTACAATTAATATAAAAAAATTTGTAATGTTTGATAACTATCATTTAATAGCAATTTAATGGCACGACTTACAACAGTTTGATATTGATGTGGAAAAATAATAGCTTTATTTTTCCATAAACCCTCCAATATTTTACAATGAATTAACTACTCTCTCTTTTCTTTAAATAATAAATTAAACTTCAAACCATGATCTTTTAAGAAATACTGAATTCTCTATCTTTCCTTTTCTTTTTCTTTTTCTTTTTTGTTGAAAAAATTGTGTTCTTGACTCAAAAGTATACATGAAAAATATATAGACTTTCATGGTAAAGCTAATCAATACAGAGCAAAGGCCAAAACACTACGAAACAAAGCCAAATCCAGAAAACAAGGATTATCAACAAAGCACCGAGAGGTTAAGCGCATACTCGTTTTAAAAGAACAAATCTATCAAGCAAAATAATTGGCGGCCAATCACTGAATGTGGTATCATTGTTTGTGATAAGCACACACTAGAAATTCCTTTTCCAATAACTACGGCATTGTTAATTGACAGCGTGCACTTAAATTTGGCTTCCTCTACATCATTGCCATATAGAAACGTTCCTTTTCTTTTTGTTGGGTTAGACACATTGTCCTCTTCCTTCTATTATCTAGTGTGGAGTGTTATATCTTGGGAGGACACGAGAGCCTTACGCACTGAGTTTTGTACTTCAAGGGACAGAATTATCCTTAAGAACAATGTTTACACGTCTTAGACGATTAATCTTATTTTCTCATCTTTTCTAACATATTTCCAACATTTCTTATTTTTCATATTATTTAATTTTTTTTTAACAAACTTAGGAATCCTTCCTTTTGCATAGTAAAAGTAATTGGAATTATAATTGATCATAAAGATTTCCAAAAACAATCACACTCATACATCATATCCAGTTTTATATGATTTCATAAGAGGATAAATACATATACAATGTATGACAAGCAGAGAAAAGATGTAGAGAAAAAAATGTGTCATTGTAGGAAATTTGTCCAGTAATGGAACTTCTCAAGCTGTAAAAGTATTTATAAAAAGGATTTGCAATTGACTTGGTATGTTTTACGCTTCGTTGATATTACCTTTTTAAAATATATATATGCCTACAAAACACAGCAAGATGTTTCTGACCATGCTGTTGCTAATCTTTTAGTAGCTGGATTTACTGGACAGCTAAAAGGTTGGTGGGATAACTACCTGACAGATGAACAAAAGACACAAATTTTAACTGCTTATAAGGTAGATGATTTTGGTCAACGCATGGATGATGATCAAGGTCATCTCATCCAAGATGCGGTCAATACCCTTATTTATTCCATTTCACAACACTTTGTAGGAGATCCTTCACATATTAGGGATAGAAACCAAGATCTCCTTTCCAATATGCGCTACAAATCCTTAGGAAGATTTAGAGAATACAAAGAGCTTTTCTTTCAAAGGGTTCTTATTAGACCCGACATATATTTCTTTGTAAAGGAAAATCAAGTACAAAAACGGTTGTATTTTTTAGAAGGCATAATACCATAATTATTTCTCTCGTTTTTTTATCTTGTATTTGAAAACTTCTTTAACCCAATCACCGTTTGTTTAGGATATGATGCATTTGAACTGGAGTTACTTCAACAAAATCCTCTTGTGAACAGCATCAGTAACCTATTGCCCTAAAGGCACATTTAAATAAGTTAGTGAAACCATGTTATGAATCATATGTCAAACAAAATAAACATTACTTGTCTCCACATTAATATCGAGCGAATGTGTTGTCAAATAGAGAGATCTGGGATTGAGCTAGATATTTTTAATAATCCTGAATAAATTTGTGTTGTATTTTCTTGGGTAAAGAAAAAATTATATTAAGAAAAAATGTCTGAAAAATTTTACATTCATATCAATTAAAGACATACCTCCAATACAATTTTTAAGCAAATTATTGAGAAAATCACCAAAAAAATCATAAATTTATTGCATTTGTGCCAATTCAATCTAAGCCTTTCAATTTATGCCAATGTAATAACAAACTTTTAAAAGATTTGTTAATTTAGTCCTTTTGGCTAGAAATCATTGACATAAACGCTGGCAATGCCATGTGGGATGGCCGGCGCTCATGGCAATGTCGGTGCTGACGTAATTTTCTCAATTATATAAATTAATTGTTTATTTATTTTTCTCTTTCTTTCCCTTTTCTTTTTTCTACAAAGTCCAGCAACCCTCGCCGACCACTATTTCACACTTCCATTTGAAAAATTCAAAGCAACTTAGTCTTGATCTTGCTTCCATCCTGAAGGCTTTATTTGATTTGGGCTTAAGGCCCGTCCCCCCAAGTTGGGCCCAGAAAGCCCGGCCCACGGGAATAAGGCCCGTGGAAGGGGGAAGGTATAAAAGGAAGGAGAGAGAGAGAGAAGACACCTCTTGGATTTTAACGTACGTCTTCTCCTCTCATCCACGCTCTCTCTCTCCCAAAAGAAAAACAGTAAGCATACGGCATTTTTCTTCCCTTCAAGGCTTCATCGAATTGAACAGCGACAAATTTTCTTCCTTGATTGGCGTCGGTGTTTAATCTATGGCTTAAAAGGTACGCTCGAATCCGTGGTGTGCTTTAGGATCGGTGATACGTGTTGTTTTTCTGGGTTCGTCTTCCGCATTGATTTAGGGGTTCGATTTAGTGTCGAATCCGGTTTTTTGGGGATCCGTTATTCCCAACATTGGTATCAGAGCCCTAGTTCATGTTTTCCCAATCAATTTGATGTTTTTTGATTGATTTTTCGCAAAAAAAAACTTCGGCCATACGGATCGGGGCAAAAATCCCGACACCCGAGCGCTCTTCAGCCATTTTTCCGAGTTTTCGTAAGTCGAAAAACAATTCTGATGACATATGAAGAAAGGCGACGTCAAAACGAGTCTGGCGATACCTCGTGCGCCGCCGGGCGACGCCGCACGCGCCCACACGTGCGGCCGGAAGGCGCTGCGCGTGGGTGCTACGCACCCGGAAGCGCTGGATCGCCAGGCGCGTGCGGCACACGCGCCGGTCGGCGAATCGGCGCGTGATCGCCGACGGCCGGCGAATCGGCACGCGCCGGTCCGCAGACCGACGCGTGCTAATGTCATCATGACGTCACCCAACGGTCAGTAACCGCTAGGGTGACGTCATCGATGATGTCGGTTGGCCGGGCGGCGACCCGACCGGCAACCCAACCCGACCCGACCGCGGACTCCAGGCACACGCGCGGCACGTGCCGGATGACATCTGCGTAACGTCATCCCGCGCACGCACGCGGCACGTGCGGTCGGTCCGCTCTACCCGGTCCGATCGGCCCGAGCGGTCTGACCGGTCCGACTGGCCCGACGACCGACGACTGACGACCGTTGACCGTTGACCGTTGACCGTTGACTTTGACCGTTGACCGTTGACCCAAAAAAAAAAAAAAAAAAAGGAAAAGAATGTGTTTCTTTTTCAATTAAGTCTATGTGGATTATATGTAATCCCTTATTTGTTCTGCATTTGTTGCAGGAACAATGCCTCCCCTGAGGTTGCGCACACCTATTCGCGTGTGACCGATGAACAAAAGGAAAGGCCGTCTAAGTTGATAGGCGGGCGGCCGATCATCGATGGGAGAGTGGTGACTTAATTGATCACGTCCTGAAGTCAACGGGAAAATTCAACAGGTCATATGGAATGGTCGTCCTATGTCACAAGTCGAGAGATGGTGCGATTTTTCATAAACACTCTTCCACCGAATGGCAAGATGTGTTGAATCGCATATGGGATGTCAACGGAGCTGCTTCCTATAAGAAAATTTTGATAGATTTTGTAAATGAATATTACTGTATTATGACAAGGGAAAAGATGAAGAAATTGAACAAAATAGGATCTTTCCGGTTCGTGTCGACTATGTGTTAGTTGTATTGGCGATGTATGTTAAGTGTGCTTTGTGGACATATAATATATTGTTTACTACCCGATTGTTATTGATGTAACAACTGATATGTTAGTTGTATTGATTGAAAGCATTATTGTTTTTATTGGATGTCTATTCTATGTTGCTTTTCGTTATTCTTTGGTTCTTTGTGGGTAATTAGCTATGGGTAGTTATAGAAGTTTTTGTAACTTCATAGAATTTATTTTGCATAAGATAATTATATTAATGATAGTTTTAAGTTAGGATTTTTGGAGGATGATTGGAAACGTAGTGACCTTTTGATTCGAAGCCTTACTTGAAATTATTCATTAATATGATGGGTCTATGCAAATAGGGATGCATAAATGATAGGCATTAATAATTCGTGCATATTTGTCGATTTGTTCAGATCAATGGCTTGACCACAAAGAGCATAGTTCTTTGAGCTGAACAAAGGTGAAAAGCTCAATGGAGACAACTATGAAATTTGGCAAATGAAAATCCAGTATGTGCTGGAAGAGCAAGAAGCACTTGAGGCTCTTGTCATGACCATGGTAAAACCTGAAGAGGGAACCACTGAACAGCACAAAAAGGACGAAGAAGCTTTTTCTGTGTGGAAAAGAATAAACTCTCTAGCTCGCATCACGTTGCTAAGCAGCATGGAAAATGACGTCATGCGAGAGTTTCGGCGTTTTGACAATGCCAAGGAAATGTGGGAGGCATTGGAAGCTAGATTTGGTCATACTTCGGTGACTAGACTGAGGCAGCTCACTATCAGGTTTGACTCTTATAAAAAGCCTCATGGTCAGACCAAGAAGCAACATCTTAGAAAGATGTCAAACATGATAACTAAGCTGAGAGATGCTGGCCATGTCCTCACAGATGAGCAGCAAGTGCAAGCAGTGATTCGTTCCTTGCCTCAGAGTTGGGAGCATATGAAGGTGCACCTGACTCATAATGAAAATATCAAAACATTTGAGGATGCAATGCGTCATCTTGAGCTGGAAGAGGACCGCCTGTTGGCGGCTAAGCCGGATGCTGAACTTTATCATGCTAGTTCTAGCTCAAATGGAGCTTCGAGCTCCAAACGCAAGCGCCCTAACTGGTTTGATAAGGGGAAAGGCAAGGAAGAAGCAGGTCCTTCAGGGAAGAAACCCAAATTTAACCAACATGGAAGAGGGAAAAGTCCTCACATGAAAAAGCTTACAATGGTGAAATGCTACAACTGTGACAAGAAGGGTCACTATGCTCGCGACTATCATGAGCCAAAGAAGGTATGCACCCCTTGTACTTTTCAGAACTTTGCTTATGTGTCGAGTTCTGTGTTCTTAACTGAGTCTAATCCTTTGTGAACTGTGGATTCATGAGCGACGGACCATGTAGCGAAGGATAGAGGATCCTTCGTAGAATTCCGACGAGTACCAACTGGAACTAAGTGGATCTATGTGGGAAACAACTCCAGAGCTGAAGTGAAAGGAATTGGCACATGCCAATTGAATATACGTGGTGGACGCACTTTGTTACTTCATGATGTGTTGTATGCTCCGGAGATTCATCGGAATTTAGTGTCTGTATTAGTGTTGGTTAAATTAGGTTTTAATATGAACTTCTATAGTAGAGGTGTGAATTTCTTTTTAGATACAAATTACTATGGTTGTGGTTATTTTCTGGATGGTTTTATTGTATTGGATATTGAGTATATTAATGCAAATGTTTGTTATTCCCTTATCACATCTTCTAATACCTATGATAATGATGTGAATGCGTGGCATGCTAGACTTGGTCACATTAACCAACAACGTATGAATAGACTAGCCAAAGAGGGCTTGTTGGGTAACATTGAAAAAGTTGATTTGCCCATATGTAAGCATTGCCTAGAAGGGAAAACGACAAGGAAACCATTTGGGAAAGGTAAAAGAGCTGAATTTCCTTTGCATTTAATCCATTCTGATGTCTGTGGTCCAATGAATGTGAGAGGAAGGCATGGGGCTGTTTATTTCATCACCTTTATTGATGATTATACTCGATTTGGATATGTTTATTTGATTTCTCATAAGTCTGAAGCAATAAGTTGTTTCAAAAGGTTTATGAACCTGGTAGAAAATCAATTAGACAAGAAAATAAAAACATTGAGATCCGATCGAGGTCGAGAATATTTATCTGATGAGTTCAGAAAATTATGTGATGAAAAAGGAATAGAAAGATAGTTGTCTATTCCGTATACTCCTCAACAAAATGGTGTTGCGGAGAGAAGAAACAGAACCCTACTGGAAATGGTTAGGTCCATGATGGCGCATGCTAACTTACCTATCACTTTTTGGAGTGATGCATTGTTAACTGCTACCTATATACTTAACCGGGTGCCTTCCAAATCAGTTACTTCCACTCCATATGAGTTATGGACAGGTAGAAAACCGGACTTAAGTTTTCTTAAGCCATGGGGTTGTGCTGCCTACACACATGAATCCTCTCACAAATTTGGGAAATTGGGTCCCAGAGGAAAGAATAGTATTTTCATAAGATACTCAGAACACTCAAAAGGGTATGTGTTCATAGGTGAGCAGGAAAGTGGGAGTATAACTGAATTTGAATCACGAGATGTCACATTCTTAGAGGATGAATTTCCTAAGAAGGGCGAAATAGGGGAAGAT
Organism: Eucalyptus brandiana; assembly: GCA_014182725.1. Classification (NCBI taxonomy): domain Eukaryota; kingdom Viridiplantae; phylum Streptophyta; class Magnoliopsida; order Myrtales; family Myrtaceae; genus Eucalyptus; species Eucalyptus brandiana. The sequence goes on along the minus strand of CM024672.1, from coordinate 19,798,494 downwards.
AACTCCCTATTTGAGACCTTAGATCAAGATAATGATATTAGTGGAGTTCATCCAAGTGGGAGCATAATAGGGAATGATGTGCAAAGTGTACAATCTTCCATACGGTGAACAAGTCGCCAAAGTATTCCCCGTGGACGTTTTGACATTGAAGGGGGAACTTTTATGGTTGCTCCACAAGATGAGGATGAGCCAAGAAATATTAATGAGGCTCTGAAGTGCCCTAGTAAGGAAAAATGGATTCGTGCAATGGAAGAGGAAATAGAGTCAATAAAATCAAATCAAGTCTGGGAACTGGTTGATCTTCCAAAATGACGCAGAGCCATTGGAAACAAGTGGGTTCTCAAAATAAAGCGAAAGGCTGATGGCTCGATAGAAAGGCATAAGGCTCGCCTTGTGGCGAAGGGGTATAATCAACAGGAAGGGATTGATTATGAAGATACGTTTTCTCCTGTAGTAAGATTTACCTCAATTCGCATTATTCTGACAATAGTGACTAGTCTGGATCTTGAGTTACATCAAATGGATGTAAAAACTGCTTTCCTTAATGGAGAATTGGAGGAAGAAATATATATAGAATAACCTGCTGGTTTCATAGTGAAAGGCCAAGAAGAAAATGTATGTCGACTTTTGAGGTCGATATATGGCCTTAAGCAGTCATCAAGACAATGGCATATACGTTTTCATAATGCCATAATGGCATATGATTTTACAATGATTGATGAGGATCATTGTGTATATATCAAAAGATCCAAGAATCAATTTGTGATCATATCATTATATGTTGATGATATACTAATTGCCGGAAGCAATATGGAGTTTGTTAATACTGTCAAGAGATGGTTGTCTTTTAATTTTGAGATGAAGGATATGGGTGAGGCTGCATACATTCTTGGAGTTAAGATTTCGAGAGATCGTTCGAAGAGATCATTGTCTCTTTCGCAAGAAACCTATATAAATAAGATTCTTGAACGATTTCGTATGCAAGATTGTAAACCCATAGACACTCATATTGCAAAAGGTGAAGGATTGAGCCATAGACTGTGTCCAGGGACTCCACAAGAGAAGGAACAAATGAAACATGTTCCTTATGCTAGTGATATTGGGAGCTTGATGTACGCTATGATGTGTACAAGACCCGACATATGTTTTGCAGTTGGAATGGTGAGTAGATACCAATCCAATCCGGGTCCAGCACATTGGAAAGCCGTGAAGAGAATACTAAGGTATTTGAAGGGAACTGCTGATTTCAAGTTGAATTACCAAGGAAAGGATCTGCGACTTGAAGGCTATTCGGATGCTGATTGGGGAGGAGATTTAGATGAAAGAAAATCTACCTCAGGATTTGCTTTCTTACTGAACAATGGTGCCATATCATGGAGTAGTAAGAAGCAAACGTGCATAGCCTTATCCACGATGGAAGCTGAGTTCGTGGCATTATCAACAGCGGTACAAGAAGGAGTTTGGCTTAAGAGATTTTTGGATCATTTAGGTGTTATTGAGAAAGCTGCAAACCCATTATTGGTTAACTGTGATAGCCAAGCAGTTATAGCGTACACCAAAGATCCAAAATATCATGGCAAGACCAAACATATAGATACCAAGTATAACTTTGTAAAAGATATGGTTGCACGAAAGGATGTGAACTTACAGTACATATCTACGCATAGAATGGTAGCAGATCCTATGACAAAGCCAATACCTAGGGATGTATTTTGTGGTCATGTAAAATCTCTAGGATTGCGTAGAGTCTCATGTACCGAATTGTAATTTCCCTGAGTTGTTCACATTTATGAAATTTTGTTTTTCATTGATTAATGTCTATGAATCTATGTGTGATCTTTATGCATCTTAATGCTCAGTGCATTATTTTAATTTGAGAAGTATGTCGGACAGATATAAGATTAGCCCACTCACACGGGTAATCGCCTCTATTTACTGTGTGATAAATAGAGATGAGACAGTATTTAAGCTTATTATCTAGGTGATAATCGAGAGCTCAAGCTTAAAATACGCGTGTCGCCTTAACTAAGTGTTAAGATGATGACATAATTCTTACGATGTCCGAAAGTAAAATACCCCACATATTTTACTCTATCTGTCTAAGATGCTAGATGTGAGTTCTGATGAATTTTGTGAATGAGTAGATACATGAACTCAAGTTAGACATTGGGTATATCTAAACTATCATATATACGGTATTGAAAGGTGTAGACATACGCTTCATGGGAAAGGAGTTAATACCGTAATACGTATTTCATACTACGTATGCATGAGACGACCAATAAGATTGGCAAAAAGTTTGATCTCAACTTTTATGACGTGTGAGACTCTTGAGGAAAAGAGTTCCTTAATTTTTAGTCCCCTCATGACTCTTACTTATTCTTAAGGTTTCTATTTAGTGTTTGCTATCTTAGGGTGTTGCCAATGGTCATGAGTTGATTCGATCTAATGGGGCATTTCTAGAAAAGTAAGCTGAACTGAAATTGAGAGTTTGAAGGAAAGAGGAAGATCGATTTTGGAGAATCACATTGTGGTTTTGTATTCACTGGTCGACCAATTATGACTGTCTTTGTGATAATTATAATTGTGAATACAATATATATATCATTGTTTAAAAGAGATCAAGAGAGATATAAATGTGATTGATCGATCTAGGGCAGACGCATACTAAATCTACTCGAGTAAGACGCCCATTATGAGCTGCTATATATTCCTAAGATGTATAGTAACGAGTTTTCAAAGTATCTTTGGTCGCACGGATTATTCACCTGGTATGAATGTTGAAGAGAGGTAAAGAGAATCTTTGTTCGGCCCACCATGTGCAAGTGGGAGATGAAGGCTTTATTTGATTTGGGCTTAAGGCCTGTCCGCCCAAGTTGGGCCCAGAAAGCCCGGCCCACGGGAATAAGGCCCGTGGAAGGGGGAAGGTATAAAAGGAAGGAGAGAGAGAGAGAAGACACCTCTTGGATTTTAACGTACGTCTTCTCCTCTCATCCACGCTCTCTCTCTCCCAAAAGAAAAATAGTAAGCATACGGCGTTTTTCTTCCCTTCAAGGCTTCATCGAATTGAACAACGACAAATTTTCTTCCTCCATTGGCGTCGGTGTTTAATCTGTGGCTTAAAAGGTACGCTCGAATCCGTGGTGTGCTTTAGGATCGGTGATACGTGTTGTTTTTCTGGGTTCGTCTTCCGCATTGATTTAGGGGTTCGATTTAGTATCGAATCCGGTTTTTCGGGGATCCGTTATTCCCAACACATCCGATAGCACCTGAGTGCATCAGCGCATCCTGCAGCCTCCCCAGACTAGTCTTCCATCTTCACATCTTGGAACTCCTTCATCAACCTCCTGCAATCTTTAAGATTAGGATTCAACAAGTGACAGCAACAGGCGACATATTCGGCCCATTCTCCGCATCTTCTTCTTGCACGCAGGACCCTCCATTGCAGATGCAATTCAACACTCGAACTTCATCACATGATTTCTTAAGTGAAGCGTCCATGAGTTCCGATGCCCTACCCTGAGACGCCAGTTTCCATGCCTATTTTTGTTGAAGCAAGATGCTGCAATTCGATGAGTACAAACCACGACTTGTTTGGCTAGGACAATATTACAGGCATATTCGTCGCAAGGGACATACATACCAACACAAGCAGGAACAGACCATGTTATGTCGCATGCGAGCGGCTATTCTTTATCAATTCACTATGGCCGGCAAGGAAACATGATACGCTGTTGAAGAATTAAGTCTGAATATGAGATTTGCCTTTAGAGAGTAGTTTTTAGCTGTAGTAGGATTTGGGAAATTCTTTAGCTTTCGAGATCTATCTAATTACCATCTGAATGTCAAAATCTACTCGTTTCATAATGCTGAACGGGTGTTAATCACAGAATCGTAACCACATGATCATCCTTAATCCTTAATTTAGAAGAGGCTTTTGATCTGTAGAGGAGGAGATGTTGAAACTTGCCAGTCTCTCGTCCAATTGCTGAATTTCTGCCATCAGTTATAGAATTGCATCATGCTAAATCGGACTAGTCTCCTTCGGATGATATATTTCCTGCCTTACGTGCAATTATAAGTCCTATCAATTAGAAAATTTGTCTTGATATCTAAGTAGATGATCATTGTCATGTCCAAATTGTCAAGGTACCCCAATATAGAAAAATGATAATTTGAGATTTTATTCGGCGTAAGCTGTAAGTTTCTATTGTACTAATAATCGGGTCAATCGACGAAATGGGTTTCCCCTGCCGCACAAAGAGAGGGAGGCACATACGCCACATCTTTCATAATCCCATCATTCTGTCAACAATACACTCATTCTGTCCAGCTCTTAAAATCCCTAATGGTGAATATGGTTAGGGGATTCAAATTGAAACAAATAAGAGAAAATAAATATTTAGAGAAAAAGATGGATAAATGGATGTAGTAGGTAACCCAAAACTTCAAAAAAAAGAAAAAAAAAAAAAAAAGATGAATCGTTACCAAAATTAGCATCCAGGCGGTGGGCAGAGGCCGATTTTCTACAGATTCAGGATACTTGGTTTTTTCGCCTTCTCTTTTGCTTCTCTTGCTTCTTGTATTCGTCGTATAAACTGAGTGCCCTTGTTGTACGATCTAACTCTCTCCTCAACCTCTCGTTCTCTTTTATGTCGCGCAGGAGCATATAATGTTCCGATGGCTTCTTTTTCACCTCATCTTCATCGAGTGAACCTGCTCCCTCCAGAACTTGGCCCACCCTGGATGCCAGTGCTCCTTCACTAGCACGTCTCCTCTTGTTGCTCGATTTTATAGTATTGCTCTTCAGGCTGAAGGATTCCCGTTCAAGTGACAAGTCCAGGAACGCTTGTTAAGGGGACAGCATGGAGAGGTAAGATGCTCATGTTAGCAATGCCCGAAGCCATAGTTGAAATTGTTGGATGATCATGTTTTGTTAGAAGTTTGAGTTCCCAAAGCACGGAAGCATTGTGCCACTATGATTAGGGTCCAAGGCATATGGTTGATATTTCTGCAAAACTGCAATTGCTACTAGGGAGATTGTACTCAGCAACACAAAAGGGTATATGAAACTAAGTGATCTGATATGACAGAATCATGCGAGAAATTAGTCCTTTATTGAGAGCAGAGCTTAAATAAAGGTGAAGTCTATAAGAGTGCACTCTAGTCATGCAGATGGCAAAACATCGCTATGCCTGGGAGCATGTAAGATAAGCTCGCCCAATGCTCGTCAGAAAGACCGCCACCATAGCTTCTCAACAGACATTTGCAATGACAACTGAAAAAATGGATCTAGAAAGCAACAACAATCCTACTGATGATTAAGTTTAGTTTCATGATAGCAAAGGTACTTAGCAGCTCGATAGTCAGTCATCGGATCTTTCCTGTTGTTAGATGAGATAACCAACAAAGTTCACTAATGTTATCGCCTCGAAGCTTGAATAGAAGACATTTGACACATACACAAATGCGTGCACATATAATTTCTGCATATCCTGTTGATGATTAAGTTTAGTTTCATGATAATGGACCTATTGCTAGCCATCTTGCTGAGCAATTCGAAGAGTACATGGAATGCATAGTAGATTGCCTGCATTCTTTGCATGACGTGATAATTCTCTCAAAGGGATGATTATTGTCCAACATGACAGGAATGGTCAGAAGAAATATACCCTCCATATGCCAACGGACCTGGATATGTCATTCTCGAGTGATATTGCTAAGTTTATCAACATAGAAACTGAAGCCTCAGCGTGAGTTTATCCAACGCCTGTGTGGTTTTCATAAGAGTATATATCCTCCGAGCTTCTCATTAGTGGCTGAACTGTTATATTTTTTGTTTGTGGGTAGCTCTTCAAGATGTAGAACGTGAGCATGGGGATATGGCTGGAGCAATTCAACAGTTCTGTGCCGGTACAGTACTCACACAGCCAGAAATTTTGCCAATATGGTTGCATGGAAGACTACTACACTGCACATTACCAGTCTCGTAGGCAGATGATCTGCTTGTGGGACAAATTGGCGAGGGTCTAGCCCAATGCTGCAACTTTAGATGACGGAGTAACAGACGAATCTCGTCTTTAAGGTTTAGCCGTACGTAGTCCTCTTTGGCTTCTTGTAATTAAGCTTGCTGCTGGTTAGTTCTGTTAATCATGAAACAGGTCAGGCTGGCAATCCCAGTAGAGAATGAGATGATGAAATTTTGACTGGGATATATTGTACCATTGCACTGGCTGTTTAATCGAGCTGAGTAATCTTGGTTAGGTCATCTTGAAGGGAGTCCATTTTGCACAACTGGGCAAATCTCTTCATTTAGGATGGAGTAGGCTATAGAGTGAAGCATCAACCAATAGGCTGAAATGGAAAAGATGGTTCCGGTCCATGCCTTGGAGTTTCGATCTCGGTTCTGTTCGACATCATAGTCTGCAGGCTGAATTTGCTTGAACTGGACCAAATAATGTCATCTCTGTTTTTTCAATTTGATGACCAAATTTTTACTCCGATCCAAAAATCTGGCGAGTTCGATGGATGAAATTTGCACTTTTACAAATCGGGCATCCTATAGTCCCTCACTCCTTTGGGTAAGTCTTGCATAGATCTGAGTCCATAACCCAAATGCATTGCGGGCATCGGTCTTATGGAATTCACATGGACTTCACATAATGAAGGCCAATAGGGGTCCAACTGAATCCGGATTCAAAAAGGTATTTACTTGCTGCCCCAGCCGAACCACCACTTTCTCATTGCTGTAGTCCGCTCAAACTTCTTTTGTCTTCTGTGACAGCTTGATTTGGGCCGTACAACCTGCAAGCCTTTGTATAGGTCATGTATTGGGTGTGTTGAACGTGCCTATAAATATCATCAAGTGAATTATATGCAATTAGATCCTAAAATTTTCAAAAAATACAATTAGATTCTAAAACTTATCATAAAAATATAATTGAGTCTTAAATTTTCAAAAACTACAATCAAATCCTAATCTTGTTAGGTTTGTGCAATCAAATATTTCATTTAATTCCGTTCAACTTGATAAACGGAAAATGTGAACAAGTTTTAGGATTTGATTACATCAACTTGATAAATTTTAGGACTTGATTATACTATTGTGACAAACTTTAGGATTTGATTATACTTTTAAAAGTTTTGTGGATCAATTGTACTGTAGTGGTATGTTTTAGGACTTCTAGTATACTTATCCCAAATCATTATCATTGAAAAACAATTGAGTGCTGCCGGTGGTGAGTTCATGGACACAATATTTTTAACGGAGGTGTGTAATGAGCAGCACAGATGGGTTAAAATTTCTCGATTCGAATTTTCTTAGCAATTAGGAAGAAATTGCTAATAATCCTAGTCAGAGACTTTGAAGAACCAAATGAGACTGTGTATATGAAGTTCATTAGAACTTTGTATTTTAAGCGATTTAATATACATGTGATTGTTTGAATTCGGTACATACTATGTGGTTTTGGCTACCACCATAGCGCCACATGGCTTGCTCATGTACGGATTTTATCCAGCAATTTAATTTTTAAGGTCTTTTTAAGCAAAATTAATTCTGCGTCTCTAAGTCTTATGCATGTTTTGGTAATAAATCACTAATCAATATTGTAATGACTGTTCAAAAATATTAAATGTTTGAAAATAAGTGTCTTTATATATAAATATATTCTATTTCGAAATAATTATATAATATATGAATAGATATAATTGTTTATTATGGAGTTTTGAAAGAATTAAAAATGCAGGGTTATCTGTTTCATATTTGATGAATAAATATAATTAAGAGATCAACACAAAATATCCTTTATCAAAATATGAAATTCCAAAAAAAAAATTATAATAAAATTACTCATAAAGGGTTCTATAACAAATTGCTTGTATTTCAACATGTACGGTAAACACAATTATCAAGAATAAAAGTTTGGATACTCATTATGACGAAATATTTGGTCGTACTTCTTAAGTGCATGATATTAACAAATTGATAAACAAAACATGATAGCCCATATTTACATTTAAATGACAAACACTCGTTGAATCTTTCATGTTCTCAGATGAGATAACCAAAGAAGTTACTGCACATGCACACATGCACCCACGCATGCATATATAATTTCTGCATACCCTATCGATGATTAAGTTCACTTTCATTATAATCGACCTTTTGCTATGCTTCTTGCCGAACAATTTGAAGAGTACATTGAATGTGCGTAGTGGTAGATCGTCTGCATTCTTTGCAGGACACGATAATTCTCTCAAAGTGATGAGTATTGTCCAACATTACAAGGAATGGTCAGAAGACATATACCCTCCATATGCCATCGGACCTGGATATGTCATTTCGAGTGATATTGCTAGGTTCATCGTTTCTCAACATGGAATCCAAAGCCCCATGGTGAGTTCATCCAACGCCTGTGTGGTTTTCATAAGAATATATATCCTCCAAGCTTTTCTTATTAATGGCTGAACTGTCATATATTTTGCCTGTGGGTAGCTCTTCATGATGGAGGATGTAAGCATGGGGATCTGGGCGGAGCAATTCGACAGTTCTGTGCCGGTACAGGACTCACACAGCTGGAAATTTTGCCAATATGGTTGCTTGGAAGACTATTACATTGCACATTACCAGTATGCTAGGCAGATGATCTGCTTGTGTGAAAATTGGCGAGGGGTCAAGCCCAATGCTGCAACTTTAGATGACGAGTAACAGACGAATGTCATCTTAAAGGTTTAGCCGTAGGTAGTCCTCTTCGGCTTCTTGTAATTAAGCTTGCAGCTGGTTAGTTCCGTTATATAATGAAATAGGTCGGGCTGGCAATCCTAGGAGAGAACGTGATAAAGAAATTTGACTGGGATATATTGTACCAATGCACTGCCTGTTTGATCTACTAAGAAAACTTCCCAATATGCTTAGAAGATTGACAAAACCTTCCACGAGTGTTATGTGATTCTGATGATAGAATTTCTGAGTGATATTCTTGGAGCAAATTGGTTCAGATTTTGTTTTGAATATCATTACACTTAGATTTGTTCGTCTTATCAAAATGTTGTAGTTTTCTTTGTCAAAGTCAGTGATGTTAATTTGAATTGTATGAGGATAATAGTAAAGCTTGCGTGAGTGTTGTCAAGACAACGTACATCTTCAAACATTACGAGAAGCTTTCAGAACTTTATAATCAATAAGGATTATATGAAGTGCAACAAATAGTAATTTGGCTCAATTTTCTATCCTTATATATATTGATTGTCTATCTATCCAGGAATGGTGAAAACCAATGTTATCCTCCTTCTCTTAAGGATTCGTGATTCAGTTAATCATTTAGAGATGATACGTTCTCTCCTAATGAGGAACTCTACTTATTGAAACCTAACATATATTGTATGGGTAACAAAATCAAAGGGAGATTCTAATCTTATAATCCAAACGGCGATTAGATCTTCTCATATCCTTCATGTCCAATAGGTTGATTGGATGAATGATCCTTAGAAGTATTATCCAACGGTCAACTTGGAAATCAAGGAGTACAAAAGGAGATCATGGTGCTGAAGGAATAACAAGATCTGAAGTCTAAAATTCCAAATTTCAAAGAGAGCCTCAATACTTTCATACTTGTCTTTGTAAGTTGAAATTGTAATCTCTGAGTGGTAGTTGTTTAGAGTGACTGTGTGAGATCAAAAGATACAATCACACATACTTCAGTAGTGAGTACTCAGATTCTAAAATCTCTTATTGGTTCTCTTGTGAAATCCAGCCAATATGCTATCGACGTGGGAGAGTGAATGCATGCTTGCTATTAATCGAACCACTATAAGTGTTGTATACAATCTTCTTTATCCCTTAACCTCTCTTTTATTCTATTTGATAATTTATTGCACACAGAAAGATCTCATCACTGCAAAGTTCTTCATCAGACGTTATTCCTTCCTGTTATTGAACTTGGTCATTTTTAAATTCTGCTTTAATTGTGTATAATTACCTATTTACTCTCCTCTATGTGATGGTTCTAGCTGCATCATGATCAAGCTGAGTAATTTTGGTTCGGTCATCTTGAATGGAATCCATTTTGCACTACCGGGCAAATGTCTTCAGGTCGTTGCCGTAAGTTCCATTCTCGGTTCCGTTTGACAACATAGTCTGCAGGCTGAATTTGCTTGAACTGGACCAAATAATGTCGCCTCTCTATTCTCAATAATTGTTATTCCTCCAAAAATCCAGCGATTTCAATGGATGAAATTTGCACTTTTACAAATCGGGCATCCTATCCAGTCCCACACTCCTCCGGATAAGGTTTACTTGGATCCGAGTCCACGGCCCAAATCCATTGTCTGCATCGATCATATGGAATTCACGTAACGACGGCCAATCCATGTTGAATCATGTTCTAGACAGATTCTGAGCCACTCCTCCATTGGCCGCCAGCTGAACCTCCTTTTTCCCATTACTCTAGGCCACTCAACTAGTTTGTCTTCTGTGCCAGCTTTATTTGGACGGTACAACCCGCCAGCCTTGGTGACAGTCATGTTTAGGCCATTGCCTTTTCACGAATCACGTCGATCTGTCGACTCGTTCATATGTTGAATGTGTCTATAAATATCATTGTAATATAAAAACACGTGAGCTTTGTCATTGGCAGGTTCTTGGCCCCGATGTTGCCGACACAGGTGTGGATTGCGCATTGGTACAGTTGGGTTAAATTTTTCAATGTGAATATTGTAAAGCAATTAGGAAGAAACTGCTTTATTAGGATGGTACAACACCCTAGCCCTCGTGAAGATCATGTTTAGGCCATTGCCATTTCACAAATCACGCCGATCTATCGACTCTTTCATATGTTAAGTGGACCTGTAAATATCATTACCATATAAAAACACACGAGCTTTGTCTCTGGCAGATTTGTGGTCCAAAGGTTGCCAACATAGGACGGTACAACCCCCAAGCCTTTGTGGAGGTCATGTTTTGGCCATCGTCTTTCCACGGATCACATTGGTATATTGAATCTTTCGTACGTTAAGTGGACCTATAAATATCATTGTCATGTAAAAACACGTGAGCTTTGTTGTTGGCAGGTTCTTGGTCCCGATGTTGCCAACACAGTTGTGGTTTAGGCATGGACACAGGTTAAATTTTTCAATGGGAATTTTGTCAACAATTAGGCAGAAACTACTTTATTAGGACGGTACAACCCCCAAGCCTCTGTGGCCATCACCTTTTCACAAATATCGTCGATCTATCGACTCTTTTGTACGTTAAGTGGGCCTATAAATATCATTATCATATAAAAACACGTGAGCTTTGTCATTGGCAGGTTCTTTTGTCCCGATGTTGCTAACACAGGTGTGGAATGGGCATTGGCATAGTTGGGTCAAATTTTTCGATCGGAATTTTGTCAACAATTAGGAAGAAACTACTATATTAGGACGGTACAACCGGCCAGCCCATGTTTCGGCCATCTCCTTTTCACGGATCACGTCGATCTTTTTGACTCTTTTGTATGTTAAGTGGGCTTATAAATATCATTATCATATAAAAACACGTGAGCTTTGTCGGTGGCAGGTTCTTGGTCCCAATGTTGCTGACACAGGTGTGGAATGGGCATAGGCACAGTTGGGTTAAATTTTTTTATGGGAATTTTGTGAACAATTATGAAGAAACTACTAAAGAACTCTAGCCAGAAATAGTGCCGAATGTTTCAACTCAGTAAATGAAGTTCATTAAACTTTCATATTTAAGCCATTTTGTATGTGTCCGATTGTTTCAACTCATTTCATTGCATGTGGATTTGCTTTGTGGAAAGAAAGTCAATGTTGTGTAGCTGTGGTCGTGATGACGACCTAAGCAGCACAGATATCAACACACGACACGACACCACACGCAAACACGTTATTTTTAAAAGAAATAGAAAATTTCGACACATTGTGATATGTTACACATTAAATGTATATTTTTATATATACATGATAAATTATTATTTTTATATTTATTTCAATCAAATTAATTTGATTCAAATTTACAATTAAATAAATAAATTGCTTAAAATAAATTTACAATAAAAATATGAATCAATCATTTATTTATTAATATCATTCATTGTTTTAAGGGTTAATACCCTCAAAAACCCAAACCGGTACACATGTGACAAATTTACCCCAAACTATTTTTTTGACCACAAAAAACCCCAAACTGGTATACATTTGACAAATTTACCCCAAAGTGGTACACTTGTGACAAATTTACCCTCTGTTAGTTTTCGTTAAATTTTATTCTCAAATTATTAAGTTAAATGACACGTGACAGTTGACCGGTATACCAACTTAGGATTATACTCTCCATTTGTCACCGTTTACAATTTTTGTGATTTTTTTTTTGTGGTATTAATCCAATTTAGCATAGGATATATTTGTCACAAATTTACCATTTTTGGGTTTTTTGCAGTCAAATAAATTAGTTTTGGGTAAATTTGTCATAAATGTACCAGTTTAAGGTTTTTTATAGTCAATTGAGGTAAATTTGTCACAGGTATACCAATTTGGAATTTTTCATTGTCAAAAAAATAGTTTGGGGTAAATTTGTCATAAATATATCAGTTTGGGATTTTTCAGGGTATTAACCCTTGTTTTAGTTCAACAAATTCAATTCCATTACAATAATCCATAAAATATGAAGGAACAAAAAAACAAGTAATCCATATTCCGATGTTGCTAACACAGGTGTGGAATGGGCATTGGCATGTTGGGTTAAATTTTTTATCGGAATTTTCTTAACAATTAAGAAGAAACTACTTTATTAGGATGGTACAACCGGCCAGCCTTTTTGGAGGTCATGTTTCGGCTACTCCTTTTCACGGATCACATGGATCTTTTTGACTCTTTTGTATGTTAGGGTGGCCTATAAATATCATTCTCATATAAAATCATGTGAGCTTTGTCAGTGGCGGATTCTTGGTCCCGATGTTGTGCACACAGGTGTGGAATGGGCATAGGCACAGTTGGGTTAATTTTTTTTTTTTATGGGAATTTTGTCAACAATTAGGAAGAAACTGCTAAAGAACTCTAGCCAGAAACAGTGCCAAATGAGAGTGAGTATATGAAGTTCATTAAAGTGTCATATTTAAGCCATTTTGTATGTGTCTATTTGTTTCAACTCATTTTGTTGTATGTGGATTTGCTTTGTGGAAAGAAAGTCAATGTTGTGTAGCTATGGTCGTGATGACGATCTAAGTAGAACAGGCATCAACACACGACACGACACGATACGCGGACACATTATTTTAAAAGAAAAAAAATAGAAAATTTCAACACATTATAATACGTTATATATTAAATGTATATTTTTATATATACATGATAAATTTTTATTTTGATAATTATCGAAGATATATCTCACTAGTTATCTCTTTTCTTTTTTTTTATTGCATTTTTACATTAAATTGCACATTTACTTTTTCTCCTGTTTTCCTGTATTGTCGTTTGCCCATGGTTTAGACAAGTCGCTTCCTTTCTTAAATGACACCGAACCCATTTCAAACAATAAAGTTGAAGTTTTGGCCCCTCGATGAAAGATATTTGTCGAGGGAACCTTTCCTCAGCAAACACAACCTAATCTCAGAATTTGTTATGGTAATCTCAGATTTGGATCATTACAGTTTATGTGTCATAATTAGGGTTGTGTTTTGGCAGGCATAAAAGAAGGATGAGTGTATTTTCAATAATGAAAAAAAAAACAAGGTGGACGGTATAATTGACATGGAGAAATGATTGTATGGCAGTCTTTAATTTACTATGAAAATAACAGTTTATTCATAACCACAAAAAACAGAAAAAAAATTATAAATTGTTTCGTGGCCCAATCCTTCAAGAATTTATAGCTCAAAACAAGTTGTTATTCTCATAGTGGCCCAAACACTATTATACTAGCAAAGCCCATTCACATAAGGGTGCAAAATTGCATTATCAATGATAGAGGTATATATGTTAGTGAACTGAAAATTCAGACACATTTTTTTTCTTCATCAATATTCATGGACAGACTTGCCGATGAGTGATAAAAGAGGTGCATGATATTGATGAATATAAATGGTACTTGCTGTACTTTCTTGATGGGACAATGATTATGTGACGGCACCGTTATTCTTCCATAAGAAATGGTTGGATCTCCACCTCTTATTTAACCAAGGTAATTGAATTTCTTGTTGTAGATATAACATTTGTCAGATTTTTTACGTTTTTCAGAAGAATTCCATCTAGAAGGTGTCCTTCTTAAGAATTGCCATATGTGCCTTCTCTTTAAATAGATGCTGAAGTTCAAGCAGAAATGGATACCACATCCTCAGCTTCTCAGTTGGGTAGAATGATTTTCAAAGTATTCCTTTAAAACCAAACGTATAGTAGGAAAGAACCAAGATGTATGTGACGAAGTCCAATGGGTGGATTCAAAACAACCAAGATGAAACCTGATAATCCTAGCAGAGCCTGTTTACCAGATATACCCATGTACATTCAGACCAATACCCTTTTTGACAATCTTCATTGTCAAATGTGGATATACCAAGTGAAGATTTTTAGCAAGTATGGTGGACTAAGCCTTAGGCCAAATGGATTATATCCAGAATATCCAGAATATCCATTCATCCATCCTATATCTTTCAACCCAAATGAGGAGTTCCTAGAACAATTCAAATGGTTCTATTGGTATTTAGTCAATTTTTATACCTTGGCCATTAAATTTCCAACAGCCAAAATGGTCTTAATTATTGGCATAATCATTTAGGGAGACTAAAGGTTAAGCATTTAGGTGATGTGCTTAATTGGTTTAAACCATTGGGGTTATGGAAATGTATCTTTAAGGAATAGCTCGAAGCCTGTAGACCTAATACAGAACTCCATACAACCATACTCTTCGACAGACCATGATTGTTTGTTCGTCCAAGTGGAGATATGAGTAAAACTCTAGCTGAGGGGTAACCTCATACAAACCCCAAGTAATTCCAAAATATCTCTTCTAGACTCTCCCCTGCAAAATCTCTGCATTCCCTCAGGAATATCGAGAGCACCAAAGGATTTACACCGGTATAATCAAGTGATACCACCAGAGGTGTGGCTAGCAGGATCTACCAATACTTCTTGGGAGCAGCCTACTAATTAAAAATATCAGATACTAATTGATATAGCGCTTGATCAATACTATGGCATTGATATGTAAGCTGATATGGACTCTGCCAACCTCAAAGATACTCCATCCTCATCATAGGATCCAATTGGAAGGACCATTATCACAAGATCCATTTGATCACAGTGAGTTTCAGCTTGCACTCACTCTAGGTCTCGACAGGAGAAGCCCATCACTCCAACGAAGGATTCTACCCTAGCTAGATGTTCCATTGAGTTTTATAGATGTTCCATCAAGTTTGACTAATGTCACATTCGCTTCCCATCAGTTTCTACATAAAAAGAAGAAACCCTAAGAGATTATTGAAAATGTATCTTTGGAAATTTTGGAAGTTGGAAGACTCGGCAGAGAATACAAAAGGCAAATGGATGGAGATAGTTCGGACAGCTCAGACTAAGACAACTTTGAAAAACCAGTTTGTTAATACGACCAGTGTAGACCTATGTAGCACCGACACAGACACGCGACACGCGACACGACACGCTAACACGTCATTTATTAAAAATAATGAATTTCGACACGTTCCGACACGTTATATATTAAATATATTTTTATATATAAATACATAAATAAATAATAATAATAATAATAATATTCTAGAATTAATTTACACAAAAAATATTAAATAATATCATTCATTATTTTAATTTGTTACAATAATATACAAAACTTAGAGGAAAAAAACATTGATTAAAGAAAAATGCTGAAATGATATTTTTAAATTTATTTATTTATTAAATATAGCATTTTTTATTACTTATTTCATAGTAAAAGACTTTTAAAAAAATAAAACAATTCTAAAAAAACAAAACTGAAAAAAAAAGTTTGACCCCGTGTGTGTATATTTATAGCAATTTTATTACTTCTTTTATTACTTCTTTTGTGTATATTTATATTTTGACCCCTCAAGTATTATAAATTTTAAAAATTGACCCCGTGCGTGTCGGAATCGCATGTCAGAATTCTAGACTTGCGTGTCGGAGCGTGTCGGAGAGAGTTGACTACGTGTCGGATTTTTTGACACTCGTTAACCGCGTGTCGGAGCGTGTCGGGACGTGTCGGAGCGTGTCGGACACGTGTCGGAGTGTCGGACACGACACAAAAGCTTCCAAAGAGTATCCGTGCTACATAGGTGTAGACTGTCGGCTAAAAGATAGGGCTGGAATAAATGATGTTACTGAAACATCAGTGTAGCGTTACTAAAGCAACAAATGATATTATTGTAGCACTATTATAGTAGTTCCTTTAAAACTGTATAGTATTGTAGCAAATGAAAAAAATTGTCGGTCATGAATGTAAAAGTTGAAATTGTTAGCTACTAGTAGAAAAGTCATGAGTCACGAGTGTCCTAGAATTTTGTTTGTATTTTTCTTTTCCAAATGCCTATAAAAATGCATCCTTTGTTTAATATTGGAGCAGACCAAACCCTCCCTAAAAAAAGTGTTCGTGTGGTTTACAATGAATCCTTAAAACATATTCTTATCTATCTGGTATGATTTTTTAGTAACCGCGGATGTTTTTATTAATTTTGGTAGTATGCTTTGCGCTTGTTATAATGTGGAACCTATGTATCAGAACTCTGCTATCATAAAAAAATTTATGATATGAACCAAAATTCGAAATGGAATTTGGTTGCTAAGAGACAGTCTTGATCCTGAGGCCAAAAGAGTTGTGCATGTGGGATAGCATATCTGCCACAAAATCTATTTTCGTTTTCCTTGGTTCATATGCTCAAACTCAACCCTACTCATTCGACGAGTCTATTTAAGACCACCCATCTATATAGATCAAGCCGTGTATGCAAGAAGTGATCATCACAAACTCAGCTGAAAAAAAAAGCATTGGCAACAGCCCCACTTCATTTCGCTCCCATCTCCAAGATACAATTGCAACTACATTATGAAAAGCCTTCAATGCGATTGCCAGCACCTGCTCGAAAACGTCGTTGGCAATAAGATTGCGATGAACCCTCTCGATCCTGGAGAGTTCAGGCGTCAAGGACACATGGTCGTTGACTTCCTAGCCAAGTACTACGAGAACATTGAAAAATATCCAGTTCTTAGCCAAGTCGAGCCCGGGTATCTTTCGAAACGCCTCCCGAGTTCTGCCCCGCAGGATGAAGAACCCATGGAGGCCATACTCGACGATGTGCACCAGCACATATTCCCGGGCTTGACTCATTGGCAGAGCCCCAATTTCTTCGCCTACTACCAGAGCAACACTAGTACTGCAGCGATTCTTGGTGAGATGCTTTGCGCGGGGTTCAACGTGGCAGGATTTAAGTGGGTCTCCTCCCCCGCTGCGACTGAGCTTGAGAGCCTAGTCATGGATTGGCTCGGGAAAATGCTGGACTTGCCAAGGTCATTCCTCCCTTTCGGGAATGGCGGGGGAGTCATTGAAGGGAATACCAGCGAAGCCATCATTTGCACTCTCACTGCTGCGAGAGATAGGGTCCTGAGGAAGTTGGGACATAATTCCATTGCAAAGCTCGTTGTCTACGGGTCAGACCAAACGAATTGCTCATTCCAGAAAGCTGCCCAGGTTGTGGGAATAGACCCGCGGAACTTCCGGGCCTTAAAGACGACGAGGTCAACGTTGTTCGGCTTGTCCCCTGACTCGCTAGAGAAGGCAATCCGTCTGGACATCAATGCCGGGCTAATTCCGTTGTACTTATGCGCCACGGTCGGGACAACTTCATCCGCAGCAGTTGACCCGCTGGCGCCTCTATGCAAAGTCGCAAGCAAGTTCAGCATGTGGATCCATGTCGATGCAGCGTACGCGGGAGCCTCGTGCATATGCCCGGAGTACAGGAAATTCATCAATGGGGTGGAGTTTGCAGATTCATTCAGCTTCAATGCACACAAGTGGTTACTGACCCCTCTCGATTGCTGCTGCCTCTGGGTGAAAGACCCAAATGCCCTCGTGAAGTCCTTATCAACAGACCCCGAGTACCTCAAGAATGAGGCAACTGAGTCAAAGCAAGTTATTGACTACGCAGATTGGCAACTTTCTCTCAGCAGGAGGTTCAGGGCATTGAAGCTGTGGCTTGTACTCAGGAGTCATGGCGTGCAGAACCTGAGGAGTCACATAAGGAACCATTGCCGATTGGCAAAGCTCTTTGAGGAGCTCGTGGAGGAAGATCCCCAATTTGAAGTTGTTTTCCCGAGAAACTTTGCGTTGGTTTGTTTCAGGATTCGTCCCACAGGGGTCGCCGGCACGTCTAATGGCCATGTCAAAAACGAACATGGTGAAGCATGGAAATTAAACGAGGTGAACAGGCTCAATGCACAATTGCTTCACGCTATTAATGCTTCCGGTCGGGTCTTCATGAGTCATACAACGGTCGGAGGAGTTTATGTGTTACGGTTTGCCGTCGGGGCGACGCTGGTGACTGAGAAGCACGTGATCATGGCTTGGAAGGTGGTGCAAGAACATGCAAATTCCCTATTAAGCATGCCGGCCAGTGAGCAACATTCCGCATAACTGGCCTACTGCAAAATTGCGCTGCAGGGGCTGCATATTCCCTTTAGGCAGCACTTTTCCAAGGGTTGCTTATGCCGCCGTTGCCGAAATACAGGGCAATACTATGTCTGCTTTAGGCAATTCTCATTTTAATAAGCAACACTTGTAACTGAGTGAGGCATAGTACCTTCAACTGCCTACGCCTTTTCAATGTAAGACAATAATTTAAAGATTGTTGCCAAAAATATTTATAAAAAAAAATCCATTAAACGTTGCCTAAACTGTAGACAATAATTTGAAGATTTGAATCATTTGTCAAACAATTCCATCCATTTTCTCTTCTATTCTTTTACTACCAGAGTCACTTGCCAAAAGTCAATGTAGAAAGAACGCTTCCCCCCAAAAAAAAAAAAAAATGTTGCCCAATGTCATAGTCAATTGCTGCTTTAAAACTTGTGTTGCTGTAGAATTTCCAAAAGCAACACATACCATAATTGTCACAAACCCAACTCTATCCCTAGGGTCTCAAGCAGCAGGGCTTATTTTTGCGATGTTCTCAGTGCATCGCAGTCCCATTTCTTTTTAATCTTAAATTTAAGCACATGCGGAAGCATGTACAACAACTTTCTCTCAAACAACACAACAATCAAGCAGTCAAGAAAGCACTACACAAAGCACATTGCAACTATATTACATTAGTATATTTACAAGCCCTTCTTTATGGGCCTATTTCCTTCCATTTACATCACTCAAAAAGACATGGACTAGGGAATCCCTAACTCCTCTAGTGAGGCTACAACTCCAAAGGAGGAGACTTTCATACCTACAATTCTGAAAAACAACTTGGTGAACTATAAACTCAATAAGTAAACCCACTAATTTCCAGGTAGGAGGATGTATCGTCTTTCAACAAACGCATAACTTATCCCAAAACATTTGTTGATGGCAAATCAATGACAAAACAAAAGCTTTGTTTTGATTAGAATATGAGAAATCCCCATTTAACAATATGCAAACATAAATCAAAATTCATCCCACAACATAAGGAACTCATGCCTCACTCAATAATATGCAAACATAAACCAAGATCCATTACAGCATACTTCAATGCATGCTTACCTTCAACTTATCAATAAACACATCAACATATCATGCTTATGCATGTATTGGCACGCATAAAATATTCATTTAACTTTGTCCTAGCTCAGTCAGGCTCTCTCAACTCGACCGAGGCTTCCAGCTTCATGCTAGGTTTCTTGGCTCGATCAGGGCATCTCGATTTGACCGAGGCTTCTCAAGGCTAGCTTCTCAAGACTTTTAGCCTCAAACCCAAGCATCATGTTGACGTGGGGGCATCTCATTCTCATTAACAAGGCATCCCATTGGCATGGGAACATCCCATTGACGTGGGGGCATCTCATTCTCTTTAACAAGGCATCCCATTGGCATGGGAACATCCCATTGACGTAGGGGCATTGTCACCACCTCAAGTGACGACGGTTCTTATCTTTCATTAGGTGATCACACGTGATACCTTAAAAAAGCCAGTCTTTCATCTTCATCTTAGCTTAAGCATACAAGGCCCAAGGGCCTGCTTCTTCAAGAGAGTGTACCATGACCCTTAATATCATAATATATAACATGCTAAGCATGATTCTTGGTTTGTTGCTTGAACCGCACACCTAGGCCAATCCCAATACTGAGCAAGACTTGGAATCGGCGCACTTCAATGCCGTATCAAGACCTCATGGGCTTGAGCAATCCCAATACTAAACAAGACTTGAAACTAGCATGCCTCAATGCTGATCCAATACCTCGCGACCTTAGGCGATCCCTACACGAAAAAAGACTTGGAATTGGCACGCCACAATGTTGATCCATGGCCTCGCAAATTTAAGCCATCGCAAGTTGACATCAATTTCAAGCTGAGCGAACCTTGAGCTAGTCCCAAGCCATGAACACATTCAAGCATGCAAACATGAGCAAAGCATACAAAATAACATTACAACATACACACGGCTTACATTGATGAGCACACCACTAGATTCAATCACGTAGGCAATTGTCCTAGCCAAAAGTTAGGAATTCTACTTACTACTCAAGCCTCATGACTTAAGCCGTTACGATTGAATGCTGACCTAGAATTGAACATGGCTTGGAATCAATATGCCCGAATATCAATCGGAGACCATGTAAGGTCTAGTCCATCGCGTCTTAATGCACATCCAAGATCAACGAGATCCCTTTTTGTAGTTCAAAACATACTTTGAGTCACAGGCACAAGCATCATCATAAAATAAATCGGCAACATAAGAACAATTGGAAATGTTACCAAACAAGTTCAAGTAAGAACAATCCAATCAACTTCAATCAAGGATTCATCACTCACTTGGAATACCATAACACGATACCCTAGCCAAATATTACTAAGTCCACTTGCACTCTCTAGACCACCGGCCTCACAGCGGCTCAAACGGCGGTGGTGATTGTTGGCAAGAACGGCAACAAACCCATTTCAAAATCCAAATCTTCATAGACCACTTTGAATTTTGAATGTGTTGTAGACATGGATGTACTTTACAACTTTTGTGAAGGAAGCATGTTTAGATTGTAAAAGAAAAATTCTATTAAAAATCAAGAAGACAACTCAGTCACCGTTTTTACTACACTGGACAGGTTTGACATGATAAATGAATAGGCTCCCGTACTAACCATTTTAATTCAAAAAAATCTGAAATTAGAGAATGTTGTAGATTAAGATCTTTTGAACAACTTTTATGAATGAATTTTATCAAATTTGAGCCATCAAAAGCTCTATAAAATCAAAAAACAGTGAGGTCTAGCCGTTTCAAGAAACTGGAAATGAAAGTCAAAACCTAGGAAACTAAAGATTGCAAGTCTATAGAGGAAAGATGGCGCCTTGGTCTTGATTCAAGAAGCATTAATGGTTGGATAACCTTGTCCTCCAAGTCTCCAGATACAGGGATTGATTGACCCTAATCTAATAGGGACACATAAGTCGAAGTCATCCTCTCCATCAATGGCTTGTAATGATGACTATAACACCTAAACTTATGAGTCATCACCTTCATTAATTACTAGTTTTCAAAGCTTAGACTATTGTCCTCCAAGGCTCATCTTAGGGTAATAATAACATTTTTCTTAATAGGGATACCTAAGATCATGAGTCACTCTCCTCAACTAACTTCCAAAAACAGTTAATGCACCTATGGGAAAGTAACTAAATTGAAAGCTGTCTCATTGGGTTGGAATTATGCGAGTCTAACCACGACCAACTACCTTATTTGGTCCGAGGTTCATGCCTAAGTCATGATCGAACAAAGCTAGACGCAACCAAGCCTAATCAACATAATGATTTTCAAAATTCCCTTTTATCGTGTAAAAAAGACTCTCAAATAGGTTCAAGGTCCAGTCCTTAAACCAATCAACTAGTCCTATAGCCAGTCCCGGGGCCAATCCAGGGTCCTATGCTACAATTTATGGCTAGTTCGAAACCAATCCATATTGAGTTTATTCAATTCATGATTGATTCTCGGTTGTCATATAATCGTGTGGGATTAATCGATCCGCCTTGACTCACGGTCACATTGAAGCGATTCATGGTCATCCACGACTAGTACAATGACCGTGCGGAGTCACCTGCGACCAATACATGACCATGCAAAATCAATTCATAACCATCCACTGATCAATCCATGACAATGCATGATCGTCCCACAATCAATCCTTATGATCGAATAATCTACTCATGGTCAACCACTCTATCCAAGCATAACCAATCCCTTAGCCGCCCAATTCCACAATGGGCTAAATGGCCCATAATCGACCCTCAGGTTGACTTATGGCATATTCCCAACATTGGTGTACTAATCCTTGGCCTACCAGTCGGGACCAAAATAAGAATCGAAATCAAGAATGTTACAACTCTCTCCCTTTTAAAAAAAGAAAAAATCCTCGAAATTTAAATGCGTACCTAGTCATCCAAAAAGATATGGGTAATGGCACTTCATAATTTCTTCACTTTCACATGTTGCCTCTTCTATTTCATGGAACCGTCATAGGACCTTGACTAAGTGAATGGTCTTATTTCGTAAAACTTGTTCTTTCCTATCCACGATCCGCACCGGCTCCTCAGTATACGACACTATGTCGTCTACTTCAATCTCTTTGGAGTTCAACACATGTGCCAGATCGGGCTCATACTTTCTCAACATCGATATTTGAAACACATTATGTAATTGAGTAAGTTTCAACAGTAAGGCTAGCCGATAGGTCAAATCCCCTATTCTTTCAAGAATTTCAAAAGGTTCTACGTACCTTGAGCTTAGATTTCCTTTCTTCCTAAGTCGCAACACACTTCTCATCGGTGACACCTTAAGGAAAACGTGATCACCTACTTGAGATTCAAAAAGATTCATTCGTCTTTCTGCTACGCACTCTGATTATTATTCTTCCTACTATGATGTCAAAATGGTACATAGCCAACGCAACTAGAGCTATTGTTTCCCCTCATGGTCACCCAGTCTCGTGGTCACCCAGTCCTAAGTACTCGTGTGACTCACCTATGGAACAACTATAGGAATGCAAAGAGAACTTTTCTTTATCAGGGGTCAATAGTCAAGAACTATCATCAAACAACCATTCACCTGCACGGGTTGTTTTCCTAGCTAACTATCCTGAATGCTAGCGCACCTTATCATTTCAGGTAATAACCTTGCTCTGATACAAAAAGCTGTCACGACCACGACTCCATCCTTAGAGTCTCAAGCGGCGGGGGTTATTTTTGCAATGTCCCAAGTGCGTCATCGCCCCGTTTCTTTTTAATCTTCGATTTAAGCACGTACGAAGGATTAACCCCTCCCCCGTTATATCTTTTTGTGCAAGCTAAAAAATCGAAATAGCCCTGAAGAAGTGCGCTCGTAATGAATCATTCTAATTTATATAAATGAAGCATATGAAATGTATAGCTTATGTATGTTTTCTTTACTATTCGTTTTATGTTGCCAATTGGGTGATGGAGTTGCATGCTTCCGCATGTGCTTAATGGAAAGATAAAAATCAATGGGACAGTGATCCCTCCTAAGACATCACAAATTAATCTCGACAAAGTGGTCATTGCATTCCCGCAATGAGGGAAGGTCCGGGGCATGACAACTTCTAGCCTATTTATAGGTATCAGAGTAGGATTAATACTTGGATTGTTAAAGTGCATGGGAAATTGGGATAGTTAGCTAGGAAAACATTGCGTGCTTGTGATTATTGATTGCTTTCTTAGCTAGTGTTCTCGAGATCTAATCTTTTGTTAGAACTTGCTTTGGAAGTTTTCCCTAGAACTCCTATAATTGCAAAATGAGTGCTCAGAGAGGAATTACTGTTAAGGCCAGTGAACTTCAAAAGGAGGTGAAAGAGAACGCCCGATTAGATGGAATTTTGCAAGCATTGGAGACCATAGAGAATATAATGGATTAGTAGGTTCAAAATCAGGCCACTACTGCCCCTGTTAATGTCCCGGTAACTGGAAATGGGTTTGGTAACGGGAATGGTGAACCATCGATGCATGGACTAGTCGAACAATTCTTGAAATTGAGACCCTCAAAGTTTTCTAGGCTAGGTGATCCCGAAAAGGTCACTATAAGGATCGATGAACTAGATAAATTTTTTGCACTACTAAGGTGCTCGAATGAGGACAAGGTGTGATGACCCAGACCTGGGGCAGTACGAAGGGATGGACTGAGGTCGCCTTGGCAGTACGCGGGTGAGGCCAAGGGCATGTCTCCCATCCCACATCGCTTAGGCGTGGAGTCATGGGTTAGTTTATAAAGGCTTGAGTCCCTTTAATCTGTATAATGCGTTTTAAAGCCGTGATGACTCAATGTCCAAAGCGGACAATATTATACAGTGAGGCCCAGGTTGTTACAAATGGTATTAGAGCCAACTCCCGACCACATGTGGAGGCCACAACGAGAACGCTGTGCCTTAAGGGGGGGGAGAATGTGACGACCCAGACCTGGGGCAGTACGGAGGGATGGACTGAGATTGCCTTGGCAGTATGCAGGTGAGGCCAAGGAAATGTCTCCCGTCCCACATCGCTTAGGAGGGAGTCCTGGGCTAGTTTATAAAGGCTTGCGTCCCTTTAACCTGTATAACGCGTTTTAAAGCCGTGAGGACTCAGTGTCCAAAGCGAACAATATTATAAAATAAGGCCCGGGTCGTTACACAAGGTTACACTGACAGTGTACCAACTATAAGGTAATGTTAGTCAATGGTGGAAGGCCACTAAAGAAAGGGTATTTCCTAAAGGCACCATTCCAACCCGGGATGCTTCATCGAGACATTCAATAGAAAGTATTTATCTCAGTGTGATCGCGATCAAAAGATGGTGAAATTTCCGCGACTCCACTAGAATCAGATGACGGTTGACCAGTACAAGGCAAAGTTTACAGAATTGTCAAAGTCTGCTCCTGGATTGACTGAGAACCCAGTGGATAGGGCAAAAAGATTTCATGATGTTTTGAAGCCTAACATCCAAAGCTAGTTGGTGCCGTTGATCCTCAAGGATTATAACCGACCAAAAAAAAAAAAAAAAACCTCAAGGATTATAACAAGACCATAGTATCTATCTTCTCGGAACAACCAATGCATGGGAAAGAAGCTAATGGCAAGAGGTAAATGTTTCTTTCCTCCTAATAAGAAGAACAATGGTGCGAAGCCGATGTATGCCTCAAGTGATATATGTCGCATTTATGGAAGACAACATGAGAATGCACCGTGCCTAGCTTAGACAGGAGCTTGTTATGGGTGTAGCTAGCAATGCCATCATATAAGAAACTAACCCCAGTGTCAACCAGGGATGCAAATGCAGCAATAGCAAATGAGGCCACAATTTGGAGCTGCACCATAGAACAACACCAACCAAAACCTAGCCCAAGAGTTTATCCTTACCCAAGAAGAAGCTGAGAACTCCCAGGCTGTAATCACATGCACAATCTCCTTACAAGAACATGTTGCTTACGTATTATTTGATGCAAAAGCCACACACTCGTTTGTCGCTGAACGGTTTGCAAAGTTAGCTGGGTTACAATCTAAATCGCTAGAAATGAATCTTAGTGTCTCTACCCCATTGAGAGACGAGGTGATGTCCACCATAGTGTGTCAAGGGTGTAAAATCAATATAAGTGATCATAAGGGAATCATAGACTTAGTCATGTTGGCCATGTATGACTTTGATGTCATCATAGGGATGGATTGGCTCACTAGGCAACGAGCGGTGTTAAACTGCCATAGTAAAGTGATTCAATTTAGATCATTCAACCATCCTAGTTACAAGTTCATAGGAAACAAAGGAGAACCCTCCATACCCATAGTCTCAACACTTGAGGTAGCTCAACTTCTGGAGGAAGATTGACAAGGTCATTTAGCAACCATGATGAACATGTCAGTTGAGGAACTAAGGATGGAAGACATCACCATAATACGAGATTTTCGCAATGTATTTCCAAAGGAATTACCAAGGCTACCCCCAGAACGAGAAATAGAGATTGTTATTGAGTTAGCTCCTAGAACGGAGCCGATTTCCAAAACCTCTTACCGAATGACGTTACTAGAATTAAGGAAATTGAAGGCACAACTGTAAGAGCTGCTTGATAAAGGGTTTATCTGCCCTAGTGCGTCCCCATGGGGCGCACCAGTATTGTTTGTGAAGAAGAAGGACGGATCGTTGCATATTTGCATCGATTACAGGCAACTCACAAAGCTTCTATCAAGAATAAGTATTGTTGCCAAGAATTGATGATTTGTTTGACCAACTCCGAGGAGTTTCGGTGTTCTCCAAGATAGATTTGAGAGAGGGTTATCAACAATTAAGGATCAAGAAAGAGGACAACCCGAAGACGACATTCCGAACCATGTACGACGACTATGAGTTTCCAATGATGCCTTTTGGACTAACTAATACCCCAGTTGCTTTTATGAGTCTGATGAACCAAGTGTTCAGGACGTACTTGGATAGTTTTGTCATAGTGTTCATTGACAACATATTGGCATACTCAAAGAATCCAGGTGAGCATGAACAACACTTGAGCATGGGATGTCTCGTAGATTCTTGATAGGATAGATGTTTAAGTAAAGAATAAATTCCTTCATGTTCATAGTTAAGGCAAAGCAAAGGTTTTGTTATTGATATGTCATCGACATGTTTAGGTCGAGTAATCGTAAGGTCTTTTTAGGTTATTTATTTATTGAGCTTTCAACTCATTTGTTGTTGTTTAATCTTTTTCAGGCCAATAGGTATGAGTCTTCCGCCATCTTGTTTTGGTCTCCCTGTATATATGGAGGTTGTGGTGTTGGACGTGAGGACACTACAACCGACATCCTCTTCTAGCGCCATACCACAATGGTGTAGGTGGACGAGGGTGTGGAGTACCTAATTCCCCATCTATATGTGGCCTATTTCGCTTGGGTTGACGAGGACTTCTACGGTCCTCGTTGTGGGTTCGACTGTCTACCAAGTGATGCTAACAAGTCAATGTTGCCCCCTCTTGATACACCGTGGATGACCTCAAGTCCAACCCCGACTACGACCCAAAGTTCAAGCCCTAGCCCTAAGGACACCAGCTTTTGATGGGAACCAATTTTGGTAACCGCCCTTGTAGAAAGAGTCAAGACTAACCCCTCCCTCCTTATATCTTTTTGTGCGGGGAATGGCCCTAAAGAAGTGGGCTTGTCAATAAATCATTCCAATTTATATATGAAGTATATAAAATGTATAATTCATGTGTGTTTTCCTTACTATCCATTTGACGTTGTTGATTAGGTGATGGAATTGCATGCTTCTACATGTACTTAATGGAAAGATAAAAATCAATGGGACGGCAATGCCTCCTAGGATGTTGCAAATTAATCCTGACGAAGCAGTTATTGTGTTTCCATGACAATGGAAGGTCCGGGGCGTGACAAGCAAGATGCGAGAATTCAAAGAGTACAAACCCCAACTTGTTTGGCAAGGATAGTATTGCAAGCATATTCGTCGGAAGGGATGTACATACCAACGCGAGTAGGAACTGACCACGCTATGTCATGTGCGAACCGCCATTCTTTATCGATTCATCATCGCCGGCAAGGAAACATATTATGCCGTTGAAGAATAAGTCCAAATATGAGATTTGCCTTTAGAGAGTAGTTTTAGCTGTAGTAGGGTTAGGGAAATTTTTTAGCTTTCGAGATCTATCTAATCACCATCTGAATGTCAAAATCTACCCGCTTCATAAGGGTGTTAATCACAGAATCGTACCATATGATTATCGTTAATCCTTAATTTAGAAGAGGCTTTCGACCAGAGGAGATGTTGAAACTTGCCAGTCTTTCTTCCAATTGCTGAATTACTGCCATCAATTATAGAATTGCATCATATGCTACATCGGACTAGTCTTCTTCGGACGATACATTCCCTGCCTCACATGCAATTATAAGTCCCATCGATCAGAAAATTCGTCTTGATATCTACGTAGATGGTCATTGTCATTTCCAAATCCTCAAGGTACCCAACGTAGAAAAATGACATCTGAGATTTTATTCGATATAAGCCGTTGAGTTTTTATGGTGCTAGTAATTGGGTCGATCCGACGAAATGGGTTGCCCCTGCCGGACAAAAGAGGGGGAGGCACACAACGCCACATCTTTCATAGTCCCATCATTCTCTCACCCATATGCTAATTCTGTCCAGCTCTTAAAATCCCAAATGGTGAATTCGGTTAGGGGATTTCAATTAAAAAACCAATAAGAGAATAAATATTTAGAGGAGAAAAAGATGGAAAATGGACGTAGTAGGTAACCCAAAATTTCCAAAAAAAACAAAAAAGATGAATCGTTACCAAAATTACCACCTAGGCAGTGGGCAGAGACCGATGTTCTATAGATTCAGGATACATTTTTTCCACCTCTTTTTTGCTTCTTTTGCTTCTTGTATTCATCGTATAAACTGAGTGCCCTCGTTGTACGATCTAACTCGCTCCTCAATCTCTCATTCTCTTTTATGTCGTGCAGGAGCATATAATGTTCTGATAGCTTCTTTTTCACCTCGCCTTCGTCGAGTGAACCTGCTTCCTCCAGAACTCGGTCCACACTGGATGTGGCTGCTCCTTCACTCGCACGTTTCCTCTTGTTGCTCGATTTCATAGAATTGCTTTTCAGGCTGAAGGATTCCCGTTCAAGTGACAAGTCCAGGAACGCTTGTTGAGGGGACAGCATGGAGAAATAAGCTTGGGTAGGAGCAATGCTCAAGTTAGCAATGCCCGAAGCCACAGTTGAAATTGTTGGATGGTAATGTTTTGTTAGAAGGTTGAGTTCCCAAAGCACGGAAGCTAGCGCGCCACTTTGATTAGGGTCCAAGGCATATGGTTGATATTTCTGCAAAACAGTAATTGCTATGAGAGATGTTCATAGTTTACTCGGCAACACAAAAGGGTATACAAAACCAAGTGATTTGATATGACAGAATCATGCGAGAAATTGGTCCTTTATTGAGCAGAGCTTAAATAAAGGTAAAGCTTGTAAGAGTGCACTCTAGTCATGCAGATGGCAAAACATCACTACACCTGGAAGCATGTAAGAAAAGCTCGCCCAATGCTCGTCAGAAAGACCACCACCATAGCTTCTCAATAGACATTTACAATGACAACTAGAAAAATGGATCTAGAAAGCAACAATCCTACTGAGCAGACATCTTGTACAAGAACATTTAGTGAAGTTCCAGATTTCTTTTCATTTTCTGCAGACTACGGTCAAAAGGCAAAGCAAAAATCATAAAACTAAACTAAGAAATGGTAGGAGAGGCTCCAAACGTAGCTACAACTGTAGTAAGGCTGCAAGCTACAACTTTCTCCAAGGCCCTGCTTGGAGCTAAATGGGGAAATTTAATTTTACTCTGGCACAAGACATAGGGAAAAAAACTGAAGTCAATCATAATGAGGAGATGTTTCCTGATTTCCAGACTACACTTCACATGCATAAGTACGTTCATCTCCATTTTAAATCTAACATATCGTGCGTCAATTAAGGGTTCTGCATAGAAGCAGTAAATTGCTTACCGCAACAGAACCTGATACTGAGCCACCTCCAGGATCATTTTCCAACAAAACCCGACATTTAATATTCTTTTGGAGGAGATGCTTTAAAGTGACCAAGGCTGCGAGTAAGGGCAAACAAGTAACCAATTAGAATGATAATCTTAGTATCAAGGAAAGAAATAATTGGCATGGGATACCAAGAGGGTACCAGCCATGGATTCTGCAGACTCAAAGCATAATGAGAATGTGGCTAAACGCTTTATGAATGCTGCAGCCTTCTGCATGTCATGTTGCCTATCATTGCACAGCATCATCTTTAGAGCTTCAGCTAGCACCTCACCCCGATCTCTGCTTGAGACATCAGATATCAATGAGTAACCGTACAAAGGGAGAAAGACACTATTGCCATTCTGGTTGTTCATTATAACAATGTCACTAATGCTTGCATGACTTTCTCTGTCATTGCCAAACATCTAGGACTGTGGTCATAAAGAAAATCATGTGAACAAAGGTGCATGAGCAGATAAGTCCAGAAAACCAGCTTGACAGCAAGGATATGATCTCTGCTTCAGACATCAGATATTAATTACAGTTAAAAGTGTTGTGGTCATGAAAAATAGATCACTATTTCATCTCCGAACAAAGTCATCTGCATTTAGAGCTATGGTTTATAATAAAATCAGGTAACTGAAAGTGCATGAGCACATGACCTCAAAAAACAAACTTGACAGCAAGGTACTGAGCACCCAACATAGAAGTACTAACCTTCCAGGCCTGTATTCAAGTATGAGGTTGTATAGCTGAACAAAAAAATCTTGCAAATCAACATTCAAAGCATCAAGATTGTTCTTCATTACTTTAAAAGCAATGATGCAACAGCGAAGTCTTTCCGAGACGGTCACGCATTTTCCTGAACTGTCCGATTTTCCACCAGAACATGCAAGCTTTTTAAGGAAATTCATGAGATCTCCAATATAATCCAAGTCAATCAGGTGAGAAAATTTTCCGAGACCATCCAAACATGGTCCAAGGAGTGGGTGAGCCTCTGTCACATGAGTTGTACCAGTATCTCCATTAGGTCTGTAAAACAAACAGAAAGAATGAAGTGATCACAGTATCCCATTAGATACCATTCACAAAGACAATTTCTAACTCAACTTTATGCACATATTTTAGGTTGATTATAGAAAAAGATTAAACCAACACAGCAAATGGGCAGCATCACTTATAATTAAGAACCACAGCGTAAATTTGTCCAATGAACTTTCAATTCAATCTGAAGACCTGACCAATATTGAAACCCCAGTTTTAGTGTCTGATAAAACATTTGCTTTGACACAGTACTACACACCAAGACCAATATGCCCTACCATGTTGGAATATTTCACTATAGTGTCAGAACCATACAAAATGACACATGAAATCACCTGGGCACAATTGACTGCATAGTATGCTTCAGAATACGAAAATATATCTCAAATACTGCAGAAAGTGTCTCTGACTGCATCCTTCGGCGCTCCATAATATCCGGATCGAAGCTAGCTGCTTTATAATCAGCAGCAACCTGTTTACACCACCAAGCACCTCAATTTTATGATAATGTAATTAGAAAATCAGAGAAAGTAGGCAGTTGTTGCATAAGAATCCCTACCTCTTCCCTCATTTTTGACATCATTTCTTGCCTAGATTTCTTTCTATCATTCGGTTGTGGATGGCTTGATTCCTCCGGTCGGTTTCCTTTCTTATAATACTTCTTTTTAACTTTTTTATCCTTATCTGGTGCTTTAGATCTACCAAGATCCTCATCAAATGACAGAGACATAAGTACCTGAAAAAGCATTTTGATAGTTATAACACAGAGAGAGAGAGAGAGAGAGAGAGAGAGAGAGAGGAGGGAAGGGGGTGAATTAAACAAAATAACTAAGTAATTGAAACGCAAAAGTTCAAAATAGTGACCTATTAAACATACATGGATATTTGACCAAAAAGAGAACATACTTGAATCGAGTCAGGATGCATCTGACAATTATGAGCTTTCACATAATTTGCAATCAATCGAACAGCCGCTCCAGTCAATTCACCGCTGTGTTTACCCTCATTTGTAAAGAGTGACTTAATAGTGTCACAACAAAGTTTCCTGATGATATACATTCACATCTTTTATTCAAGAGAAGAGTAGAGAGGAAAAGGGAAAAATATACATGCGAAGAAAAGCTCAAGGAATATGACCAGAAAACTAGAAGTAGAATTGTCTATCACGTGTCATTGTAGCACTTGACTCTTTAAGGAGTAGCTCCTTTTCTTGTAGTCCCAACTCCGTACCAAAAAGTAAAAAGGTACAATAAATAGAATGTTATCTACTATTTTTCAGACTTAAACATAAAAAAGACCATACTACATTGCATGCATGACTTCATACAAGGGCACATGCACACATGCTCACAGATTTACATAACCACAAACATAAGCCATTGCATCTCTAAATGATTGCTAAAAAATGCTTCATCTATTTCCCTTTTGTTTGGGCAGGGAACGTGAACCAAAAGCAAGCAACAACTTATATTCATAGATAAAACAACATTGGTGATCTTATGAGTTCATCTGTCACAGAAGCACCCAAGCCATTCACAAAATGAGAATAGAATTCTGCACCCAAATGACCACATTAACAAAAGACTATTCTTCGAAGTTCTCAATTATTCAACCATTCTCCTCATCTAGTCAACCAAAGGTCTTATTTTTATTGCAAACTCTTAACATAAGAAGAATAATGAGAGGTGAAAAATATATGGCTAAACCTTATGACTTCATCCGAGGAACTTATGTTTCTGACAACAACTTCAACCAAGCTCTCGCGATAATTGAAATGAGGAACGGCATCTAGCAAAGTACAGATGCAGCGAACCACCGCATGTTGATACAAGGAGACTTTTTCTAAAACCATCAACTTCTGCAGGTAGGCCTGTTAAATAAATTTTGAAATAGCTCAGATTATATAAAATTGGATTGAAACAAATTCTGAATCAACATTAAACTAACTAAAACAGGAATGTGTAAACCAAGATTTGTAGTGTTTTTTGTCCTATTTCTGGTGAGAGCACTTCATTCAACAATCACAAGAAAATCAAGTAAAACCTTGTATGCAGACAGAAGTGTCGATTCATAATACCGCATCTTCTTGACATCCTTTGAAACTTTCATCTCCAGCTCCTTCTCAGTAGGAAGTCTAATGCGGTAGCTATAATATCACAACAAAGGAAAACATCACAACAGTGCTGAGGGAACACATGGAGAGAAGACATAACTGTAAAGATCATATCAAAATAAACTCAGCAACATACCCAGGAATGATGTCTTTGAACACAGCCAACAAAGATAGAAGCCCAAGCTTAACAATAGCATGATTGTGATCATTGCACATCTGCAGCATTTCTTTTAACAGTTTAATATTAGACTCTGGGTCAGCAAGCAGAGCAATTCCCAATTCCGCAAGTTTACACTTCTTAGTTTCAAATGACTCTTCTGCAGTGATGTCCTCTTTCAACTCAGCCTAAAGAAAACATGACATTGCATAAAGATGAGAAGAAATGTATTGATGTTAAAGTACTGTATGATAACCGTAAGATGATACTAGCAAACTTGTGATAAACATCCAAGCATAATATCAAGTCCAAATCTTCATTGCATCTAAACCGATGACTCAGTATAAGCAAGCTAAAGTGATCCCACAAGATATATGCACAAGTTTTACGCAACAGGAAGCAAAGCACTTAAAAGAGAGGTATAGGCACCTCCAAACCGATGCTACGCAACTTAAAGTACAATGAGATCTCCAACGCATGCTGAATCTCACGAACAACCAAAGCATAAACAGAAAGAAAGAAAAGGCAAAAAAAGAATATATCTTTATCCTTCCATCAATTTTAGCAGTGTTGAATTTCCAGCCCCTTACTAAGTATAGCCACTCAATTATATGAAAAGATAGTTCCAGAAAACAAGAAGCAAAGACCAAAAGATGCACAGGGAGAGATGGAGTGATGTGATACCAAAACAGCTGTTTGGGGGTTGTCTTTCACTTCATCTGGAGGCAGCTCTTTTGCCTGCTTCTTAGCTTCTTTCTTGCTCTTTTTAAGTTTAGCTCGCCTTTCAGCTTTAGTGAGCTTCACCAGACCCTTATCTGTCTCTTGGGCGTGTTCTTCTCCTTCACCTCCATCTTCAGTTGGTTTGGATGCTTTCGACACTGCATTTTCCAAAAGACAAAACGGCACAAAAGTCAGCACACGTCCATAACGAGCCGAAAGTGAATTCACATTTCTATAAGCAAGAAGGGTGCAAATACAAGGGCGATAGTAGAGTTGGCCGTCCAAGGTCTTGACAGGCAGAGCATCCAAACGACCCACTTGAATCCCGGGTTGCTCCTCCTCCTCCTCGTCTTTCTGCAAGGCCTTCTTCTTCTTCAACCTCTTCTCGTAGAGAGCCTCCAGGGCATCTTCTTTCAGGTCAGCCACCCGCGTCACATGCCTTGCGCAGCCCACAAACACAAAGACCATCATCAGGGTAACCGAAATACGCACCGACCCACCTACTGTTTATACGAACTTCTTCACGGGGAATCCCCAAATGGGCTCACCGTGTAACCTCTTCCCTCCTCAATCGGATCAAGAACGACAAAACAAGAAACAAGAAAAGGAGCGGGGGAGGGAGGCGGTCACTGACTTGGTGATGGAATGGGTGTCCAACCGGGACACGAAGCCGGCGTAGTCGAGGTTCTCGTTCACGAACTGCAAGTCCTCGTCGGAGACCTCGATTGCCTCCTCCGACACCTCCGGCGGGAGGTCCGGCGGCAGTATCACCCTCTTCTGCTTCCCCATCTCCGAGCAAAGACCCACCAAGAAACCCGACGGCGAATCCCGCGTGCGTAGGGTTTAAGGATGGTCTGGTCTCGTCCCAGGAAGCCTTAAACCCTCACCGTTCTTCGGGGAGGGGATTCGTCTGCTTTGCAAGATGGAAGAAGAAGATGAAGAACGCCGCCCGGTTCAATGGATCGAAACGACGTTCGAACGTTTGGGCCTTGAACTTGAACCTAGCCATTGCAGAGCGCCGAGGGTGACAGACTGGAGTGCTGAGTATGGGCTTTTCGGCCCAAATTTTTTGCAAATCTTCTTGCAACTTGCATGTAATTCTAATACAACTTTAGGTTTGTTTCTAAATTTCAGGATAAAACTAAAAAAAAATTGAGTTCTAGAATAACGTTGGAAAGTATTATCTATAAAGTAAGAAATTTTTGTAGAATTTTGCGAAGTCAAAATAATAAATACAACATTAATCTTATTCGAATTGTATCGTGCCCATATACTCAAACACTAGTTGACAACTAAGATAACTTTAAGATTGCTTCGCTGAAAATTTCTTGTCGTCGGAAAATATTATCCAAGAAATTTGATTCCGGAGAAAATTAATCATATGCAGCGTTTGTTCACTGGAAATTAGTTGAAATAATTGATATTTTTGGTATTTTATAATAATTTAATTTGCTAAAGGCAACATGTAATGACTAATGAAAGGGTAAATTTATTATAAGCGTACTAGTTTGGAATTTTTTATGATCAAAAAAATAATTTAGAATAATTTTATCACAAACATGCTAGCCTAGGGTTTTTTATGGTATTAATCAAAAAAATATTACATGATTTATTAACCAGCAATGAGTTTGACAGTCGCAGTATGCAAAGGCTAAGAACAATAGAGGCAGAGGAGGCCAGTAGGCCCGTCCATTGAAGTAGGGGTGTCTGGTCTCTACTTTGCTCCTTTTGTGCAAAGATGTACTAAGGCTGCGTTTGGGAATGGCCTTAAGAAGAGGCTTTGGATGCCCAAAACCCCTTTGGCCAATATTTGAGTATTTGGAAAAAAAAAAATTTAGAAGCCTCAAAAAGGTTGGCTATTTTAAGGCTAAAAGCCCAAGGCTAGTTTTAGGGTGCCTTGGGCTTTCAGCCTTCTCAGCATGCAAATTTGGATAGGGCTAGTAAAAGAATTTCTTCCAAAACTAATCTCACTAACTTTTTTGTTTTCCAATTTTGCCCTTGTTATTTGACTACTCATCTTCTTCGTTGAGATCGGTTGGCGGAGTTGTGTAGGGTTGCAAGAGGCTGGCGACAATCTAGAAAGAGGCCGACAACGAGCTAGAAAAGGTGGGTGTGGTCATGGCGACCTAGGTGACTGTCATCGAGGGGTCACACAACCTTTGTGCCATCTAGCTTGTAGCAACCTCCACAAGGGGCCACGCGATTTGGGTTGCTATGGCCAAGGTAAAGGTTCCCCAACCCCAAGCAGCCCTCGTCGAGGCTGCGCAATCTCAAGCAAAGGTCTCACCTAGGTCCCGCAACCCTTAACAAGGGCCATTCGACCCCCACTAATGGTTGTCCAACCCCAAGTGGCCCTCGCCAATGGTCTTTGGGGGCCGCTTGAGGTCTAGCAACCTCAAATGACAACCATTGGTGAGAGATTTGGATCGCCGGCTGCCATTGCCCTTCACTAACTAGCTTTTTTTCTTCTTTAAAAAAAAAAATAAAAGGCCATTTATAAATATAATTTTTCCAAACATTATTTTGCTCAAAAGTATTTTATAATGGACTTTTAAATTATAATTTACCAGACACAATTTGCATTTTGAAAAATCCTTTTAATTTAAAGTCAATTGCATTTTCCCTAAAGACTTTCCTAAAAATCCGATCAAATGCACTCTAAGGATGGATGGAGGGAGAAGGTGTTTCTTGAGGTGAAAAATAGAAGATGCAAATTGCAATATGTCAAATTTTTAATGAAAGGTGTATATAAAATAGAGGTGATTGATTCTCAGTTCAATCCAATTCCAAAGTGGAATTAGCAATTGGCTTGGAATTGGATCAAAAGGACCGATTCCCAAAGTTAAGAACCAAGACCGAGGACTTGGAATCACACCGACCACGTGTCTGGTCTAGCTCTGGTCAAATCCAATGGAACTAATCACTTTTTTTCTTTTTTCTCATATTTCCATATGAATATCTTGTTGTCCAAAAGCATGATTAGAAACAAATTCAGAGCTCGAGACAAATTCTATACTTCTATCTCAATATATTATTATCCAATTATAGGCTCCTATTTCCTCAGAGATAATAAACTAAACCCACTAATTCTTTTAAAGAAATAATAATAATAATAATAATAAAGTATATGTCGTTGGTCTAGTCCACTTTTCTCTTGAAACTAGGAACTAGACCACTTGGACATTAGTTCCACTTTAGTAAATAGGAATCGGATTGACACTCTCGAGAACCGAATCTAATCAGTCGATTCGAGCGGTCCGTTTTACTCACCCATTATATACAGTTGGGTACGTCAAAGCCTACCCAACTTTTGCCCTATTATTAATTATGAGAATTCTTGGTAATTTTCATTTATTATTCACGAAATTTCGTAATATCAATCGAGAGGTAAAATTCCCTCTTTGACTTTGATTTTTTTTTTTTTAATTTATGACTTTTTTCTAAATAGTTTCAAATCAACATCCCTTACGCAATATGAAATTAAAAAAAGCCAAGTCGAATTTCGGCACGCCAAGTTAATATCACTTATGCAAAATGAAATTAAAATACACCACACCTAATCTCAGCATGCCAAATCAACGGACTTAGCTGTGAGCTCGTACGAAGGAGTACATGGCATCTAACATAAAAGTATTTAAGACTTGATTATACATATCATTTGCAGTATCATTGGGTAAATTAAATTCGGTCCATGTCACTAATTCATAAAGTAGAATATATCGTAAATGAAAACTTAGATGAGTGAATTATGTTCAATGCCTAGAAAAAAATCTTGTCAAGATATAATTAATAAAAACTAAGATGAGTAAATAATGTTTGATGCCTAGAAAAAGTCTTATCAAATTATAGTGTAAATTAATTTTGTAGGCTAATCTTGACCTGCATACCAATAATCTAAGTTATGAGAATATTATCAACACTATCTAATTGAATAGTACATTTATCCTCTAAGGATGTTAAAATCAAGTAAAGTGCAATAATTTCATATAGTTTCCAAACAGGAGAATGAAGTTGCCTTGATTGCTAGACTACAACAGAGGAATAATGTGACACTCCTGGGTTGCTGCCTGAAGTGAAATAAGAAGCTTCTTCATAGTTCAGGATTAACTATTCATAAATATCTCCTCTTTCTTCCAGAGCATTTGATCATGTCCAGCAAACAAGCTCCTTTACGATAACACTAGTGATGGCAACCCATCAAACCAAGGAAACACCAGCCAAGCTCGTCGGTTTTGTTGGCCCAAGAAGTTCTATTCTGTTTCCACCCAGCATGATGACAACAAACGACATGCACGGTCGGTTCTCTGCATCGTCTTGCACGCACAACAGCCCAATGTGGATGCAATTCATCACTCGATTTGCATCATATGACTGCTTAAGCGTTGGATCCGTCAATTCCAGCGCTCAGCCCTGAGACCACAGATTCCGTGCCTGTTGCATTGAAGCAGCTTGTAGATATTAGAGTAAGAGCAGAGCTATAACTTGTTTGACAAGAAGGGGGCCAAGAGCATAATCGGTATAAGGGAAGTACCAACACAAGTAGAGTCTGACCAAATTATGTCATTTGCAAACAGTAATTCTTTCTCCCACTAATTATCTCTAACACAACAACCCCAAAGTTATAAACGTCCGACTTCATCGAAAAAATTCCTTCCATCACATACTCAGGAGCCATATTCCAGCAATTATTATTTTTCATCGTATCTAAGTGGCTGTAAGCCTAATTAAAGGCAAATCACTATATACATGCTAATACATTTTCCTATCTCTTAGAGCTCTTTCATTAATTGTCTGATGGAAGTATCAGCATCTATATGACTGTTTCTGTCTCTACTCCACAGTATTTGGCGAGAATTCCATAAAGAAGTTCAAATCTCCTTTTGGGAAACGTTTTGACCCTTTATAGATTTCGTGTTAGCCTTATCAGTCATCAAACTTGATGATCTTCGCGTGGCATTCTAAGTTCAAAGTGGGAGGCCTTTTTTAAGCATACAAACAAGATCTACTCTCCCATGTCACAACTTTGTGTGGATACTTGGGCTTGGCTCCGGCCGAATTGTGACATACATACACATATCCAAATTGTGACAAATGATATCATAGCAGAAGCCCCCCAGCGGAAATGCATGGTTCAAGTATAAAATATACAAGCCAACCCAATTAGAGCAAGGAGTGCTGGCCAAGGTGAGAGGACTTTCAAAAGATATAACTCTTAACGGACTTCTGGGGTGGCGGCAGGCTAGAGATGAACCAGATCACACATTTTTTTTTTTTTTTTTTTTTATCAATCCTACTATATTCCTACTCTAAACTCATGCTCAGACTTTTGCCCTACCTCTTACAGAGCGTGGGAGTCGAAACCCACTCCTGAAACTTACGCGTCCCCACCCCATCCCCCCTGAGAATGTGGGGATTTGAACCCCTCACCTCCCCCTTCCATGTTGGAAGGATGGCCACTGGGGCGAATCCCAGTGGTTCAGATAACACATTCAATGGGGGAGTATTGTTGAGCAATATGAGCCGACAATGATGACGACTTCAATGCTTCAAGTGGGCAAATTTGGCAAATTCAAGTCTCATATTCGGAAAGAGAGATCTTGAAAGAAAAACTCATCCCGCAGTGTCGCTACCTTATGTTGATATTTGTGCAATTCTTTTAGGGGCTTAGTTCAAGTGGTTCCGATCAGATCGTTGTACTTTGAATGCAAAAGAAAACCAAATATAACGTTATGAGTAAGCACTCGCTAAGGGAAAAAAAATACCTACTCAAGTGAATAGACAAGAGACTTTATTATTGTAATTTTTAGTATTAATGACATTTTAGTAAATATTAAGGTAGATAACAATTTTGAATCTTCCCTTTTGCTTGTAATGTAGATAATTAGTGAATGCGTCTATTTGCCCATTGTCTTTACCAAACTTCTTTTTTCAAAACCACTTGGATTGCTTAAAGGTTACTACATTAGAATGCACAAGATTAGTCATCATCTCTATCACCCATGCACCCGAGTGCACCCCTTAGGCTGCGTTTGGCAATCAAGATAAAATTCAGGATAAAATATGATTTATCATATCCTACGTTTGGTGCTCGCTCAAGACAAGATAAAGTCGAATATGAGAATGATATAAACAAGGTAAAATTATCCCATGAGGGAGGTGAGATAAAGGTGGATAGGATTTCTAATGTTCATAATAAGAAAGTTATTTTTCTCGAATAACAAACTTATTAAATTAACAAAATTGAAATTATATTTCAATATAAATAATATTTGAATTCTAATTTAAGAAATTTAAAATGAAAAAAATATAAATTTATTTTAAATTAATCTTATTTTAATTTATATATTCAACTTTAATTATATCTTATAATAAACATTCAATCTATAAATTAAATATTTATATTTATTATATATTTTAGGTATTTTTGTATTTTAGGTATGTTAGTACAATTTACATTTTGATAAAATTTTATTAAAGAATGATGAAAGGGGAAAAAGGAAATAATAAAGAAAATAATATAAAAAGAGGAAAATAAAATAAAAATAAATTAAGGAATAATGTTACAAAAAATTTTCACTATCTCCATTTATGAACATTTAGGTTCATTTATAATTATATGCCATTTATATCAAAAAAAAAAAAAGTATACATGATATGATGTGAATATATTCAATTTTAATACTACGATTCACCAAACAATGGACTGGATATAAAAAAATCACAGGATTTCATATCATATCCTATCAAGTCCTATCCTGATTAGAAATATGGACGACCAAACGTAACCCAATAGTGCATTTGTTTTGCTAAATCTTCATGATAAAGGAAATTTTTGTTTTCCGTAGAGATCATTTTTAAGGACAATTTGTTTGTTGATTTAGGCAAAATAGTTTTATTTTTGCCAGAAGGTGAAATTGTTTTTTCCCAATCTAAATATTTATTATTTTCAGTCATGGAAAAATTTTCCACAAATTGATTTTTTTCCACCATCCAAACACTAGAAAATCAAAAAACAAACAAACTCTTAATTGAAGTTTTGAAACAGTGAGTGCATTTATCGTGACTTGCAACATGGTGCCTTCATGTTGTGGGTCGCCTTAAAATTACTTCATTTCATCGGAAATAATTTTTTTTTTTTTTTTTTTTTGTAAAAGTTAACATCGACTTTCTACATTTATTTAGGATGAGATTGAAATTTTAACAATGACATTGAGCATAAGGGTGCATATTTTTGGGGAAAACTCTATGATAAAGGAAAATACTTTCCAGAAAATCAATTTCCTTGAAAATAATTAGTTTTCTTTTAATTAGTAATATGTGACCGAAAACCGAAAACTTTTCTGATATTTGGATTTTATTTGGAAAATGGTTTCAATTTCATGACTTTATGTTAAAAAAAATAGAATTTTAAAATAATTTTTTTCTTTTTTTCTTTTTCTTTCTTCCTCTACATGGCGCCGCACCGCCAAGCGAAGCTAGAGCTAGGGCTTTTGCTTTGTTGGAAAGGAAGAGGAGGTCGGTTGGATTGGTGCGATTCGGCCAGCTGCCTGAGGATTTGCAATGGATAGCGCCGTAGATGAGGGTCTTTGCAATGGAATTAAATTTCCAAGGCTCCTGTAGATTTTCCCGCAGAACTTTCGAATGATTTTACTTTCTGTCTTTTTACACGGAGGTCTCCGCCATGGAATTGAATTTCTAGAGTCTTCTCTTCCTCGCCACTCGCCAGTGCTCGAGCTCACCACGGCAAGGTCAAGCCTCGCTAGCCATTGTCGAAGCCTAGTGACCGGCAGGAGAAAGAGTAAAAGAAAAGTAAATAAAATAAAATAAAAATTCAATATAAGTTATTCTAAGAAGTGTTTTGACCTTTTCAGATTTAGGATTTTATTTTTCTAATTTCATACATAAATATTTTTCTTGACAAGAAAGTGTTTTCAATTAACTAAATATTTTCAGCAAATCAAACGGCAAAAGTGTGGAAAACTAATTTCCAAAAAGAAAACTCACACTCAAACATACTCTAAATAATGTTATGTTCTTAGCTCGTAAGACTCAAAAATGACACATGATAAAATTGAGCTAATCTACATCTATTGGGTGCATGAGGGCACATATCCTTGTTCGCTGAGGCATCACCCAAATTAAAATAGCCTACCCACGTGTCTGTGTTAGGTTGTGTAATCGGGCTAGTTCAATTTGGAAACCAAACCAAATTGTACCGAAACGAACTAGGCCTAACACAACCAGTGCACGTGGGGACAGGCCTTAATTGATTCGGCTCCCGTTGCCCGCATTCAACCCATGTTAAACTGGTCATTTAAAAAAAAAAAAAAAAAAAACTGGTCATTAAAAGTGCACTGTAAAATCGTGGGATTATTCTGATGATGATGCTTGTGATTCAGCTTCGAATTTTTGGTAGTAGTCAATTATCTCTCCTTGCAGTGTAAAATCTTGTGGGACATTTCCTACCAGAGAATAGAGAACCACTCTGTCTAGGGTAAATTTACAATCCGTCTGAAGAGATTCAATCTTCAACGAAATTTAAAGCCGATTTCGAAGCAGCTGAGTTTTGGATTATATTATGGGCAGCAAAAAAAAAAATTGAAACAGAAAAGGAACAAAAGAACATAGCATTATCTATCAGAGGCTACAGAAAACATTTAAACGATGGTTAAAGGTTGTCTGGGCGAGTGTTCAGTGGGCCCAAAGAAGCAATGAGGGCCCAAAAGATAAAGAAATCCACACCAAAAGCCACAGGCAATAAGAAATCCAAATCTTGAAATTGTCGTCTATGACCTTTTTGTTATAAGCAAAAAGTTGGTTAGGACTAAGTCCACGCAGCTCTCTATAAATTGACCCTCTATTGTAATTGTGCCAACGACAATAATTACCATGCGGTAATCAACATTTAGTAGAAATAAGAAAACATTGCTCTTTT
This sequence comes from Eucalyptus brandiana, assembly GCA_014182725.1. Classification (NCBI taxonomy): domain Eukaryota; kingdom Viridiplantae; phylum Streptophyta; class Magnoliopsida; order Myrtales; family Myrtaceae; genus Eucalyptus; species Eucalyptus brandiana. The sequence goes on along the minus strand of CM024672.1, from coordinate 19,755,762 downwards.
TCCTGTCCCTCCCTACCCCAAAAAAATTATTGCGTGGGTTAATAGACAATATCAAGCCCTCACGCTGGATCAAGGTCAATCTGAGGTCAAGCACGTGCAACGGCCTCGAGGGCGAAGGAAGGCAAAGGCATGACGAGGGAGGGAGACTGAGATGAGATGGGGACCGAGTGAGCGAGAGAGGAGATGGACGCGAAAGACCCAAAACTTATTATTCTAATCAAAGGGACGAATAAAGAGACGATGACTGCAATGGACGGCGGGGGGGGGAACGTGATAACGAGTGCGACGATCGCGGCATGCGAAGTCCGAGGTTGATAGCAGCGGCGTGAGGCTGTGTTCGATTCTGCTCCCTCTTTTCGTGTAGAGATTACAAATGAGGGAGGGAGGGGGTGTCTTCTACCGTGGAAACGCAAAATGAATTGGGATAAGAATCGGTAAAGTGCCAAAACTTTCGTACCATATTCACTTGTACGCCAAAATCTTCTTTTTTGCTTATTTCTATGTTACATCGAAAAAAAATCGATTACTTAAGTACCAATTCTAGCCAAATATCTTAGTGGAATTTTTCTTTTTTCCTTTTTTTTTTTTTGAATTTTTTAAAATTTTTTAATTTTATTTGTATTTTGCTTTTTTTTTTTTTTTTTTTTTTTTTTAAGCTTTTGGGCTAGTAAGGGTCACTGGGAACCCTCGCTGACTACGGCCGCCTCGCCCTTGGTTGCGAAGGCCCTAGGCTAGGCTGCAAGGGCCCTTGCCAGCCACTAAGCGACCACAAGCAACACCACCAAGAGCAAGCGAGGGCCATCGTGGCCTAGCCATCAGTCAACGAGGCCCACCCCAGATCTAGATGAGAAGGCCTTGGGTGAGGCCGTCAAGGCCTCCCCAACCACTGGCGAGGCCGTGACAACCCCCGTCACTCTAGGCAGCATCTAGATTTGGGTTACCTAAAGTGGGAGAGGGCTATCGCGACCTCGCCTAAGGCCTTCATGGCTGAGGGCTAGGCAACCACAACTGACAAGGGTCGCCGTTGACTCTCGCCGACCCTAAAGGAAAAAGAAATTAAAATAAAAATTCAAAAATATAATAATAATAAATATATTTAAAAAAAATTTCAGGCAAGGGAAATAGAAAGTAGTACTCAAGTGATCAATTTTTCAAATTTGTGACACTCAAGTGAATGACAAAAAAAAAAAATATTTTGACATTCTAGTAAGCGTTGTACAAAAAGTATTGCACTTGTATTGCTCTTACTCCCAAAATGCATAGTTCATTGTGTCAAATATTTTATGTATGATGCATACAAAGTTGGGTATGCCTAAACCTATCCAATTTTTTCGCTTTCGTTAATTAAGAGAATACGGTAGTTTTCATTCATTATTCACGGAACTGAGGTTAAATAGGGGAATGTAGGAGAGCCGACCAACCCTACTGAACTAATAAGGTTGGTTACGTTCCATGATGGTGGTTGGAGCCTATCGAGAAGGCTCCAGGTTCCAAAATTTTTAAATAGGTGGGTGCATAATAAGTACTAGAGTTTAGGATTACACCACCCTATACTCATCATTTACCTTTCACCTTGAACTAGGCGCAGGTCATCCTATAGAAATTGTGTCCCGTGTGTTGTTTCTTAAGTAAATTTTTGTGTTTTGTGTACTTAATTATTTATGACTTTTTTTTACGAAATTTCAGATTTATATATGTGAGGGAAAAAATCTCTCTCTCTCTCTCTCTCTTTGTGACGAGGTTGGCTATGTCTACAACAACACAATTTCATGCTCTTTGTCGAGCGAGATAAATTTTCCTGTAAACCTAGGCACAAGCTGATTTATTTTGCTGTTTTTTTTTAACTTTCGATGTTATTGTAGTTTTAGGATCATTGTAATTAGGCATGAAAAACTATGAGGTACGCTTATACATGCGAAACCAGCAGGTTCCAAGTTGAACAATGATTTCCAGAGCAAGTTCTTAATGGTAAAAAAAAATTCATTCGCTCAATATGGGGACTAATATTGAAATTTGACATCAATCGACCCTCTCTCCGGTGACCTTTGTCAAGTATGCATATACACATATGTCTTTATATTTGCTAATAAAAGGAAGTCAACATAAATGAGTCCAAATTCCAACTCTTTGATGCTTTTGGTTGTGGGAAAATTGTCCAAAATGTCATAAACCTGTCATACAAAAGCCAATTCAGTTCTAAACTTTTCAATTGTACTATTTTAGTCTAAATTTTTTAATGACTTATTAATTGAGTCCTAAGCCTTTTGACAATTTGTAAATTAATCATTCCAACCAAATATTGGGACTAAATTGACAAATCTTTATAAGATTTAGGACAAATTGACACACACAAAAAAAAAAAAAAGGTTTTGACTAAATTAGCAAATCATCAAAAAGTGTAGGATTAAATCGACACAATTAAAAGATTTATAATTGAATTGAGTGTCACACAATAAATTATGATTTTTTGGACAATTATCTTGCTTATTATTCCTTCCGCTCCTTTTTGTGCATGTGAAGTTTGACATTTCGTGAACTTACAATGTGCATCCACAGTATAATTCCAACAGAAAACCTAACTTTTAGATTACTAAACTTTAGTCTCGACACGAATAATATCTTCACAGGATCTCGCATGCCCCCAGGATTCTCCTAACCTCGCATGCAAAGTCCATAATTAAAACAGATTACATTATTAAAATAATATCCTCAGTTAGCTAAACAACTTTACTATAATCGATGAATAATATGATAATTCATTCCGCCGTTGTGTATATTCCCTTGAACAACAGCCACCGTCCGCCGCCGCAAGTGACCACCAACTCCGTTGCATTCTTTAAGGTTTCTCTCCCCTCTTTTTGCCAAACTGCCATCTGCCTCTTTAGTGCCCTTAGCCGCAACAAAACTAACATGTGTATCAATCATTGGCATTCATTTGTCCATCAGCTTTAATTATTTCATTTAAATTTAAATGTAGGACTTGGGAACCAATACGGTGTTAATGCTCACGGGAAGAATGTAGCAATAACAGCCTTTAGACGTTTTTTCCATATTTGTTTTATGGTGTTGATTAGGAAATTACTTAAAAAGTTTTAAATTTATTGCAATTGTACCAATCCAATCATAAATATTTTTTTGTCAATTAATATCTAAACATTTTACATTTGTGTCAATTTAATCTATTCGATCAATTTTGGTTGGCCGACGCTGACATGACAATTTTTAATGATATTTTCGACTTTTTTTTCTTTCTCTTTTTTTTTTTCCTTCCCTTTCTTCTCCCCTAGCCAAAGGCAAGCACAAGCCTTGCCCATGGTTGGCCAATACCAAGCCTTGTCAATGGCCGGCAATTAGCCACAAGCCAAGGGCTTATGGAGAGGGCCAACCCCGCCAAATTCGGCGAGGCTAGCAAGGTTGACCTTTGCTAATGGCTAGGTAATGCCGACCCTTGCCTGAGGCCGCCAAGGTTGACCCTCATTGACCATCATCGAGGCCCAACGACCGGCAAAGCAAGAAGGAAAAAAAATAAAAAAATTAGAAAATTTCCAAAAGAAAAAATAGAAAAAAAGTTTGTTTATGTTTGCGACAATCATGCTACATAGGATGTCTAACATCCACATCGGTGATTTCCAACAAAATTAATTGGAAAAACTATATTGATAAAACGTTAATAGGTTTATGATTAAATTAATCAAATCGAAAGATTTATAACTGAATCCACGTTCGTAGAACAAATTTATGATTTTTTTTGAAAATTTTTCCCAAGACCATAATCATCACTCACTTTCTCTTCTTTCTCTCATTGCCTTTGCTGGGCAGTGCCTTGCAACATTTCGGTCGCTCACCGATACCACCTCTAATGGTGCCAATACCATCATTAAGGTTGTAAGAAATTCCCATCGCGACCGCCGCCATCTCTCTCTCTCTCTCTCTCTCTCTCTCTCTCTCTCTCTCTCTCTCTCTCATATCAGATTTTTTTAGTCTATATAAATTAATATAAAAGACAGAGCTTCACTTTACCAAAAAATTAAAACCTTCCCAACCAAATGTTTTATTGACTACTATGTGGAGACTTTCTACCTTCATCTTTTTGAATTATTAATTCCATTTGTAATTCCGAGGGATGCCCCTAAGCTGCTGTACTTCATATGCTTTATAATACTTACATTTTCAACTAAAAAAAAAAAAAATTAATATTGCAACCGTGTGTCGGTCATTCGGACTCTCCATCTTCCTAGCAACCCTCACTCATCGCAGGAAATATCAATACCATTATCGTGCAGAACAGATTATTTCCAGCTATCTCCACACTTTTTAAGCAGTTCCCTAGCTCAAGTTCAGTATCTAAAGATTGAAGATCACATAAGATAGAACCGACCACATGCATGTTCCTACTTCTCAGCAACGATAGCAACACTCCCCAAAGAACAAGAATATACCGCTCCGCACCGCGAACGGACCAGCCAAATGTACGTTGAATCTCGATCCCCCATAACGGGGCTAGCCGACCAGACAGCACAGCGCAAGCGTCGTCTTTCTTCCCATGTAAGCTCGACGTGTTCGAATTCCCGTCCACATCGCTCGATCGTTTTTAATTTAAGGGGTGGTCCGTGCATGTTCTGCATCGGATCGGATGCAGCAATTTGGCAGCAACTTCCGCGGGATATCCTTGGTTACGAGGCAGACAGAACTGCTGCTCTTAACCAAAGTCAACGGTGGGATATTGTCCTCTAAGTGCTCACCACTTACTTAGCCAACACATGGCCTTTTGTACGATAGGGGCGAAATTAAAATACTTAAAATTGAACCTCCACGAAACACCTAGGTTTTAGGCAAAAATTACCTAATCAATTATAAGTCTATTATTCGGATGCTAAATTAGTCTTTCATTTTAAAAAAATTATTAATTTAATCTTAACCTTTTGTGCGAGATTCCATAATAATCCTTTTGGTCAATTTTTGACCGATGACATCACGATCCAATCCTCACCCACTGTTCTACATGGATCGCCGACTGTCTTACATGGCTCATCACTACATCAACAATTTCAGGTGACTTTTAAGAAATTATTATCCTTAATTAGAATGAATTAGCAACTTTTCTCTGATTAAAGTACCAACTAGTTTTGGAATAACAACTCTTATTTGAGTTACTTAAAAAATTTATTAATTACCAATTTGTCCTATCTTTAATCAATTTTTATTTATATTTCTAAACTACACCTTAAAATTACCAACTCCTATATGAAATTATTAACTATAATTTGAGGGGTTTATCAAGTTTTCCCAATTAAGATTTTAACTAGTTCTAGACTATCAACTTTCATTTGAATTATATCAAATTTTCTATTGAGTTACTCAATCTGGAAAAAAAGTTGATAAGTCATTCAAAGGTTGGTAATTCAATGCAACCATAAACTTTGTGCTTTAAAAGGTTTAGATGGCATTTTCTTATTGCTGGGAAATACCATATAAATGACCACTTGGGTTGAGATTCGGCATGCACATCTTTCTATCAATGGAAGATATGACATCCACACATATTATGTATAATTCTAGTTTTATTACAATGCAAACAAAGCCTAACACGTGTGCTGATGGTTTGGTGCATGCCTAAATCTAATCAATTTACAAAGTGATGGTTCATTTCCTAAAGTATTAATCACATTTGTCAACCGTGGGTAGGATTCTTCTTTACTGGAAAATTCAAGCTTGATAGTTGAAAATCTTGTGTCGGCCAACAAAATCCTCCCATGTCTCCGCATTCGGCTCGTCTTCTGACCGTGTCATTCAACCAAACCAATTGACTAGTCACAAAAAACGATGACTTTCGGACAATAAAGAACTGTAGTGCGGTCTAATGTCGTATAAAGGGTAAAATGATGTCAGTCCAAAAATGAGATGACTTTGAAAAGGCAGCACATGGTCCGGTTTTACCCACGGGGCACACCCATAATTGCTTATCAGTACTCAAATTTGTTGACTCGGATCTTTTTCTTTTGAGCTCCAGTTGATTCTGTCCGAGGCCATTCGTCAAAGCACCGAGGTGGGATTAGCAATTGATTAAGTTAAGCCGTGGGGACTCGTGTTACTGATGTAGGATCCCCAATTAAATCATGGTATCGTTGGTCAAGGTTATAAAGTAGGGCAAAACTTTACTTTTATTGTAACAACCGACCCTAGTCCATAGGGGCCGGTACTCGAAAAGAGGCTTTCCGACGTCTAGTGCAAATTTGAAGTATTCATAAATGTTTTTGTGATTTACAACCGACGTCATCGTCAAGGCCAATTTGTATAGTTCTAAAAAACAACACAGATAGAAGTAGAGGTGGCCACGCGGTTTCGAAAGATGGCTCCTTCCTTGAAGCATTTCTATACCAAATGGATTCGAAACGGGATTGATTGTGTGTTCAAAAGTTATGTTCTATGTCAATTAGACTCATGTCATTAGCATTGACATGACAATTCATATGGATCGAACCCTCAACATAAATGACATAATTTCACGATAAGTCAAGAAACGATGATCGAGATGAAATATCTAGTTCTATATCACTAATTAAAATTTTCTATTTCCTACTCGACGAGGATGGTGGCTGGGACGAATATAGCAAATTTGTCCCGAAATGATCGAAAGTTAGATGAAGCCTTTTTCACTTTGCGTGCATGATTGACGCATGCCATGCTTTGCTTTCTCTCCTTTCTTTTTCAACTACCACTTTTCCTAAGATTCGCCTTCCTTCGTTAACTCTCTCTCTTAATGATGAAAGGAAAATTATTAACTATGCTAGTCAAGTAAAAGATCTAGTACATTAAACATTTATCTAATCAACTCTCGTTGACAGAACGTCGTTCCTCATTCACTACATGAGAATCATTTGACGGTAACGGCTTCGGTGCATAAAATAGTAACGAAATCCTTATATTAATCCTAGTGTTTGAGCACAGCAATGCATAGGCAGCAAAAAACAATCAAATTGAAGAATCCCTAATTGGATCTTGAGAAGAGGAACAACAGGATTTAAACACAAGATGTGGGGACAAGAAACATATTATAAAGCAGCAATGGAAAGTGGGAATTATATAAATATTGCAAAAGAAAGAATCTCACCTTCCTCATCACTTAAGAAGCTAGCTGCCTCACGTCTTCCCCTTTAAATTCACTTGCTCTCTCTGACCATCACTACACACGAGACAACTTCAACAGTAAGACAGAAACGCAAGAAAAAATGCAGAAGAACCGGTGGATTGAGTTTCTCTTGCTCTGTGCCTTTCTCTTGCGGTTTTCTCCCATGGCGTCGTCGTCGGACCGGAGCGGAGAGCTCGGCGGGGAGAAGAACTTCGAGGGCTCGTCGGATCTTGTGGACCTTCAGTACCACATGGGTCCTGTCCTTGCATCTCCCATCAATCTTTACATCATATGGTATGGCCGTTGGAACCGGAACCAGCAAGCCACCATAAGAGATTTCATCTATTCTCTCTCCGCTCCGTCATCCTCCGCCTCTTATCCTTCGGTTGCCGACTGGTGGCGCACCGTCCGGCTCTACACCGACCAGACCGGGTCCAACATCACCGGAAACATCGTCCTCTCCGGGGAGTTCTACGACTACAAATACTCCCACGGAGTTTACCTCAGCCGCTTGGACATCCAGTCCGTCATCAAAAACTCTGTCGCCGCTTCAGATCCACATGCTCTGCCGCTCAATCCTCACGATGGCCTCTACTTAGTCCTCACCTCCTCTGATGTCCAAGTCCAGGATTTCTGCCGCGCTGTGTGCGGGTTCCACTACTTCACGTTCCCCACGATCGTTGGTGTCACAGTTCCTTACGCATGGATCGGCTACAGCGGGACGCAGTGCCCCGGGATCTGCGCTTACCCGTTCGCCTGGCCAAATGACTCGGGCATGCCGCCGCCAGGCACGAACGGGGGCCACAACATAATGAAGCCGCCGAACGGTGACGTGGGGGCAGATGGAATGATCAGCATAATCGCCCACGAGCTCGCCGAGGTCTCGAGCAACCCGCTCGTGAATGCGTGGTACGCAGGGGACGACCCCACGGCACCAACCGAGATCGCCGACCTGTGCCTGGGGATGTACGGGAGTGGTGCGGGAGGAGGGTATGTGGGGGCGGTGAACAAGGACGCATGGGGGAGCGGGTTCAACTTGAATGGAGTGAAGGGGAGGAAGTACCTGGTGCAGTGGGTGTGGAACCCCGCGAGGAGGAGATGCTACGGCCCCAATGCTCTCGACTGAGGAGGTGGGACTCGTGGAGACGGGTTACATGATGACTACCTGAATGAGTTCCAACTCCTGGATCCCGATGTCTAGTGACCGGCGCCGGCTTGTGGAGACTGTGCCGCCGGAACGGAACGAGGCTCTGTCCAGCACGCCTCGTGACGGCAGCTCAGTGACGTTCCCTGTCTCTGCTTCCTTCGACAGTGAGGATCCCCGAAAACAGTGCATTTTAGAACATCGTCCTCCTGCAGCACAAGAACTCAGTAGTGCAGTTTACTATCTACTGCTTCTCCATTGTAATCATTCATTTCCCGTTGCTTGCTGTAACTCCACTAGTTTCCTATTTGCGAAGTAAATATTAACGTTAACTGAGCTTTACTAAGCCAGTGACGAGCTTTACAATACGCCGCCTGCAGAATCACATTAGAAACGAACCCGAGCACAATAATGCACGCTTTACAGATGCCTAATAATTCCAACGAGAATGAGGGCAAAGTCCCGCGTGACTGCCGAAAATGTAGGCTTCCCTGTGCTTCTGATGTAAGTAGTGGACGAAGCAACAGAAACAAAGAAGTCCTACTGAACGTGCTATAAACGTCACGGGAGGGGACAAGCATATACACTTGCTTTAAACAGAAGCATAACCCCACGTGCTTGCTCGTCGCCCATTTCTTGACAATGCAGGATATCTGCAGATGCCTAGACGACATAAATACTGACATAGCAACGAAGGTAGCATACACAATCCTACATGGTCACTGTGAATACTAACAGTTAATATTAATTCAAGGGAAGGACATTTTTTTTTTCTAATACAAAAAGGGGGAACCACGGTTTCCATTTTCCCACTAATTCATTTGTACAAGCACTGACAATAAAAAGAAAAGGAGAACTCTTAACGCAGATGATAAAGAAAAGAATTAACTGTACAACAACATATATGCCCCCCTAACATAATCCCGTATATGGTCAGCTTCCTTCTGAAGCCGATCCTATAGATGGTAAGCCCTCCTCTTCATGGAAAGAAATACACAGGGCCCCCTACTCTTAACCAAAAACTGGGCCTCATATCAGAGCAAAAACCTGAATCTCCTTGCATTTGACCAGTGAATGCTTCTAGCCAATTAGGGTGCTAGCTGAAGTCTTCAATCAACTTGGGGAAAAATTGGGTGAACTTCACAATACGTCAGAGCAATGGATACATCTGTGGTCAATTAGCCTGGTTACAAGACTTCCTGGCTCAGGGACTAGAGAAGAAGTAATGCTATTCCAAAAATGAAATGTCAAGGATTTATCCAGAATTTTTCTGAAAAGAGAATCTTGTTGTGCACGTTCGATCTCTGTTGAAGGAGCAATGAAGTACCTGTTTGCAGCTCACAAAGGTCAATTTAATGGCAGATGAGCTTTTGACAGAAAACATCAAGCTCTATATGGTCTAAATGAAAAAAAAACAAAGACCTTAGGAAAAACTTCAAATGGCATCAGCAGTCCAGAAAAGAGTTGTTTATAACAGATCTAATGTGCACGTTTCAACAAGACTGGAGCGGAATTAACATGTATGCACATCTATAAGCCTCTGTTCTTGTCATAACTGAATAATAGGCATGAAGTTACATTAGTGTATTTACCAAGAGGGTGCAATCAGCATCATTTTTTGCTGGTTCAAGTTTGTAAGATCACACACCTCTCTCACACAATCAGTATGATAGAGGCATACTCAAGGTGCTATCACAATCAGTATTCCTGGTTCAAGTCAATGGAAATTGACATCTCCAATTGCCAAGATTAACAATTTAATAATCTTTTGCTGCAAATTTTCATGAAAATGCATGTATTTTTCCCCATGAAACAAAGGCTAAATGAAGACCACTGGAAGCAAGCATCCTGCAAGCCATCTGGCTCAGATTCAACAGCTTTCATCGTACTCCATCAAGCCCAATTTATTATTAAGCCCAAAAAAACCTACTTCATCATGCACGCAGTGTAGACATTATATTCACACCTTCTCTCAATCATGTCAATACAACTGAGACTATCTAATCATCCCATCACTTCAGAATATTCCCACAACCATCTTGCCTATATATTGCCTAATGCTTAGTCACACCAATCAAATTGTGGAGGTGCTCAATTTTTTCATTTAAGTTTTGAGAAGATTCTATATGCACAGACGACGGGTTTCTCTGAACAAACCCCCAAATTATAAGCTAACTGCTCTAATTTAAAAATGAACTCTCATCTCCCAACATGAGCGATATCTAGTTGTCATGTCCTCTACAGTCTTGTGTGGAATTTTTCTGGTTTGGGATCCATAATCTAATGGCAGATCAAGCATTTTGCTTCCATTGGGCTGACCTATTTCAATTTGCAGCTAATGCCGGAAACTATCCACACACTCATTTCTGTCAAGGAGGACACGATGACCTTCACATCCATAAGGATTAGTCCTCATCACAAGTAAAAAGTATAGCTTTTACTGTCTCCCAGAGTGGTGCAGAAGATAAGAGAGCAGGTTGTTTCTCAGAATCCTTCCGAACAGTGGCATAATAACTGGACCCATCTGTGTTGACACTTACAGGCATTCAAAGTTCTTAGATTTCTAATTTTTCCAATTCTTAATCAACTAGCCCTAAAATATTCAGCGGTAATGTCCACTTTCAACAGCAATGCCTCCACATGGCAATACAAAACTTACGTATTTTAACAGGTAAGAAAGCTTGATGAGAATGAGATGAAGTTAACGCTTTCAGCAATTACCATACTGCATGTCCTATTACTTAAACATAGCATGTCACTTAACCACAGCTGTTGATGTAATTATCCTCAATGCATACTTGCTTCATTTTATAACAATCAGCTTGGGATATTTTCTCATGGTCTTGCATAGTTTGTATATTAAGATGTTCACAGCTTTGATCGATACATCCAAGTGACCTTATGCATTAAGACATATAGTCCGACATGAGGCCATGACTTTCTTGCATCCAAAATTATGTGGAACACACACATATGCAATTGGGTCAAGTAGGGCCGACATGGCTCCTGGTGCTACATGCTTCTGCATAAATATAGATATTTCCAACAAAGAAAAGAGATACCTCATAATATCTTGGCTACTAATAGGAAAGAAGACAAAGAAGGGTTGCACTTTCAACTCCAACAGCTCAACTTCTCTTCTCCCACTTCTTGAAAAATTTCCTGCCACTCTCGTCAAAAGTTCAGCCCCATTCCATCTAAACTGGGTATCATCATAAACTGAGTAGAACTCCCTCAAGCACTCCATTATGAAGGGGCTGCGAGAGTAGGTTAGCAATTAATGACTGAGCATAGAGTAAGAAAAAATAAATAAATAATGAATCAATGCATGCCATCAGGAATGTGTTATACAAAATAAGCAGAGATACACACTGCAGCTCTTCTTTCATTTTATTTAAGGATTCAGAAAAATATCCAAAGTAATCATTGTTTTTAAGTTTCGAGCGCCATGAGAAAGCCAATCCTGCACAATTTTAACACAAATATTCTTATGTGGAGGTGGGGATGCAGGGTTTAAATTCATGTGAGAAAGAACTTACAATAGTTGTAAATAGTAATGGTATTGCCCATGGAAGTAGAATATTCAAACAACATAAAAGACATGATGAAAGAAGTGAAAAAAATTATTCCTCAATTTGCATAGATATATCAAAACAGTGCCATATTTGTAAGCCTCAGTTACAAAAGTCATTTGATGAAAGCATCTATTGGTGGTGAGTAAAAGAAACACAAGCAGAATCTACAAAACTACAAGTTATAATCACAGTTGACAACACATGCATAATTCCTCCATGGCTAGAAATAAGAAGTACCTATGCCTTCTGAATGCCATTACAGCACCATTAAGAGACTGTCGATCAAGCCGACTCTCCAAACCAACAGTGTTGTTTAGAGAAGAGAGTGATTTCAACACAATGATGTCAAAATCAATATATATTCCACCATATCTGCAGAGAAAAGAACAAAAGATATATAAGTATGTACGTCGAAATTAATTATCCATGGCAATTTACAGATGTGACAGAACATTAACTATCCCATATCTGAGCAAAACAAAAAATTGAGCATTGGGAAATCAACCAAGAGATATTAAAGACATAGCACATCCTATACATTAATTTTATAACCATAAAAAGAGAGATGAATTATATGGATAAACTGAATTAAATTTCATTAACAACTACAAGATAGCATAATCCTTCCTCTCTTTTTTTAGGCTGTAAGATGTAAAGCCAGAGAGAAACATTTATAAGGAAAGAATGCTAAAAATTCAATCCTGCATCTTCACTAAATTACCAATAAAATCAGCATCGCAAAGTGCTAAGCACCTATGGGAAACTATGCCTATACTGCTTTCTTTCCCTTAACGGGCCTTTCCATCTCCCATTCCTCTCCCACACTATCCAAAAAGGTATTACTCAGAACAGCCTTTTCTTCTTCTAAGCAATATATGAAAGTCTACCAAGAATATGAATAACCCCTTGCATCAGTCAGAATAGTATAAAAAATTCACAAAGGACAGCTGTTCTTGCAAAGCCAATACAACAAGGGAAAGAATGGTACCAAATTAAGACTTTAGAACCCCATCGTCATGGTCATTAAGCAAGCAAACCAGAAATAAACGATTATTTAAAGCTGATTACTAAGATAATTAGAACCCCTTTGGTTGTTGACAAGCGAACAAGGACAAACATGGCACTCATGGAAAGGACAATACGAAAACTCCCACCTTAGAGGTAAGTGCTTGAATATATTAAAACTTATACCTAGGCTAATAATCTGAAGCAATTCTAACTTCTAAGCACAAGAAATACTCGATGAATGTCTTAAATGTGAAGCTTCACTCCTGCAAAGGAAGTTGATCTTCTTCATGCGTGACGCATAATAACTTAACTAACCAACAAGGAACTGAATTTCCATAAATGCTGCCTTGAATACATCCTTAACTACTCTCTGGGTATCAGCCTATTTACCAACATGAAGGAGTAAGCAAGAATTGGGCAGATAAGAACCATAATCCATGCCTAGACGATATACATGCAAATACAGATGCCAATTTTGCTAACGTAGATGTCTCACTGCAGTACCAGAGTAGCGTAGAGCCAACTATCACAGTGATTCTTAAGGGTGCACTACCATATCACAGTTGAATTCAATTTCTTAAGGAAAAGAACTGGACCACAGAGGGAACACCCTTTCTCATCACTGATAGAATTATTTCATTCATGTTAACATTCTCAAATCTCATCAACTGCTTTTGAACTTCCAACACCAAAAGCAGAAAATATTGAAAAGCCAACGCTAGAAATAGAATCAGATACTTATATAACATTCAGAAAAATTTCAGCCTAGTGTTATTTAGGAAGAAAACATTTGCAATATCACAAGCAAAAGTTAAAATTTGCAAAGAGGTAATCACCAGGAAGGAGTATACTGATTTAGCAGATCAGTTGAATTTGCTGCCTACACTAAAAAAGAACTAAAGAGACCACTACGTGAATATATCTTTCCTTATTGTCAAGTGTACGAATCCTATTCTATTGTGCTCAATCCTTCATTTACATCCTAGGTAAGCTTTAAATATATCTTTCCTTATTGTCTCCTTCCACATCTTTCTACGTCTTCCCCTGCCCTTCTAACCCATAACTCCATCCATTCGTCACACCTTCTCACTGGGACATCCAAAGGTCTTAATTCATCATGGCATACCATCTTAATAAGTTCAACAATTACTTTGAAGCCTGATTTTTACCAATTTTTTATCAAACTTTGGAAATAATTTCGCAAAGCTAGTTCTACTTTCAGATAATCAAAAGGGACTTCAATAGAGCACATCAATTTATAAACATAAGCAGATAAAAACAGAAAAAGCCTAGAGCTGACTGCTTACGAGTGTTTTTACAGATTCTTTGACTTCTAATTTCAATATTTGTCATATTTCAATACTATTTTGATACAAATCTCTTTAGTTATTTTCACTTTTGGAGAAACTAAGTAAATCCTAGAATCATGTACAGAGATTTCACTTACACATGCAGCATCACATGTACGACACATTTTAATCACCAGAGCACATCGAAATCTTGCTTGTCAAGTACGCATTGTGATATAGCACACCGTGTTATACAAACAAAACCGTAGCATCAAAAGGACTCTCATGAACTACTGAATACATTGGGAGTCCTTAATCATTATGTAATTCAAATGAGACAAGTTGCAAAAATTTCAATGAGGAATAGAAATACTTAAGTTGATGAAAACCTACTTGTAAAGAGCAGCAAGCCGGACGAGCTCACTGAAATGAGTAGGATAAAACTTCGTCTTTCTCCACTCAAACCAGACGGAAGCAAATATGAGTGCGGGCGTATCTGTCAGCAATTCTTCAAGATTTGGCATGGCAACAGCAACTTTGTATCTACGATATGGAAAGCAAGCGGTCAGTTGGAAACCATCAGGTACTTCAGATTAGTCGTGTGAAGCTGTGAGCTTACTTATGGCCCAATCCAAGAACTGCAATGATAAAGGGCAAAAAGAGCCAACATAAAGGAACAACTATACTAAAGAAATTCCCTATGCTCCGTTAAACTGAATGATATCTAAACAAGAACAAAAGTCAACTAATTGTAGAAAATAAGAGGTGTGTCTGCATAAATTGCACAAACCCAGACATCATTCCAAAAAAGAAAATTCAAATCAAGATAAAACAGACTTAACACAACTCTGCTCATACAAGACCACACAAGATTACTCAAACGAGCCACTAGATGTGTAGAAACTCGGGTTTATTCAGTCCATATTATCACCAGGAAGATACGACAACCAGTGCAATGCAAACTACGACAAGAGCAACAATAACTAGTTGAACGAAGTAAGAAGCGACTTCATGCTTATTGTTTAAAAATTATAAGATACCTATGCTTATCCAGCAAAAGTTCATCTATAAAAAGAAAAGCAATGGGAACATGAGCAATTACCCATCCTTGAGAAAGCTATCTCTGAAGAAATCAAGCTCGATAGTCTCAGAGAACACAACAACACAAGCATCTGGATGCTGTGAGAGCAGACTCTCCAGTGCCCTTTGATGTCGAACACCAAACATCCATGGTGGTGAGTTCCACACCATAAAAACTCTTAAGTGACATCTACCCATTCTAAAAAACGCATTCATGAATTCTGAAAATGTTAGCCCAGGATGCAAACCAGGGTAGTAACCCCATCTCCTTCCATCTGCATATACATGACCTTCAATCTCAGAACTCCGCCTATTCTCACGAATTGTCGCACTCTGACTATCTTTGTCGGACAAATTGCTGTCCACATGTCCATTAGCGTCACTTCCATCATTTTCCACAACACTATCGGATGCATTCCTCACATCGTCATCTAAGGTCCGTCTCTCTGCCCTCCTAACCTCACCCCTCCCTTCAAATTCACCATCTTGACTCTCTGCGCTACCAGCCTTCCTACTACTAGCCACATCATTGTTTTCTTGCAATTGATGACCATCCGCTGAGATTCCTAGTGGCTTCTTGACAGAAAACGGCACTTTCCTGAACTCATTCAACCACCATTTCTGCACCAATTTATCCCCTCTAGTATACCCAGTCACGCCGACCCCATCCGGGTCCTGCAGCATCGGATTGTTCGACGGATTCAAAATATCCAGGCTGGACCTGAACATTCTATCCTTCCTCAAGAAATCGCTTTTCTTATCAAACCAATCGCCCCACCCTTCCCTCAGCGGCGAAACCCTCTTGTTCACCTTCAACAGGAGAGCATCCTCCACGCTCATCACTTCCGTCACCTTCCTCCTCAAACCCTCGTCCACCGGAATATCATCGGATCCAAATGCCGTCTTGCTGCGATCGTCAGGAACCGATCCCACGCCCAAGATCGAGCCGTCGTCGTCCCACTCGTCGATCGAGCGCTTGCTGAACGCTCGACGTGTGGACCCGGTCACGTGGTCGTAGAAGTAACTGCTGTCCGCGGGCGTCGAGCGATCGGCCTCCGCCTCGCCGTCGTCGTCCTCCTCCTCCTGGTCCTCGCCCTCCCACCGCGAGTTCGACGCCCCGCTCCGGTCGGCGTCCTCGTCGACGATGTCGAGCTCGTCGATCCTGTCGTCCCCGCCGCCGCCGCCGCCGCCGCCGAGGTCGAGCCTGCCGGCGGCGTCCGCGGCGGGATCGGACAGGATGCGGCCGGAGACGGCGTCCGCGGCGGAGGCGGCGGTGGTGGTGGAAGAGAGGCGGGAGTAGAGGAGGGAGACGGAGAAGAGGAGGAGGACAGCGGAGATCAGGGCGCACGCGTGGGCGCCGCAGCGGGGCCGCCGCCGGGATCGGAGAGTCCGGAGCATTTTTTTCGGTGGTTGTTTTCTGGCGACGGTTGAGAAGTTTTTCGGCTTCGGCTTCAAGTTCCGGGGCGGCCACGCAGGTGCGCCACGTGGAAGTGACGTCAGCGAGGAAGAGAAGGTTGCTTTTGATTTTTCATTTTCTTCAATTTTAAAAGATATGGACAGTTTTAAATCAATCACTTTGGTGCGGCTCTTTTCTTTCTTTTTTTTTTTTGCGAGTAATTATTTATTTATTTTTTTGGTCAGTTGCGAGTAATTATTCAAGTGTTGTAACTTTCAAATCAATCATTAAGTCATTTAAATTAATTTTTTTGAAGAAAAAACTTGGTGCTAAAGTGACCATTCTTCACCTTCTAGCGCCATATAATTTTTTTTTACAAGTTATTAGGAATTAGAATGTGTGGTTAGTTTTTTGGATGATTGCATATGTAATTGTCAATGTGTTTCTATGTACTCTCACCTGGTTAAAAACACTCTTTCATATTTTATGTTTCTTTTTATGATTACGAATATTTTCTTCATCTATACTCCATATCATATATAACTTTTTTGGTTATATCTCATATTTTTAGTTGGTTTAAAGTTTTCATTTCGCTATCGATAAAAATAGACATCTTTTAGTGTGTACATCTCTTAGTTAACAATATACCTTCAATACATGTTTATTCCAAATTAAGTTCATTTAACAAATACTTTAGGGGCAATTGTTAATACAATCCACTTAAAATCATCAATAAAATTCCTTTTTATATATTTTTTTGGCAAGAAAATTAAAAATCGAATGTCCTTTTTTTTTTCTTTTTCTCTTTTAACCTCTTTTCTATTGTCATTTGGCATCATTATCAACACGTCGGTAATGAAAGAAAAATATTTGTCATCACCATGAAAAAAAATTTAGATATAAATTGTCATCAATAATGAAAATTATTCGTTGACTAATTATTTTAAGCAATACAAATGATTATTCTTAGAAAATATTTTTCAAATTATTCATTTTATTTAAACAAAACAAAGCCTTAACATATAGATGATTTAAGATCGTTAATACAGCTTCGGTATGTATAGAAAACGGGATGAATTATATAAGCTATGTATAGAAAACGGGATGAATTATATTGAATATGTTAATAAACGGATGCCCTCAACTAAATAAATAACAAAATAATATAATCAGGAAGCAAAAGCGTTGAAGGATATATCTTCTTTGATTCGATTGCTTTTACTTTTGTGCCAAATGACTTCTATCCATGCCCATCACTCAAATAAAAGTCATGCCAAATTGAGCTTATAAGTTTAAGAACATGTTCTTTATATCTCAAGAAAGCTCCACCAAGTTAGTAGCGAACCAAGGTTAAGTGAAAGTCTTTATACATAAAGCTATAAAGCTGGCTCTAAAACGAAGAACTACTCAAATCTGTCAAAAGTTGGGGGAGAGGTTTGAACAATCAATTCTTGAAAGAATACTTATCAACTTTCAACGCTTCTCTCTATATCTTTCTTTGTTCATTTCTAATATTGACCTTGTTGGATGCTAAAGCTTCAATGTGCAGTTTTTATTTGGCATCTAGGGTTGCTGCATTTCAAAACTTGATTAACACCAGTAAAATTATGTTATTCAGCTGAAGGAAAGATAGTGATTGTGGATAGTCTTTTTTGTTTTGATTGTTGACGAGCATCTGCAACAGTTGCATATCTGATGTCTTTAGCTATACGAGTGTATGGGTTGAGGGCCTGCTTGCATTTTGGGAATTGGGTTTTGTTTTAGGTTCCTTAAGGCCTGTTGGCTCTTGGGTTTGTGAACAATGGGCCACTTCAAACGTTACTTTTCTGTAACTTTTCAAGAGACTTTCGGTTTCTTACTTAGGGTGCGTTTGGATGGGCATTTAGAAAGCCCATCCAAGTCCCAAAGCCCCTTCATCCTAAAAATAGGGTGTTTGGCAACATTTTTTGAAGGAGCTTTCAAATGAAAGTCTCCCCTTGGAAATCTTTGAAAGAGTGCCAGTAGGGACCCGACCTTGGGCAGCTTCAAAGATTCTACCAAATGCCGAAAACAATTTATTTCTTCCTAAACTACCTTCGTTAATTTTTCATATTTACGTTATTATCCTTATATATATTTATTTTTAAATAAAAAAGGAGAGCCCTTCGCCGGTCCGGCGAAGGGGGCGCGATGCGGCGAGCGAGATGCGCGCCGGCGGCCGTCGGCCGAGGTCGCTCGAGGTCGGGTGACCTCCGGCGAGGGTCGCGCGACCCCCGAGGGCGCCGGAGGTCGCCCGACCTCGGGCGGCCGCAGCCCCTCGCCGGTCGGCGAAGGGTTTTCAATTTTAAAAAAAAAAAAAAAGAAAAAAAGAAAAATAATACCCTCAAAGCCCCTTGTGAAAGTTTTTTTAACCAAACACACATTCAACTCAAAATTCATTTGCAAAATTTTTTTACCAAACACAACTGCATTTTCTCCAAGTAGCTTTGGGCTTTCAGCATTTGCATTGGACTCAAAGCCCATTGCAAATGCTGAACCAAACGCAGCCTTACTGACTTTGCTTAGATAGAAAGGGTTACGAGACGTAAGGACTTGCCAACAAGAAAAGCTGCTCATCTTGTTTAACGAGTGCCCTAAGAGCACATCTGAAGTAAACAAATCAGGAAACTCTGTAGTTTTTAAGGCATTAATTTATACTCGTGCCATGCATTATCGGTGTGCAAGAGGACAACTATTGCAAACCCAAGTGAATGCATTAGACAAATATTATCTTCACTAAAGTCACACCAACAACCTAACTAGACTTCGGGGACGACGCTCCTAGATTGAACGCCATGTCAACGAGCTCCAACTACCTCCTTAGGCACCTCCACCGGTGCCTCGGCCGATGCCTCTACTGGCACCTCCACCTGTGCTGTTACGAGAGATTGACTACCACATCTCCACATCCACCAGAAAATTAAGCTGCCAATGACTAGGACAACGGCTCCTATGATCACGACCACTACCGCCACATCTTGGCGCTTACCGTGGTCATGGTAAGGCGGGTAGCGTGTGATCGTCTGAATGTCTCCCATGAACCTACAATTCAAACCAAGAAAAGGGTTGAAAAAATAAAACAATATTAAAAAATTGTCCACCGACGCCGACGAGTGTCCACGTGAATGTTGGCCTGTCCAATTCGGCCGGCCAAAGGGGAGGGTTGATTGTTGAGGGCAAGGTCGTTGGGCGAGGGCCACCTAGCCATCGGCAAGGCAAGCCCTTGCCGGATCTGGCTGCGGGGGTTCGCCTCACCAGCAAATCGGTATGAAAGAGCATCAAGAATCAATAGAAAAGAAAATTGCAGATTTAAGCCACTCCCTAGAAGTCACCTTGTAAGAAAACAAGTCTCTAGCTTCTAAAGTGTCCGAACCTTTACATGACATTGAGAATGCATAGAAAAAGATTGAAGACTTCAACAGTGAATCGGGAGAAATGAAGAAAACTTTGGAGGAAAAGGAAAGGGAACTTTTGGTTTTGACAGAAGTGCATCAAGTCCATCAAAATGATGCATTAGCTCAAATGGAGATGCTTAAAAAAAAACAAAACAAAAAACAAATGGACATGCTGAAAGCTCTTGAGATTTTTTTCTCAAGTTGCAATTCCAGTTGAGCTTTCTCTGCCTAAGGAAATAAACACATACACGAATAGCCTTTGATATTTATTCAATTTTCTCTTCTTCGCCTAAGGAAAAATTGATCCTCATGAACCTAGACTCCTTGAACAAGGCTTGTCCACCAGTAGCCCACGACCAATCCATGAATGATCCATGATCCTCACATGAGCAACCCATGCGCAATACGGACAAAGGCCCGTGCACGACTCATGCACGACCCATGCACGAACTGTGATCAATGTTTGATCGGCCCATGTGCAACTTGTGATCATTCACCTACTCCATGTCAAGCGTTCCTGTTGACCTGCCCTTGCTTCTGACACACGCCCATGGGCGTCCCAAGGCCTTGCCATTGAGTGGCCTAGTGTATATACTTGTAATGACGATACACGTTCAAACACAACCGTTGGATTGGAGGGACGATCAACAGATGAGATGAGACCCGAACTTGTATAAATAGAGGTCCTTCCCTCTCATTGTGTTCATCTCGTTCATAAGAGAATACACTCACTCATTGCTCATATGACCCTTGTGTTCGTGCGTGTGTTAGGAGTGGCAAATGGGTGGGTCGGGTTGGGTATGGGTCGAATCGAAAATGGGTCAACCCATATCTGACCCATTTAACCCGTTTTGACCCATATTCTTGTAGTGTAAATCTAGTAACCCATACTCAACCCGACCCGTACCCGACCCATACCCAACCCAACCTGTATTGCTAAAACCTATTAATATTCTAGGAAAACCCACTTCTACTATATGCTAATTGAATTAAAACTTCAAATTAAATTAAAAATAGTAAATAAAATAAAATAAAAAGTTTTAAAAAAACCTATAAATTGAAATATTTATAAAAAATTAGACTATGCACATGCTTCTCTTATTTGAAGTGAACATATCATTGAATAACTAAAAATTGTAATATGAATTTTTTTAACTAAACCTAAAAAAACTCATTTTTATGATTTTTTATAAAAAAAAAAAAGTATTGTTAAAACATTTTTATGCAATACAAATTTTTAATAATTTTTATGCAATACAAAATTAATGGAAAATTTTTATAATTCTTTTTAGAATTTTTTAAAAAATAAAAATTTTAATTTTTTAAATCGAATTTTTAATTATTTTTATTTTTAAAAATATATTTTATACAATTTTTATTTTTTAAAATATAATTTATAATTTATAATTATTATTTTTTCTTTTCTCTTTTCTTTTTCTTCTTTTTTGGCCGGCTGTTGGCCACGACGACGATCGGCAATCGGCCACGGGCGAGATCAAGCTTGCCGGCGTCGGGCGGGGCTTGATCTCGCCAGTCCGACGAGGCCGAGGCCCCGCCCAACATCGGCGAGCTCGAGTCTTGCCAGATTCGGCGAGGCTTAGCCTCGCCAAGAAAAATGAAAAAGAAAAAAAAATTGAAATATGAAAAATAATTATAATTTTGATTTTTATAAGAAAAACATTTTTATAAAGTTAAAAAAGGCCATGGGTTTAAACTTTAAAATGAGTTTCCTAATAACCCATTTAGACCAATTTCTTTTTGTATTTTACTTTCTCAGACTCATTTCTGATCCATATTTAACTTTCACTTAACCCATTTCTGACCCATATTTAATTTTTACTTGACTCATATTTAACTTTCACTTGACCCATATATGACCAATTTAATTAAAAATGGGTTATAATATGGGTTTATGACCCATTTTGCTAGCTCTAGCGTGTATGTATGAGGTTGACTTGGGATCAAAAATCCTAAGAACGCATGGGTGATTGATCAATCGGAAACAACCAACCCATTACACATGAATGCAAGATCAAATGATGAATGTAGACATTTGAAATTAATGGAACACCTTTTGAATATGAGATAGCATTGTAGGCAATTAAGGGAGATAATCATTTGTGTCTCTTGATTCATAGACAAAAACAGTTTGAAGTGACTATTAGTATTTTCTCAACATGATTCGATATTAGTATCTTAGAACGCGTTTGTTTGTGTTTCTGTTCAAAAAGCCAGGGGCCGGCAACGCTCCGGCGAGGTCGCCGATCCTCGACGGCGTCGCCAGCCCTCGACGGCCGGTCACTGGCCATGGCCAAGGCCGGCGACTGGCTAAAGAAAAAAGAAGAAGAAAAGAAAAGAAAGAGAAAAAATGTTCTTCAAAAGTGTTTCTGGAACAAAAAAACAACTTTTTTTTCGTTTTTCATTTCCGTTCCAATTTTGTTGGGAACAAAAAAAACAGATTTTGAACAAAAATGTAAACAACGTGTTTGTTCTTTTTTTGTTCCCGAGAACAAAAAAACAGAAAATTTATTCATGAATAGAAAAAAAAAAAAACATAAACATGCACGCCCTTAATTTTCAGTATCATTTCTCATACTAGTAAATGTTGGATTGATCACATGAAATATGCATTTTGATGTTTGATGTAATAGGCCATAATAAACTTCCTTAATTGGATTCATACTTTCTTGATTATTATCTTTAGTGGTTGCCCCCAATTATCATTTTCATCTCTTTTGTGCCGTGCAATTGATTCATCAACTCATGAGATCGTAGTGAGTGAGGCCTTGAAGATAATGATGATAACACAGACTCTTCGCAAGATGGCACTTGTGCTTAACATGAATCCCCCCAAACCCTTTTTATCGTATCATCATTTTTTTCATTTAGTTCTTTGTTATATATTAAACTCAGGGATTGCCATTAATTTAGGGTTGATTATGATCCAAGTAAGGTGCAAAAGCCCACCTTACTTTTGTGAGCCAAAGATTCGTGGGTCTAGGGGTTGATGACACGAGATACCTTTGTTTGATGCTCAATTTGATACTTTCTTTTTTCCTTTTATATGTAAACATTTCATGGAATCTTTTTGTCATGGTTCATCCTTAAGACATGTGTCACGGGCCGATCGATCAACTCTCGATCAACTCTCGATTCACCCGTGCGGCCTCAAGGTTTTACCCTCGAGCAGCCTTTCAACGCTCGACTCACAACGAACTTCTAGAGAGAGAAACACTTGATGAGAGAGAAGCTCTGGATTTTCATATATGTTGTGAATGAGAATACAATGAGGGAGGACACCCCTTTATATACAAGTATAAGGCAAACCCTATCCGTTAGATCTCCCTTAGATCTAACGGTGGAGATTGCACCTCCCCATCTACCAACCACGAGCATTCATAGCCAACTACTAGCTATATGCATTTATGGCCAACTACCAGCTACTCGCATTTATAACGTATGCGTACAAATACTGAGATCGCCCGCCCCTAGGAGAATACTATACGTCTCGGGAACATGAGTCGAGGGTCATCACGTGTCACGCCCGTGCCATGGAGACCTCTTGGACATGCTAACTTTCGGGCCGTGACATTCTCCCCCACCTAATCAGGCGACGCCCTCGTCGTGTCTTCGGCATGAAAGTCTTCGATCTCTTTCTTGAATTGCCAAAGACTCTCTTCGGGCTCCCAACTAGCTTCGCTCTCCGGAAGACCTTTCCATCGGATCAAATACTCGCGCTTGGCCGCACAATACCTCTTTCGTATGACTCGATCCGCCAAAATGCTATCGACTTCTCGATCATACGAGGTCTTGGCCCCGAGCGGCGCTCGTTGTGACTCCCCTCGATCCGGGTCTTCTTCATCAATTTGGAAGGGTTTGAGCATACTTACGTGGAATACCGGATGCACCTTCAGTTTTGGTGGCAACTCTAGCTTGTATGCGACCTTCCCAACCCGTTGTATCACTCGGAATGGACCTTCGTAGCGACGGATCAACCCCTTGTGTATGTCCTTGTATCGAAGGACTACGTGTAGCTTGGCTAGCACCTGGTCTCCAACTTGGAACTCCACGTGCCGTCGCTTCTTGTCCGCCCACTTTTTCATGCGCTTGGAGGCTTTGTGTAGACACGCCCGAGCCAAGTCCGCCTCTTCTTGCATGTTCTTGGCGAACTTGTACGCGGGCGGACTACTCCCCCGGTAACCCGAAGCAATAGTGCTCGGGGTGTTTGGTTCTTTGCCCGGTTGCAACCTCGAACGGACTCGGCCGGTCGACTCGCTCCGTTGTAAGTTGTAGGAAAAGCGGGCTACGTCGATCAACTTCGCCCAATTTACTTGCGTCGTGCTCACATAGTGCCGGAGGTAGATCTCCAAGAGAGCATTGACCCGCTCCGTCTGACCGTCGGTTTGGGGATGCAAACTTGTCGACATGTTCAGCTCCGACCCTAGCAACTTGAACAATTCGGACCGAGAATCGTCCGTGAAGCGGGGATCCCGATCGCTTACGATCGTTTGTGGGACTCCCAATACTTCACCACGTGCTTCATGAATAACTTGGCCGCTTCCTCGGCCGGGCAATCCTTTGTTGCAGGCACAAAGGTTGCGTATTTGGAGAACCGGTCAACCACCACCATTAGAGTTCGGCACCCTTCGGACTTCGGTAGGTTGACGATGAAGTCCATGGAAATGCTCTCCCATGGACGAGAAGGGACAGGAAGAGGCTCCAAAGCAAACCCGGCGACGATCGTTGTTCCAGCTTGTCTTGTTGGCATACCAGACAAGTCTTCACAAATGCCTCTACGTCGTCGCGCATTTGGGGCCAGTAGTACCGATCTTCGACGAGGGCCAACGTACGGTGGATCCCTGGATGACCCGCCCACTTTGAGTCGTGGCACTCGCGCAAGATCTCTTTTCTCAGCTTCCCATAGAAGGGCACATACAACCGCCTTCCCTTGGTGTAGAGGAGCTCGTCCTCGTACCAAAACTGTCGGGTCTTACCTTCCTTGGCGTACCCGATGAGAGCTTGGGCTCTTGGATCATGCTCCAACCCCTCTTTGATGCGGTCGACCAAAGGACAGCTTGGTCGACTCAACGTGTGGCTCATCAATTCCGCCTTTCGACTCAACGCGTACGCCACGGAGTTGGCCTTCCCGGTTTGTACTCCGGCACGAGTCGAACTCGGCCGAGAAAATCCCGCCATCGAGCTTGCTTCGGACTCAATTTCTTTTGGGTGCGGAAGTAACTCGTGGCCACGTTGTCCGTCTTCACGACGAACTTTGAACCCGAGGATGTAGTGTCTCCACGTCCGGCGGTGCACCACCGCGGTCATCTCCTTTTCTTGGACGGTGTATCGACGTTCGGTGTCGTTCAGCTTTCGGGACTCGAACGCCACCGGATGTCCCTCTTGCATAAGGACACCACCGATCGCATAATCTGATGCATCGGTCTCCACCTCGTAAGGTTTGGTGTGGTCGGGCAATGCCAACACCGGCTCCTCGGTCATGGCAGTCTTCAACCGATCGAAGGCTCTTTGGCATCGATCCGTCCACTCCCACGCTTTGTCTTTCTTGAGTAAGTCCGTGAGTGGCACGGTGATGTTCGAGTAACTCCGCACGAACCGTCGGTAGTAGTTGGTGAGGCCCAAGAACGACCTCAACGCCGGTACCTTCGTTGGAGGCTCCCACTCGACGATCGATTGAATCTTCGCCTTGTCCATCCGCACACGTCCACCTCCGACGATGTGTCCCAAGAATGGAACTTCCTTTTGTGCAAAGGCACACTTCTCACGCTTGACGAATAACTCGTTCTCGCGCAAAGTTTGGAAGACCTGCCTTATGTGTTCGACATGCTCTTCCAACGTTCGGCTATAAATTACAATATCGTCTAGATAAACCACTACAAACCTATCTAGGAAGGGGTGGAGTACCTTGTTCATCATTGTGCAGAAAGTAGCCGGAGCGTTGGTCAGGCCGAACGGCATAACCAGGAACTCGTAGGATCCGTATCGTGTCACGCAGGCGGTCTTCGGCTCGTCCCCTTCGGCGATCCGAACTTGGTAGTAGCCCGATCGGAGATCCGGCAGTGAACCACTTTGTGCTCCCCAAGTTGATCAAAGAGATCCGCAATGAGCGGGATCGGGTACTTGTTCTTCACGGTCGGCTTGTTCGGTGCCGGTAGTCGATGCACATCCGGAGTGACCCGTCATGCTTCTTTTGGAACAGGACCGGTGCACCAAATGGGGCCTTGGACGGCCGTACATAACCCGCGTCGAGCAGCTCTTTGAGTTGCTTTCTCAACTCCTCCAACTCGGGCGGCGCCATACGGTAGGGCGCCATAGCAGGCGGTCGAGCGTCAGGCACTAGCTCGATCCGGTGGTCTACCTCCCTCTTGGGCGGCGGCTTCTTCGGCGGCTCGAAGGCATGACGTCCTTGAACGAGTCGAGGACTCGGGTTGCTTCCGTCGGGACTTCTTTCCCTTCACCCTTGTCGTCCTCGATCTTCAAGGTCGCCAGGAAGGTCACTTCACCCTTCCTTGCTCCTTTGGTGAGTCGTATGGCCGAGATCATCTTCCGATCACGCTCCGACTCACGATGGACCGGAATCACGCATTGGCTATCTTTCTCCAACACGCATATACATTCCGCAAAGGGAACTACCATCGCATGGATCCTATCTAGAAATTTAATTCCAATGACAATATCGTAGTCGTCAAGTGGAATTACCTCTAGAGTCTCTTTGCCTCTCCATGATCCGAGTTGTAGTTCCACGTCCCTTGCAACCCCGATCGCAGGGACTTCTCTTGAATTCACGGTCTTGAGCCAGCTGGCTCCCTTCTCAACCCGAAGATTAAGTTTCTTCGCGGCTTCCTCCGAGATGAAGATGTCGGATGCTCCCGTGTCCACAAGTGCACTCACCGTGGTCACTCCGATCTTCATGTCCGCGAACATCAAGCCTTTAGGCTCCTTCGCCTTCTTGGCTTTGATCGTGCTAAGGAGTCGCAGCGATCCCAACCGCGCTTCCTCCCTAGGCTCGTCCTCTTTGCAAAGAGCATTGAGCTTGGCCTTGTTCGGACAATCCCGCGCCATGTGTGGACCGTCGCAAAAGAAACAGTTATAGGACCGTACCTTCCTTTGCCCACCTCCGTATTGACCCGCATTAGCCCGGTGAGGATGAGGACCATTCGGCGGTCTAGCTCCAGTCGGGCGATTGTTGAATCTACCCCGATCTCCCCCACCAGTACCTCTGTCCCTTGGTCGGTTGTCCGGTCGGGATGTGGAAGGCGACGCCTTGTACTCCACGAGCGACTCGGCTACGGTCATGGCCGTAGTGAGGTCTCCCACGTTGTACCGCTTTAACTCTTGTTTCGTCCATGGTTTGAGACCACCCATGGGCGGTGGAACGCTTCGACTTCATTCATCGAGGGGATTTGGAGTAGCAACTCCGAGAACCGCTTGATGTAGTCGCGTACACCACCCTTTTGCTCGAGACGCTTTAGCTCGTCACGAGCTTCCTCCTCCGCATAAGCGGGAAAGTAGTTCCGTCGGAACTCCTCGACGAAACCCACCGTGTCGCGATAGGATTCCCACACCTATCATCCGACCGACGACGCCACCACAGCAAAGCACTATCCGCTAAATACATAGATGCAGTGTTTACCCGTGTTTGGTCGTCGTTGATTCCCATGGCCTGGAAGTACCGCTCCATGTACCATAGGAAGTTGTCCACGTCCTTGGCCACTCGCGAGCCACGGAACTCCTTTGGCTTCGGCGTGTCCACTCGTGGACCTTGCACCGTGATGACACCGTTCACGCGTGCAGCTTGTGCTTCCGTGAGCTTACCCGTAAGCTCCGCAATCTCCGCGCGCATGGCCGCCATGGCCGCCTCAAAGGGTTCGTACCGTTGTGCTAGCTCTTCCTGTAAGGTCCCCAGCAACTCGTGACGGAGCTCTCCCATGCCGGTCTTGAGCTCTTGCACATCCGCAACCAGCTCCTCCCTCCCGGCGTCAATTCCGTCCACGGTCTGGGTCAGGTCGTCGACCGATCCTTGGACATCGGAGACGAACAACTCTAGCTTCGCCATCCGTTGTGCAAGATCTCTTACAGGCTCCTTCGAACCACCACGGGTCCTCTTCCCCTTGACAACGCCTTTGTCGGCGATCCGCCCACGATCAGCACCGTCATCACCCAGGACTAGTGCCTCATCAGATCGTGGGTCAGCCATTGCACTTGCGCTTGGATCGCAAATCAGCTCTGATACCACTTGTCACGGGCCGATCGATCAACTCTCGATCAACTCTCGATTCACCCGTGCGGCCTCAAGGTTTTACCCTCGAGCAGCCTTTCAACGCTCGACTCACAACGAACTTCTAGAGAGAGAAACACTTGATGAGAGAGAAGCTCTGGATTTTCATATATGTTGTGAATGAGAATACAATGAGGGAGGACACCCCTTTATATACAAGTATAAGGCAAACCCTATCCGTTAGATCTCCCTTAGATCTAACGGTGGAGATTGCACCTCCCCATCTACCAACCACGAGCATTCATAGCCAACTACTAGCTATATGCATTTATGGCCAACTACCAGCTACTCGCATTTATAACGTATGCGTACAAATACAAAAGATCGCCCGCCCCTAGGAGAATACTATACGTCTCGGGAACATGAGTCGAGGGTCATCACGTGTCACGCCCGTGCCATGGAGACCTCTTGGACATGCTAACTTTCGGGCCGTGACACATGCATCCAAGTGTCCATGTATCGTTATTCACTCAAATAAGAAATTCATTCAAATAATCGTAACACAAGTAAAGCGCGGGTAAAAGCAAGAATTCGAGCCATATTGATCAAAATTAAGCCAGCCCTTATTATTACACCCCGAACAAGGCTCTTGCGAGCGATAAATAGAACATCTAGTGATTTTAAATACGCATAGTCATTTGATGACCGTAAAAAATTTATAAATTAATTTTACCTAGCATATTTATTTCAAATTAATTTTATTTAAAAATATTTTAAATTACACTCGTGAACATGATGGGTTAATACTATAAAAAGTAAGTACTAAACTAAAAATTTATCCTAAATCAATATTTTAATCACAAAAACCCTAAAACCAATACATATCCAACAAACTTTCCTCCTTTAGTTTTCGTTAAGTTTGACGGGATCAACATGCACCCAAGTCCACCTTAATCTGGCTTTGATGCTAATTTGAAAGGGACTCATTCTCGAAAGACTTCGTCTTCTGAGGTGAGAGGAGCTGTAGCATTACCAAGTAGGTTAGAGGGCTTCTCCTAAATGATGCGGGATTGTCTTGCATAGCGGCGGACAGGAATCATCGTACGCCGATTTTTTGTGATCAACATTATATTTTGGCAAGAAAATTAAAATCCGAATTTCCTCTTTTCTTTCCAATCTTTCCTTTTTTGGCCTTATTTTTTTTTTTTTTTTTTTTTTTGAGTCCCACATCTCGTCATGTGGCATCGTTATCACCATGCCTTGAAGTCCCCTCCAGTCCCCGAATGTGTGAGAGCTCGCCCTGCCAAGTGTTCCCCCTCCGACCTCCCATGGCCGCTCCTCGCCTTCCTCAACGCCGCGCTGCATCGATGACGAAGCAGAAGCAGCAGCAGAAGCAGCAGCAGATATCTCCCTGACCCAGAAGCGCCAAACTCGCCAAGTTCCCAAATTGACCACTCCCCCGCCTCTCTCGCTCCCGCCCCCTTCTCCTTCGCCTTCTGGGTCCCTCTCGGAGGCGGGAAAATATCGAGTTCCGGGCCCGTTTCGACCCGTTTCGACCTCCGTCCGGAATGCGGGGCCCCCCCGGAAGGCCCGCCGCCGCCGTGACTCGGCCGTCGAGCGGGGGAGGCGCCGGCTGCTGTTGATTCGGGTCGGTTTTTTTTTTTTCTTTTCTTTTGGGTTCGCCGCGCTGCTTGTCGCCGCTCCGCGTTGATTTGGAGGGCGGCGGCTCGTGGGGAACGCTCGGGCACGGTGCTCGGCTGTTTCGGGTGGGATGTTTAGGAGCAACAACGTGGCTGCGAGGATTTTCGAGCGGCAGATTCGGATTCCTGCTCCCGGCACCAGCGTACTCCTCTCCTCCTCTGTGCCTTGTTTTTTTTTTCCGTAGCAATTCGATCTTCGTTATTGCTGCTGCTGCTGCTTATGCTTGTTCGTCTGCGTTGGGGACCTTCCGGTTTGGGCCGAATTCCGAGTTTTATTTACTTGGTCTTACTTGCTGAACTGAAATTCGGGGCTACTTCTTCGAATGATGTGGTGCAAAGTTCTATCTTTACTTAAATGAAGAAATGAAGGAGGAATTGCTTCGTTTGAATCTCCGGAACTTGGAAACATTCGATCACTGTTAGTTCAATGGAAGTGAGCTGGATACACGCTGAACTGTCGTACCGGACTATATCCCGACAGTCTGTGGCTTCAACTTCGGAATAGGAAAGAATTGTATGACTTCTCGCTCCTGTCGCTGCGCAGTTGGTTTGCACGATCAACACTTAATAGAGCAGAAAATGTCGGGAGAAGTGTACTTTATCCTACATTATATCCACATGGTGCATGGGGGTTTGGTTCTTCCACAAATTTTATTGTGTGCAGCTTGATTTAGTAAAGTAATGCTTCAATTTAGTCGACTAACAAACTTGTTGGAGTTGGATGTTGTGGTAATGGAAGTTCATGTGCATTCTTTTGGAGCGGAAGAAAATAAAAAATCGAATAACTTTGTTGTACTGGATGTGAGTGATTCTGCATGATAGTGGGAGAATGGGGAGAAAGAAAGTAAGATGTTAAAATTTTACAGTAGTGACTATTATATGAGTTTCACTGGCCTATGTGCTATTTTGGATATACAAGATCATAATAATATGTGAGAGCATTAGCGGAATGGAAATAACCGAACTTCCTCAGATTAGAAGCTTTCCTTCCATGGCATAGTAATTACACAATATATGATGATCAGGGTGCTTGTAGCATGCATGCTCTTTTTGGTTGTCCATGTAGCATATCATAAGATGTATTCTAGTCTCTGGAACAAGCAGTAGACAGATAAACAATTTATATAAGATATTTTGCGTGATGTAATGAATATGTTGGATAGTCGCAGCAACAATCACTCTGGACATGGCAAATTTTACTAATTGTGCCAGTAAGATGAATGTTTTGTCCTTTCTGGAGCCATAATTGGGCCATTGACATGAAATGCATGTGGTTGCGTCAAGATGAGACTGATCAGATCTGCACCTTGCAGGTTCACCGTGCTAGACTATTTTATGAGAATGTGGTCCCAAGCCACACTATATATGATGTTGAATGTCCAGATCATTCATTCCGAAAATTCACTGAAGATGGTCGTTATCTCATAAGTTTCAGCCGGAATAATCAAGATTTGATAGTATATAGACCACGATGGTTGTCATTCTGTTGCAAAGAAGAGAACTGCATGCATGATCTCCCCCAGAAAGCAAAAAAATTTGAGGGCTTTTTCACTGAACTGTACACTGTCTCACTTGCTTCTGGCAATGAGCAAATATGCAAAGACTGCTTTCTTTACTTGGAGAGCAATCAGTTCGGGGTCTTTGTTACTTCTACTGCTCTACTTCATGATGCACCTTCATCTGGGGAAGCTGTCCCTGGGATCCCCTCAATAGATAAGATAACTTTTCACCTCTTAAGGTGGGTTCTTTAAAATATGAAGTCTCTGGTATCAAACCTTGCAAAGCTTTGCTAAATGAAGTCCTTTAATTTTCTTTCTTTGGTGGATTTTTTTGGTCCCGATAGACTTGAAGATGGAGATGTACTGGATAAGAAGGTTTTTCACAATGATTTTATTAACTTCAACCATAACATGGGAGTCTTCTTGTATGATGATCTACTGGCTATTGTTTCTCTTCGCTTTCAAACAATCTACATACTACAAATTCGAGACTCTGGCAACCTAGTTGATGTACGAGCTATTGGAACATTCTGTCGTGAAGATGATGAACTTTTCCTCAATTCCAATGCCCAGGCAAGTGGACTTCTCGATTTTTTTGTTTATGGTCTGCATGGGTTGCATCTCTTTATTTTATTAACCTTAAGCCAGTCTGCTTCAAGGAGAAATAGATGGTTACCAACGTAGTAGAACAGTTACTTCTTGCCATAAGAGATGTGATTGTCACTAACAAGCTTGTGACCTCAATATAATCTGTAGGATGGACTGCATCTTAAAACTATATTCTTTGTCGGAATATTGTGAGCATATCATTTTACAAAATCAAATTTGTGTGAGATTACCAATGTGGTTATGCCCTTGTGGAGTAGTGATCCTCTTACTAAACTAGCTTGTTTGCTTTTGTGGGCCTACGAGATGTTTTTAATGTTCTTTGTTGTTCTAATGAATGTGATATGACCCTGTCAATTGTGTCAAGCCATGGTGGCAAGGAAGTGGGAAGTCAACAGAGTAGGCAGCACATCTTTATTTGTTAGCAATCCTACTCTTTAATGTTCTTTCTGATAGATAAAACTTTATTGAAACTCAAAGGTAAGAGGGAACTGCTAGTTAAACTGTTCTGCGTTTCTAAAGGAGTTCTCCTTTTTCGCATTATGGCTAAGTGGCTAAAGGAATGTGATCCATATGGATTTTTAGTCATCTCTTTATGTATATCTTTATGCTAGTGAGACCACTGGACATGGTCTCTTTGGTCTGTGGTCTTTTTGGAGACTATCGAGAAAACTTGTCATGAGATTACTTTAGCCTGATGAGGTCCTGTTACAATTGCGTAAAAGATGATACGGTTTGCTGTTTTGAAATTATGAGTATCTGAATTCTGAACTTACTAAATCTTGGTTGCTTTTCAATTCCAAGGCTGTTCCCTATTTGGTTTGTTTTTTTTGGTATTGTTTGTCATCTAAGGTTGTAGTCTCAACTAATGATATTACTGTTGATGGCAGTATATGCCAGTTTCTGACCAAAGTCAACTTCACTCAGAGAATCATGTGGAGACTTGTGCGCATCAAAATCAGCTTTATCAAAACAGTTCTTTTTTAAGTGGCATCAAGCAACGCTTGCTGTCATTTATTTTCCGAGCAATATGGAATGAAGAATCTGATGATGCCCTGGTTAGTTCCTGGATTTGTTTTCTGATCATTAGCTAGCTTACCATGCTGCTTTTGGGATATGGCAGTTGTTCATTCATTTGGTAGGTGGCACATCCATAGCAATTGCATTAAAAAGCTTTTTAGATCTTGTCTATGCTGATCACTTGCCATTGAGTCACTAGCCCATTAATCCATCATGGCACTGCCCGGTTGCAGTCAAAAGCTGCGAGAGCTGCACTAAACATACCTGCCGCAGCCTTGTTATGCTTGTCAAAGTGGTCCAGAAACCATTTAGATTGCTAGCACATGGAGCACAAGTCGATATGAATCGAACTTTCTTTAATGATTACGTTTGTCAATATTTACTAGGTGGTGGTATCTATCCATGACAAGCAATATAATGCAATTTGTAGGCACTTTTAAGTTCTAAAATGGTTTTTTTTGGAGTATCCTGACCCTTGCCGGCGGCAATATTCTTGTATCTGTTGTATCTTGTGTCTCTTGCAATCCAAGGACATCTAATTGTCACAACGGGGAGCGGTTCTTTGTTTAGGTTGTATCGATAGGAGACAAAGCTAGCTCCTTTGCAAGATATAAAGATAAAAACTAGAAAATGAAGGCAAGGGCTCTGATTGGTTTCTTTCCTCCAATCCTATAGGAGAGCCCAAAATATCCATCCATACCATATATCTATGTATAGCCCCACTCTCTGTCACAAGCTCTAGTCACATGCCACATTCCTCCTAGACACTTACTGACTCTGCATAGGGTGAGAGGCAATAATTTGTTGATCATTTGGCATCCATAGTGGAAAGCACAGCAAACTGTCTTGCAAGACTATATTAAACTGAGAATCAAAGATATCCATATGAAATATTATTATTGAGCTACCTTGGGATTAGATGTAAAAAATGCTGAATTAAAAAGATGTTGGAATTTTTGGAAAGGAAACACACCATGTCTAGTCCATTCAGCTGATGAATTCTGTATAGTTCTGAATTCAAGAGCTTGAAGGAAGCTCTTTTCATTTATCACTAGCATCTTGAGGGAGTCATAGGAAAATCCAAAATTTAATGGCGGAAGCTTTATAATCAAAACTTAATTCGAGCATATGTTGTCAGTAGTGAACTCAGTTTGCTATCTTTCTCAATTTCCTGACGTCTTTCTAATAGAAGTACTTGCTTAAATACTACTAGAAGGGGCTCATCATAGATCTTTGATATCAAGATACTATGATAATTCCTTGTTCTAATGAACTTTTTTTCTCGGTGCAGAGAGTTCAATCCCTGAAGAAGAAATTTTATTTCCATTTCCAAGATTATGTTGACTTGATAATCTTGAAGGTAAGATATGAAGTTTTCACAGGATGATTTTACTACATCCCTTTGCCCTTGGTCCAGATTGACATTACCTTTGTGTCTGTCTTAATTCTGGCTCTTAAATATTCTTTCAACAGGTACAGTTTTTGGACAGGCACCATTTGCTAATAAAGTTTGGGAGTGTGGATGGAGTGGTAGGTGTCACTTTTTTTAAACCTACTCTGGTACCTCTTATAGTAAGGTTTGTTGCGTAATAAATCCAAGACTAAGATCATGGCAGAGATACTAATCACAGTGCCTGGACCCTAATGACCTTCAAGCTGAAAGTAAGGTAAAGATAGGGTTACGTGTCAAGCTGGAAACAAGGGGAAAATTAAAGTGTTACTGGATACCACCTTGTGATGCATTTGGATTAAAGAACCCATATGGAGCCCAAAAACTGTTCTTGCTTAAGGTTCCTCTGTGCTAGTTCAGAAACAAATTAGATGAGACACCGATTATGCTCAATGAGTGCAGCTCCTATTAATCCATGTCAGATGGTGCAATTGGCTTCACTGATCCTGGCTTATTGTATTGTAAACTTTGAAGTTTTTTCATTTTAAGATATTCTAATCTTTCCTTCTCTTAATTGGAGAAAGTACTTTGTAATACGAAAGATATAGGACTAGATCTCCTGACTTCTTTTCATTTTAAGCTTTCGGTGTCAAGGAATGCTGATCAACAACCTGCATTCTTTGCTGTTTATAACATGGAGACAACTGAAATCGTTGCCTTTTATCAGGTACTATTTGTCTCAAAGCTTGCCACACTTTCCATTGTACTATTGGGACTTATTTGCTGATGGATTCGATTTTCCATTTGTAGAATTCAGCAGAGGAGCTTTATCTCTTCTTTGAGATGTTCTGTGATCATTTTCACCCTCACTCAAAAAATTCACCACACATGAATTTCATTTCTTCTCATTCGAACAACATCCACGCTTTTGAGCAATTAAGAGGCATTAAAAAGAAACCAAACTCTCAGGTTAGTCATCTGAGCTGGTGCATGGTTAATGATAATATTTTATATTTCCTGTGGGTCATCTTAAGTTTTATTTTCTTGTAAAGCCTTCAATGGAAATGATTCTAGATTGGATACATTTACAATATGTTCATCCTCATAGTGCTTCTCTTGACCAATAAAGTAAGAATAAAGATTCAGTAAACCTGGAACCCTCATCAATGCTTCAGCTAGGAGCTAATTTTTTGGAATTTCTAATGTTTTATCGAGTAACTTCAATAAATTTGAAATCCATTTTTCCAAGAAAGAATTTATTAGTGTTGATTTTCATCAACAAAGAAAAAATACACTGAAATCTAATAAAAGTGCGACATTCATCTTGCAGTTTTTGAAGAAGATGCTGGGTTCTCTACCTTTCAGCTGTCAGTCACAAAATCCTTCTCCCTATTTTGACCAATCACTCTTCCGGTATGACGAAAAGGTTTGTCTTGGATGCTTCTCTAATTTATAGCCCTACTACATGCATGTCTTGTTCCATGTGTGCAAAGCAATTCAATCTTGCACTTTGAGGCTGGCTTTTGACAAATTTGCAAACCATCAAAATTTTGAGGTCTAGCTTCACCAGTGAGCATGGAAGCTCTAGATGTTCGAATTTGCATTTCAAAAATGCACAAGCTCAACCCACTTTCAATGCTGATAATTCATATTGGGTGACTTTGGGCAGAGGATCTTTTGGACTGTAGAGTTGCTTGTTCAATTTTGGCCTGTGGAGTTGCTTGATTTTAAGGTTTTGCACTTTGTTCTTTTATTGGGTTCTGAAGGACCAATTGTTGTATTGTGCTTGATGCTGAAGTCTGTGGGTCTTCAAGTTTTCTTGCCAACAAACACACATTAAAATAAGAAGACTGAGTACACTGCATTCCTAGTGTATGAAGCTAACCTTGGTTTTACACATGTGGAAGCAAATCATCAATGATGGATCCTTTTAACTTTGAGTAATTGCCAGGAGTTATCCATTAGATAGCTTTCAGGGAACATAGAAAAAAGCTGCACCTGTCATTCGCTAAGCATGTGTCTGAGGAAGTCAGCAATGGGAAAATGTTGCAAGATTTCTGCCTACAATAGTTGGTTACACAGAAAACTCTATGCAACTTTGATACCATCTTTCCATTTATCTGTACACTTCGCCGTAGTCTTGGGTACTTTTAACTCTGTCCACCTCTAGCTTTGATCATTACCAAGAAATTTTAAGCCATAGAAAATCAAAGGAAATCTGAGAACCAATGATGGGAAGACCTGGCTACAAGTTAGAATAAACGTAAGAATGTCAAGGTTATTCCTAGATGTGGATTGTGGAATTGTGTCACATCCTTTTCAATGCCTGGTTTTGTTTCCTCTTTTGAAAAGTAAGATCATATCAGAGTTTGTCAATTTTTGCTCACAGTTTCCATCTAAGATACGGAACTGTTACAGATACATTAAAAGAAATGAAAATTATCCTTGTCCACGATTAAAATGTTTCCTTCAGTTAAAGACATAATGTTACTGGTGTTGATCAATTTTTGAAATGCAGCAATCCCAAATGCCTAATAAAAACTGCACACTAAAGCTTGAGCACCCAAGATAATTGATGTCAGAAATGAAGAAAGAAACATAAATAGGTTAGTGTTGATGAGTATAAAGACTTTTAAGCACTGACTATTCAAAGTCCACGTCCAACTTTTGACTGATTGAGTAGTTACTTCGTTTTGGAGTATGTTTTATAGCATATATAGAGACTTTCACATGCTCTCGGTTCACTGATAACTTGCTTGAGCTTTCTCGAGTTTCCAGTAGTAAGTCCTTACACTAATAAGCTCAGTTTGGCATGATTGCATCCAAGTGATGAGAAACAATAAATAAAAGTACTTCAGCACAAAAGTGAAGGCACTTGAATCAAATAAGTTTCACAATTCATCCTCCACGGTTGGTTTTGATGTTGAAGGGTTCCACATGGATATATCCTTTATCACTTCTGCTTCCTAATTTTTTATTTTTTTTTAATTCTGTTATTGCATCAATTGGTGGCATCGGTTCAGCTATTTCAACTTAATTCGTCCTGTTTATTACACATACTGAAGCTGTAGCAAGGATCTTAAGTCATCTATATTCGAAGTTTTTTTTCTACTCTTTTCTTTCTGGCGAGGAGTTTGATGCATTCACATATTTGTTTATTAATCTATTCGAAAGTGGTTTTTCTCTTTGAGGACGGTCCACTCTCCATTCTTGGTTTTCTTACAAATGATGTCATATGTTGTAAGATTAGACTGGAAAGTTGTCTACTGGTCTGATTCTCCTTTTCTTGCAGTTGATCTCTGCAACTGATCGGCCCAGGCCGTCAACTGACCATCCTATCAAGTTTCATTCAAGGAAAACAGACGCACTCAAGTTCAAGATTAAATCAGGTGAACCCTTTTGACTACGTTAGACATTTAAGTTGGTCATAATCAAGGTAGCGAGGGCTTCACCATCCGCATGTTTCATCGTTTGGCAAGGTTTAATGATGGTTGTAGTTCCAATTCCTTTTCTTGATTGTGATATTTCATTTTTCTTAACACTTAAGATTAGAGAAGCAAGTGATTGAAATCGACATGGCTTTTGACTAGGTCCGGAGGCCGGGAGCACGGATGGTCGGACTAAAAGGATATCGTCTTTCCTCTTCCATCCATTTTTGCCCCTCGTTCTCTCCATACAGCAGACGCCGATCTCACAGCCATCACAGCCATCCATTAACATTCACTTCCGTAAATGAGGTTTGGTGATATCACTTTGCGGCATTTTTCGCTAGTAATAGTCTTGTAAATGTATTACAAAGATAGTAAAGTTTTACATGGGTTATAATTGTACATTTGGTGCCAAGGGCCCTTGGTGAAATCGTAAAATTAGGGTAGATCTTTCGTAGTCATACGTCTCCAATAAATTGCAATTATAATTCCCGAGAACAATGCTAGGTTATACTAAGACTCGTCTCATGTGCATCCAGATGACGATCGGTTAGTCTATGTGCCTATGACTTAAGGTTTGTGTTGAGTTCTTGATGGATTCGAGCAACCTGATTGAAAAAAAATCGAAAGGATACAAATGCTTTAATACCATGAAGATGATTAAGGCTGCAATTTAGGTTGAGCGTTGCATCGTATATGAATAGCTTGCCGAAATTGGGGAAATTGTCCCATCAGTCCTAAATTTTCTAATTTTGTCAATTTAGTTAAATTTTCGTGTGAAATTTGGATAGTCTTTTCAGTTAATATTCGTTGTAAATTATTGATATGGTGGTGTGTCATATAGGACGGCTAGTGATAATTGAATAGCCTGTTAGCTTTTTTCAGAGAAAAATTATCGGAAGGATTATATTGGAATTTACATGCAAATGTTTATGTTTAGATTGGCCAAATTAAAAAGTTCACTATTGAATTGACATGCATACAATAAATTTAGGATTAATTAGAAAATTTTTCTACGGAAATTGAGTTCAATGAGCAGGTTTGCAAGAGTGAGATAATATGATGGAGGGTGAATAACATGTTAATACGACCTACTATTAATCTTAAGCGTAGGTAGATTTAGAAATCAATGAACTTAAAGGAATTCATACAATGATGAGACAAAACCATGTATTTAACCACAATAAATAGGTTGTACGCGGCACTTGGAAAAAAGCATAGATGACGAGCGTCAATGATCACAAATCACACAAGAAAACAACCTCTGGAAAAAACTTCCGGATGCCGGCCGAGTCGATTCGTCGGCTTGGCCGTCCACGCCGGCATCGTTCGAGCCATTCTCGGGGGCTCCTTCGCGTTCGCGACAGAACATTTCGAAAGCTGATCCGACGTACTTCACGGCTTCGACCACCGTCATGTTCTCCACCAGCTGGTGCGGATAGATGTCCTTCTTATAGTCCCCGTTCATCGTCGCGGCCAATTGAACCAGCTGTTCCTGAAAGTCGTTGAGCCGTGCTGCCTCTTTTGGCCCTGATTCTCTCAGCTTCACCGGATCTGGCAAAGTCTCTGCAATTTTCATGAAAGATGGTATAAGTCTAGATGGAGTTTTACAAGGTCGGCCATCGCCTTTCGCTCAAACGAAACAAATTATCATCTGAAAAAGAGTAACAACAAGAACAAACATAAGAAATCAATGTCAACATGTTTTTTTTTTTTTTTTTTTTTGGTCAGTCCTACTCTATTTCTACTTTACACTCACTCTTAGACTTTTGCCTTGCCTTTTGCAGGGCGTGGGAGTTGAAACCCACTCCTGAAACTTACGCGTCCCACCCCATCCCCTGAGAATGTTGGAATTTGAACCCCTCACCTCCCCCTTCCATGTTGGAAGGATGGCCACTGGGACGAATCCCAATGGTTATGTTAACATGTTGAGATTGCTGCTTTTGGAGTCAAGATTACTCTTTAGTTATTACGTTACGCGTGAAATTAATGTAGCTAACATCTTTACTAGGGACAATACGCGTGATGCTTGAGTAATGCATGTTCACCTGGGCAATCGGTTCTTGGACCGGTCCTGTTAAGGTTCAAGACGACGTCGAAGGTGCTCGCCCACTCGTCACGCTTTGTTAGGAAACTCGGTAGATTGAAGATCTTCTTGACCGTCGCTGGGATTGAGGAATGCTCGAACTGGGACGTGGGATATGGCCCTGAAGGCTCATGCAACACTGCAAGACGCAGAATGCAACATTGTCAAGGAATGTAACCAAGTAAAATTGACCATGCATATGAAGTTCATGTGCAGACCTGTTCCGGGTTCAATCCAAGGAGAGACCAATATCGCCGGCACTCGGACCCCGAGACGGTCGAAATTGAAGTTGTAAGGAGCAGGCCCGACGATGCCGTCCGGGCTCGGGACGCCCTCCACCGGCGTCGGGACATGGTCGTAGAAGCCGCCGTGCTCGTCGTAGACAATCACGAACAGGATCTCGTTCCACTGAGGGCTCGATCTCAACGCCTCGTACACCTCCTTCACGAACTTCTGCCCCTCGGAGATGTCGTGAGACGGGTGGTCGTCGTTGCCGGGGATATGAGGCAGCTCGAAGTACCTTTGCTCGATCACGGTGTAGTTCGGCAGCTTCCCCTCCTTCGCATGTCTCTTGAAATGCAGGTCGAACTGATGGAAATGTTTCAAGTACTTTGGTTTTCTAAGGTTCCTGGAGAAGGAGAAAAACAGTTCTGAATTCGCCTTGGAGGTCCAAATATAAGCTACTAATCATCTTAATTAAAGAGAAGATAAGCAATATTGGCTCCATGATTATTACATATTTTTTTTGCAACTTGGGAACTTAGCATTAAGTATTCAACTGTAAATTTAGTTATATGAGAAAATATAATTTATGCATGAATGCATGGTGGGTCCACTATAATGACGGTTTAGAATAAGTTTATCTTGTGAATTTCAATTAAGATAATCAAACTCCACTAATTCTTATGTTTGAACAAAGGAAACAAAAAAAAACCGTTTTTTTAATCATTCCATGCTCATATTATATATTTGAATAGCTAGATAGATTCAAACCTCTCGGCTTGCATTATAAAATGACTCGAAACGTGTCATTAAGCCAACCTTTTAACCTTAATAAATCAATAATTAGTGTCAAAGGACTCTATTATATGTCAAGGGAAAAGGACATAGTGAGGACCACCAGCATATTTGATAGGGTCTTAACGACCAACTCCACTCAAATTAAAGAGACATAAGCAATGATGAAAAGCAAAATGCCAAAGGATAGGGGGGTATGATCCATGGCTAATTATGCCATGTCAAAGCATCATGATCAGACTGCACCTAATCCCTGCTTACCAAAATTAAAAAACAAAGCACGTCGCCGCCACTCTGTCAGAAGGAACATGCCCCAAATCTAACTGGATCTAAGGAGTGGAGGTAATGTCCGGGTATGGCCAAAGAAAAGGTAATGTATAATTTAAAAAAAAAAGAATGTGGAAGTTGAGATGAAGTCTCATTGATTAATCGAAAGATAATGGTCTGGAGATCATGTTACTTGATCCTTTCTTTTTCCTAGGATTGCGGGGCAATGCACCTGCCTGGAGATAAATGATATGTCACCCCTCTTTCTTCTTTCTTTCTTTTAAGCTGAAAATATCTGGAATACCATTTTCAATTGCGCAGCTCTTACTGACTACCCTCCTTGCATTTCAGAAACCTGTATTTTGCATCTCTCCCTACCTAAAAGGCCTTTGTGATTTTGGGTGG
Organism: Eucalyptus brandiana; assembly: GCA_014182725.1. Taxonomy (NCBI): domain Eukaryota; kingdom Viridiplantae; phylum Streptophyta; class Magnoliopsida; order Myrtales; family Myrtaceae; genus Eucalyptus; species Eucalyptus brandiana. The sequence goes on along the minus strand of CM024672.1, from coordinate 19,714,074 downwards.
ATCTACATTCAAACTCCTCTCTCTCTCTCTCCCCTCTTGCATGTTGACTGACCACATCAATCCAATGACTCAATGCCACCCGGGCAGCGACCATGCAACCTGAACTCCCTTGCCGCCGCTCGCCGACCTTCTCCCCGGGCCTCCATCTCCATCTATGGCGAGCGAGCTCACCCCTCATGAACGTGTGAGCTTGATCGGAGCTCGCGACCACGGGAGCCTCTACAACATATCATGCTGAGTTTCTGCAGCTCAGCTTGGCCACCACAACATACTGTGGCAACGCCAATCTCATCCTCCCCGAGCCCCACGCAGCATGGCAATCGTCCCCATCTCAGCGCCCATCGCCGCGTCGAGCGAGGTGGCCGTAGCCCGAGCAAGACGGGTTCGGACGGGCCCTAATAGTATAGGGAAATTGGCTTTCTCTTTTGGTCGTCCCTACACACGTGACAATTAACTATGCAATTCCATTTTTGCCCCTTCAAAAGACCCATCTAATTAATATATGACTCCCTTCAGCTGAAGCATGTGACCCACGAGGACAAGATCAACTTTGGATCCGACATTGACAACACCCTAAAGCAACGACACAGCAAAATCCAAAATTTCCATGCTCAATCCCCCCAAACCACCCCCCCCAAAAAAAAAAAAAAAACGCCTTAGTTTTTCTAATCTGAAACGTCACAGCACGTTCTAGATGCAAAAACGATGTGTCAAACCAAGAAAAGCTGGTCAACGAAATCACGTCAACTTGAATGGATATGATCGAGAGATATTAGGTGTAAAATCTAAGCAAATAACAACCTCAACGAGCCAACATAGTATATAATATTATCTGTTAGAGAAATATCCGGTGTAGGGCACTTAAAGTTAGGTCAGATCCGATTCTATTTTTTCATAAACCAAACCCAAATATTGAAAAAAAAAAAAAAAAAAAAAGCATGTTCTTTTTGGAATCATTCCTCTTCCCGAGATTGCGCCCATGAACACGAATCGAATATTTAGTAAAAGTTTTCAACCAAAACCAATAAAGCAACAATGCAATTTGTCTAACTTTTTAGAGGAATTTAAGGGAAATTCATATTGATTTTCGTAGGACCGACCCACTTTAGATTAACAGTAGGTCAAAAGAAAAAGTGAAAATGCCAAACTTTACTTTATAATATCATTGCATTTTATTCTATCGAAAATGATTTTGTTTTGCCTTTCTTTTTTGGCCTTGTTTTCCCGGTTTCATCGTACCTGTAAAAAAGGGTAGATGGAGGATAAGCGTAGTAGATCCCGAAGCTGTGGCCGGCCTCGTGCATGGACTCGAAGACGGTCCTCTGCGGGTACCCTTCGACCAGCTTCTGCGTGTCGTTCCCCGTCGCGCCGCACGAGGTCGCCGCGTGCACGTACAGCCTGTTGGGCTGCGTCGACGCCGGGATCGACGCGAACCACCGGTCGCACACGGCGAACTCCGAGGCCAGCTCCTTGTACACCGGCACGGCCTCCGGCCTGAACCCGTTCATGACGAACTCGGACAGCCCCTGCTGCTTCCGCTCCGCGTTCTGCGCGAACCCTTCCATGGCCGGGAGCAGGTTCTTGGACGGCGACGTGGCGTCGTCCCACGGCTCGCCGAAGACCTGCTCGTAGATGGCCTGGAAGGAGTGGTCCGGGTCGGGGTCGACGTAGACGGCCGAGTTGCCGAAGGTGACGCGGAGCGAGTTGGAGTCGGCGACCGACAAAGGGTTGGACTGAGTGCCGTCGACGCCGTCGATGTCGGGGTTGAGGGACTTCATCCAGCCGAGCATGTGGTCGAAGGAGCGGTTCTCCTGGACCAGGACGACCACCGTCTTGATGGGACATGCCTGAGCGGCGGGGGCGGCAGCGCTGCTCTCGGAGACCATGTTCCGGTCGGGTTTGATCGGAGAGGGACGGTGAAATCCGGTGAGAACAGAAGAGTATATAGATTGAGAAGAAAGAGGAGGGAGAAGGTGAGGGCCTTATGCAGATGGTTCAGGTTGTCCGTCTTGGGGTTGAGGAAGGTGCTACGAAAGTTAGGTCCATGTGCAAATTTTCACATGTGAAATAATTATAAAATGCTTCGATTGAACTTATGGATAGAGGTTGTCAAAAAAAAGAAAAAACTTATGGATCGGGGACCCAAAATTTCAAATAATTGAATAAAATTAAATTGTCAATATGAATTGTAGATTGCACTATCTAATTAAAATAACTACACGACTTGACGATTGTCCTTGTTGAAAGAGGAGTTGTTCGAAAAATTACTAAAAAATTGCTAAACTTGTTATACTTTTGCCATTTCAATCCCAAACCTTTCAATGATTAAGTCTTATACCTTTTCAAATTTTAATAATTGAGTCTATCAGGGAAATTGCTTATGTGGACCTTGAGCGTCCTATGTAGCTTAGCCGGCGAGGGCCAAGCCCTCAATGGCCATAACGAGGGCATTAAGCGAGGTCTGCGAAGCCCTCCCCTAGAGTTGGCAATGGTCAGCCATTGCATAGAACAAGAAAAAAGGTAGAGAAAAATTGGAAAAAACCCAAAAAAATATTATTAAAAATATCTACGTAGCGTTAGTTGTGCTATGTAGAACTGTCAACATTCATATTAGCAATTTACAACCAAAATTAGTTGGATGGATTTGATTGGCAAATTGTAAAAAGGTCTAAGACTTATTTGATATAATGAAAATGTTTATAACTTAATTGACAAAAATATAATAAATTTATGATTTTTTTCGTAATTTTCCCAAATTCTTCCTACTTGCGAGAGTACACAGTGAAAGCTCCTCGCCTTATTTAAAAGTAAAGATTGGTAAATATACTAGCTCTCAGGTTTTGAGATAACTATCATTGTCGATTATGGGAAAGAATACCATTTGGCTTCCATCATTATTTTTCGCACCAAATACTCTTACAAGACACGTGAAGAAATAAGTTAATTGTAGACAAGACGATTTCAAAAGAGATATCGTTTCTTCGAACCAAGATTTTAATTGAATAATTTTTTGAAAAAATTGCACAATTAAATAAATTTTATTAACACAAACATCCAACACCTGAGTAAATCTCTCTCTTTCTCTCTCTTGTTGAACATTAACTTTCATTGTTTCACGTTGTTGAACACGTGTCAAATCTGTACTCGTACAATCTTATTACTCTGAACGACAATGGTGTTGGGATGCCAAACCCAAGTGCACATCCCCAAAAGGCAAAGCCATACCAATAGATGAAAATCTTAGTGTATCCTCATTATTAAAGATAGATTCGGTGATCAGCTTTTGTTTTTTGTTTGAAAAAATCACACATCTACTCTTTGAATGTTGACTCCTAATCTTATTTGATAATTCATCTTGTTATCTGGAGCTTATATTATTTTAAAGTTGCATATGATTTGTTTTGGTTTGCAGTTGGATTGCATTATTTCTCTTTTATATATTTGTGAAAATGAATGATATGTTACTTTGACAAACAGCCTTCATTTCTCAGTCTGCACGATTAAGTATTTAACATATTCATCAATCAATCTCGCATAGGCACTTTATAAGTATACTTTGGGATTTAATTCAATTTGCAAAACACCCATGGTGCATAACCCGAGGACAATTAATGCTCGGGAAACTGCAAAACTTTCCTCAACTGGCTACTTTCTAAATTTTCTTAGAGGGCTTGTTAATAGATCCACATGACAGAAATTCATTTCGAGGAAGATAAGTAGCTGTTACCTTGTTGAAAAATTCTTGTGGGCTTTTCGTCCCTTTTACTATTTTACTGAGTCAAAAGTAAGAACTAAAGAGAAACTATGTTTTAAGTGGTCCTGCAATTTTTTCTTCAGTTTTCAAAGGGTTGGACTGGGTGCTGTCGACGCCATCGATGTCGGGATCGAGGGACTTCATTTAGCCGAGCATGTGGTCGAAGGAGCGGTTCTCCTGGACCAGAACGACCACCGTCTTGATGGGGCATGCCCGAGCGGCGGCGCGATGACGGCGACGGCGGCACTTTCAGAGACCATGCTCCGGTCGGGTTGGATTGGTGAGGACAGTGAAATCCAGTGAGAAGAGAAGAGTCTGTAGATGGAGAAGAGAGAGAGGAGGGAGAAGGCGAGGGCCTTACGCTGATAGCTTAGGGTCCTTCTAGGGGTTGAGGAAGATGCTACGAAAGGCAGGTCCATGTGCAAATAATTTACACGTGAAATAATTGTAAAATGCTCGATTGACCTCGTGGGATAGATAGGACCCGAAAAGTTAAATAAAATTAATATCATCAAGATGAATTGTAGATTGCACGATCAAATTAAAATAATTACCACGACTTGACGATTTCCTTGTTCAAAAAGGAGTTCTTTGAAAAATTATTAAAATATTACTAAATCTATTGCACTTTTGTCATTTCAGTTCCAAACTTTTTAATTGTACTACTTGAATCGTAGACCTTTTCATCATTTGCTAATTAAATCAATTTTGTCAATTTTGATAAAAAAAATTACTAATGTGGACCTAGGACATCTTATGTAGCTTTGGCTGGTGAGGGCATCATGGCCCTCATCTAGGCCCTCAACGGCCATAGTGAGGGCATCACATCAAGCGAGGGCTGCTACTGCTACACCCTCGCCTAGAGCCGGCGAGATTTGGCCACTACATAGAACAAGACAAAAAAGTAAAGAAAAAACCAAAAAAAATATTATTAAAAAATATCTACGTCCACGTTAGTTGTGTCACGTAGGACAATTAGCTACATATTAGCGATTTCTAATCAAAATTAGCTAGATGAACTTAATTGGAAAATTGTGAAAATGTTTAAAACTTAATTGACACGATTAAAATATTTAGAACTTAATTAGCAAAAATTTAACAAGTTTATGACTTTTTTTGGTAATTTTCTCGAAATTCTTCCCGCACGCAAGAGTACGCATTGAAAGCTACTTGCCTTATTTGAAAGTAAAGATTGATAAATCTAGCGGACTCTCATGTTTTGAGATAACTGTCATTGTTGATTATGAGAGAGAATACCATTCGGCTTCTATCGGTATTTCAATTTTCAGTGAGTCAAAAGTAAGAACTAAAGAGTAAAGCCACGTTTCAAGTGGCCCTGCTTTATTTTTTTAGTTTTCAAAGGGTTGGACTGAGTGCTGTCGACGCCGTCGATGTCGGGATTGAGGTACATCATCCAGCCGGGCATGTGGTCAAAAGAGCGGTTCTCCTGGACTAGAACGACCACCGTCTTGATGGGGCATGCTTGAGGGGCGACGGCAGCGGCGGTGGCGGCGGCAGGGTTGCTCTCCGAGACCATGTTTCGGTCGGGTTTGATTGGTTTAGGACGGTGAAATCCAGTGAGAAGAGAAGAGCCTATAGATTGAGAAGAAAGAGGAGGAAGAAGGTGAGGGCTTTACGCAGATGGTTTAGGTTGTCCTTCTTGGGGTTGAGGAAGGAGCTATGAAAGTTAGGTCTATATGCAAATAATTCACGCATGAAATAATTGTGAAATGATCGATTGACTTTATGAATAGATGAGACCCAAAATTCAAAGAATTAAATAAAATTAATATTATCAAGATGAATAATAGATTGCACGATCCAATTAAATTATTGCAACAACGACGTGATGATTTTTTACGTTGAAAGGGGAGTTCTTCCCACTCGTGAGAGTACGATTGAAAGTTACATGTCCTAATTGAAGGTAAAGATTGACAAATCTACCAGCTCTCATGGTGCGAAGTAACTATCATCATCGATTGTCAAGGAGAGAACACTATCCAACTCCTATCGATATTCATTTCTCCATCGAATGCACTTATGTAATGGTGACATGTGAAGAAAAAAATCAATTATAGATGAGAAACACTGAGTTTACAAACTAAAAAGCAATTGAAAAGTCCTTTTTTTTTCATTCTCCTCTCCTCTCTCCATCATCTTCTTCAACCTCAGCCATGGGGGGAGGGTTTGAGCTAATCTCACCTTTCCTTCTATCTTTTGTTGATTTTATATGAGCTTTCTTATTCTTTTCTTCTTTTTTTCTTTTCTCTCGATCTAAATCTAGGAGCTCTCTTCTCTTGATTTAGTTCTAGATATGAGAGTTTAAACTCTCCTAATTTAATTTTAGACTTTGGAGCTCTTCTCTCCGATTTAGATGTAGGAGTTTATCAATACTTTCATGAATTTGATACCTCCATGCTCTATCGACGTACAGGTCATCCGCCTCCAGTTTCAATGATAATCATAGAAGCTTTAGCGTCTCATTGAAGTACAAAGATTTACTCTTCCAAATGTTAGATTTGTTTTTATTCAACTTATTTTGGTTGCCTCTGTACGGCAATGGTGTAGAGGAAGTCAAACCTAGGTGTGCACCATCAACTAGTAACGTCGTAGTTATTGGAGAAGAAATTTCCGATATGTGCTAATCACTAATGATACTATAACATCCAGCGATTGTCTCATTTCTTAGTCTGCATGATCATGTACTTACATATTCATCAATCAATCTCACATAGACGCATAATGCGAGGACAATTAGTACTCGAGAAACTGCAAAGTTCCCTTAATTAACTACATTTATAAGTGTTCTAAGGGTGCTCATTATCAGAGTCCACACGACAGAAGTTCATTCCTAGGAAGATAAGTAGCTTTTCCCTTTTTGGAAAAATTTTGTGTCTATTTAAACCCTTTATTATTTAGCGAGTCAAAAGTGAGAACTAAAGAGTAAAGCTATGTTTCAAGCGGCCCTACAATTATTTATTTAGTTGCTGAGTAATTATATTCATTGATCAGACAAAGGAGAGAACCGCTTCCCACCACAGGCCCATAGACAATAGCAAGAAATAGTCCCTAACCCAAGAGCCAACAGGCCTTAGTCCAATTTTCACAAACCTCAAGACCCAGCAGACCCTTAACCCATACCCAGGTGGCTAAACCAGTGAAACCAAATGTCTAACATCCAAAAGCAATGTGTTTTTTTCACCCAAAAAAAACCCGACCCGGTTCAAGAACCGATAGGCCCAGGGGTTCACTAGCCTGCCAATTCAACCAGTTAAACCAAATTCGAATGATTTTTTCTTTTCTTTTTTTCTCGAGTTACATATTCTACCAACTTAAATTACCATAAAAACAGTCATCCACCATAAAGCACGACTAGTTGAGGCGCTTCTTCTCATTTTGGGGGTCTAGACCTTTGCTTGTGCGAGTTATAAGGCCAAAAAATGGTCAAACCGTTGTCCGGTTCTTGACCGCTCCGATTCTTTCACCAAAAAAAGGGATCGGTTCCTGCTCTAGTTCTTAGTTCAGCCGATTGAACTAGCCAATCCGGTCCGGGTTTTAATACTCTGTCCCCATAGTTGCTTCAAAAACCAAATGGATCTCGGACTACAAGAGGACTCACCTTCACCTGGACGTATACGGCTGCACTTGCAAGTGAAATGTTTCAGACCCTGCAAATGACCCCTTCCCTAAGTCAGCATTCAAACACATTCAAAAATCTAATCTTCCATCTCCTACATGGCTCTTGAAATTCGTTGGAAAGGACTCCTTTTCAATGATAAATATAGAGTCGTGGACCGGAATTATCATCCCGAGTGGCGCGGTGCCCTAGAGACCAAGCCGATCCCTACAAAGGAAAGAAGGAAAAAAAGTCAAAGCAACTACATTTTCTTCAAACCCTAAAGTGAATAAACCACTTCCTTAGACCGCTAAATCCTCAAACGATGAGAAAATCATTTTGTTCACTAGGGCAAAAAAAAAAGAGACTCACCTTGAATCAAAACGATGTCTTCTTTCCTTTTCTATGCTACCCATCTTCCTTCTCTTATGAAATTTCTTGTTCAATCGGTGGCGCCGCAACCTACTTCTCATGAAGGGCGCAATCACATCGCTACGGAGGTTAGCTCTCTTCGGGAGGAAGAAATGGCATAAGGGGTGGTTTGGAAGGTCGACTTTCTTATTTTTTGGCGAGATTGCTTTCTTTGCTACATTCGATCGATCTAAGACCTAAGCCTACCGCAACTTTCTGCCCTTTTATTTTTCTTCTTCAAGTCTTTTCAAAAGACTTTTTAAGAAATATTATGGCGCGTTTGATAACGTTTCTGTTCAAAAATTGTTCTAGGGAACAGAAATAGAAAAAAATGTTTATATTCCGGGGAACAATTTTTGACCAGAAAGATGCGTTTGGTAAATTTGTTAGGGAATAAAAATTGAATAGAAACACGTTTGGTAAATTTATATTCTTTTTTTTATTTCTTTTAATTTTTTAATATTTTTATTTTATTTTCCCTTTTTTTCTTTCTTTTTTTTTTTTTTCTTCTTTCGGCGGCCTCGCCTTGCCACGGCGAGGCTCACCGGCCCCGGCGAGGCTCGACCCAGATTCGGCGAGGCGAGCGTCGCCGACCCCGGCAAGGCGAGGCCGAGCGTTGCCGGCTCGCCCGCCAAGGCGAGGCCAAGCCTCGCTAGGGGCCGGCGACACTTCGGCGAGGTCGCCGACCCTCGACGGCGTTGCCGGCCCTCGACGGCCGGTCGCCGGCCTAGGCCGGCCAAAGAGAAAAGAAGAAGAAAAGAAGAAGAAAATAGAAGAGAGAAGAAACGATTTTTGTTCAAAATTGTTTCTTCAAAATGTTTTAGAAAGAAAGAACAATTTTTTTTGCTTTTCATTTTCATTATTTTTATGTTAGAGAACAAAAATCGATTTTAAACAAAAATGTAAACAAACACGTTTCTCTTTTTTTGTTAGAACAAAAAAAAACAAAATTTATATTCATAAACCAACAAAAAAAAGAACGAAAACATGCTGCCACGTTGTTTTCTAGTTATCTTTATCCCATCCCATATACATACCCACGTGTCGAGAAATAAATAATTAGCATTACGTGTGATCCTCTGCCTTTTCCAAGAAGATATATATCTCTCTCCCTTTCTTCCCCTTTAAAAAAATTATCAAAAAAAAAAAAAAATATCAAACTCAACTTATTTTCATTTTCCAAGTTTCATTTTCAAGAAACCCTCGAATTTACACCTACAGCAGCTGCCAGCTCCGACGAAACTCCCATAACCAGAAAGAGAGAGAGAGAGAGAGATGGGGGTGGTAATAATCGACGGCTCGACGGTGCGCGCCTTCGTCGGCGACGAGGAGCAGTTCAAGAAGAGCGTGGACGAGCGGTTCGCCGCCCTGGACCTGAACCGGGACGGCGTGCTCTCCCGGTCGGAGCTCCGCAAGGCCTTCGAGTCGATGCGCCTCATCGAGACCCACTTCGGGGTGGACGTCGCCACCCCGCCGCAGGAGCTGACCCGCCTCTACGACTCCATCTTCGAGCGCTTCGACTGCGACGGCAGCGGCACCGTCGACCTGGAGGAGTTCCGGTCGGAGATGCGGAAGATCATGCTCGCCATCGCGGACGGCCTCGGGTCGTGCCCCATCCAGATGGCGATCGAGGACGATAACTCCAGCCTCCTCAAGCAAGCCGCGGACCTCGAGGCCGCAAAGCTCGGCGGCGGCGGCGGCGGGGGCGGGGGCGGCGGCGGCGAGGCCAAGTCGTGAGGCTCCGATCAGGCCGGTGGATCGGTGATCGGTGAGTAATGAATAAGATACGATATTTGTAATTGCGAACCCGAGAGCTTGCTTTCTCTGCAGTTTGAACGAATTGGTTACTATATGAATCGGGTCGAGTATGTGCCGGTTGTTATGGTAAGCCTTTGTGACCGCATATTCTCGTGAAGCATAAATCTTTGCCACTTAGATTTTACATGAGAAAAAATAAAAGTTCACCAAAAAAAAAAAATTGTAGCTCGGAGTATGGAGGCATCGATAGCTATGTTTTGTCGGTTTGATTCGTTTAATTATCTGAATTTTCGAGGAGAGAGTTGCTCGATTATTTTACTGTTGTGTTAATTTGTGATACTCAAGGTTTGCCATTCGAATCATAGTACTCCTTTGTTTATCTAACGAGTGGGGAAGGTCACCAAATATTATAAGGTAGACGAATGGCACTGGACAAGTAGGATCGATGTGATTATAAGCAGGATTGTCCATGGTTCGGGTCATATATCCTTACGGAAGGAATGGTGTTTTCTGCGACCTGAGAAGAACTTGAACTGAACACCTGGTTCAGGTTGCTTTCTGGTTTTAATTTTTTTTTTCTTGTGGACCATAGGTGCTGAATCAATCTCCATTTATCCGAACTCTCACTTTTCCAGCGCAAATTATGCAACAAATTGGTAAGCAAGAAATTTGAGAGGGATGGTTGCTCCTGTTGATACGATTCCTTAAATGGTTGGGAACCTAAATGGTTGAGTATGGTTCCCATTGATAGGAAAAGTAACTGGGTACATGTAATCTATTTCTCTTATAATTGATGAACACTTAATCAATCTCACACGGTCACTTTATAGCATGCACACTTTGGAATTTAATTCAATTTTTAGGACACTGATGGTGCATAACACAATGACAATTAATGCTCAGGAAACTACCAAGTTTCCTTGATTGACTACTTTGTGTTCTTAGGGCGCTCGCTAACATAGTCCCTATAACAAAATTTGTTCCAAGGAAGATAAGTAGGATTTCCCTTGTCAGAGAGAGAGAAAGAGAGACGGCATAGTGATAATCGACGGCTCGACGGTGCGAGCCTTTGTGGGCGACGAGAAGCAGTTCAAAAAGAGTGTGGACGAGCGGTTCGCCTCCCCGGACCTGAACCGCGATGGCATCCTCTCCCGGTCCGAGCTCCGCAAGGCCTTCGAGTCCATGTGCCTCATGGAGGCCCACTTCGGCGTCGGCATCGACGTCACCACCCCGCCGTAGGAACTCACCCACCTCTACGACTCCATCTTCGAGCGCTTTGACTGTGATGGCAACGGTGCCGTTGACCTGGAACAGTTCCGGTCAGAGATGTGGAAGATTATGCTTGCCATCGCGGACGGCCTAGGGTCGTGCCCCATCCAAATGGTCCTCGAGGACGACGGATCCAGCTTCCTCAAGCATGCCGCGGACCTCAAGGCCTCGAAGCTTGGCGACGGCGAGGCCAAGTCGTGAGGCTTCGATCGTGCCGGTGGGTCGTTGATCGGTGAGTAATGAATAAGATTCAAGATTTGTAATTTGCAAATCCGATAACTTGTTTTCTCTGCAGTTTGAATGAACCGGTTACGGTTTAGTTTTGTTCGGGTCGGATCCTGTGTTCGGTCGGGTATGTGCTGGTTGGTAAGAATGATTACTAGGCCTTGCAAGTTGAATCCCCCAAGGATCCGGGTCTTATTATAATAAAGCCTTTGTTGGCATATTCGACTTCCCTTTCACATGACATGAGAAAAATTAAAAATATTTACCAATCAAAATTTGTAGCTCCGAAAATGGAGGCATTGGCAGTAATGTTTTGTCGGTTGGATTCGCTAAATTATCTAATTTTTCGAGGAGCAGAGTTACTCAATTATTTTTATTGTCATGCTGATTTGGGATATTCAAGCTTTATCATTCGAATCACAGTACTTTGTTTAACCAACAAGTGGAGAAGGTCACCAAATGTCATAAGGTAAAAATGGATGGCATCAAACAAGTAGAATGGTGTTTTTCTATGACTTGAGAAGAACCTGAACTAAACAACCGAGTCTGGTTGGTTATTGGTTTTATTTTCCTGTTGGTCATAGACGTTGAATCAATCTCTATTTATCAGGACTTACACTTTTCCATCCCAAATTTTGCGACAAATTGCTGGGAAGCAAGAAACTTGAGAGGAGTGATTGCTTCTATTGATACAGCTCCTCAAAATGTTAGATAAAATGTTAGATGTGGTTCATGCTCTCCATTGATGAAAATAGTTTTTAAGTATATATAATCTATTTCTCTTATTATTGAAGGGTGTAAAAAAGAGACGCGAGATGATAATTATAGTGGAATTCTCTACTGGACGTAACCCAAATTTAAGGATGAATAAAGATAAAAATCTTGTGATCCGATTTTTTTCTTGCTTTCATTCTTTATTTCTTTGTGGTTGTACGTCAAATCTTAATACAAAACGCTTCCATCCCTACCGGCACCCTTCAAGATTTTCAATTATAGTGAGCACCAATGTGAGACTAAACTGACACTCTGAAGCAAGATTTGCTCCAAAATCCGTCTTATTCTCATCATCAAGATTTGATCTTGTTCTTGGTCGGGTTTCATCGGTGAGGACAGTGAAATCCGGTGAGAAGAGAAGAGTCTAATACAGCTGGAGAAGAAAGAGGAGGGAGAAGGTGGGCTTTATGCAATGGTTTAGGTTTTGTCCTTCTTGGGGGGAGGATAGGAAGGAGCTGCAGAGGTTAGGTCCATCTACAATTGAAAAGGGGAGTTCTTTCCACTCTCGAGAGTACACATTGAAAGCTACTTGCCTAATTATTTGAAGGTAAAGATTGATAAATCTATTGGCTCTCATGTTTTGAGGTAATTATCATCATCAATTAGGAGATAACATCATTCAGCTCACGTCAGTACTTTATTTTTTGTATTGAATGCACTTACATAATAATGACACGTGAAGAAACAAGTAAATTGTGAGGATTTCAAAAGAATCATGATTCCTTTCAAACGGGATTTTAATTGGATGGTTTTTGAAAATCGCTATATCAAAGTAAATGTAATTCTCACAAAAAACCTAACCCCCAAATAGAACGAAACCCTAAGCCAACCCGACACCAACCACCTCTGTTCCCTATTCTCCCCACACTACAAGATGTAGCATAGATAGTGACATTTTCAAGACTAATGGGAACATCCAATAAACGTCCTTGACTGAATCGGGAAATTTCTATGAACGACTCAATGCCATTGGGATATACAACATTCGAGATGCACCTCAACAAGCATCCCAAATATTTTGTCCCCTCTAGACTAACTTATTTCATATGATCAATGTCATTGATCTCTTTAACATTTCTCTAACTTATTGTTAGCATACAAAATGAGGATACACGCATCAAATTAACTCTCCAGTATCATAGCATCTATACATGATAATGATCATATTAACTAGTGCCCCGAGACACTTTTTTTAATATACTTAATTCAAAATAATGCATTTTCTGAAAAAACTAGTTGTGTTTCACATGTGGATAACAAATGCTTTGGAAACTGCAAAAAAAAAAAAAAAAAAAAATTAATTGATTACTTAACAAGTACTCTTTAGCATACTCTTAAGCAAACTCCATGGGATTAAATTCTTTCGAATAAAAATCCAGCAGAGACAAGAAGCTTTTTTCATTAAGAAAATCTTAGTGGCTTTTTAACCCTTTTCTATTTAAGTGAGTCAAAAGTAAGAACCGAAGAGTAAGTAATGTTTCTAGTGGCCCTACATTAATCTGTATATTTATTTATTTATGCAGTTATTATTATTGATCGAATGCCAAAGACAGATGGGACAACCACTTCCCATTGCTCACTAACCAAAGAGCCAACGGGCCTCAACCCTATTTTCACAAAGCCCAAGACCCAGCAGGCCCCTAAACCCATACGCAAGTAGCTAAACCAGAAGACGAAAATCACACCCAGAAAATCAGATGAAAAATGTCCAAAAGCAGGGTTTTCAAACCCGACCCAATTCAAGAATAGATAGGCCCGGCGGTTCGCAGGACCCACCAGTTCAACCGGTTCCATCGCCGGTCGAACCGTTGGAACAATTTTTGTCTCAAGTTACACGATTTATGAGTCTAAGTTAGATCAAGACATACAAAAAATATCAAAGTTCCCACTAAAACAGTTATCCATGATCCCTCGCTTCTGCAAGGTTAAAATATTGTTTTTTATAGGGCCAAAATATCCGTCATACAGTTTGGCAATTCACCGACTTGACTAATTCTTGACCACTCCGATTATTTCCCAAAGACCAAATTGGACCACGATTCTGTTTTCAATTGAACTAGTTGAACCAAGCAATTCGGTCAAATTTTAGACCCTACAAAATGCTCCCATTCTTGGCTCAAACCGATTAAGACAACATTTGTTTTGTAAAAAATGATTGATTCGGAAAATATTTTTCTAAAAATAATCATTTGTATTGCCTATAAAAATGAATAAACAAAAAATATTTTCATCATTTACAAAATGTTTAAGCATAAATTATTGTTGATAATGAAAATATTTTTTGATGGCTAATTATTTCAAAAAATAAAAGTGATTACTTATAGAAATTTTTTTCCAAATCATTCATTTTTCTCGAAATAAATGAAACCTAAATGTTAACTTTGTCCCAAAGTCTCTAGAAAAATCAATACATCGTGGGATTGCATGAGAATTCACCTTCATCTGGACAAATATAGCTACCCTTGCAAACGAAATGTTTCAGACCCTGCAAAAATTCAAAATTTTAGCACTTTCAACATCTAAGTTTCCATCTTCTGCGTTAGAAATACATTATTTAATTTGAAGTATCTCTTGTATCATAAACTCGTTATTCTAATTGATTGTCTTTTATACTATAATGTTACGTTACTATAGATAGCAATTTTGTAAAGCCTATAAATAGCTTATGTATGGTTCAATGAAATATTCAGAAAATTCCACAATTTTATTTTCCACTTTACACTTATCATGATATCATAGCCACTATAGATTGAGAAATGCCCATTGAGTCTGTTACAAGATGGTGGCCACAACAACATTAATCCACCGCTGTTGAGTGCTATACCGCCACTTTTTCTGTTGCTTCTTTCGTAAAATTGATGCCACCATTAGACTCACCACCTCCAAAAGAACTAGACCATGAAATTTCATCGCTGTCAGCCGCCAGACATGCTCTCACGCTCCGCCACGTGCTGCTACCTCTTGGACTCATGGACCCCGATAATTTCAATGCGGTTTTGACATTTTTAATACCATAATTCGACAAATCAACACCACCATCCACCTCTATATCGATCCGGGAGTTAGAATATGGGAAGATTGTGGTCGTACGACATGTCATGCACTGTTGAAAGCTTCTACAAGCGGCCCCTCACAAGATCCGTCGCACTTGCTGACGAGTGACGTCATTAGACACGTCATCATCACGTCACCTACCATAGGTAACATATCTCCTTACGAGCACTTGTACACTAATGTTTTGAATTACGGTCTTCTTGGAATCTTTGATAATGTCTGTTTTGCGCATCTACTCCATAATGAATGCACAAAATTAGAGCCTCGTGCTTGCTTATGTTGCTTCCTTGAGTATGACATTGAGCATAAAAGGTATATATGTTGGGATCCAGTCTCTAGAAGCCTACGTGTCTCACCATGGTACTTTTTAGGAACTCTCATCTCTCTATACTTTTGCGTCATCTCCAACCATTCGCTTCTTCACCAACCTTTCAGTGGAATATTTCGTAATGATGACACGATCGCATTGTTCTCTCCGGAGTTGTCCTCTTCTAATCTTGATGCAAGTACATCTGGCAATCCCATTTCAGGAGCTCCTGACATGTCCATGTCATCTGCAAATTCTCAGCCCTTAGAAATTCCTTCTTCTCCTATTCGTCATTTCACCCATGTAAGTTAACCATCTGTTCAACTTCATGATTTTCACTATTACTCTACTATTTGCTTATTTCCACAAGCCTCGTACATTTAGAGAAGCTTGCACTAATCCTCTTTGGTAGCAAGCAACAGTGGATGAGTTGCAAGCATTAGATAAATCCTATACTTAGGATTTGGTTGATTTGCTACATAAAAAGTTTGCTATAGGTTGTAAATGGGTGTATAAGACCAAAACAAAGGCAAATGGTATAGCGGAACGCTATAAAACTCGACTACTAGCAAAAGGTTTTACTCAGGAGTATGGGATTGATTATGATGAAATGTTTCATGTCTTACATCCGTTCAAAGCCTTCTTGTTGTCACCTCTATTAAGTGATGGCCTTTGCTCCAAATGGATGTTAAAAATACAGTTCTTAATGGTGATCTTACTAAGGAAGTATATATGGAACCTCCTCCAAGATATACTACTTCTAATAAAGTGTGTCAATTATGTCAAACATTATATGGAGTAAAGAAGGCGCTTCGTACTTGGTACTCTAAGCTTAGCTCAACCGTGGAACGCCTTGGATTTAAATCTAGTATCTAAGACAATACTTTATTTGTTCAACAAAAGTCTCGTGGGTATCTTTTACTACTTTTATATGTGGACAACATAGTTATAACTTGCAATGATTAAACCAACACTACAAAATTCTAGCTATATCTTAATCAATAGTTTGAAATGAAAGATCTCGGCTGGCTCAGTTATTTTCTAAGTTTGGAGGTTACTTTAGATTTCTCTGGCTATTATCTTTATCAAGCTAAATATGTCATTAATGTCCTTTTTTAAGCGGGACTCATTAGTAACAAGACTACTGCAACTCCTATTGAGGCTAATGCCAAATTTAATGACAAAGATGAGACTCTTCTTTCAAATCCTACTCTCTATTGATAGCTAGTTGGTAGTCTTATATACTTCATTGTGACTTCTCTTGACATAGCCTACAACGTTCACATTGTTAGTCAATTCATTACTACACTGCGAATCACTCATTTTGCTATCGTTCTTCGCTATTTTAAGGGCACCTTATTAGATTGGTCATCACTTTTTTGCTAAATCTACCTTAGAGTTGAAAGCTTGCTTTGATGTTGACTGGGCTAGCAACCCTCTTGATCATCGCTCCTCCACTAACTACTACTTCTTTCTAAGTAACTTACTAATCTCCTAGTGTAGCAAGAAATTGACTATTGTCGCTCGATCTAGTACGAAAGCAAAATATTGTGCTCTTGCTAATACAACAATAGAATTATTATGATTATGATGATTATTGGAGGACATAGGTGTCCGTCATACCATTCCACGATACTTTATAGTGACAATTAGAGTACTATTAAATAGCACATGACGATGTTTTCCATAGACACGCCAAGTATATCGAGATAGATTGTCATTTTATATGTTCTCATAGATTTCAAGGTGCCATTCATTTTGTCTCCACTTCATTGGTTAATCAAATTGATAATATATTCACTAAGGCATATTCACCATGGCATTTTCGAGATCTCTTCTCCAAACTTCAGTGAACTTCTTCCATGTCACATTGAATTTGAGGGGATTTTAAAAATATTTATGTAATTCTAAATATCCCTCAAATCATAATATGATTATAACTATTTTTGGTATCATAATCTTGTTATACAGATTGATTGTAATGACATTTTGTAAAGCCTATAAATAGACTCATGATAATTTAATGAAATACATAGAAAATTTCATAACTTTATTTTCTGCTTTACATTTATCATTTTGCATGACTCTTGCACATCATCAAAAGCGCATTCTTTTTGTCTCCAATTAAAGAATCAAAGGTGATTCTTAGTGAAAACATACTTTAACAACCCGACTTAATAAATTGCAGTATTTCAAGTTACTGTTTGAGATCATTAATGATTGCCGATTAAAATTGATAAATTATTAAAAGATTTAGAAATGCAATCATACTAATTAAAAGTTTTGCAAATTGTACTACCAAAGGGGGTGCAAATAAAGCTGTGGACTGCAATTATTGTCCTCGAATTTCGAGCACTAAGTATGCTTTTCCCATTAGACAAAAAAAAAAGTATGCTTCCCCGCCCCAAAAGGAAACATTTAAAAGAAATCAATTTGTGGACATTGTATCGTAAACTGTCCACGTTACCCCCGAGGAATAATTAAAAAATAAAATATCTCTCTCACTTTATTCCCCTTAAAAAAGTAAACAGAAAATTATCAAATTCAAATTCTTTTTCTTTTTGCTTTCCATTTTCGTTTTTAGTACATCCTCACTTCAGACAAGCTAACCAGTTTCGAGCTTCGACAAAACTCACGTTACCATAGAGAGAGAGAGAGAGAGAGTAGGTAAAGAGATGGGGATGGTGATAATCGACGGCTCGACGGTGCGCGCCTTCGTCGGCGACGAGGAGCAGTTCAAGAAGAGCGTGGACGAGCGTTTCGCCGCCCTGGACCTCAACCGCGACGGCGTCCTCTCCCGGTCGGAGCTCCGCAAGGCCTTCGAGTCGATGCGCCTCATCGAGTCCGACTACGGGGTGGACGTCGCCACCCCGCCGCAGGAGCTCACCCGCCTCTACGACTCCATCTTCGAGCGCTTCGACTGCGACGGCAGCGGCGCTGTCGACCTGGAGGAGTTCCGGTCGGAGATGCGGAAGATCATGCTCGCCATCGCCGACGGCCTCGGCTCGTGCCCCATCCAGATGGCGATCGAGGAGGACGACCCCAGCTTCCTCAAGCGCGCCGTCGACCTCGAGGCCTCGAAGCTCGGCGAGGCCAAGCCGTGAGGCTTCGCTCCGGCCGGCCTCGCCGGCCGGCCGGTCGATCGGTGAGTGATGAATAAGCTCCGGAATTTGTAGCAATGATGAACCCGAGAATCTGTTTTCTCCGTAGTACCCGTTTGTTACGGTTCGGGTCGGGTCTTGTGTTCGGTCGTGTATGTGCTAATATTCGTGAAGCATATTTCCTTAGAATATCGATTTTATATAATATGAGAAAAATTAGATCGACGAGCAAGTGACCCATTGATTCGGGTTGTCGTGTTAACGGCTAAGCCTACCGTTTCTTGGTGGACGTCCTTTTTTTATCTACAACAACCAGCCTCCACCCCGCCACTGACGGCGGACCGCCGCCACGAACCACCTCAACCGCCACCGGCAATGTGGCTGGTGGTTGCCACTAGGGCCACCAATTGGGACATCATCAATGGTGTCTGGTGGTTCACATACTGTTGTAGATGCCATATAGATCTGTCCTTTTTCTCTTTTTGATTTTGGTTTTCACATCTTAGTTTAGATTTACCTTGCTGAAGTGCTCTTGGTCATCATTTATTCATTTTAGTGATCAGCTGGTCCCATGGTCATATTTAAAATATGAGTTATGTTGGTGGGTTTGGATTAGATCTGAATGGAGTTGGGCGTGGGTTACATAAATTACTTTATATGAAAATGGATTTATATGGGTCAGTATAGTCCAGACTCATATGTGGTCCACTCAAACTCACTCACCCATTCGCTACTTCTACTCTTAATTGTATTGTCGACCGCACTCTTGTTGGACGCAAAAGGCCAAAATTATGTAAGAAAGACATGCATGCGACCAATCTATTGTATGGCCACTCTCAAATTAAGAATTGAAGATCCCATGAAAAGTCATGACGGGTTGATTTTTAGTTCTCGCGATCTTCCTTTTGCTTAAAATTTGAGGTGCAGCTTTGAGTTCTAATCTTTATTTGGTGCAATTTAGTGTTTATCATTTTGATGAGCTCAGGTTTGTGGAGTCCCATTTATTTAGTGGGGAGAGAATCCACAAAATGAGGAGCACTGCTCATAAGGATTTATAGATAGATAGTGACCAATTTTCAGTGGGGTCAACTGGTGCTCTCCCTCCCTGGCTTTCTGCCTACTCCTTTTCAAGGTCCATAATATATGAATTCTTGGTATTGACATCTTTTCATTACAAGCGAAAATCTTCTGACTAATTCATTTTTCTCTTCCTTTGTCTCTTCTTACGATAAGCAGTATCCAAGTCTCTGTTTTGACAAACTCAATCCATGCAAATTGGATCCGTCAAAATGGGTTATGGACCCATTTCTTAATAATGTATTTAATGGGCTAAACCGTTAAATGGGTTGCATTATATTTAATGAATTAGTCATAAATAGATTTAGACCCAATTCTATAGTCATAAATGAGTTTAATATGTATGTTAAATGGAATTACAATTTACTTAGACCCTATCCACCTTTATAACTTTCTCTCGCATTTACTCGATCTTGTGTTTACCTTAATTTGTGTATGAGTTCTCCTAAATTTGGTTAAACATAGAAACGTTTTAGTAATATGAGTCGGGTGGGATATATAAATGATATAAAACACTAAATTTGTATTGCATTGAAATGAGTTGACATGAGTTAGAAGGATCAATTTGTGTTGAACCATTTTTGGCTCTGTCTATATAGACGAGCCTAATGCAACTTGTCACTTCACTACCTCATTTCTAATTCTCTACTACAGTGATCGAGTCCCTCTCTCCATCTTCTTTTCACCTTGCCATCCAACTATTGTGCTCTTCTCCCCCATTTGTCAATGTTCAGTCACTCTAACTCACATACTTTTGTTGAACTCCTTATTAAATTACGTATTGGACCTAAGTATATCCTTAAATTGCTTCATCTGGGTCTCGTGACCTCAACATCTTTGGACGTAAAACAACTAGAGAGTAGAGTCAATAACAAGGCTCGAGAAATATAATTTACCAAATTTGAAAAACTGCTATGTGTGAGTACCGACACGTTAAAATAAAGAACACACTTCTTTCGATCCACTAATAATATATTCGTTAGACAGGCAAAGTGGCCATCGATTGATCTCAAAAAACACTTGATTTTAGGTGAAGAACTCTGAAACTTCCAAGGGTCCTAGGAGGAGTACCCCGGTTTATTGAACTCTTTATTAGATCACATGCTGAAGGCACTCGTTTGTTAATTTTGGGGGAAAAAAGAACAGTGACGTGACGGTGCACTCTATGATTATTGTCCTTTCTCCTCGTCGAATTGGCGGGACATTGTCAGCAAGGATGCGGCACTCGATTTGTCGGACGTACCACGCCTACACAAACGAAGACAAGGAGGAACTCGGGTACTTGATTGAAAAAAATGGGTGCAAGTTTAAGCACTTGCGACCCAAGGGATAATTTTCTTAAAAGTCTTTATTGTACTATGAAGCGATCAATTTAATTTTAAAACCCACCCACGCATGGCTGCACCGGTTGAAGCCTGGCCTCCTGATTGCTAGGTCAAGGGTTCGACTTCCAGAGTCCACCACAACTCCCAGAGCAGTTTTGTGACTTAAGTGGGGGCTCTGGCATGGTGGGTTCTTGGGCCTAATCCCAAGATATAATCGATGTTGTCTTAGTAAGGTGAGTAAATTTGGATTCTCAGCATAAGAAAAAAAAAAAATTAATTTTTCCATTCGATCAATATAATCATAAATCTATTGAAAATTTATTAATTTAATTATACATTTTTAATTATTTATTAATGTAGTCATTCTAATTAAATTTAGTTATAAATTAATGAGAAATTATAAAAAGTTTAAAAAAAATTGAAAAATTGTCCACGTCAACATTGGCAATACCACGCAGCATGATCGATGTGTACTTCAGCAATTTTCTAGCAAAATTACTCAAACAGACTCAATTGATAAATTATCGAAAGATTTAAGATTAAATCAGTCAAATTAAAAGATTTATGATTGAATTGGTACGACTGAAATAGATTCGAGACGATTTTAGTAATTCTCTCAGAAGGAGACTTGCCCCACAACTTTAGAGGGGGGTCCAGCCATTTTTGTTGGATATATTTGGGCACCCCTTTATCGGGGCACGATGCTTTTCGAATTGAAGCGGGCAAATAATTCCGTCACAAAGATAACCGAAAGGACCGATAGAAAGATAAAGGCGCATAATCTAGGAAAAGAGCCATGATCGAGACAAGAAGAATCCCAATTAAGCTCGATCTCGTGCAAGAATTGTGATCCACATTCGTTCGGTCGGAACAAAGGATTGTGTAAATGTCAGAAGAAGTACCTCGACTTTTCTTTCAATTCGATTAGGTACTCGAACCGAACAATTGACGTGGCCAACTTCACCGTTAAGTCACCTTTAGTTGGACACGTTGCTTGCCGGTGTGTCGTTTAGGAATGATGCCAGGTCGGAAAATAAACCATCGGACGGTCGAGATGCATCCACATCGCTCTCAATACACAAATCTTAATTAAGGCTCCGTTTATTTCGCCAGGTAAATGAATGGTTGAAAAAGAAATTTCTCTAAAATCAATCGCTTTCACTACTTGAAATAATGAGACAATAAAAAATAGGAAAAATCTAAAATAAAAACCCGGTGAAATTTTATTTTCTTAAATAAGGATCCGAAGTGACCGTTATCCTAAATAAGGACCCGAAGTGGCCAACAAATCTCAAATAAGGACATGAACTTGCCAGCTGGCCAAAATGTTCACCGGCCGGCGAGAGTGTGACATTTCTAGTGGCCGGAATATAGGCAATTTTGTCCCAAAAAAATATAAATAGAAATTAACAAACTCTAAAACCCCCCAAATTCTTCACGTTCTTTTGACCTAAAAAGAAAAACTCTTCACATTCTTACGTTTTTCTTCTTCTACTCTTCATCTTCTCCGTTCTTTGTCCTCTCTTGCTTGGAGCACGGAAATTTTCTGTTAATGGAACACGAATTGAAATACAACAAGAAACCCCTACCTTCGTTTCTTCACATCTTCTTCTTTTGTTTTCTATCTTTGTTTCTTTCCAACGAAGAAGACAAATCTTGAGTAAAGCCACATTTTCGTTATTGAGACACTCGTGTGTAACACGAGAGCCTCAATTCTTCATTATCTTTTCCTAGGTTCGCCATACACTTTGATTCACACTCCCATTCAACCGAGATCAATTTCGTTCAAATTGAGGGAGGGAGGGAGGGCATGTACTTTTGGAACTTAGGGAGACAGGGATCTTGCTCCATCAACAGAGAATTTGGGTTCTCCAAATGAGAGGGGACAAAAAACGTAAAAGATGAAGAGCGGAAGAAGAAGAACGTGAAGAGTTTGGAGGTTTTGTTTTTAGAGTTTATTAATTTCTATCTATAATTTTTTGGGACAAAATTGCCCATATTCCGGCCACCGAAAATGTCATACGCTTGTCAGTCGGTGAACATTTTGACCGGCCGGGGTTCAGTCCTTATTTAAGATTTGTTAGCCATTTCGGGTATTTATTTGAAACAATAGTTACTTCGGGTCCTTATTTGAAAAAGTAGGCTCACTTTGGGTCTTTATTTGAAATTTTCCCTAAAAAATATTTTTATCATCGACAATAATTTTAGGCTTACTCTATTTCCACTCTTTTATTGGTTTCTAACACCCCTATCACATTAAATTGACTACATTAATTCTCACAGGTTCCATTATTGATTTAAGATTATTTCTTACCTTTTTCACCCCTTATTATTTGCTCTTGACACTTTATATCACATTGAATTAATTATATTATTTCTTACGATTCCCGCTCTTAATTTAATATTATATTTTACCTTTATTTCTTCTTCTTCTTTTTTTCAATTTTATTAAAAGAAAAACTTACCCACGTCACTTTCAAACAACTTTTTTTTTTTCACACTAGCCAATTCACCCACACTCGTTACATTTCAATGTTTCCTTCATGTTTGTCTTCTTCAAAACTTATTCTCAACTATTATAACCTAAGCGGGTGTAAAGATTTTATCTACAAATTGTTTACTTTATTTTCATAGATTATCCTCATGATTGTGAATTTTTTTACTCAGAAATTTGGTACAAATTACTCAAAAATCGAATATTGTGGCTAATGTATGCATTATATATAATTTACTCAAAGATTATCATCTTACTGGTGCTTAAATACTTTTCAAATAATTGTTTCCTAATATAAATAATAAATATAAAAATCATCAATAAAATTATTATTTTTTGCCAGAAAAATAATAATTAGGTAACGATCTATCAAATAAATATTTTTTTTTAAAAAGAGGCGCACCAATTTTGTTCCAAATTGAAAAAGAAAAGGAAGCAAAAAACCAAAAAAGAAGTAATAAAGGCAGGTGTGGGTCTTAAACCAAGAGTGGGCCCCACGTTTAATATTAATAAATATGGTTCGAGGGAGGCATGTGTAGTTTGTCTTTAGTAGAATTGAAACAAATAAAAAAGAAAAAAAATGTAAGAGATAATTTTAAATCTAGAGTGGAGCCCGCAATGATTAGTGTACTCAATTCAATATAAAATAGGGTTTCAAGAGCCAATAAGGGTTGGAAATAGTGCAAGCCTAATTTTATATCTAGACATTTTGATGGACGATGAATATATTTTCATTCTAACATTTTAATAAATAATATAAATAATTATTTTTAGGAAAATTATTTTCAAATGATTCATTGCTCTCCAAATAAACAAAACATTAATCTCTATTTTTTTTTTTTTATACTTTTCGTTGCTCTATTTTTTTGGAGCCACCAGTTTCCGGCTATGAATGAGAGTAGACCAATGCCACACACAACCACTAGGACTTAGAAACTGAACCGCCATAAGCCTCACACTACCATAGCCAACTCGCGCTACCAACACTGATGACCATCATATAATTCGTACCAACACTAGCTTGCATCACCACCATAAGCGACCATCGCGACCCGCTTTAATAAGGGGTTTTGCATCACCCATGTTTAATATTAACAAATATTATTTGAGAGGGGCATGTAGTTTGTCTCTAGTAAAATTGAAACAAATAAAAAAGAAAAAGAAATATAAGAGATAATTTTAAATTTACAGTTGAGCTCACAAGAGTTAATGTAGTTAATTCAACGTAAAATGGGGTTTCAAGAGCTAATAAGGGTCAGAAATAGTGCAAGCTATTGTAAAATGTTGCATTGCAAATATGTAATAGAGAGAATAAAGAGATTGAGAAGAGAAAGTAGGTAAATATCAAAGATAGTAGAGAAAGTCAAATGAGAAAATTTTATTTCCAATATATCACGATTATTCTATAACAAAAACTAAGCTCATATTTATAGGAAAACAATAATGTACTTATCATTAATATCAATGTGTCGAATAACACATATATTGGATAGGAATATGAACATTCATTGTATAGGGAGATGTATTTAAAATGTATGATGCAAATGGATCATAATAAGTACATTAAATAAAATTAATATAATGGATATTCATTCATGCATTTAATTCATTCATGTATTTCATAATACAAGCATAATGTTATATCTAAATATCTATGTGGATGATGAATACATTTTCATTTTAACATTTTAATAAACAATATAAGAAATCATTTTTAAGAAAATTATTTTCAGATTATTCATTTCTCTCAAAATAAACAAAGCATTAACCTCTATTTTTTTTTCTCACTTTTCGTTTCTCTACTTTTTTTTACGGTTCCCCCTCCCCGGCGCCCCGAGGCACTTGCGCACGCAACCATTGCCCACCTTCGTTTTATGTTCGAGTTAATAAGATAGGTCAGCAAAAACTTTACGACTCAACATATGGTTTAACGGAAGTATTAACTCGAGCTATTTTTTTGAAAATCAAGACACTTGCATTGAATAGGAAAGAAAAATTCAAAGACGTCATTGAAAATCCGGCAGAATTTTAGGTAATTTACGGATTCATCATCCCTGTCTCGTCATAAAAGAATTATTGATATGTGATTTAAGGTTGGTGGGCCGACTTGTCTTGTCTTAGACACCACGTCCCAGCTTCTGCAATTTTTCACGCCTCCTTTCCCAAGTGGTTGAATTCCCCAGATCGATTTCTTCTTTGACTACTGCCCATTCCAGGACAAAAAAAAAACAAGAGGAGGAAGAAGATAGATGTCGCCATCCGTTCTTGAGATCGTTCGGCCAAACGTCGCTCTCAGCTCGTTTTAGTTTTAGGGCAGAGGAGTAGGTGCACTGTCTTGTCCTTATCTTTTGTAACCCCTTTTTTCTTCTTCTTTTTCTCAACTGTGAATTTCGCTGGCCGAAAGTTGCTGGCCGGAAAATGAATAATTATTGACCGAGGAGATGTAAATAATTATTATTTTGGGAGAGCAAAGGATGGCGATTCATTGTGAAGTCAGGGAAAGGAATAAAAGGTCACTTCCATGTGGGAACCCTTTATCTTAAATATCAATATTTGAAATCGTAATAAATATCCGGTGCTGAAATCAATAATAATGGACCGACCAAAAAAAAAAAGAAATCAATAATAATAGCACTTGTTGACAACAGGGTGACCGCGTTGGAACTAGGAATCTAGTGTGCCTTCTCCTCCTTTCTTTTTCTTTTCTTTTCTCTCTCTCTGGTAAAGTCAATGAAGGTAGCACTTTGCTGATGCCCCAACTTGTCTGTGGTGTAAATCTAGGGAAGGTGGTAAAAACCTTAACCAAGAAGTGCAAACAAAAAAAACCAGGAGAGAGAGAGAGAGAGAAAAAGAAGAAGGGTTTTTTCTGCAGAGGAACACCGAGTGCAAATCTCATGTTCTTAATGCTGTTCCGGATGAAGAATGTACATCAAGATCTTCTGTCTTTTTGTTTGGTATGTTGCGTCATATGCACAAGAGATTGTGTTGCTGTTGTGTACAAGGAAAGGGTCAGAATTCAGGTGTGTTTTGGATGAGATTCCTCCCTCTCCCGTACCTTCCGAACGTGAACCTCCCCGTGGAAACTGATCTCTTCATCTCCGGCGGGCTCCTTTCGATCTGGGGCGTCGCTCTTGCTCCGTGGTGGGAGTTGGAATCTTCTCCTCCGCCGACGGGTGGCTTCGAGGGTCCGATTCCGGTCTCGACTTGCACGTCCTCCGCTAGAATGCAATCGAGACGATGATGATGATGATCGTCGTCGTCGTTATCTTCGCAATCCCGCAGAATGTCCGCGACCGAGACACGTCCCTGCGATAGGCCGGAGTTCAAGGACACGGATCTCCTTATTCTTTGAGCATCATCTTGGCCAAGTTCAATTTCCCTGTCTTGGGTTGTCCCCGGAGCGCGAAATGGAGACTTCGAAGTGGCAAGGCCGTCGCTGGCGGCGGCCTCGTCGCGATCCTCGATCCTCAAATCATCGCGGATCTCCAGGACGGTCTCATCTCTATGCCGGGATCCTAGCGCTTCGACATCATGGCTCGGCCGAGGAGCTTCCTGGGCAGGCACCGTATCCTGGGGAAGAGTCATCGGCGGGGGGTCGTGATTAGCCACCGCGATGTTGGATCGGCAGAGCGGGCAGCTCGAGTGCGACTTGAGCCAGGTATCGATGCACGGCAGGTGGAAAGCGTGGCTGCACTTGGGCAACAGCCTCAGGCTCTCGTCTTCCCGGAACTCGCTGAGGCAGACCGAGCAGTCCGTGCCCTCGACGAGGCCGTCGCCTCTCCTGTACTTGCAGACGGCTATCGACTTGATCGCCGCCTCGTCCAGCCCGGCCGGCGCGGCGTTCTGCCACGACCCGCTGTTCATCTGATGGTCCCCGGCGGAATCCGCCAGGTCCAGAGAGTAGTTGCTCCCTCTCCTCCGGCGGCAGTACTTGGTGATGATGGTGTAGTAGCTCACTAGAAGGAAGGCGCTGGCCAGTATGCCGATGACTGCAATGACCAGGGGAGAGAAGTAGGTGCCTCCGGAGCCATCGTCCCCGGAGTAGTCGTCAGGTGGGGGTGGAGGGAAGATGACGTAGCACCACTGTGGGCAGTAGATGGAGCAGATTCCTAGGGAGCAGTCTTTGTAGGTGTCGTATGGTGCCCAGGGGTTAGGGCCTGAAGATCCCATTTTTGTCTGCTCTGATTTGGGGGCACTAAGTGCTGGGACAGAGTGCCAGGATGTCTGGTTTCCCACACAATCTGAGCTTAACTTGCATATCAGGAAGAGGAGAGAGAGAGAGAGAGAGAAGATGGCAAGTTGTCAAAGGAAAAAGGAGTGCAAAAGGCGGGTCGTGGATGAAAAGGGAAGCAAACTTGAGGGGGAAGAGAGAGAGAGAGAAGGAGAGATGGAAAGGTGACATGCCACCTTATCATCTGCTTTTAAATTTCTTTTGGTGGGGGTCTTTGATGAAGGGTGAAGTTTCTACATAGGAGGTGATGGTTTGTTGACTGACTGAATATGATCGGTCGGTAGGTTGTGTTTTCGCCATCGAAGCAATTAATCAAACATCAAATTGAAGTTCTCTCGAGCCAGGACCAGGTGATATGATCAAAAATAGGAGGAGCCACTGTGCAACGAGGTGGATGAGTATAGCCTGTTTAGGTGAGAGGAATCTGGCGCATTAGCTTTGCGTTTTAAGGGTGAAAATGAGAGCGCCACCCACTTTCTGACTTGATCCACCAATGAAAACACCGCACGTCGGAGAACATGATGCCAACAAAAAAAAAAAAAAAAAAAAAAGCAGAGGCCGCCTACCTGGTCTCTGTACTTGGTGGTGCCGGCGTGAACTTAAATATTCCAACATTCGGTAACGAATATGAGATTCTCACAGTAACAAATAAGGCAAGCTATTGTGCCCATCGTTCAAATCGAA
The DNA here is from genome assembly GCA_014182725.1 of Eucalyptus brandiana. Classification (NCBI taxonomy): domain Eukaryota; kingdom Viridiplantae; phylum Streptophyta; class Magnoliopsida; order Myrtales; family Myrtaceae; genus Eucalyptus; species Eucalyptus brandiana. The sequence continues at coordinate 19,685,994 of CM024672.1, read as the reverse complement.
TAAGAGATTATACCTCACAAATCCGGATTTGTAACGAGTCGTTTTCTCAGTCGTAAGCGGTTTGTTGAGCGTTGGTCAAAGAGACTCTAGATATGTATCGCAGCATTTGAGGTCAATGGTACATAATCTTTGTTTTTCCTGCCGAGATGGTGCCTGAAGACATGATTAGCAAAGTGTCGCCATCTCTTGGTGGGTGAGAATTGAAAGGACAAAAGTTTCGGATCCCAATCAACAGAAAAGGGTAAAATTTGAGAGAGTGAGAGAGAGAGAGGTTATCCACCGAGACATGCCAAACGTAAAAACAGGCCATGTTCGCGACCGGGCCTACGCTCTGTGCAAAGCATCAGATCTTCGAATGAGTTTCAGGCAATGAGTAAATCACAACTTCATTTCCCACTTCTAGCAACTAGTCTTATTCAATATCACGTCCTCCAATCAAGTTGCATTTCAGCTGTCAAACAAATACATATATCGACCTCAAGTTTTTCGAGGCCTTTTCTTGAATTTCAGTGACAGGTGAACTTGCCAAGTTCCACTCCACTAAATTTTTTTATCCCGTAAGAGGAGAGTCTCTTAATGCAGCGTACAAAAACGAGACATTGCAATTGCAGGCAGCCCTGACCACGTGGAGTAGAGCTCATGTCAGAAGTTCTGGTCCCGGAAAGGAATGAGGACATTGCTCACTGTCATCGATTAACGCAGGCCGTGTAGTGATGCCTACGGTAAAAAAACATTACAGCCCGTAGAAGACAAACAATTACAGCATGAATTATCAAAATCAAATTACAAGCCTCGACATCAAATCGTTGTTTCTGAATTTCTATGGTGGGGGGGAATTTTACTATTGACACTACGACCGACTCCCTAAGTCTATGCTCTTGCTTTTCTCTTGTCCTCCAGAACCTGCACATGGAAGACGTTGGAAAATCAGAGCAAATATGCTGGATTAACAATAGAAGAACCAAAAAAAAAAAAAAAAGGCAACATGCACAGTCAGTATCTTTTGCCTTCGTTGAACAGCTACGTTTCTAAATAACTTAATAAGTCATTGGGAACGTTCACATTGTCTATCAAGCAAATGTCTAAGCAGCTTCTTTTCGACTCTGATAAGTATTTCCTAGTTACACAGTACAACAGATCGGAACTCTTCTCTTGAATATCATCCTTTTAACTTTGGTAGCCAATATTTGGGTGCAAGAACTGCCGCATGGTTTTCACATGTACATGCTTTCATCACATGAAGAATGGAATTGGGTCTATGACTCTCATTGACGAGGATCTAATGTAAAGGTTGTGCAGTGGACTCACACAGTATCCAGAATGAAGAGGAACCCAGAGCCAATGAAATTAAAGTTTTCATATACCAATAAGCTTAAATTCATATCAAGCTTGTTGTCAAAATCACAAGCAGATCCAGGAAGCGGCAAAGAAGGCATTTAGAGCCAAATTTTACTAAAAAGAGCAGGAAGGTAAGCTCCTTTTTTTTTTTTTTCTCTCTCCTTCCTTCTAACAGTTGTTTGATGAAGAAATGTACCTTGCTTTGGAACATTCTCATGGTCACCACAAGAGTGTCGCGCCTTCTACAAAAGTTACAGAAGAACATCATTTCAAGAATTGGCGGTACAATCTAGCTCCATCCAATACATGAAAGAGAACACAGGATAAATATGAAGTAGCAATGCTTCTGTTAAAAACATATAAACAGGTGAGATAACAAAAATCACAGGCCAATGAGTATCAAAACTTTGGAGAGATGAATTCACTTCTATAGGGAGAGGAATAAAACATGGTGGAACTTTATCCAGAGAAACTCAATTCGTCAAGACCTCATCATGCAGTATCCTGTTCGGGAATAATTATCGTTAACTATCCAGGATGGACACCTGAAAACATCATTTAAGTGGTTTGTGGCTCAAGGTCCAAAGTTTATCAATAGAAAAAGAAAAAGAAGCCATCACAATAGCTCAGTTGGCATGGGCATTTAGCAGGAAAATTGCAGCAGGTAAATTATTAGTTTCTGCATTTGATGTAGAAGATTAACAAACATAACTATCACCAGGCAATAAATTAAGCATAGTGTAGGTGCAATCCACACTGGGGGTTTTGTTAGTTCAAAGGCCGAATTAGTGTCCTGGTTGTATTAGCAATGCAGTATCCTTGGCATAGAATTTACAGGCATAAATTACTTGCATCCCCTAAAATATTCTCACTTTACACAGGCTAATGGGGCCAAGAGTTCAATTTCTCATATTTACCTTTGAGACCCTCACCAATAGAAGAAATAACAATTTAAAATGATAAATATTTCAGGGTAAGAAGAAACTTAACTATCAAAATATGGTGTAGCAAATGAACGCTAATGGTGACAATTAATATACACATCAAAATATGTATTACCGGACATTGTATGTGTTTATAGGATAGGTAGATCCATCTGAACTAGTCAAAACAAACTGCGTCGAGAGCCCAGAAGGAACTTTTATCTGCAATAGTAGTGTCATATAAGTTCCTTCATTTGAAGTATAACCCAAAAATGGTGTCTTTCATTGACTTCTATGCTAATGTGAAGTAATGCAGTGGAAAAATCTCTCATGAAAGCAAATCAAATCAACTTGGGCATATCTTCACCATATTAAGAAGTGGCACTTTTAAAAGGCAACGCATTTATCTTGTTAAGAAAGACTACTAAAAACTGTCTGCAGTAACCAAATTAGTGCAACATCATCAATGTTATAGAAGTATGAGTTCAATTATTATAACTTGCGCATGACCTAGTGTTCATTTAATGCATGTGCTGTCCAATATATGTTGAATTTACAAGCACTTCACTTACAGACGACTGATTTGAGAACTTCTCAGCAATTAATATAGCCCCCGTTTCAATGATTTTGATCTCGTAGGCAGACCGTCCCAAAACTAGGGTAGCTGATTGCCAATTCTCAGAAGAATCAAGCTGCATATAGTTTAGATCAAGGACTGTCAAGAGTAGAACTTGCCACTAAAAAGAAAAAAACCAACAGCGCAAATAAACTAGGGCAGTTGGTTCCCTATTCTCAGAAGAATCAATTTGCTCATGTGATTCTCAAGTCTGATTATTGAGACAGCCTAGGTATACTTTAGGCATAATCCCTTAAAAACTTCAGCATAAGGTTAATTACAAGCATGTCCCTTTCAGAATTCATTCTAATTGAGGCTCACTATTATGGGACTCATTCTCCAAAACGCTTGGTATCAAAGCAACAGTACCATTGATATAGAACTTCCCAATACGTTGGAAAATGCCAATTTGGATACAAAGTTCGATGTCTAGCAATACCAGCTCAGCATATGAGAGTTCACCAATTCGTAAAAAGCAAGTCAGATAATTAAGTCAGCCGATTCTATCCAAGACTACAAGCTCAGACAAGCAAGTTGTGTCTAGCAGATCTAAGAATTCTATATCTTTGACAAAACTTGCATTTTCATGCAAAATAACATTAACTAGGGAAAGGAAAACTAAGTTAATAGCATCTTGGTTTTCCCCCATTTTTCTGAAGAGAGAAGTTCAACAATATGCATAAGATCAGTCTCCCTGCCAAGGAATCATCTTAGCAAAGGAGAGAGTGCATGGTTTAAAGTTCCTCTAACATTACTTTAAAAGAGTATTTCAAGCTCTATTTTTCACTATCGGCTTCAGTGTATCCTTCCAATAGTCACTCAGTCTAGGGGCAGGGCTAAGGATGCGAGATCAAGGGTTCAAAAATCCCATGACCTCAACCACATAAGTAAGCATCACAGCAGGCAATAGTAAACATACTAGAGTAAGAAACAGAAATCAGTGCAACAGTAAAACAAAACGGGTAACATTTACAGCAAAGCCAACCACAACTTACCAGCATTACTACAATATTAAACATGGCCTGACCACTAGAAAGATATGTATCAATCTCCATTTGCATGTCTAGATCTGCAATGAAGCTAATCCATAAGCCATGACAAAGCATGCACTTCAAGAAAAAATTTGTTAAGCAAGCTAGAACATGCTAACAGCATTAATTAATCTGGTACTCCATAGACTCTGTACTACCAAATAAAGATGCAACAATCACGCATATAAGAAAGATTAGAAAACCTTGGTGGTCTGAAACAAAGATACACACAAGAAAAGTCATAGAATAAGCATTACAGGTCATGCCTACGCCTTCAAAGAAGAATCAGGGAACATGCGCGCAGTCAATGATATTAGTTCCAATATACTTCTTTGACAAAGAAATCTTTGCATAGCAATGAATAAATTTTTTACAAGGTCCACATTGGGGCAATCAGTCCATTTTCCTTGAGGCCAAATTGAAAATTGTGCCCAATGTAAGCTGTGTCCTATTCTTGAAAAAATATAGAAGACTACATGTTGTCTAGTCATTAGTTGGAAAAAGGAAATGCTGAGGCATACCAGAAAGCATTCCAGAAGAATAAGCATGAAAGGTTCTTCCTATTTAGAGAATTTTACAACAAAAAGTAACCACAGAGCTTCTGAAGATTGGAACTTGTCTAATCAATTCTTAAAAGATCTATGATTCCCTTTTATTCTGGATGGTTTTACAGTTTTCCTTTTTCAAATCCAAGGGCTGCAAACACCCCACATACAAGATCATTTTCAAGGTCCCACTCATATCAATGAATATAATGCTCGCTTAGTACTGAAAGACTTTTGCTAGAGCCACTTTATCGACGTGTCAATATAAGTACTGAATCTTTGCAAATCCACCTTTTGTTTAAGTACTTACCACATTTTATTTTATTCTGGTCGTTAGCAAAAAGCCTCACGATGTCCCCCTGCGTACAAGTTAAGCACAATAATTAGTACAATGCTTAATCGAACATGCTATAGACTGACTAAGCAACACTTCTAATGAATCATTCCTCCAGATGTAGAAAAACTCTACAATACGAGGTAAAAAAGGCTTTCGAACAAAAGCAGTATATGGAGAAAAGGCAGTTGGTGCAACCAAGTCGTGGTAGGTTATGTGCCATTGTAGCACAAAGCCAAATATTTATCTATATTATGGTGGATGCAAACTTAAAGAGAGACACTACCTAAGGCTGCTTCCAGAATTAACTCCTTAGTTAGACATCATGTATGAAAATCGATAAGTTATTCTGTGATAACACAATGAATCTAAGATGAGCATGTAAAAACTGCAGATGGACAAGAATGGAAGGTTGTTCACAAAAACAACAGCAGACAAAACAGATGTGACTTTGGCTCTCCCTATTTGACAATGATGAGAAAGTCCACCTAAGGTAGTTGAACCCAGAAGACTACAAAGGTAGATGAACCCCGGAGACTAGAAGAATTTCTTTGATCCACAATTTTTTCGGGGTACTTGTGAGCTCAACCCCGAATATCATCTCTCATTGAGGGTAAGTGGTTAACAATTAGCCATACTAGGTGTGGAATTGAGTTGGAAGATATAAGAGTTATCAAATCCAACCAGATTTCAAAACGAAGAAAGGGGCCTGAAAGAGAAATCTTTCCTGTCTAAAAGATATTTAAGCAGATCTCAAGGAGAGATCTGCAAGTAATATGATGGTAACTTAGGCAACAATATCAAAACCCACCATCCCATAGATCCAGAATTGTCTCTTCAAGTAAGGAAGCAAGATATGACATTGCTCTATTGCAACAATATAGGCAACCACTGCAGTACCCAGTTATAATGGTCTCACAGCTAATAATTCTTCTTAATTAGACGTGCTGAGGTTTGGGTTATGCGTACAAAGTTTATTACATGATCCTTGAGCTGATAAAAATTGATGCTCAAATTAGCAACCTACAGAGTGCTAGTCTTGATCTAGACAAGTACACTACATGTACTTGTAAAATATAAGAACAATTCCTTGAAAGTGTGAATCACGAAATGGAAAGTCCCTTGACATGATTAGCAACTTTCTGCTGCTGGCTGAGTCAAAACATACTAGTCCATGAAATCACAAAGAATACTACAAAGAAAAAGTATTTCGCAACTAAAACTATCTTTCTATCATCTTTGCAGATACTTGAACCTATGGGCTTCATATTGACTCTTGCTAGTCTAAATTGTAGCGCATGATAGAACCGGTAAGTGTAAATATACATTCAGAGGAGGGAGAATACCTGGCGGCCTTGGTCATCCATTGGTATGCATTCAACAGCAATAAGCTTGTCAACATCATCAGCAGTAACAATATATTCTGGATTTGTTGCACCTGAGTCGGTAAGCCCAAAGAAAGTTAACACAAAAGCTCCATAGAGAATTAACAAGGACTTTTGTTCATTGGCCAAGAAATTTCCCACAAATGAAGACTTTGTCACACCACTTACCCTCAATGTACTGCGTAGTCCCATCAGGAAGATGACGGACCCACTGATTTTGACAACAATGACAAGACCAACTTTAGCTTTCCAAACATGTACAGCAGGTGAAAGAAAGTACATAAGCTAGAGTATCACCTGAAACATACAAAGTGAAGTTCCACGAACAGGATATCCGCACCCAAGAAGTTGGTTGCCTGGTGTAGCTTCACCAACAATCTGAAAACCATCTATACCCGGTCCCCCTGAATCGAACCAAGGCACATGAGAATAAATCAGAAATCCTTTACTAGTTGTATATATGAGAATGTACACACCTTGAGAAGCACTGGAAGCAACACTGTCATCATTGTTAGGAGTTCGAGATACTGCCTCCATCAGTATTCTATCTGAAGACCTACAAGGAATTGGTCCAACAACTGGGATGTTACATTGAAGGATATGTCTGTAACGAGAGAAATCTTGCTCAAAGAAAAGTCTTGCTCTAATTAAAGACATCAGGATAAACTTCTTTCTGTAATAACATATATGTTCCATAGAACTTAATCTCAACTCAAGCACCAATTTCAATGATACGCATCACACTAACTCACTGCATGTTTAGGTAACAGATTTATGGAACTTATAGGATCATGCACCAAGTCTCAAACAGTCCATGCTGATCTAATTTTACTGCCATGAACCTTTTTGTTTTTTAGTCTGTTACTGCCACAAACTTAAACAGGTGAAGTTTGGCAGGAGCTGTAGAAGAAAATTCTTTGAGACAAATAAAGGGATAAGATGTAGGAAAAGTAAAAGCATAATAATACACAATGCAATCTGCTACATATACTAACACCCTGGCTACAATAGTTGAGAGTGCTTTTACAGCCAATAAAGAGATGAAAAGAACAAATTTGAACATCAAGGTCCTATAGAACAATAATAGAAAGAAGAAAATAATCAACCAATAAAGATCATGAATTGGTTTTCTTAGGAACACTCAATAAATGGTCAAAGTGAAACTTTAAGCTCCTCAAAATGCCACAGTTCCCCTATGGTCCATAAACCTTGTAGCACAAAACTATTATCTTCCTATTATAGGCCTAGCGGAATGTCCAACATTAATATCTTTAATTCAATAAAAAAAATGACATCTCTACACCAACTTCTTAAAATGCCAACGCGAAATAAAATGTGAAGAATGCCAACCTGCGTGTATCAAATGCAAATTCTGCTGCATTATCAGTACCCAGTTGCTGGCTCATTGCCCGATCATGTGTTGAGTTCTGCAAAGAGGTAGGTTGATTGTAATGCATGTATTTTGACAAGTTGTTCGTTAGCTCCAAAGCATTCCCATCTTTATATGTGTCTCGACCGGAAACACCCTGATGATTGTGCACAGAAGAGCGGGAATATAACTAGCAGACATAAGATTGCAGTTTGTACTTCAAAAGGCATTATAATGGGACATGGTACAAGTAGAATACATGCCGAAGTTACCATCGATGTTTGGGGAACTTGTCTTGTTGGCATGCCAGACCAATAATTGTCTTTAACATCTGAAGCATTCCCAATATTGATTCCCCCTGCATTTTCTGCTTCTCTAATTTTATCCTGTTTGGGAGATTCAAATCAGTGCAAAGGTAGCTAAGTACATGTGTTTAGGAATTTTCTCAGGTCCAATAGCACGTAGGCAAAGTATCAGCAAGACAAACCATGAAATCCAATACATTTTTCAAAACTCTACCACAGATCTACTACTATATGTGAAAATAGAATAGGCAACTCTATATTACTTGTGAACACTGTTAGCGGCATTAAAGGGAAAAGTGGTCTTCAGGGCTTTAGGGCTTATTTTATTGGTGATTACTTAATGTATATATAGACTTTTATTGAATAATGCAATACAATTTTCCCTTTACAAACACAAATGCCAATAACTCATATTTACGTGGAGGAAGTACTACAAATTGAAAGAAGTTACCAGATACTTATGAAATCACAGAACATGTCCATAAGCAATTTTTAAACCTAGTAATATCTGAAGTAGTAAAATGCTCATTCGATGCCAAGGAATGAAATGTCGCTACAGTTTGATGGTAAAATTCATTGTATGCACTGATAGCGAATTCCCCCAAGTTGAATAAGGAGGCCCTTAAATCCCTCCTATTAGTTTCATTGAATACATAAGTACATTGCCAGCAACCGTATATCTGCAATGGTAATCTAGAGAAAAGTAGTTCAATTTTCAGTTTAAGAGATGGCTCGTTCATTCACATCAGTTTCATTCCTTTTATCTATTGATTAGCTTTTATCTAACATGGGAGGGATCTACAATACAACCAGATATAAAATACTGATCTCATGATCATGCACTTCTGCTTGCTAAGGCTTCAAGTGAGGACCAATTTAAAGTATTACGCAATTCTATAGTAATTGTTAGAAGTATTAATTTCCAATTTTATTTTCTTCTATCACTTGACCGTAATATAAATCACGTGACTCGATGATCATGTACTCATGCCCATTAAACCTTCACAAGATAGAACCCCTTCAAAGCATGACATGATTCTAAAACTTCAATGGTTGTTTAAATTTGATTTGCTTTTACCATTTGACCACAATACATATTATGTATGCTCATGATCATATGCTTATTATGCTCACAAGCAATGCAAGAAAAAGCCGCCTTTAAACTACAACATTATTAGGAAATTTTAAAGATCTTTTAGAAGCTCTAATTTTAATTTGGAGTTTGATCTAAATTTTTTTTTTTTTTTTTAACGAAGTTTGATCTAAATTTAATTGTAACCTTTTGCAAGAGGAAGAGACCCTCCATCTTAGGAAGCAACACATTTCACTTAAAGAGGAGAATGATACTTCATTAGGATTTTGTAGATATAGATATCAAAACTCAAGCAAGGTGGAATCACTAAGTAAATCAATCTTCTTTGCACAAGAATGAGGCCATGATAACTAAGCAAAGAGTGCTCAACAAGTCTGTATGTGACATACAACCCAAATGCATCATGGAACTCCAAAAAGTTTGATAAATAAGATTAACTGTTATTTATTGTGATATGTCTACATCATAACATTTGCCAGTAACCATTGTTAGCACAGTTAACATTGAAAGAAAAAGTACACAGAGTAAAGAAGCACACAGATACAACTAGAATCCTACGTCAGAAGAGAGAGGAACAGAAGGATGGTAACGCAACAAACTAATGCAATGTTTGCAGGATTACCTCTGATGTCCTAAGCTTCCACCTTAATTGATCATGCAAACGCTGTGGACAATTAGAAATGAAGGAAATGAAGAAATGCAGTAAGAGATACAAAAAATAGGTTATTTAACCAATAGATGAGAAACTTTTACTCAAATAATCCAATATTGATTCCTGCAGTCCTAAAAGAAATTATCAAATGTAGCCACATAAAACTTTACAGTGTCAACATTCTCTAACCAGATTACAGTCCATGGTTGACACAGCCTTCCATTGCAAAATTACTACCATACGTGAATTAATGCAACATTTGCCAAGTAATTTGAAAATTTTATATTTTAATTGTACTAGATGACAATTTTAAATGCTTACAAGAATATCTAGAAGAAATATGCTTCTACCTTAATGTATGTGGATATGGCAGCGGCATTCAAGACTGGTGGCCATATGTCATATGAAGACAACAAACCAAGCATGGAAGACACAAACATGTATCTTTCATCCTCTGTTTCCTGGAGGAAAATCAAACTTGTAACTTACATAGCAAAAGCATTCTATTAAACACATATGCTAAAGAAACTGAACAAAAGAAGATTAAAAGCAACAAATCAGTGAAAAATATGACGCTTCACTAAATGCAAATAGCAAAGAGAGCAACGCTAGTATAATAATCAAAAAACGGTAGAAAATGCAAGCAAATTGAATAAATGATATTCCAGTAATATGAACACTAAACAGACATATCTGGTGGACAAATAAGATATAAATAAGAGAAGGATTACAAAGCCAAGTACACAGGAAGTGTTGAAGCTAAGAGAACAAAAAGCCGAACTACCAGATTTGACTGATATTTTTTGCACTCAACCAACATGATAATATTTTTCATCATACACGACTATCTTTAAAATTGTTCTATTAATTACATCGTCACCAAGCTTTTTGTAATGCAGGCATCCAGAGTCAGATGGAACATTTGTCAAGTATCGAGCTTAGTGCATTTACCATCCCCTACACAAAGATCAGGAAACCACTATCCAACCACAGGGGTAGCCAACCAGTAATTACTATAGGTAGAGTTTGGAATCTCAGACTTTCTGCTTCTTAAGCAACCAGATACATGTCAACTGTGCCATGAAGGCTAAAACAATACAAGAAAGATGTGATTATAGAGTGCAACACCAGCTTGACAACCAATCTAAAGCAAGATTCTCTCAGTTTGCCCTGCTTGGCTCGTATGAACAAGTTGGCAGTTCTCGGATTAAAATATTAACTAGACCAAAGATTTCATTCTATTTTGGTCCTCTCTTCTACTAGAAAAAATCAAACGTTCATCCCCACAACCAACAATGTAACAATGGAGCATCCTCGCTCATATATACTAGGCTCAGCAGCGTTCTTAATGGCTATCAGACTGAATTACTAAAGGACAATTAGTCTGACCTCTAATAGGTAGGAAAGTCTATGATACCTACCTCAAAAACAACCTTTTAGCGGAACTTCATGAAGCTTTCGCTCATTGAGCTTGCTGATTAAAGAGCTAGCCTTCGTATGTAGACCGTCCTAAGAATGTAAAATGGCAACATTGCTTGCGGAAGAGTGAAGACAGTTTCAGTTAGAGATCCTAAGGAGCCTATGAACGTCTAGAAAGTGATAAGGACACCTCATTCAAATCTTCCCACCTCAGCGGAAGTATTGTTAGGTCGACAAGGTTACTAGGCTTATTTTTGACAAACTGACAAACACAATGGTCATTGCAGAACACCACAAGCCATGATAGCACTATTCTTCTGTATCAATGTATAACCAAGCTAATACCAGCTGTGGCTCCACCAAAATTATTGAAACTCACAGCACGTAATTTAACTAAACTTCCATCCCAATTTTCTAATTGCGCTATTTAGCTAGCAATGTCATACACAACTAAATTCAACTCCGCTTGTGATTCGCAACTTTAAAGATATCAATTAAGGACCCAAACCCCCAGAAGAACCTCGACGGACTCATATACAAACAAGTTCTGACCGCATTTTAGAGGAAAATGAAAAGCAAGAATAATAATCAGGGCAATTAGGAGCTTTCTGAGGATAAGGAACTGCAGTTTACCTTCAGTTCATGAGCTAATTTTAGATTTTGCTCCAGATCACCTTTCCTATGGGCCAGTTCATTTGAGGCATAGGCAGTGGCTTCATTTTGCTTTTCATCGATTGCCTATAAAACCAAACAGAATCGTGTCAGCACTCAGAAAGAACTTTGTGATTTTATTTTCTGAGCTCTATTCTGATGTATATCACGCAACAGGAGAAAGACAGACCAGTCTTATGTCCGCAAATTTCTTCTCTAAGGCATATTTTTCACTCAAGAGCTTCATTTCCTGATACCATAATGATCACATCGAGGCAAGTTAGAGATACTAGAGAACACTGCTAGATTAATGATCCATAGATAGGCTTCTGATATAAATAAGCAGTATACATTCACGTAAGCTGCAGCAATTTGTTCGCGAAGAGTCTGGATCTCCCTTTCTTGTGCCCTAGCTCGGGCATAAAGTTCCTACTTTGAAAACAAAGATTAAAAGGGCGAGGTTAACTGAAACAACAATGCTAGATGCAAAAGTTCAGGAAAAGAAATGGACACAAAAGAGAGGTACCATAGTCTCTGGGTCTGGGTCGTGTGAATGATCAATCTTGCCATCTCCATTGGGAATCCTTTCCTGGGAATGTTTTTCAAGGCCACCTCTATGAAAAAGTTAAAAAAAAAAAAAAAATTGCATAATTCAATTTAGTAGATAGTTAATTATGTATCTCATGGCATCGCTGACCGAAGTTACAGCAGAACAGAAAAGAAAGCTATAAGTGATTTGATGCATCTGAAAAAAAAAAAAAAATCTTTAAGCAATAAAGTTGCAGACACTAAAGTTGCAGAAACACTACTTCTGACAGAGAATTATAACCTGCTTAAAGCACCAGATTGTTGGCTGCCAAGACCATCGCCACTATGCCCATTTCTTGCGCTTCTACTGGCAGACATCACACTGCTGATTCTTTATCCTCTTCAGCATAAATTATGCCAGCATTACAGCTAAAAACTTCCATTGTTAACAATCCTAATTTGCATCTTAGTGCATTTCAAGCTTCACCCCCTATGTTGCTTCCAAGGATTTGATCAACTTTGCTTTGATAGCTGTGAGCTCCAGAATGCTGGAAGAAGCTATCTACGAGAACAAAGAAGGCCTGCAATTAGCATCAAAGTTAAAAAAAGAAATCTTAACGTACAAAATAGAAATGATAACCAGAGACAGTGCGTATTGCTTTTCAGTTGTTGAACAAATTAACAGATAAGCAATCTTCTTATGCAGTCCACTTTTCATACAAACCACACAGGCATAATATCAAGAATCAGTCATTTTCATACCCAAGTGTTCACCTTCGACAGCCATAGAAGGACCTATAATCGGACTTGTAACACCAATATCATTACTCACGGAACAAAAGGCAAGAATAAAAGGTATAGGCAGCTAAAAAGAGTAAGCACGTGACTAAGCAAGTTTGCTACACCAAACAAAGGCTTTTCCCACTAATTGGGGGTGGCTACATGAAGAACAAGTAGGATAACGGAAAAGAATCCAACTTTGAGAAACCAAGGACATTGACTGCAATCTAATTATTCGAATTCCAGTCATCACCCGCAAAAGTAACAACATACAAGTTTTCGCTGTTAATAACAATAATTCAGCCTATGCCGAAAGCCCAAGACTATGTAGACCAGCAGTCTTAACAGCAAATATGCAAACCAACGCACCAGTTCCTCCAAAAACAAAAAACATAACAGGTCAAGCCACGGATTACACAAAAATAGAACTTTTCAATTCGAGACGAATCGCGCAATAACCGCACGTATCGCCAAAGTTCCACCGGCACAAAATTAATCAAAGAACCCCCGCAAACTCAAGCAGAGGAGGAAGCCGTGCCTCCTGAACCGTGGGCGATGGCCATGCGACCAACTCCCGTCGCTCGACCGCGTAGATGACGGACTACGAACGCGACGACGGCGACGACTTCAGGAGCTCACGTGCGCATCAAGCAATACAAAAAACACGGAGGAACGCGCGCGAAGCGAATTCAGCTAGCGACGACTGAGCTCAAGCAAGCAGCGCGCGCAATGCTTCAGCTCCGCCGCCGCCGCCGCCGCCGGGAGAGCGAAGCCACAGCGACTAACCGTCCAGCGACGACGGAAGCAACCGAAGCGCGCGCACCGCGATTAGCAACTACCTCCGAGCTCCACGGACTATAGATCGAGCAGAGATACGATCGCCACCTCCCCGAACAACGAGCGAGTCCTCGACGCGAAGCCGAAGCCGGAGTCTCGATTGATCGATCGATATCGATTGAGATAGAGAGAGAGAGAGAGAATGCGGTGGGGACGCGGCGGAGGCCTGCTTTCATACGGAGGAAGGCGAAGACGATGACGGAGGCGAAGACGAAGACGAAGGAAGGAGAAGGAGAAGGAGGAAGGAAGGAAGGAAGGAAGAAAGAAAGTCAAAGGAGGGATGTGGAAACGGAGGGGGAGGAGTCGTGTCGCCCCTGCGATTCTGTTAGAAAAAAATTTCGAGATTTGAGTGTGGAAAGGGCGGAGGAGGAGGAGGAGGAGGAGGAGGATGGAACGCGAAAACGACGGTCGGCGTCCGTCGTCGCGACGGGAGCTTCTGTGGTCCTGCTTCGCCTTCCCCCATCCGGCCCCGCCCCCGCCCCACCCCCACCCCCCGCGCGGGCCCCTCCGCCACCGGTCGTTTTCGATCGAAACGGGAGGAGCACGGCCAGCCAGGTGTCGCGCCGCGTCGTGGGGTTCGGTGATTTTACCGATCTGCCACCGCAACGGAAATTTTACTCCGTCCGAGTCGAAAAGGGGGAAAATTGTTCTTTGAAAAATGTTCTTTTCTATTTTTTTTTTAAAATTTTTTTTTATTTTTCAGTTTCGTGTCATATAAATCTACATATTTGTTGGGTTGCTGCGTTCGATTTGATTATTCAATAATTTCACATAACTTTTTTGTAAGACGGAGGTATGAACTGAAATGGAGGTGGCTTTTCCGTGCAATGGAAATGCGCTTTTGGTTAGTTTAAATGAAGAGATATAAGTTAATTATGGTGCGGAAGGAAAGGTGTTAGGAAGCGAGGGGATTCTACCCTAAAGGGTCGGCCTCGCATGGAAATAGGTGTTTCGATATTCTGGAACGGCTGAATAATGTGATCGGATCGTAAAGTCAAACGACCTTTTTGTAGAATAGGTGTCTGAATTGAAATAAAGGTTGCTTTCCCATGCAACAGAAATGTGTCGTGAATAGTTTAAATGAAGAGAATATAAGTCAATTATAGTGTGAAAGGGAAGGTGCTAGGAAGTGGGGGAATTCTTTCGTAAAGGGTTGGCCCCATGTGGAAATAGGCATTCTGATATTTTAAAGCGGCTGATTAATGTGAATAGATCGCAAAGCATCTCTTACCATTGAAGAGCTATTGGAGGAGCTTCAAAGTCGTCCCGATTGAAAAAATGACAATGGACATGAAGGGGTTAGAGTAGTTCTTACCCCCAAAATGGGTGTCGGGCCTAAAATTTTTAGTTAGTTTTGAATTAAGATTACAATAATTCAATGCGTGATTTGCAATGTGAGTTTTCGGAACTTTTCATTGCTTCTGCTTTTATTTATTTAGTCTTTGCATTTGATTTTATTATTCTCTAGTTTCAAATAACTTTTTTGTCAAATGGATGTATTAGCTAAAATGAAGGTGGCTTTTCCATGTAGCAAAAGTATGTTTTGGCTAGTTTAATTAGAGAGATATAAGTCAATTATCATGAGGTAGGAAGGTTTTAGAAAGCGCAATTTTTCCCTAAAGGGTCGGCCCTACATGGAAATAGGTGTTTCGATATCTTGGAGGCGGCTGACAAATGTGATAAAACCATAAAGTCTCTCCTCTCATTAAAAAGCCACTAAACTTCATAGTCATCCTAGTTGTCCCCAAAGTAGGTACTTGGCTTGAAATTCTAGTTAGTTTTGAATTAAGATTATAATAATTCAGCATGGAATTTACAACGTCAGTTTTCAAACTTTTCATCATCTGGTGCTTTTAAATCTCCACGTCGGTCAATATTCTCGAATTAAATTATTTTTGGGGCAAGCCACTTGACTTGAAAGACGTAAGAAAAAGGGACGATGAAAAATATTAAATACAAAAACCTGACTCAGCAAGCTAATTATATAGAAGCCTTAGACTTTTCATACCTATGTATATAGACTACTGAATTAAATGCCCGGGACGATGGGAAGACACATTTCCTTTTAGCAAGCTACACGTGTCTTCCGGATTTTGCGGCCGAGCTCGTGTTCTTGTTCTTGCTTCTTTTAGATAGCGCATGTTTCCAATAGGAAAGATGACTTCTTTATTCTGACCCACAAAAAAAAAAAAAAAAAAAAAAAAAAAAATAGAAGATGACTTCTTTATGCTAATTTTGTTACTTAGGTTACAATTTTTTGTGCCCGTTAAAAAGTTTTCGACAAATTAATTAATTGGTAGAGGCAAAAAAGTAGGACTTGTGCTTAATTTTGTTTCGTGATGAGAAAACTATTGTGACAAACTACTGTAAAATTCTTATACAAATATGACAAGTGGGTAAATGTAATAGACACGCTGCGATGGTGATGATTTAATTTACAATAGAAGCTTTGTGAACCTCAATATGGTTTGGGGCTATATTTATGCGTAATTAAAGCATCAAAATGGTAAGTTGATCTCAATATGGTGAAATTACTCGAAAGTGGTCTATTTGGCCCCAAACTATCAAACATTTGCGATCAATGTGTAAATTTCTATTTATTGGTTTGCTAATGGAATATTGGCCTACTAAAAATATGGTTCGTTAAGAGTGAGTAGGTTGAAACAACTCAGATTTCTAATCATGATCCTAGGAATACTTTTTTTCATTTCCTTTTACCTTACAACTATTTGACCTAAAAAAGGATAGGCTTATGATTTAAAACAGTGACTATGGCCCATCTACAGTGACGTAGATCCTAGAGGCACATGTCAATGCAATCAAAGTGGTCAAAAGGGTTCAATCGTGTCGGGGGTTGTATTGGGGTAGAGGTCCAAATTGGACCATGTCGGAGCCTATGACAAACTCTTCATTAGCAAGCAAAAGTTGCGAAAATTACATGAAATCCTGAAAAAGCTGAAGTTATAGATTTGGCTAGGGCGCTTTTTAAGCTCACAACGTGTCAATCATAAATTAGATATCAAGTTCTTCGATATATATATATATATATATATATATATATATATATATATATTTATATATATGTTACAAGTACATTTTAATGTGGAAGGTGTCAGTTTGCAATCTTCCATGCACCTCCTCCCACTTATTCTTTCTTCCAATTTTTTTTTTTTTCTGATTTTTCTTCCTTCTTTCCACATTATACGATCAAATACTGTGTAAAATAATATTAATAAATCTATAAAGATATTCTACAAACTAAAAAAAAAAAAAAAATTGTTATGCTTTAATTGAATTGCTAAGGGTGAAGACCAATTCAACATTAACTTCAGGCAATCAGTCATTGATTGTGATCTAGTGAAAGCTTATCAAGGAGGATAATGCCTTTCCCTTTTTTGAAGTTCAAAGTCAAACTTTACTCATTCTTTCCTTGAAACGCGCAAAGCAACAATGAATTTGTATTTGCTAGGGAGAAAATACCTGATTCACATGATCATGGAGCCCAACATTTCAATTTTGAGAAATTTCATATGCAGAGATTTATATTGTTATTATATGATTGATAGAATTCCATCAAAGCTTTCAAGATTTTTGACTTCTATTTTTAAAAAATCAATATGGTATTATAGTTTGCACTATGTTAAATCGCTTTTTGACTAAAAAAAAAAACGAAATGTTGAATGTAAGGACGCAGATTTTTCCAGCAATCAAATTATTATGACCGTCTAAATCGCAGAACGTGCGGACCTTCCCCAATCAAGCATTCTAATGACGGACGTACTATAGAAAAAAGTTTGTGGGTCTGTATCATTCCTCACTTTAGTATACATCAAGTCAATCCTTCAAATGAATAAGTGCTTTAAAAACTCACCATGAAAAGAGATAGTATACAAAAGAGAGGAAATAAGGAAATTGGCATTGACACTACTATTGCCCGCCCGCCTTGCTCGTCCAAGATGTCTTTTCATGCTTGTGTCAAAAGAACAAAGAAGAGAGGAAAATTACCAAATTAATCCTGAACTTATTGTATAAATACCAATTCAACCATAAATGTTTTAAATTGGCTAGTTTAGTTATAAACTTTTGTGCAAATTCCAATGGAGTCCTTTCGGTCAAACTTTGCTAGAAATCCACTATGTGGCGCAATAATTATTGTTAATCATCCTGCGTAGCACACCGTCACGTTAGTGATTTTCGGAGACAAATCATGTGTTACAAAATTTGCATGGTATAAGGTTGGTGGCCATGGGTTGACCTAATAAGAACGAGTGTAATAATTTATCTGTACCCTATGGTACTCCTTGGTATATAAACCAAACCAATTTAACACTTTACGGTCATGAATGGAACATAAATTTTATAATATCACAAATCACACGTGCAATTGAGAGAGATCGTTAACTAATTTGTAAATGATGCACGCTCCCAAGATCACCTCTTAAATATCCTTCTAGGAGATTAATGATCTCACGTGTATATAGATTTACACTACTTCGAGATTTTGAGAAATTAGCTCACGTACATTGTTGCACAGCCTAAATGTTTGAGGATTACTTCTTCCTCTTATTCTGTGAATTTGTTCAAGGATACAAGGAACCATAAAATTGACTACTTCAAGATCATAAAGAATGCTTTATTTCTCCCTTTACATTCATACTGCCACTTCATACCGGGAAAAGTGCCAAAAAAGTCCTAAACTTTTTGTCTTTGTGCCGATTTAGTCCTAAACCTTTTTTTGATACCGATTTAGTTCTAAACATTTTTATGTTGTGCTAATTCAGTCATTTCTGGCCAATTTTGGTCGGATTTTACTAACTAGAAGCCGGCCGATTGACGTGGCCTGATCGGCGTTGACGTTGACAACTTTTAATAATTTTTTAATTTTTTTAATTTTTTTAATTTTTATTTTTTTCTTCTCCTCTTCTTCCTCTAGCTGATCGCCAAGGTCCGGTGACCGGTTGGAGGAAAAAAAGAAGAAGAAAAAGAATAAAAATAAAAATAAAAATAAACAATATTAAAATATTATTAAAAGCTATCCATGTCGAGCCGATCGCCACGTCACGTCGGCCGGCGTCCATTCAGCAAAATCCGGCCAAAATTAGCCGGAAATAATTGAATTGGCACAATATAAAAATGTTTAGAACTAAATCGGCACTAAAAAAAGGTTTAAGACTAAATCGGTACAAAGACAAAAGATTTAGGACTTTTTTGGTACTTTTCCCCTTCACACAAATTTGCGGGTGCAACAGCATGACCACAACTGTACTGGACAACAGAGCAATCGAGCTCGAGTGTCAAGGTGACCGCCACTGCCAGCGGCACCAACGAGACCATTAATCCTTTCTCTCTATGAGAGATTTACCATGAGCTAATTTTCTGTTCATGAGATGAATTTGGCAGCTTTTTCATAATATTTAACGAAGGTGGGAGGAGCTTTCTTTTCTTTCCTTTTCGGTTGAGGAGGTGGGAGGGATGAGCTGAAATGAAGGTGATTTTCCATGCAATAAAAGTGTGTTTTGGGTAATTAGATGAAGAGATATAAGTCAATTATGGTGTGATTGGTATTCCTTAGAAGTAATATTGGAATTATGGAAAGAAGGTGTTAAGAAGCAGGGGATTCTTCCTTGTGGGTCGGCCCCGCATGGAGATATGCGTTTTCATATTTTAGAGCGGCCAATTAATGTGTTGGATCACAAAGTCTCTCATCTCATTAAAGTGTCATTAGAGACCGACCAAAAAAAAAAAGTGTCATTAGAGGAGCTTCAAAGTCGTCTTGGTTGATAAAATGATGACGGGCTCATAGGGGTGAGAGAGGTTCTTATTCTAAGTGCTTAGCCTAAGATTTTAGTTAGTTTTGGATTAAGATTATGATAATTTGACGTGGAATTTGCAACGCGAGTTTTCAAAACTTTTCATTTCTTTTGCTTTATTTATTTGGTCACTGTGCTTGATTTTATTATTCTCTAATTTCTTTTAACTTTTTTCCGTGTAAGACAGATGTATGAGCTGAAATGAAGGTGGCTTCCCATGCAACATAAGCGTTCTTTGACTAATTTAATGTGAAATATAAGTTGATTATGGCATTGAAGGAGAAGGTGTTAGGAAGCGGGGGATCCTTCCTCAAGGGTTGACCTCGTGTGAAAATAGGCATTTTCATATTTTGAAGCGATTGACTAATGTGATTGGATTGCAAAGTCTTTCCTATCGTTAAAGAGTTAGTAGAGGAGCTTCAAAGTTGTCCAGGTTCATGAAATGACGACGGGCTCAAAGGGGCGAGAGAGGTTCTTACCCCGAGATGGGTGCTAAGCCTAAAATTATTAGCTAGTTTGGAATTAAGATTATGATAATTCGGAGTGGAATTCGCAGCATGAGTTTTTGGAACTTTTCATCACTTCTATTTTTTTTTTATTCAGCCACTGTATTTGATTTTATTGTTCTCTAATTTCAACTGACTTGTTTCGAAAGGCAAATATATGACCTGAAATGAAAGTGGCTTCCCGTGCAACTTCGTGCAACATAAGTGTGTTTTGGCTAGTTTAATTTGAGGAGATATAAGTCCCTAATGGTTTTGAAGGAAGGTGTTAGGAAGGGAGGGATTGTTCCTCGAGGGTCGGCCCCACATGGAAATATGTGTCTTGATATTTTGAGGTGACCGACTAACGTGATCAGATTGTAAAGTCTCTCCAATCATTGAAGAGCTACTACAGGAGTTTCAAAGTCCTTCCAGTTGACGAAATGACTACAGGCTTAAAGGGGCGAGAGAGGTTCTTATCCCGTAGTAGGTGCTTAGCTAAAATTTTCGTTAGTTTTGGATTAAGATTATGATAAGTGAGTGTGGAATTTGCAACGTGAGTTTTTAGAACTTTTCATCACTTCTATTTTATTTATTTGGTTGCTGCGTTTGATTTTCTTATTCTCTAATTTCAAATAACTTTTTTCGAAAGACAGATATATGACCTAAAATGAAAGTCACTTTCCATGCAACATAAGTGTGTTTTGGCTAGTTTAATTTGAGGAGATATAAGTCCATAATAGTTTTGAAGGAAGGTGTTAGGAAGGGAGGGATTGTTCCTCAAGGGTCGGCCCCACATGGAAATAGGTGTCTTGATATTTTGAGGTGACCGACTAACGTGGTCAGATTGTAAAGTCTCTCCAATCATTGAAGAGCTACTACAGGAGTTTCAAAGTCCTTCCAGTTGACGAAATGACTACAGGCTTAAAGGGGCGAGAGAGGTTCTTACCCCGTAGTAGGTGCTTAGCTAAAATTTTCGTTAGTTTTGGATTAAGATTATGATAAGTGAATGTGGAATTTGCAACGCGAGTTTTTAGAACTTTTCATCACTTCTATTTTATTTATTTGGTTGCTGCGTTTGATTTTATTATTCTCTAATTTCAAATAACTTTTTTCGAAAGATAGATATATGACCTAAAATAAAAGTAGCTTCCGTGCAAAAGTGTGTTTTGGCTAGTTCAATTTGAAGAGATATACGTCAATTTATGGCATTGAAGGAAGGTGTTAGGAAGCGAGGTATTCTTCCTCGAGATTCGGCCCCACATGGAAATAGGCATTTTGAAATTTTGAAGCGATTAGCTAATGTGATCAGATCGCAAAGTCCCTCCTATTGTTGAAGAGCTACTAGAGGAGTTTTGAAGTCCTCCTAGTTGACAAAATGACAATGGGCTCAAAGGGGCGAGAGAGGTTCCACCCCACAATGGATGCTTGGCTAAAATTTTGTTCGTTTTGGATTAAGATTTTGATAATTCAGCGTGGAATTTGCGATGCGAATTTTCAAAACTTTTCATCACTTCTACTTTATTTATTCGGTCGTTGTGTTTGATTTTATTATTCTCTAATTTCAAATAACTTTTTTCAAAAGATAAACATATGAATTGAAATGAAAGTGGCATCCCGTGCAACATAAATGTGTTTTGGCTAGTTCAATTTGAAGAGATATAAGCCAATTTTGGCATTGAAGGAAGGTGCAAGGAAGCGAGGAATTCTTTCTTGAGGGTCAGCCCCATGTGGAAATAGGTGTTTCGATGGAAGTGACCGACTAATGTAATTAAATCACAAAATCTCTCCTATCGTTGAAGAGCTACTAGAGGAGTTTCAAAGTCCTCCCGATTGACAAAATGACAATGGGCTTGAAGGGGCAAGAGAGGTTCTTACCTTGTACTGTAGTAGGTGCTCATCTAAAATTTTCGTTAGTTTTGGATGAAGATTATGATAATTTAGCATGGAATTTGCAACATGAGTCTTTAGAACTTTTCATCACTTTGGTTTTATTTATTCGATTGCTACTTTTCATTTTATTATTCTCTAATTTCAGATAACCTTTTTTCGAAAGATAGATATATAACCTGAAATGAAAGTGGCTTCCCGTGCAATATAAGTGTGTTTTGGTTGGTTCAATTTGAAGAGATATAAGTCGATTTATGGCGTTGAAGGAAGGTGTTAGGAAGTGAGGGGTTTTTCCTTGAGGGCCGACTTGCATGGAAAGAGGCGTTTCGATATTTTAAAGTGACCGACTAATGCGTTCATATCGCAAAGTCTCTCCTATCATTAAAGAGCTACTAAAGGAGTTTCAAAATCCTCCTAATTGACGAAATGATGGTGGGGTTAAAGGGGAGAGAGAGGTTCTTACCCCCAATTAGGTGCTCAGCCTGAAATTTTTGTTAGTTTTGGATTAAGATTTTGAGAGTTTAGTGTAGAATTTGTGACGCGAGTTTTTGAAATTTTTTTATCATTTCTTGCTTTAAGTCTTTAAGTTATTTTTGCCGACAAGCACCTGAATTTATTGCTGAACCCAACTTTTGACATTAAAGACAAAAAAACCATGAAAAATAGCAAATACAAAATTCGTACCTAGCAATGCTTTTTCTAGAAGCCTAGACTTTTCATACCTATATGGACTCTACTCAATTATGTGCCCAAGGCGATGGGAAGATACGTTTGTTTTGAGAGCGTTACACGTGTCTCCCGACCATTTAAGTCAACCGATTTCCAAGTCTCCTCTCTCCTTCTCCAAGTGAGATAGTTGACCTTTTCATGGCTTCTTTCCCTTTTCACGCCTGCTTTTGCTGCCATGCTCGTGTTTATGCTTCTTACGGACAGTGCATTTTTACGACAGGAAAGATGACTTCTTCATGCTAATTTTGTTTCTTAGGTTACATTTTTTTTTTTTTTGTAGCTTTAAAAGTTTTTGACAAATTAATTAGTTGAGGTAAAAAGCATGACTCACGCTTATTTAAGCCTAACGACAAAAAGAACGGTCACAACAGACCATTGTGATCTTCCCATATTAATGTGATGAGAGGCCAAAACATACTTTTTGGCTAGTTTAATTAGAGAGATATAAGTCAATTATCATGTGGTACGAAGGTTTTAGAAAGCGCAATTTTTCCCTAAAGGGTCGGCCCTACATGGAAATAGGTGTTTCGACATCTTGGAGGCGGCTGACAAATGTGATAAAATCATAAAGTCTCTCCTCTCATTAAAAAGCCACTAAACCTCATAGTCATCTCGGTTGTCCCCAAACTAGGTGCTTGGCTTGAAATTCTAGTTAGTTTTGAGTTAAGATTATAATAATTCAGCATGGAATTTACAACTTCAGTTTTCAAACTTTTCATCATCTGGTGCTTTTAAATCTCTACGTCGGTCAATATTCTCGAATTAAATTATTTTTGGGGCAAGCCACTTGACTTGAAAGACGTAAGAAAAAGGGACGATGAAAAATATTAAATACAAAAACCTGACTCAGCAAGCTAATTATATAGAAGCCTTAGACTTTTCATACCTATGTATATAGACTACTGAATGAAATGCCCGGGACGATGGGAAGACACATTTCCTTTTAGCAAGCTACACGTGTCTTCCGGATCTTGCGGCCGAGCTCGTGTTCTTGCTTCTTTTAGATAGCGCATGTTTCCAATAGGAAAGATGACTTCTTTATATAGAAGATGACTTCTTTATGCTAATTTTGTTACTTAGGTTACAATTTTTTGTGCCCTTAAAAAGTTTTTGACAAATTAATTAATTGGTAGAGGCAAAAAAGTAGGACTTGTGCTTAATTTTGTTTCGTGATGAGAAAACTATCGTGACAAATTATTGTAATATTCTTATACAAATATGACAAGTGGGCAAAGGTAATGGACATGCTGCGATGGTAATGATTTAATTTACGATAGAAGCTTTGCGAACCTCAATATGGTTTGGGGCTAATTTATGCGTAATTAAAGCACCAAATGGTAAGTTGATCTCAATATGGTGAAATTACTCGAAAGTGGTCTATTTGGCCTCAAACTATCAAACATTTGCAATCAATGCGTAAATTTCTATTTATTAGTTTGCTGATGGAATATTGGCCTACTAAAAATTTGATTTGTTAAGAGAGAGTAGGTTGAAACAACTCAGCTTTCTAATCATGATCCTAGAAATACTTTTTTTCATTTCCTTTTACCTTACAACTATTTGACCTAAAAAAGGATAGGCTTATGATTTAAAACAGTGACTATGGCCCATCTACAGTGACTTAGATCCTAGAGGCACATGTCAATGCAATCAAAGTGGTCAAAAGGGTTCAATCGTGTCGGGGGTTGTATTGGGGTAGAGGTCCAAATTTGACCATGTCGGAGCCTATGACAAACTCTTCATTAGCAAGCAAAAGTCGTGAAAATTACATGAAATCCTAAAATGCTGAAGTTATAAATTTGGCTAGGGCGCTTTTTAAGCTCACAACGTGTCAAATCATAAATTAGATATCAAGTTCTTCGATATATATTTTTTTTATATATGTTACAAGTACATTTTAATGTGGAAGGTGTCAGTTTGCAATCTTCACCTCCTCCCACTTATTCTTTCTTCCAACTTTTTTTTTTCTGATTTTTCTTCCTTCTTTCCACATTATACGTTCAAATACTGTGTAAAATAATATTAATAAATCTATAAAGATATTCTACAAACTAAAAAAAAAAAAAAATTTGTTATGCTTTAATTGAATTGCTAAGGGTGAAGACCAAGGTTTTTTCTTTAGATATTGAAACCTAATTCAACATTAACTTCAGGCAATCAGTCATTGATTGTGATCTAGTGAAAGCTTATCAAGGAGGATAATGCCTTTTCTCTTTTTTGAAGTTCAAAGTCAAACTTTACTCATTCTTTTCTTGAAACGTGCAAAAAGCAACAATGAATTTGTATTTGCTAGGGAGAAAATACCTGATTCACATGATCATGGAGCCCAACATTTCAATTTTGAGAAATTTTATACGCAGAGATATATATTGTTATTATATGATTGGTAGAAGTCCATCAAAGCTTTCAAGATTTTTTACTTCTATTTTTAAAAAAATCAATATGGTATTATAGTTTGCACTATGTTAAATCGCTTTTTGACTAAAAAAAACGAAATGTTGAATGTAAGGACGCAGATTTTTCCAGCAATCAAATTATTATGACTGTCTAAATGGCAGAACGTGCGGACCTTCCCCAATCAAGCATTCTAATGACGGACATACTATAGCAAAAAAGTTTGTGGGTCTGTATCATTCCTCACTTTAGTATACATCAAGTCAATTCTTTAACCATCCGCCGCGGTGGCTCCGCTTGATAAGACCCCGTTAATCCTTGCCTTCAAGGTGAGGGGTTCGAAACCTAGTGGAGGCACTTGGCGCCTTAATCGCTTGCACGAGGTGATGGTTCCCTCGTGCAATCCCAGGGTTTGCCCACCGGCTGCCGGCTGTACGGGGTTCCTTAGGTCATCAAAAAGAAAAAAGTCAATCCTTCAAATGAATAAGTGCTTTAAAAACTCACCATGAGTTATCTATAGAGAGAGTAAGAAAAGAGATAGTTGATGATAGTTCACATGAGGAGTTGAATGCCGATATGAGTGTATACAAAAGAGAGGAAATAAGGAAATTGGCATCGACACTACTATTGCCCGCCCGCCTTGCTCGTCCAAGATGTCTTTTCATGCTTGTGTCAAAAGAACAAAGAAGAGGGGAAAATTACGAAATTAATCCTGAACTTATTGTATAAATACCAATTCAATCATAAATGTTTTAAATTGGCTAATTTAGTTATAAACTTTTGCGCAAATTCCAATGGAGTCCTTTCGGTCAAACTTTGCTAGAAATCCACGATGTGGCACACTAATTATTGTTAATCATCCTACGTAGCACACCATCACGTTAGTGATTTTCGGAGACAATTAATGGGGTGGACTATATTGGAATTTCGTGTAAATGTTTATTACAAAATTGGAAATTTTTGGAAGGAATTGGCATCTATATAATAAGTTTAGGACTCATTAGATAATTTTCCCGAAGTTAGCACTTTGATTGTGAAATGGGCAATGAGGTGATATGAGTGTCTTTGAGTTCTACTTGTTGAAGAATGGAATGAGATCCAAAGAGTAACCAGAAACCATCAACTGAAGAGCCTCACCAATGAGTGTAATAATTTATCTGTACCCTATGGTACCCCTTGGTATATAAACCAAACCAATTTAACACTTTACGGTCATGAATGGAACATAAATTTTATAATATCACAAATCACACGTGCAATTTAGAGAGATCGTTAACTAATTTGTAAATGATGCATGCTCCCAAGATCACCTCTTAAATATCCTTTTAGGAGATTAATGATCTCACGTGTATATAGATTCACGCTATTTCGAGATTTTGAGAAATTAGCTCACGTACATTGTAGCACAGCCTAAATGTTTGAGGATTACTTCTTCCTCTTGTTCTGTGAATTTGTTCTTGAAATAGAATGGTTTTCAAGGATACAAGGAACCACAAAATTGACTACTTCAACATCATAAAGAACGCTTTATTTCTCCCTTTACATTCATACTGCCACTTCATACAGATTTGTACTGGACAACAGCGCAATCGAATTCGAGTGTCAAGGTGACCGCCACTACCGGCGGCACCAACGAGACCATTACACCTTTCTCTCTATGAGAGATTTACCATGAGCTAGTTTTCTGTTCATGAGATGAATTTGGCAGCTTTTTCATAATATTTAACAAAGGTGGGAGGAGCTTTCTTTTCTTTCCTTTCCGGTTGAGGAGGTGGGAGGGATGAGCTGAAATGAAGGTGATTTTCCATGCAATAAAAGTGGAGTGCGGGACACCTGGAGTGCCATAACTTGGCACGCCGGGACACTTAAGTGCCATAACTTTAAAATGGTACACTTAAGTGCCATCATCGGAGTAAAATGGGACACTTAAGTGCCACTCCGGCGAAAATCCGGCCAAATGGCGACGTGGCGACTTTCCGGCGAGCTCGGTCCAAAACGGCGTCGTTTTGCACGCCGACGTGGCGGAGAAAATGCAAAAACGACGCCGTTTCGCGTCTACGTGTAAATAATAAAATATAAATTAATTAAATTAGATTTAAAATATTCAAAAAATTTAAAAAAATAAGAAAAATTTAAAATTTTAAAAAAAAAAATTAATAAAAATTTTAAAAAATTAAGAAAAATTTAAAAATTTTAAAAATTAAGAAAAATTTAAAATTTTAAAAATTTTAAAAATTTTAAAAAATAAGAAAATTTAAAATTTTTTAAGAATTAAGAAAATTTTAAAAATTTTAAAAATAAGAAAATTTAAATTTTTTAAAAATTAAGAAAATTTTGAATTAAGAAAATTTTAAAAATTTTCAAAAATTTTAAAAATTAAGAAAATTTTAAAAAATTTTAAAAATTTTAAAAATTAAGAAAATTTTAAAAAAATTTAAAAAATTAAGAAAATTTTAATTTTTTTTAAATTAAGAAAATTTTAAAATTTTTTAAAAATTAAGAAAATTTTAAAATTTTTTTAAAATTAAGAAAAATTAAAAAAAATTATAAAAAGGGGGTGGGAGGTCGAACGAGGCGGCTCCCTTGCCGCCGCCGCCGGCTCCCTCACCGCCGCCACCTCCGCCGCCGCCGCCTCCCCCACCCCCCTTTTTTTTTTAATTTTTAAAATTTTTAAAATTTTCTTATTTTTTTAAAAATTTTTAAATTTTCTTATTTTTTAAAATTTTTTAATTTTTTAAAATTAAAATTTTTAAAATTTTCTTATTTTTAAATTTTTTAATATTTTAAAATTAAAATTTTTAAAATTTTCTTATTTTTTAATTTTTTTAATTTTTTAAAATTAAAATTTTTTAAATTTTCTTATTTTCTAAAATTTTTTTAATTTTTTTTAAATTAAAAATTTTAAAATTTTTAAAATTAAAATTTTTAGAATTTTTTTTTAATTTTAAAATTTTCTTATTTTTTAAAATTTATTAAAATTTTTAAAATTTTTAAAATTTTTAAAATTTTTAATATTTTCTTTTTTAAAAAGAATTTTAAAATTTTTTAAAATTAAATTTTTTATATTTTTTAAAATTAAAATTTTAAATTTTTTAAATTTTTTTAATTTTTATCTTGATTTGGAGCTCAGCGAGCCACGTGAAAAGAAAAAAATAATAATAAAATATCACACGTAGGATTCCGGCCAAGTCGCCGGGAGGGCACTTAAGTGTCATTCCACGAAAAAAAGTGGCGACTTAAGTCGCACAAGTTTTGAAGTTATGGCACCTAAGTGTCGTCTTGCCACAAGATTATGCGCAAGACTTGTGGTGTGTTCTTCTACCAATAAAAGTGTGTTTTGGGTAATTAGATGAAGAGATATAAGTCAATTATGGCGTGATTGGTATTCCTTAGAAGTAATATTGGAATTATGGAAAGAAGGTGTTAGGAAGTAGGGGATTGTTCCTTGTGGGTCGGCCCCACATGGAGATATGTGTTTCGATATTTTAGAGCGGCCAATGAATGTGTCGGATCGCAAAGTCTCTCATCTCATTAAAGTGTCATAGAGGAGCTTCAAAGTCGTCTTGGTTGATAAAATGATGACGGGCTCAAAGGGGTGAGAGAGGTTCTTATTCTAAGTAAGTGCTCGGCCTAAAATTTTAGTTAGTTTTGGATTAAGATTATGATAATTCAACATGGAATTTGCAAGGCGGGTTTTCAAAACATTTCATTACTTTTGCTTTATTTACTGAGTCACTGTGTTTCATTTTATTATTCTCTAATTTCGTAGGACTTTTTTTTTTGTGTAAGACAGATGTATGAGCTGAAATGAAGATGGCTTCCCATGCAACATAAGCGTTCTTTGACTAATTTAATGTGAAATATAAGCTGATTATGGCGTTGAAGGAGAAGGTGTTAGGAAGCGGGGGATCCTTCCTCAAGGGTCGACCTTGCGTGAAAATAGGCATTTTTATATTTTGAAGCGATTGACTAATGTGATTGGATTGCAAAGTCTTTCCTATCGTTAAAGAGCTAGTAGAGGAGCTTCAAAGTTGTCCAGGTTCATGAAATGACGACGGGCTCAAAGGGGCGAGAGAGGTTCTTACCCCGAGATGGGTGCTGAGCCTAAAATTATTAGCTAGTTTTGAATTAAGATTATGATAATTCAAAGTGGAATTCGCAGCATGAGTTTTTGGAACTTTTCATCACTTCTATTTTATCTATTCAGCCACTGTATTTGATTTTATTGTTCTCTAATTTCAACTGACTTTTTTCGAAAGGCAAATATATGACCTGAAATGAAATTGGCTTCCCGTGCAACTTCGTGCAACATAAGTGTGTTTTGGCTAGTTTAATTTGAGGAGATATAAGTCCATAATGATTTTGAAGGAAGGTGTTAGGAAGGGAGGGATTGTTCCTCGAGGGTCGGCCCCATATGGAAATAGGTGTCTTGATATTTTGAGGTGACTGACTAACGTGGTCAGATTGTAAAGTCTCTCCAATCATTGAAGAGCTACTACAGGAGTTTCAAAGTCCTTCCAGTTGACGAAATGACTACAGGCTTAAAGGGGCGAGAGAGGTTCTTACCCCGCAGTAGGTGCTTAGCTAAAATTTTCGTTAGTTTTGGATTAAGATTATGATAAGTGAGTGTGGAATTTGCAACGCGAGTTTTTAGAACTTTTCATCACTTCTATTTTATTTATTTGGTTGCTGCGTTTGATTTTATTATTCTCTAATTTCAAATAACTTTTTTCGAAAGACAGATATATGACCTAAAATGAAAGTAACTTCCCATGCAACATAAGTGTGTTTTGGCTAGTTTAATTTGAGGAGATATAAGTCCATAATGGTTCTAAAGGAAGGTGTTAGGAAGGGAGGGATTATTCCTCAAGGGTCGGCCCCACATGGAAATAGGTGTCTTGATATTTTGAGGTGACCGACTAACGTGGTCAGATTGTAAAGTCTCTCCAATCATTGAAGAGCTACTACAGTAGTTTCAAAGTCCTTCCAGTTGACGAAATGACTACAGGCTTAAAGGGGCAAGAGAGGTTCTTACCCCGTAGTAGGTGCTTAGCTAAAATTTTCGTTAGTTTTGGATTAAGATTATGATAAGTGAGTGTGGAATTTGCAACGCGAGTTTTTAGAACTTTTCATCACTTCTATTTTATTTATTTGGTTGCTGCGTTTGATTTTATTATTCTCTAATTTCAAATAACTTTTTCGAAAGATAGATATATGACCTAAAATAAAAGTAGCTTCCGTGCAAAAGTGTGTTTTGGCTAGTTCAATTTGAAGAGATATACGTCAAATTATGGCATTGAAGGAAGGTGTTAGGAAGCGAGGGATTCTTCCTCGAGATTCGGCCTCACATGGAAATAGGCATTTTGAAATTTTGAAGCGATTGGCTAATGTGATCGGATCGCAAAGTCCCTCCTATTGTTGAAGAGCTACTAGAGGAGTTTTGAAGTCCTCCTAGTTGACAAAATGACAATGGGGTCGAAGGGGCGAGAGAGGTTCCACCCCACAATGGATGCTTGGCTAAAATTTTGTTCGTTTTGGATTAAGATTTTGATAATTCAGCGTGGAATTTGCTATGCGAATTTTCAAAAATTTTCATCACTTCTACTTTATTTATTCGGTTGTTGTGTTTGATTTTATTATTCTCTAATTTCAAATAACTTTTTTCAAAAGATAAACATATAAGCTGAAATGAAAGTGGCATCCCGTGCAACATAAATGTGTTTTGGCTAGTTCAATTTGAAGAGATATAAGCCAATTTTGGCATTGAAGGAAGGTGCAAGGAAGCGAGGAATTTTTTCTTGAGGGTCAGCCCCGTGTGGAAATAGGCGTTTCGATGGAAGTGACCGACTAATGTAATTAAATCACAAAATCTCTCCTATCGTTGAAGAGCTACTAGAGGAGTTTCAAAGTCCTCCCGATTGACAAAATGACAATGGGCTTGAAGGGGCAAGAGAGGTTCTTACCTTGTACTGTAGTAGGTGCTCAGCTAAAATTTTCGTTAGTTTTGGATGAAGATTATGATAATTTAGCATGGAATTTGCAACATGAGTCTTTAGAACTTTTCATCACTTTGGTTTTATTTATTCGATCGCTACTTTTCATTTATTATTCTCTAATTTCAGATAACCTTTTTTCGAAAGATAGATATATAACCTGAAATGAAAGTGGCTTCCCGTGCAATATAAGTGTGTTTTGGTTGGTTCAATTTGAAGAGATATAAGTCGATTTATGGCGTTGAAGGAAGGTGTTAGGAAGTTAGGGGTTTTTCCTTGAGGGCCGACTTGCATGGAAAGAGGCGTTTCGATATTTTAAAGTGATCGATTAATGCGTTCATATCGCAAAGTCTCTCCTATCGTTAAAGAGCTACTAAAGGAGTTTCAAAATCCTCCAAATTGACGAAATGATGGTGGGGTTAAAGGGGAGAGAGAGGTTCTTTCCCCCAATTAGGTGCTCAGCCTGAAATTTTTGTTAGTTTTGGATTAAGATTTTGAGAGTTTAGTGTAGAATTTGTGACGCGAGTTTTTGAAATTTTTTTATCATTTCTTGCTTTAAGTCTTTAAGTTATTTTTGCCGACAAGCACCTGAATTTATTGCTGAACCCAACTTTTGACATTAAAGACAAAAAAACCATGAAAAATAGCAAATACAAAATTCGTACCTAGCAATGCTTTTTCTAGAAGCCTAGACTTTTCATACCTATATGGACTCTACTCAATTATGTGCCCAAGGCGATGGGAAGATACGTTTGTTTTGAGAGCGTTACACGTGTCTCCCGACCATTTAAGTCAACCGATTTCCAAGTCTCCTCTCTCCTTCTCCAAGTGAGATAGTTGAAAAAAAAAAAAAAAGTGAGATAGTTGACCTTTTCATGGCTTCTTTCCCTTTTCACGCCTGCTTTTGCTGCCATGCTCGTGTTTATGCTTCTTACGGACAGTGCATTTTTACGACAGGAAAGATGACTTCTTCATGCTAATTTTGTTTCTTAGGTTACATTTTTTTTTTTTTTTTGTAGCTTTAAAAGTTTTTGACAAATTAATTAGTTGAGGTAAAAAGCATGACTCACACTTATTTAAGCCTCACGACGAAAAGAACGGTCACAATAGACCATTGTGATCTTCCCATATTAATGTGATGAGAGGGCAAACATAATGGACACGTTGCAATCATAATGATTCAATTTACAGCAAAAAGCTTCACGAACTTTAGGGCTAATTTATACGTAATTAAATCACCGGAATGGTAGGTCGATGTCGCTCTAGTGCAATTACTTGAAAGTGATATGTCCG
Organism: Eucalyptus brandiana; assembly: GCA_014182725.1. Taxonomy (NCBI): domain Eukaryota; kingdom Viridiplantae; phylum Streptophyta; class Magnoliopsida; order Myrtales; family Myrtaceae; genus Eucalyptus; species Eucalyptus brandiana. Next base: position 19,653,597 of record CM024672.1, on the reverse strand, counting down.
TTCCATCTAAAAGGGTACCGAATTTCCAGTATGTCTAGATCAATATTTAATTGACTTACCAAATCAACCTTTGGATTGCTTCCTAGATTATAAAAACTTCTCAACTTCAGCATTCAAGGATCATTTTTTGTACCTTAGAAAATTTGGGACTAATTAATTAGCTGGGTGGAGGCTACCGCACTCCTGACATAACAGGATATTGCTAAAAAATACTAGCCACTGTTGTTTTAAGCCCCACATCGAAAAGAATGGTCATAACAAACCAACGCAATCCTCCTACACAAATAAGATGGGGAACAAATATAATACACTTTTCGAAGATAACAATTCAATTGTAGTAGCAGTTCTATGAATTACAATATGAAGCACAATTTGCTTTTGGGCAAATTTATGAATAACTAAAGAATTGGAATGCTAGGCAAATTTTACTCCAGGGAAATCGTATAAACGTGATCAGTTCGTTCTGCCTAAAAAAAATTCGAATTACCATAATATTTGGATCAATATATAATTCAACTCATTTACAAAACCGTCTTTTGCTTGTTTCCAAACTTGTCGGCACTTCTCAATTTCAGCACTCAAGGATCACTTTAAAAGTTTAATTTTGGATCATTTCCTAATCCTATCCTAGACTTAAGTAGCATTATAGACTAGCATAGAGAAATCATCACCATGAGGAATCCACATGGAGTTAGACCCGTCCAAAATAACCCCAATCCATTAATCTGCACGAGCCCACCTTGAAGAATAGAATAGGGGCGAACTATTTGTTAACCTGCAAGGATAGCGGTTCAACCCGACCCAGATCCAAAATTCGAGAGGGTGGGCCGGGCCAACCCCATTTGAACCCAATGTGAACCAATATGAGAAGAAATCTTTGGTGCTTGAATTGCAGTTTGGAGATTTGGAATAGTCGAACTTATATAATATTCGGTCTTGTTAGCCAAGATCTTCGTAGAATCCCAAAGAAAGAAATATGCAACTGATGTATTTTTATGTGTTGAATGATGAAACAAAATAAATCGAATGACGCAAGATACATTAAGACTTGTCCACTAAATTTGCTAGCAACGGATCTTTTGGTGCTTAAACGGTTCTAGTAGCTTGGATAACTACGTACAGATTGTCATATTACTTAGTAATTTAATTTACTCTGTGAATTTTAGTATCTTTAGCATTGATGGAAATATTGTAAAATCGGGTCTGGTCAATCCGGTTTCCCATGACTTGACTAGACATTTGAAGAAAACTAATTGAAAATTTGGAATATTCAAAACTACTGAAGTGTATAATCTTGTTAGCCAATATATTTGTAATATCCTACAAGGATTATATAGTCTGTATAGTTTCTTCAAGCCGCCATGTTTACTCCACAGCAAAAGCCTGATTTCAATAGTGATTTAGTCATGCTCTTTTTGGTGGTTAAAAAAACATATTGCTTGCTTAAATGTTTGCCTTTGATCACACTCCTCAACAAGATCGAATTACTCATGAACTTAAGGCATAATATTGCTAATTAGTTTATTAAAGTGATTGTGAACGTTATATGGGTAATTTTATTTGTTTATTTGTAAGGTGTGTCGAGCAAACTAATTCATGGATTATTCTGAAACTGTCAGACATTTGCGATCAACATATAAATTTCTATGTATTAGTTTGCTGAGTGGAATATTGGCCTACTAAAAGTATGGCTCATTAAAAGAGAGAAGGTAAGAGCGACTCAGCTTTATAATCAAGAACCATAGTAATACCTTTTTTCATTTCTTTTTACCTTACAATTATTTGACCTAAAAAGGGTAGGCTTATGATTTAAAACCATCGTTGTGGCCTGGTTTGCAGTGACCTAGATCCTAGAGACACATGTCGATGCAAGTAAAGAGGTCAAAAGGGTTCAATCGTGTCGAAGGTTCTATTGGGAGTGGAGGTCCGAACTGAACCACACTAAACCTATGACAAACTCCTCATTTCCAAGCAAAAGTCACAAAGATTACACGAAATCCTGAAGTTATAAATCTAGTTAGGGCTCTTTTCAAGCTCACGACACGTCAATCTGTGATTGGTTGTCAAGTTCTTTGATATTTTTTTATGTAACATATGTTACAAGTATATTTTAATGGAGAAATATAAGGTGCCTAAGTGATAGACATGTCAACTTCATACTAGTCCATTCAACAGTCGACACGTGTCATTTTTAAGGCCTACCTGTCAAAGACCCTTGCATCCCCTCTTTCTCTTCAATTAATCAAACTCTCTCTCTCTCCTCTCTCTTATGCCTTTTCTTCAAAAGAACAAAGCCTACTCTTATTTTTTTTCAAAATGCTCTCTCGCTTCCATAGACCCTGCCACCTTTGTCACGCTACCTTGTCTCCTCCGTCTCCAACCTCTAGTGCCATCGCCTCTTGTCTAACTCCTCTTGCGTCCTCTACATCAGTGTCCACATCGGCTAAGAGCTCGAGGCCCTCCGTCACGTTGACAAACCATGTCGTCGCCTCCGCCTTTGCCTTGTTTGTTGCCTACACCGACCTCAATTGACCCCAAATCAATAGATTCAAAGTTGAGTTGAGCTCTAGATCACAAACATAAGGCTCACTTGGGCTTAGATCCAACATTTGTGGCTCAAGTTCACCGACCAAGCTTGAGCATGACAATGGAGGATTGAGATGGCGATGAGGTGGTGGACTGAGACAAAGGTGATGTGGTGGTGAAAGGCAATTTTTAGGAGTCTGAGTTGAGGTCCCAAAAATGACGCGTGTTGGCCATTGAATTGATTAGTACGAAACTAACGTGTTTATCACTTGAGCACCTAATATTTTCTCCTTTTTTTTTTTGTTGGTCCCAGTTTATTTTTACTCTGATTCTCATTTTCAGACTTTTGACCTGACTCATTGCAAGGCATGGGAGTCAACATCCACACCTGAAGCTAAATCGTCCCTACCCTCAGCCCCCTTGAGATTCGAACCCTTCACCTCCTATTTTCCATGCAAGAAAGGTGGCTATAGGAGCAAACTCAGTGGTTTATTTTCTCCATTTTAATGTGAAAGTTGTTTGGTTACAATCTTTTATGTACCTCCTCCCTCTTATTCTTTCTTCTGATCTTTTTTCCTATTTTTCTTCTTTCTTTCCACATTGTATAAGATAATATCTAATAAATCTTTAAAGATATTCTATAAACTAAAAAAATTGTTATGCTTTAATTGAATTGCTAAGGGTGAAGACTAAGGTTTATTCGTTAGATGTTGAAACCTAAAAAAGTGACTTATGAACCACGGTGATAATTAATATATATTCAACATCAACTTCAAACATTCCTTACGAAATAAATTCCTCTTCGCATTTATTGATATTTCATCCGTGTCATTTTCAAATGCTACATCTAAATTCAAATTTCATTTTGAGGCAATTGGTCATTGATTGTAATCTAATGAAAGCTTATCAAGAAGGGTAATGCCTTTTTTTTCCTTTTTTGGAAGTTCAAAGTCAAACTTAACTCATTCTTTTCTTAAAACGTGCAAAGCAACAATGAATTTGTATTTGCTAGGGAGAAAATAATTGATTCACATGATCAAGGAGCTCAACACTTCAATTTTGAGAAATTTCCATATGCAGTGTTATTATATGATTGATAGAAGTCCATCAAAGCTTTCAAGTTTTTACTTCTATTTTTAAAAATCAATATAGTATAATCACGTTTTTATAAAAGATGAGATATTAAATGTAGCAGATTTTCTAGCAATCAAATTATTACGATGGTTTAATTCATAGCACGTAAGGACCCTCTCTAATCAAGCATTCTAATGGCAGACATACTATAGAAAAAAGTTTTTGGGTTTTTATCATTCTTCACCTTTGCATACACCAAGTCAATCCTTCAAATGAATAAGTGCTTAGAAATCTTACCATGAGTCATACATAAAGAGAGGATGAAAAGAGTAGTTGATGATAGTTCACATGAGGAATTGAATGCCAATACATGTGTATAAAAAAGAGAGGAAATAAGGTGATTCGCGTTGACACTACTATTGCCTACTCGCCTCCCTCGTCTGAGATGTCTTTCCATGCTCGCATCAAAAGAACAAAGAAGAGGTGAAAATTACCAAAGTAATCATTAACCTATTGTATAAATACCCATTCAATCATAAATGTTTAAAATTGGCTAGTTTAGTCTAAAACTTTTGTGCAAATTCCAATGGAGTCCTTCTCCTCAAACCTTGCTAAGAATCCATGACATGGCGCACTAGCCATAAACGACCATCCTAGATAGCACATGGTCATATAAGTGATTTTTAGAACAATTAACAAGGAGGACTATATTGGGATTTTGCGCAAGTGTTTATTACTAAGTTGACAAAATTAAAAATTTTAGGATGAAATTAGCATCCATAAAATAGATTTAAAACTCATTAGGTAATTTGCCCAAAGTCATGATTGTGAAATGGGCAATGAGGTGTAATGAGTGCCTTTATGTTCTACTTCTTGAAGAATGGAATAAGGTCCAGAGAGTAACTAGAAATCATCAACTGAAGGATTTCAAGAGGGTCACGGTCCTATAATTTATTCTCTCTTCTTTTGTCTACGTGGATTTGTGATCTGCATGCTTCGCTCAAGTTGTGTGATTTTTATATAATTGAGCATGGAGCAACTGCGCGTTATAAAATTTACAATTTACATGGTTTAAGGTTGGTGGCAATGGGTTGACCTAATAAGAATAAGTGTACTAATTTATGTGGACACCATGGTACTCCTTGGAACATAAACCAAACCACTTTAATCTTTTATGGTCATGGATGGGACACAACTCTTATAATATCACAAATCACACGTACAATTGAGGGAGATCATTAACTAATCTGTAAATGATGCACCCTTCCAAAATCACCCCTTAACTATCCTTTTAAGGGATCAATGATCTCATGTGTATATAAATTCACATTACTTCTAGATTTTGCGAAATTAGCTTGTGTACATTATTACAGTGAACACGACTCATGTAATATCACAAATCACGCATGCAATTGAGAGACATTGTTAACTAATTTGTAAATGATGCATGCTCCCAAGATCACCCCTTAAATATCTTTTTAAGGGATTAATGAACTCGTGTGTATATAGATTTATGCTATTTCGAGATTTTGCGAAATTAGCTCACGTACATTGTTGCACGGCCTAAATGTTTGAGGATTACTTCTTCTTCTTTTTCTGTAAATTTGTTCTTGAAATAGAATAGTTTTCAATGATACAAGGAACCTTAAAAATGACTCTAGCATGATCACGACTGTACAAGACGACTAGCACGATCGAATTCGAATGTCAAGGCAATCGCTACTACCGTGGCACCATCGAGACTAACGCACCTCCTTTCTCTCAATGAGATATTTACTATGAGCTAATTTTCTGTTCATGAGATGAGTTTGATAGCTTTTTCGTAACACTTCTTGGAGCTTACCAAACATAGGTGGAAAGAACTTTCTTTTTCTTTTTCTTTTTGGTCGGAAAGGTTGGAGAGATGAGCTTCCTTCAAATCAAACACTTTAGAGTGACGATAGTTCGGGTTTCCTCCGTTTTCAAATTTGAAATTCGAAATCTAAATAAAGACCCGAACCGAGTGATCTTTTTCATAATTTGATGGACTCTTGATTGATGTCATATGATTCTTATTTGAAGTTCAGAAAAATCTTCAGATATACGCGTTCACGCTAATTTCCTCCTTTTATCCTTCATGGGATGAATTTCGTTTGTACATCCCGATCTTCCTCTATAATCTCCAACTCTCTTTTTAACTCGCATGACACTTCAAAGACTCGGAACCATTCGTGATCCTTTAGCTATAACCCCTTGATCGATGGACCCCTCTTAACTTAGATTTCGACTTCCTTCCACATTTCGAGTCGATCGACAGGTGCCCCGTGAATCTCAATTCGAATTCCATAGTCCATTGGGAACTCACGATCTATGAGACTCGATCGATGGGCTTCTTATAAGTCGAGTGTATTATCATGAACATTTATGACCGACGAGCTTGTTTAGACATACTGTTAATCGCGACGGGAGATTAAAATTGATTTTATCCGAGGTCATTTTGGTAATTCCGAAAGCATCCCCCCGCCCCGGGCACAAAGATAAAGTGACGGAGACTTGAGGGACCACTTCTGCAATTTCGAGAAAGAACTTCTCTAGCTCAGAAAGAGAGAGAGAGAGAGACGACTTTTTCTACTCCCCGTCGCATCGCCGCCGTCGACAATCGCGGCGCTCGCTTTTTCAGCTCCGGCGCTCCTCTCCGGTCGCCGCCGCCGCCGCCGCTTCCGGCGGCCGATTCTCGCTAGAGCGTCGGAATCGCCGCGGCGTGTACCGCGAACCGGATCCTCTCGGTCCGCGCGATGATCGCGGACGGTTCGTGAAGCCGGTTGCTGATCACGATGTCGCAGCACCAGCAGCAGCAGCAGCACCAGCATCAGCAGCAGCACCAGCAGCACGGTCATGGCAACAGCAGCGGCAGCGGCGGCGGCATTGCCAACATACCGGTGAGCGAGGTGTATTGGTCCCTGGTCGATAAGGCCGACAAGAAGTTCTCCAAGATCAGGGACTTGCCCTTCTACGAGCGCCAGAGGTTCCTCTCTCTCTCTCTCTCTCTCTCTCAGAGTCTATGTGTGGGCGGGCGGGTGGCTATGGGGTGATGGCCTGTGTCATGTATTGATTCAGTGGATTAGGAGAGGGTATTAGGTAGAATTCTGTTGATTTATTGTGTTCCATTAGCAATTTGGAGCACTGAGTTTATTTGATTGATTGAATTAGAAGATGGTATTAGTAGAATTGTGGTGATCTGTTCTTCTCTCTCAGCAATTTGTAGCATCCAATTCAGTTAGTTTAGCTCACTGCTGAGTGGTAACTGTAAACATTGATCCGTATAAAGTCAATTTTCTGTTTATTATACAAGCCGGATCTTTGCGTGTCGTATGTTTGAGAAACTTTAGAAAATGGGAGTGGCGTGATTTTAATTGTTGTACCTTTATTTTGGTAACTTTTTCAGACATGGTAAGAGTTTGCCGCTACTTGTTCATGAATTTTATGTATGGTCATGCTCTGTTGATAGGTACGACACCTACTTCTACAAGGTGTTCAAAGTGTACACCCAGCTGTGGAAGTTTCAGCAAGAGAATAGGCAGAAGTTGGTGGAATCTGGGCTCAAGAGATGGGAGATTGGCGAGATCGCATCCCGGATTGCCCAACTGTATTTTGGGCAGTACATGCGCACGAGTGAAGCAAGTTATTTATCGGAGTCCTACATATTCTATGAGGCCATTTTGACCCGGGAATATTTCAAGGAGGGATTGTTTCAGGATCTCAATTTGGCCAACAAGCAGCTGAGGTTCCTTGCCCGGTTTTTGATGGTCTGTTTAGTCTATAACAAGAGAGAAATGGTGAATCAGTTGGTCAGTCAACTAAAGTCGTTGGTTGATGAATGCAAGAGGACATTTCAGGTTCTTATTCTTCCCTACTGTGAGCTGTCTACGTGACTGGTATTTTTTAGTTTGTGGCACTCATGTCTTTTATTGTTCTTTGGAGTTTTGCTGACACCTATATCTTGGATGTTGTCGTTGTCTACGCATCTACGTTTCTCTTTAATGAGTTCTACGTATGCATTGGACTTATAGGTTCATCATCTTGAATAATAGTAGGGACACGGAGATGGTCTCACTGAACCAAACTTACCTATACTTCAACTGGAAAAGGAGCAGTTTCCCTTTCAAAAACAAAAGTTGACTAGATTACTGTGCTGAACAGCAATTGGATGCATGTTAGCATTTTAAAGCCTAAAAATGTGAAGAAGTTGGGCAATATAGAGTGTTTAGGGGGCTTCAGCTTGCTTTTGGTTTTTCATACTTAACATGGAATTTTGGGTTTGTGGTATTAACTGTGACATTCTGTGATTGTAGCACTGGGAATTATAGGCATTTGTCTATTTGATAAAATGATGAATTGTTGCAGGTGGGTTATAGATTTTAAATTGTCTTTTCACAATAAGATGCTTTTATTATTTTAGACAGTTATTTTGACACAGCTAAAAGATAACCCAAAAAAAAAAGGAGGTGGGGGAGTGGGAGCAACTTCCTGTTTCTAAGTAGTATAGGTTGGGTTTTGTGTAGCTTATGAATGACAGAACGAGGTGGATCAAATGTCAGACCATAAGTAGAATTGAGGGGAAACTGCACCAAATAGAATGCTTTAAAAACAGTGGATATCTGATTGATTTAGGAAGAAAGACTGAATTGCCAAATGCTATGCCTGCATATGTATAGGGTATTCTCATCTTGCCATTTATCTTTAGTTTTTAAAACATAGCTATTATTATGTTATTATTGATGAGATGTACAGTCTATGGTTCTTATGAACCGCTGCTATGCGAGCAGAGGAGGAGCTTTTGACTGACTGCAAAAAGCCAAAACATTTAGAAACTACAGTGTTTTAGTTTAGTAGAGCACCTGGAACTAATTATAGGAAAGTTATCTTGTCCCCAAATAAGCTTTCTTGACGCTATCATAGATATATTGGCGATTTATTTACACCATGAGCATTTATATACACTATCTAATGAGAAGTTCTTAAATTATATCTTGGCAATACAAAGTTGTCGTGATTCTTTATTTTTTATAGATTGAGCTTGATGTGTACATGATCTTATTTTCAGGACACTGATTTTAAAGAATGGAAGCTGGTGGTTCAGGAAATTAATAGGTTTTTGAAAGCTGACACGGCTTTTATGAATACCAGGCCTTTGAGATACAGTCTTGCTTTGGATCCCCACGTAGATTCTCTGCCACGTGTTGCTGCGTCTTTCACAAATAGAAATCTGAGATTACGAGATGCAATACTGAGCAGCTATCACCATAATGAGGTAAGCCATCAGTTGTTAGGCCCCTTTCCTACTTGTTTCTGGGAATATCTTTGTACCCTTATAGTTGTCTTTCCTGCTTTTTTAATCAGGTGAAGTTTTCAGAGCTCACTCTTGACACTTTCAGGATGCTTCAGTGTTTGGAGTGGGAACCAAGTGGCTCATTTTACCAGTCACCTGGAACTAAGCCTGGTGCTTCTGCTCATACTCGCACTAACCACTCTCAGGATATTGTTGATCATACTCTCCCTCCAAACCCGCGAAAAGCTGTTTTATATCGACCATCAGTGACCCATTTTGTGGCAGTAAGTATATTGCAGAGCCTAAATCCCCCCGTGCATGCACACAGCCCAAGAAAGAAAAATGAATAAAAAGTATTAATATACAAGAAATCTTACTGGTATGCTACATGTGGAACATGTAAGGTGGTTTGATTAAAATGTTACAGCTATTTCATTCTTCATGCCATCATGTTGCACAAACAATGTGGAGGAGTTTTTCCTTTTACAGAAATTTTCAGGGACTGTGATTTTAGTTACTCTGCTATTTGAAGGTGTTGGTTTAAATTGCCTAATGTTCTTCTTGGACAGGTACTTGCCACTATTTGTGAAGAGCTTCCTCCAGATGGAGTTCTTTTACTATATCTGTCAGCTTCAGGTGGGACACTTTTGGATTTTTTTTTTTGCTCATGCTTGCATGGAAAGTACAATCATCAATTCTGACGACTATTAAATTGCGTCAGGAAGAAGATCTCCCATTTCACTATCAGCAGGGGTTGGAGCTTTTTCTGATGCTACAGAAAACATAACGAGAAACCTCCAGACTGTTGCGATATCATCTGATGAAACCTCTTGTATTACATCTGGCTCCCTAAGTGATGATGTACCTCCATCTGGACAAGGCAAAGGTGACTGCATGCATCACCGAAGTCCTTGTTTGCAGTTTGGCAATCGCAATAATGGAGGTAATCTCTGGCTATGGTTGCTGAGATGTACTATTCATAAGTTTAATGTGTTTGTCTGTGTATGCATGTGAATATTATATTATCTATTGAGACATGCGTTCTGATTGCATCTGACTGTATGAGTTCTTTCCTTAATGGTGACTGTAATTTTCACAGGGCTAGATGCAAAGCATACTGCAATTTTCTTTTGATAGAGGCTGTTGTTGCAGCTTCTGACTTCATTGAAGCATGTTGCGAAAAAAAAGAAAGAAGCATCACCAATCTTTGTATAGATTTACAAGCTTTAACTTACTTCTAGTGGACTCTTTTGTCAGTGGTAACACTCAGTTTAGTTTGAAGGAGATGGACATCTTTGCAGAGCTTTGTTAACTGAATTGCTAGGGGTGAAAAAGTCGGCTTTTGGCTTTCTCTCAAAGTAAATTTTCTTATGGGAACTGCAAAATAATTGTTATCTTTTTTTTTTTTTTTTTTTTTGGTAGGAGTACATAGAAATCAACTTTAGTCTAATGGGCTGTATTTAGATAATTAGTGCTTTTCCTTTACATAGCCTAATTAGTCAAGTTATTTTGTCAATTAAATAATCATGCTGATATTGTCTAGTACATTTCTGGATCTTGGTGTCTGTTACTAATTTTTTGTTGATTAAGATTGTAATAATACGATATTGAATTTGTGAACTGGATAAGCTTTGCCTTGTACGCCTTCCTGCACATGAACTGCTGGTGCAACATATGGTTTACATCAAATTACATGCTTAGTTCTCATTTTGAGAAAATTTAGGGACCAAAATAGGATCTAGATGATGGAGAGCCAATATTAAGTAATGTTGTAAAATGGTGATTGTTCTGCATTATTGGTTTTGAAACTTGTGATACTTCCTTTTCTTAATTATTGATCCATTCAAAAATTTGGAAGGACAGTTTTCTGGAGATGTTTCATCTATTATCTATATTTGCAACTTATTTTATGGTGCTGATACTGTTGAATTACTTTTGTAAGTCTTGCAATATTTTGTCTCTCTCATTAGAAAGGAGTTAAATACTGTTGATGCTATTCTCCATTGAGAAGATTCTCCTCCTAATTTTGGACAGTAAACTGTCAGGTTCAAATTGCATATATCCCTGTGACTTACTTCCATTCACAAGGAGGCCACTTGTTTTAATAGTTGACAGTGACAGCAGCATGGCCTTTGAGGTAAGTAAGGCACTAGCTAGATCTACTAACTGCAAGCTTGTAAATTTCCGTTTTTTCTTGAAAGTAGGTGAGTTAGTGAGCAATGCAAACAATATAAAAACTGCATGTTGCCAGGCTGATTCCCATGATACTTCTTCCATTCTTAACTCTTGTATCCTTCAACGTGTTCAATCAATAAAAGCCAATGATTTTGCCAGACTATGGATGCTGTGTGAGTTATGTTACCAGTGATAAAGAATTTTCTTTCTGCTAAGTCCAAGTATTTCTCCCATTGAGCATGTAATTTTTGTTTCATGCTTGAAGTGTCTTGTTGGCATTTATGCAATAATCTTGCAAATCAGGCTATGAAGTGTATGACACAGACTAAACCTCAGCCCACTAAGTGCTGTTGGCAAAAAAAGAAGTGTATGCTACTAAGAAGTTTTTTCAAGAAATTGTCATTTAATAACTGTGATTCATTAATGGAGGTAGTCTCCTACCTTTGAAATATAGCTCCTAAGTGCTAGCAATTGATGTTTATTATATACTTGAATACAGTAACCATTTTTCTTATCATGAGGTGATTTCAGCTCATTGAGATTCATTTGGATGGATTTGGTTAGACTATAGAAGAGTGAGTAGATTAACTACAAGAAGGTATAGGAGAAGGTGTGCTTATAGATCCATTCACACCTCTCCGACCTCCATGACAGCCTAGATTGAAGTCACGATGTCGCAACCATGGCAAGCTCTGAAGAGAGCTCACAATGGGCACCTCAACGAGCTCCATGGCCACCATGGCCGAGCTCTGGATAGAGCTTGCCGTGGTGGATCTCTGAACAAAGCTCGAGCCCGAGCTCCATGGCTGAGCTCTTTTAGAGCTCGTGCATGAGGGTTGGGGAGAATCGTGGTAGTTCGCATAGTGCTGGTTAGCGCTCTGGCCGCAAGCAGCATATTGGTTGGTGGTGGGCAGCAATGGACATGGCAGCTGATTTTGGGTTTGGGTAATGAGGACCTTGGATTAGTTACATGGCGGTGGGCAGTTTTTTTTTTTTTTGGGTGGTGGTTTTCTATTCGAAAGAGGGGCAAATGAGTCTTTTAAGCTTTCTGGAGGTGCAAATTGCAGAAAGTGAGGATGTAAATTGATGTGGATTAGAAAACTTAGTTGGTTTTTAAAAAATATAGATCCATTCACACCAGTCTAAAGTGAGATATTTTCCATTAGAAGCATGCCAAAAATGTCTTCTCATACGTGAATAATTTTTTTTACCCATCAAAACATCTTAGCACTTATTCTCACTTGTTCTACTATTTTGTTGGTCATTAGGGAGCATCTAAATCATAATTTCTTTCAACATAAGCGTACTGTGACAATGCTGTTACATTCCTGCCCCTTTTGTAGTGAGAAAACTGGAGTTTGGCTTGACAACATAATCATGTTGACAGCAAGATCGATAGGTCAAAATCTTTTCCTATTGCGTACCTTTTGGACTGACCTCGTGATAATTAGAGTCCACATGTTTTCGAAATTATGTGTTCTCCTTGTTCTTCTAACTTCCAGAGATTTTCTATTTGACTTACTTCTTGTAGAGATCTGGACTCTGTCTGGTATAATTTAGCAATATGTGGCAAATTTAGGAATTTCAGTTGATTACTGTCGTTGCAGGCTATACATGGAGCGGAAAAAGGAGAACCTGCTGCCCTTCTTTTATCTCCAAGAAGTTTAGCTCCAACTGTCGTACCTGATTTCTCCCGTTGCCCTGGTGGAAGCTTATTTACGGTCTTCCTCACAGCTCCATTGCAGGCTTTCTGTATATTGCTAGGTTTTTCTAGCTCAGAAATTCAAATGGTATGTAAGAATGAGGCCTTCTCACTGCTCATGCTTTAAGTTTCTTCATTTTAGTTTCTTTCAGTAAATTAATGGGAATAAACCATTCAGGAAGTTGCTGAGAAGTTTCTTTCGTCCTCATTGAATGACTGGGGTTTGGCTTTGGCAAAATCTGACTCTCTAAATCCTGTCTGGGCACAAATTCTAAATGACCCCTTTTTAAGGCGACTTCTTATCAGGTACTGATCAGTCTCTCTGTTGACTAATTTAGTTCTGTTACATACATACTTCTCCGGCAAAAGACAATTGAATATTTGCTTCTGATCATAGAATTGAGTTTTGTTTTGGCGGCCATGTTACTGGGATAGTCTATGTATAAGTTGGCCTGGTTTTCAACACTGCATATAGATGAGTGGGCAGATTTCAATGCTATTAACAGTTCAAGTTTAGTGGTTTAGTTGTTGGATTAATTAGTTGGCTGAAGATGTGGTCTCTTGCTTGGCTTTCTCATGAGATTGGATGATTCGGACTTTAAGTTCACAGATGGAGTTGGGAAGTTGAATTAATAGGGGTTGTTGAATACTTCTGTCATGCTCACCTCAACTGGCCTGTTAGAAGTATGAAGGGTAAAGTGGTCTTTAGGACCTATGGCTTATTTTGAGGTGGGTATACATACATACATACATAAATATATATATACCCACATATATATAAACTTAACTGAATAATACAATAATCAATACCTCTCACACTGGAATGCGCAAGGAAGTGTGAGAGAGGGATGCAAATGATTTTCAAATTTTGTTCTATATGGATTCGAATTTCTTACTATATTTATTATTTTAATATTAGTCTACTCAAGAATTATCTAATGAATCACTTGATTCGAAATTAAGGGATAGGTAGACATTACAAATGATTAATTGATCTCTTTTTCTACCTCCCTTACTCTATGTTTTTGTTAATCCCGTCTATAATGATTGATGAATTAACAACTATCAATTGAACTTATTCTTTCATTTGAATTGGTATTTTTGCTTATCTTCGTATATTGAAACTTAGGGAAGTGCTTTCTAAACATATGTATAAAAAGAACACATTTCATGGCGGGGAATCGGGGATGGCTGACTGTTCTAGCTAGTGGTCAATGGTGGCGAGTGGCTGCTTTGTCGACTAGGGTCAAGCCTTAGGCTCCGATACCATGTGAGAGGAATTAACTATTGTATCATCCAGTAAAGTTTAATACATGTATATATATATAGACACACACACCAAAACAAGCCCTAAAGGTCCTAAAGACCACTTTATCCTTCATACTTCTAACACGGCCAAATGCAGATGATGCATGACATGGAAAATATGTCCATGAAGCTGGACATGTCTTCAGTGTTTCTGACATCATCTAACAAGTTTCTGAGAACTGTGGTGCATTTCATGAGTACTTAGTAGTATAAGATAGCTAAAACAAATTATCAGTAGTTTCCTTGCTCTTTAGCACTGAGATTATGTTCAGTGATTATCACTCATGCTAAGAGAACAGGGAAAGCAGGTAAGTTTGCTTAACTTATGAAGGCTGTAGAGAGACATGTAGAGAGACATTTGCAAATATTAGTCCTACATATTTCGGGCTTTCACCTCAACAGTGAATGCATAAGCTGGTTTTTGGTTACTGTTTTCATGGATTTATTTTTATGGACTCTCCAAATCAACAGCTTTGCCATTTGTGACTTCATATGCTGTTGCACAGAGACGTTTAGCTGGTTCGTTTATGTAGTTTTGTGCAACGTATCCAGCATAGGATATCCAGAGGCACCAAAAGTTAACTTCTCGTAGCTCTCTACAGCTTTGTTACTGGACACTTGTTTGAAATACTTCTGAATCCCTGATTACGCAGTTTAATTGTATGCTAAATTTCAATCGTCTGGCATGTCCATATTTGATCATCATGAATAAGTCACCTGGTCCTAAAGATTTAAAAGATTGTCTTACACTTCATATCCTTTGAATAGACCTCTCTTTCTGGAAATTATGATTGTGAAAACCTGACACCAGAGAAGAAAAAGGCTGGTGGATATTTTGGCATATTGGTAAGGGAGCAATGAGGCTTTTAAGCAGGCTACCTCAAGAAAAGAGCAGAGTTCGCTCAGTAGTGAAAAGCTCTCCAATCTGCTCCCACAGATTATATTCTTTTTCTTTGTCTTGTGCACTGTATGCTAATGTTGTTAAACTTCACTCGACTGGCCAAACCAGTTCTTGGATGCTTCTTTATTTTGTTTTCACCTGAGTAAAAACATTGGTCAAAATTAGGTTTTACCCTGTTTGATTGGCCCAACTAGTGAATCTGTCAATGTGGTTGACCGGATTAAGCTTTTTAATAGTATTGGAGAATTGGGCTGTAAAACTAATACAGTTTGAAACATTGGGAGCCGGCAGGTTTGTGGGGCTATTTCTTTGACTTGCAATGAGTTATTACCAGTCAGTATCCTCTTTGAATCCAGTGTACCGGTGGGATTGTCAAACTTAGCTGTTCTAGCAATATAGCTTCTGCGATACAATAGTTTTCTGGCGAGAGCGCACAGACTGCCTTTTGACAAAGTATATTTCAAATGATTATATAACATGCACGATTTGCTTCGGGCTCTCAACTTTCTTTTCATTTTCTTTGCCCATTTCTTGTGCAGATTTCTATTTTGCCAGGCAGTGTTGAGCCTGTACATCCCGACCTCAGGTAAGGAGGAGTTCCTTCCCAAGTGTCTGCCCAGTCTTCCCAAATCCTTCATGCCTGCAAGCGTCGCAGTCCAGGGCGTAGTGCGGCAGATTGCTAGCATCTTCTCGGTCGACAAGAAGTTCAACTTTTCGGAGGCAATCCCCGTGTCCGAATCCGGAGAAAGTGATTCAGAGTCAATCTCATCTTCATGATGTTTCTCTAGCGTGCAGATACATTACGTATCCAGACCACATGGCTCAGACAACATGCCGCTAAAATTTGGGCGGCGCTCCATTTAGATTCGTTGCAATTGTGTTTCAGGTGGTTTCAAGTTTGTGTTTCAGGTGGCCTCTTCTTGTTTTGAAGGGTAAAGATCAGAAGGTAGAACTTACACAGAGTTTATGCATGTTTTCCCGAAGTTGCGAAATCGAGGGGAGCGAAAATACGAGGATTTTGTTTGGCTCCTGAGCCAGTAGCTTTCCCAAAATAGAAATGATTTTGTGTGCTTCATGCGACGAAATCGTTTATCATGCACGAGCGTAAGTAATGGCAAAAGCATGTCAAGTAGCATGTCAGTTGTCCTGGAGCCGCCTGCGTCTTCGTCGTATACAAGGAGGACCGTCTCGCTCCTTGAAGAGATGCACCGAGCCGAGGCTATGCGTACCCACTGAAAACACAAATGATACGACATCGGGGGTGTTCGAGTAAGGATTCCGAGTCGATCCATTGTTCACTTGTCTTGTCACGGTGCTTTACCTCGTTGAGTAACAACTTCATTTCCAGTACAACTAGTTCGATTTGTTAATCTAATACTCATGTGTTAGTAAATAGGAGCGATCAATTTCAGGATGGTTGGGTTCCCACTTTAGAACTTGAAATTGGTTCAGCTAGGTTGGTTATCAATTTATGGAATCGGGAATCGGCTTACTCGGTCCTAAAATATTTGGTGGTTTTTTTTTTTTTTTTTTTTTTCTATTTCTACATGTGGGAATTTCCTAACATTAAAAGAAAAAATAATTAGGATTTGCTTCAAAATAAATAAAAAAAAATTAAAAAATCTTTATCGGTCCGTCAATTTGGCTCTATGTGAAATTGGAAATTGGGAATCAGACTAGTCCTTCAAGAATTACTCAAAATTGGCCACTTTAGTCTAGTGTGGTTCGTTTCCTTGATGGAATCGAGAGTCATGCACAGCCCCCACTAGGGGTGTGCAAAAGAACCAGGATCCGCTCGGATCGCCCGAAATCGGATTGGAACCGCCCGGAACAGGTGGCTCTTGAGGGAACTAGTGGGTACCAGTCCGGTTCTCGATTCCATGGGTGGATTTGCCCATTCGAACTGGATTGATTATATTATAATAATATATTGATTTTTAATATTAAAATAAATTTCAAAATTACTAATTAGCAAATCTAAATTTTAGGTATCCATCTCCTCTCATGATTTCCATGTTTTAATTGTAAAGTGTGTAAGCTGCCTTTCAACAACTCAACAAATGACTCATTCAAAAGATACTTTCAGAACTCACATATAACATTATGTTCAAGAATATGTGGAGTACCGGTGGAATTATTTTTATAAAAAAAAATTCAGTAAAGCAAATGTTATAAGAGATTGAGTATTGTTAGAGGATAAATGAAAAGATGATCTACATATGACAATCATCCAGAATCTTGAACTTAAAGAATATTTTAGATTTCAACTGAAATGATTCAAAAATAGGAAAAAAACCTATTTCTCTTTTTTGGTAGTGTTTTCCAATAAAATAAAGAAAAATGGTACCCTTAATTAAGCTGGTTCAATTTAAAGGAAAATATTACTTAATATGAAAAGTATTCACGGTGGGATTTGGAAAACGATATTATTGTTGGTGAGATCGGTTTTATGGATCAATCCGGGAATCGAATTGGACTGGCGGTTTAGTTCTCGGGTGGATCTATGCAACAATGGGTGGTTTCTGGTTCCAAAAAATTAGAACCGGTCCTTAGCGGGCAATTCTCAATTCTAAGTCAGGAACTGCCTACTCGGACCATGCACACCCCTAGCCCCCACTTGTCATGGTCTTTTTCCCCACCCCTCCTCCTTTAACAAATTCGTTGCTCAATTTTACCAAAAAAAAAAAAAAAAAAAAACAAAAAACAAATCCGTTGCTCAATACTGGCAACTTATGCCCTGTTTATTTGTGTTCTTTTTTTCTAGTCATGAACACAATTTCTTTTTTTTTGTTCCGAGGAATAAAATAAGAACAGAAATGCGTTTGTCTGTATTTTTGTTCCCGAGAACAAATTTAGAATGGAAACAAGAAATAAGAAAAACTTGTTTTTTTTTTTTTTTGATACTGAAGGAACCGCTTTGGCCGACAGCCGCCACGTAAACTCCCAGGTGTCGCTAGTGGGAGACCACCACCCTAGCGCCACGCGTCAATCACTTAATGGCCCACCAGCCTCCCTGCAACTTGTGTGGCAGGGGCTTCGAACTCCCGACCTCTCCCTTCAAAGGCCTGGAGTTCACCTAGTAGAGCCACCATGGCCGGTGGTGAAAAACTTGTTTCTTGTTTCGTATACTTCCAAAAAACAATTTTTCTCTCTCATATTTTTTCTCTTTCTTTTTTCTTCTTCTTTTTCTTCTTCTTTTTTTCTTTGGCCGATCGTCGGCCTCGGCCATGGCTAGCAACTAGTCGTCGAGGGCCAACGACCTCACTGGAGCGTCGCCGACCCTTGGTGAGGCCGAGTGTTGCCGACCCTTGGCGAGGCCGAGCTCACTCAACCACCGGCGAGCCTCGCCGTGGCTGGGCGAGGCCGGCGACCGGCTAAAAGGAAGAAAAAAATAAAAAAATAAAAAATTAAAACAAAATTAAAAAAGTAAAAAAAAAAAAAAAATTATACAAATTTACCAAATGTGTTTTTGTTCATTTTTTATTCTACGAAAAAATTTATAGAAACGTATTTTTTCGTTTAAAAATTATTTTTGAAACGAAATAGTTTTTCTCTTCGTTTCCGGAATAATTTTTAAACGTTACCAAACGCACTCTTCCGGTAAACACCAGAAAAGGCGCACGGTTCGTCAGGCCACAGGCCTTGTAAAGTCCGGTCCACGCCGCCCCGTCTAGTTTCGACAACAAGCGCGATTCATATTTCCCCGATCATGGCCGGAACTGGCGGCGATCCCCGTCTCCGGCCTCTCCGCGCGCTCGCCGTCCTCCTCCTTAGCCTCCTCCTCCTCGCGGCTCCGGCGGTCCTCGCCAAGTCCCGCATCCCGATCTCCGTAAGTCCCGCCGGCGCCGTTTCTTGATTTCTCCCCCCTCTCGTTTTGGGCATTCGTCAGCGGAATTTTTCGGTTGATTTTTCGTGCATTTTGTTCTTAATTTTTTTCCCTTTTTTTGTTTTCGTCTTCATCGGACTAGGACAATGAGATCAGGCAGAAGAAGAGCGAGTGCTATGCCGATGTAGAGAGGTAATACATTGCCCCCATCTTCTTTTACCCAAGAAAGATGCGCCCCTTTTGATATCTGTACGATTCTCCGTCATCGCCGATTTCGCCTCTCGGTTCGCGCTTTTCGTGTAGTCTTGTGTGATGGGCAGTTAAAAAGCTGCAATTTTTTGGGGTTCCATGGCAGTCGGAGCGGCTTGAATTGAGCTTGAGGAAGCTGTTGTTCCTCTGGGCGTGTGAAATATGCTACATGAATCATTTTGGGCCGATTCAATGTGATCTGGTTGTGCTGCGTCGCGTTTATTGTCTTAGCACGGCTTCAAGTTAGCGAACTCCGTGTTCATCCTTA
The DNA here is from genome assembly GCA_014182725.1 of Eucalyptus brandiana. Lineage (NCBI taxonomy): Eukaryota > Viridiplantae > Streptophyta > Magnoliopsida > Myrtales > Myrtaceae > Eucalyptus > Eucalyptus brandiana. The sequence continues at coordinate 19,634,260 of CM024672.1, read as the reverse complement.
CTATTTGGAGGGAAAAACTGAATAAATTCCATGTACGAACTCATTCTTTACTCCCTCGTGTTGAACTAATAGCATGCAACCCTGTGAACTTACTACCACTTAACCATCTAACATCTTTAATTGATATTGTGACATTGAAGATATAGTAATTAAATCAGCCTACCTGACTTAAAGTTCTATCATATTTTTCTATTGATATCTTTATAACCTTTGAACGTTAGATCAGAAAGCAAAACCCCCAGACCTTTGAGTAACTCACGGTAATAATACTGAATTTCCTGCCTTTTACTAGTCTTACAGAACTCAATGCATTTGCACTACATTTCTTGCTTCCTTTTTAATTTCCGGGCTTTAGTCTTCGGCCAAATCTTAGCTTACACTTTTGGGGACATGTAATAGCATTTAAATATTAAAATTTCTTCCATCCGTTGACATAAGATTTCAGATGGATTGTTGGTAGGCCCGCCAATTTCCACGTCTCACATTCCATCATGTGTCTCTAGTGAGTTCCTCCATTTTGTGAAAAGATAAAGATTCACCGCATAACTTGTGATGCAAGTCTATTGTGAAGGGGTATTTACAAATTTCTTCATTTTGAGAAATCTCCATTACTTTTGCATGACTCTCCACATTTTCTATTCTTGCAGTGGCTTATGGGGTTGGCAATGCAAGTCTTCAATGATAGCGAAGGAAAACTGTGCTTTGAAATGCCTTTCTCCAACTTGTTATGAGATTGTCTATGAAAGTGATCCAGTAAGAGGAATCTCCATTAAGTCTTGCTTTGTCTTTTATTCTAACTCTTGCGTAGTCCAGCTTTCTTAAATACTTATCAGGGATGTGTTCATTTTGTAGCTTGAAGAAGGAGAGAAAGACTATACACGGGGCCAGGAATACAAATACTGCATGCATAAGTAAGTTCTGTTTTGTAGATGCTCATTTTGGCAGTGATAATAATAACAAATTAGATTAATTACTAATTTCCGTATGCTTGTGGAGATAGTAAACATTAAAATTTATATTGTGTACCAAGGCAGGTAGACTCATTGATGCTAGGGCATAGTCTTCCACAAGTAGTTTTGAGAGTTTAATTTCTTTCTTGATCTTTTTACCTTGTCTCTAATTATTGGTTATGTGGTACACATGCGACATCTGATGAGTTAGATTGTTGAGATTGAAGGAGCTAATTTATGGTTGAGTTTTACCTATATCTGGAACCTGTTAATGACTAGGTTCTAAGACACTCTGGAGTCACCTGTCTTATTTTAAATGTACATTTTTGGCTTCTCTAAGCCCCAGAATGTCAGCTTTCTTTTCTATTATGCTTCTACTCTATTTAAGCTTCTAGCTCTTTCAGCTGCCTTGTATATTTTCAGCAACTTACTAACAGGACATATTGCGTAGGTTTTTGGTAGGACATGTAATGGAAAAGTTGAAAATTGTCTTATCTGCTTAACTATCATATATATGATGGAAGATTCTTCGCTGAGATTACTCAGGGATGAGCGTTGAGCAGATCAGAAGGTTAAATGAGTATAATCCGGAATAAATTTTAAGAGCTGTTTGTGCATAAGAATAGGATGATCCTCGTTGAAGTACTTCGATAGATAGCTTCTGTTTTTGATGTAATGATGGGGTATCAACCTTCTTGAATACAGATTTATTGTAGGAGTATCTTTCTAGTCGATATGAGGTTGTCAACCAATAGGAATATCAAGGAAGAGATAAGTGATCATATTTTATGAGAAATTAGTAGAAAAATTCATTTGATGATGTTAAGTTCTCTCCATTGCCTGATTATTTGGTTTCAATGGACCTTATCGACATGTAGTCACTCTCCACCTAGTAACTTAAGCTTTTGGGCTGGACAGTCTAATAGATAAATTGGGAGTGCCATGGGGTAGTGTCATGTCATCCTTTAGTAGTTCCGTAGCTCAAGTCTAAACGTTGAAACGGGTTCAGAGTTTAAATGAGGAAAAAAAGAGGTTTGTTGTTGGAGGATTAGGGTGGCCTGTACTGGATTATTAATGTGTTTTTGAGTGTCTTTTGGCTATTACAATCCAACTATAGTTTCAAATATAGAATCTAGAAGCTAAAAGTACTATTGGTTATATAATAAAAGAAATTTGTAGGACTCTAGGTGTAACTAGATATTTGTTTGAAAAATTAGGAACTTTTAAGTATTGTGTTACAGTTAGAGTAAAAGCTAAAGCCACAACTTCCCCAAAGACACACTTAGGATTTTGCTTTCTAAACTATTGTGTCCTTTTAGGGACCTGGAATGCTGCAGGATATAAGTCAGCAGTCTTGCTTTAGGTGTGGCATCAGGCATATCCTGCTATGCCAATCATTGAAGCATCTGCTAAAGCCTATTATATGGGCTTGCACGAATTGACCGGGAAAGTGTGGCAACCTTAAAAGTTACAAGTAGCCCTGGTTTTCTCCAGCAAGCTTGCGAAGCAGGAAACTGAGTTATGTACAAAACATTTGGCAACATTTAGTTCTTCCTTGCCATCTTTCTCCACCCTATTCCAATGAAATAATCAACTGACAAAAGACACAAGTGAGAAAATCAGACTGTACAAAAGGTCAGCAAGAGCAAAGAGTTATACTTTGACAATTCTCATTATGCAGAATCTAAACATGCAAAGTATCTTCCTCTGCTCATTCATGGTTGTGGATACCATCAAACAACTACATCTCGCATTCACGCGGGTAGAAACAATGTATAATCAGTAGAAGAAGTGGATTTTAGACAGGTTAATGATTAAGACAGAAGTAAACTGTGGTTTCACATTCGAAAAGTCCCTCTTCTAGAATGTCCATTCACTATGGGCAGAACTAGAATCATAGATTAATCATAACAAGGATCAAGGAATTAGAAAGCAGGCAACACAGTACTGTTAGCACCATTATTAATGACGTGTCTATTTATGAGAATAAAGAGAATTTGATTAAGCCAATTATTTTTGCCCTATTTGCTGGTTAACAGGGACAGTCTGTCCTAATTGCCTCGTGGCGATTTTGCTTTCGTCAGCTAGTGAAAGCTGCACTAATAAAATCATCATCAGCCTCTACAGCTGTCTTGATTTTCTTCTCTTTTTTCACTGTATTGAATATAATGCTCACCTAGAATGGAGATGGGTTTCCAAAAGAATGTGCCTATCCCTTGATAAACTAAAACCAATCACCCTAAACTTTGCATTTGAATCTCATGAGCTCTGTCATTGAGCTGAGAAACTTGTATATGAGGCATGCACTCTTCTCTCTCACCTTGTAAAATTGCCTGATGTGGGATTTCTGTTAGAAGTCTCCAGACCCTTGTAGAGGGAATGTATATTCAAGGAACCTTTCCTGTTGACAGTTAATTTAGCATTGTCGCTTCTGCCTTACACCAAACTTGAACTGAAAATTCCCAGTCACTCGCGGTACTAGAGGTTCTGTGATATCTCTTTATAATTTCTTTGCTGAAAATTCCAGTTACATTTTTATGTGAAATGGCTGATTAAAGAGAAGTGTATGTGAATCCCGTGTAAAACTGAGGACCGTGTTCCTTGCATGTGATTCGTCCTGTTGAGATGGATGGAGAACATGACACTGTGTTTGGACTATATTTGGTTAGGCACTTGAGGCATTTTAAAATGTGGTAGGTCCTCTGCGTCCATCCACTATACCCTTGAGTGTGAACTTTCCCCACTATGAATTGGTTTCTGATGAATTTCTCCCCTTCCTAGATCAGTGTCAGCTTTTTGTATCTTTCAGCGGATTTTCATGCCATCATACTGTCCCACGTTTATTTCTTAGGGGCAAAGTGTTCTTTATATATTAGACACCATCTTATTTCATTCGTTTCTGTGCTTCCCAGGTTATCACTGGGAGAGAGTCTTGAAGGCATCAGAGGATCCTTTGATTAATTAGGCAACTTTGACATCATTTCAGATCAAATTGCTAGAAGCAAAAATTGCGGATACCTTTGGCTGTGTTACTTCTGCTTCTGATATTGTCACGGAGGGCAAGTTTGTTGCAGCAAATGTACAAAAGAGATCGGTCTGGGTTTCTTTCCGGAACAAATGGAGTCAATGATAACTCTTGTATCAATTTGTCTGATCACAAAGGCGCAATGACTGTAAATAAGAAGCTCACCTTTGGCTCGAAGGGCACTCTAGTTCAGTGGATGCTGATTTGAGTATGTCGTCTGAGTCTTATCTGTTTCTTGAATTGGGGTCTAGATGTTGCAAAATATGTACTGTAGAACTATGCTATGTTGCAAAAACGTCTGCCCTATACTCTTTTTATTGGTCAGTTAAGGTCTAGTTATACAGAAATTCTCTGGTTCTTCGTAGTCCAAGACTGCATTTTGTTGTATCGGGATTCTGAAACCTCAGTATTCGTGCGGAAATTGCCTGAGTAGTTGGTGTTGCTAATTGCCAAAAAAGATTTGAAGGTATTAAAATTGTTCATGTAAAGAAAAGAGATGGGAAAATAGAAGAACTGAAGCGCAACGTCCAAGAAAGGAAGAGTGAAAACGAAGTGTTGCTCAAGGAAGAACAGCGCTTTGGTTGCACTACTTAGGAAAAGGTGTCACCATAGATAACCCTTGGAGAAGGGTATTAAAAACAGAGGTTGCTTCATTCTTGTTCACATGTTACATTGAGATCATGACCGTGTTAAGTCAGTTTCATTACAAGACATTATTCTTTGTGTTGCGCATACTAAAAAAGAAAATGACATGTCTCAAATGTGTCGATTCGTGTCGCTTTCAGGTTTATCGATTTCTTTTTTAACACATATGCCCAATCGCATCAATTGCAATACAACGCGAGGTAATTTTGATAGAGTGGACGTAATCTAGCCAATACATAGAAGTGACTGTAACTTTTGACATGACATGGTTACCCGACTCAATGTTATGTGACTTAAAATTGATAGAAACACGTCCTTATCTTGGAGAACCATTCTTTAGTCGATAGATGGGAGTCTAGAAGTAGTAATCTCCATCTAAAATTGGGTGAATTTTTTTTTTTTGGTAAAGTAAAATTGGGTGATTTTTCTTCACCTTACTTCCAAAGAAACTAACATTGATGACTCATCCGGTCAACGGAATAGTAGGTCTCTTCTACCATGAGATGAACACGGATGGTAGGGAACTGAAATCTTTGATCTGACCAATCCTGGGGAGCAATTAAACATTCATGACACTGCTCAACAAGCTTTCCCAAAAGTAAAATGTTTAGGGATTATTATAAGTTCCGAAGAACCCGAAAACAAAACATAATTGATTTTACATTGATAAAAAAGATATAAAATTACCTAATCAATTCTAAAAACTTATTGTATAGACGTCAATTCAATCTTAAATCTTTCGATATTTATAATTTAGTTTTAAATTTTTGCACAAAATTCCAATATAGTTATTTCAATTGATTTTGGTTGGAAATCGCTAATGTGTAGTGTGGTCTAGTCCTCGTCAACCGTCGTGGCATGACACCACCTCGGTTGATTTTCATGGATGGAATTTCACATGAGGTTTAGAACTGAATTGTTAAAATCGAAAAGTTTAAATTGAAATTATATTCGTACAGTAATTTTAGGATTGATTGGATAATTTCCTAAAAAAAAGAAGTAGAAAGGTACTAATCCCCCTTGTGAAATTCAATTGTTTCATGGAACTTGGTGAGCTGGAGCTTAGAAGCCTAAGAAGCATCAATGACGATGTCTTGTTTGAGGCCATAGTGACAATCATTGTAGGGCTACAAAATTCATTAGGGCATGACAATCATTGACATCTTAGCTAATCCACTCAATTTGGCGCCTAATTCTTCCAATTACTACACGCGTGATCATTCGTCAATTAAAATAAGGAGAAGGGCCAAGATAAAAACATAGACATGTGTTCATATAGCTTGTAGATCAATGTGCTTTCCTCCTGTAAAATCGGATGGTGGAGCAAACGGCGTCCATAATGACAGCCACGACGCAATAGAAAAATCAATTAACATCATCTCAAGAGCACCATTTCACCGTCCACTCAAGCCGATTGGGGTTCGGTGATTTTAGCTTGAATAAGATGGTCACAGATGTAGCTTTCTGCTTTTTAGGAAAACCTAATTACTTTTCAGGTGACCACCCTTGACTCTAGTAGTGTATTTGCAACTAGTTTTGTTATTAAATTTTTCCATGCGTCAATTATCTGACCACGAGCATGGACCTTATTTCTTGTATCGAGAGCAGATTTGATAAAATTTCAGATATAAATTGATTATGCTTTGGACACCCGTGTGGACATGTCTGCATGTGTTAGGAGTAAGAGAGAGCTGGATGTATCAAGCAAAAGGCGCCACCTAACGTATAAGTGACCCTAACAATTCGTGGTACTAGAGTATTAGTGACTTGATCTGGTGTGAGAGATGTCCAAATAAAAGAAAATTGTCATTTTCAGAGCACCATCATCTAGGGGTGAGCATGATTCCGATTTCATTATTTTAAGGAACCGCTAATTTTCGGAATATGCTCTTTTCCTGTGTTGATCTTGTATATGCTTGATTGCTTTTAGGCACTCTTTTTGGATCTTGTACCTGCGCGTGGGCCACGAAATGGAAGATTTTCGTCACTTGTTTGACTTCAATTGCATTTGCCTAAAAAGTGGAGACACAGTGTGGAATAAAACAATAGTACGGGGGCCGAATGTCAAAAGATGGAAGGGCATTTAGACGAAAAGGAATAAAAATATACGCAAACATGGCAAGGGATAGGCTGCATTTGGACAACTTCTACCAGAAAAGTACAAGAGCATGAGCTATTATGGTTAACCTCTGGCTACTCTTATGTCCCAGTCCATCAATTATGTATTCTTGACCTTAAAGATTCATGTTCAGGTGTAGACTTTTGCTCCGAAAATCCATTCCGACACTTCTACCAGAAAAGTGCAAGAGCACGAGCATATTATGATTAATCTCTGGCCACTCTTACGTGCCAGTCCATCAATTATGTATTATTGATCTTACAGTTTTGGTCGATTCTACCATCACTACTCCATTCTTTGGGGATCTCTTTTATGTGTATAAATGTATCAATACATTGGGAGAAAAGTGTTGAAAATGTCCTAAACTTTTATCTTTGTGTTAATTTGTGTCAATTTAGTTATAAACATTTTCACTTGATGTCAATTTAGTCATTAACATTTTCACTTGATATCAATTCAATCCTTTCCAACTAACTTTGGTTGGATTTTGCTGATTGGGCATCGGTCGACTAACATGGCATGATTGGCTTTGATGCGGATCATTTTTAATAATATTTTAATATATTTTAATATTTATTTATTTATTTATTTATTTATTTGTCATTCTCCTTCCTCCAGCTGGTCGTTGAGGTAACGGCCGAACCTGGCTGGCCTTTGGTGAGCCTCACAGCCGCTAGTGAGGCTCAAGCCCTCACCAGAGGCTAGGGCTACTCGAATTAGGTGGTGAGGCTCGATCCGATCGGATCTGGTGAGGGTCAAGCCTCGCCCTTCATCCAGCCTTTAGTGAGGCTAGCTCGAGTCGACCTCGCCAAATCCGGCGAGGTCGAGCCTCACCCATGGTCGGCCTTGACCCTCACCAGATCCGATGAGGGCGAGCCTCACCAACCGGTGCAAGCAGCCTTCGCGGCCTCTAGCGAGGGCTCGAGCCTCGCCAGTAACTGTGAGGCTCATCAGAGGTTAGCCAAATTGACCTCGACCTTGTTGGTCGTTGCCTCTGGCTAGTTGCCAAGATGCAATGGCGGCTGGAAGAAGGAGGAGGAGAAGAAAAAAAGAAAAAGGAAAATAAAAGCAAAAATTTAAAAAATATTATTAAAAATTTGTCCACATCAAGACCGATTGGTGCACCAGCCATGCAATGTCAATCGACCGGTACCCAGTCAGTAAAATCTAGCCACAATTAGCTAGAAGGATTAAATTGGCATCAAATCAAAAGATTTATGATTAAATTGACACAAATAAAAGATTTAAGACTAAATTGACATAATTATAAAAGTTTTAGGATTTTTTTTTGATATTTTCCCATTAATTGGATCAAATACCTTTTCTTCTTTTTGATATTTTTCTGGCTCGATATGCTTTGCGACGCTTCATCATGCATTTTCAGTTTCTATTAATCTATTTATGACGTACTTAAAAATGTTCGTAATTATTTTGCATTCTTAATTATTTTTTACTCCTATCAGTTCTACCTAAACTCGAATCACATAAATCTTACCAAAAAAAAAAACTCAAATCACATAAAGCATTTTGTTGGCTGGCCCAAAAAGAAATAAATAAAATAAATACAAAGGCAATCTCAAAGGTGCAATTTTATTGATTGAGTAAATAAACGCGAAAGCAATGTCCGTTAGGGCTAATTTAGTTTAGACAATCTTGTAATAACGCCTTCCAGGTTCTCTAGTGTACAATCAAGCCTTGAGGAGGCCACAGTAATCCTTCTTATATCTAGGGTTTTTCCCATGTACATTAGAGTATTCTAATGCCTTAGCTAGGAGAATAATTTAAAAACAGATCTAGAACTTTTTTCTAGTACGGGCAAACTTAACTTTCGATGATAAGTTCATAAGTTTTAGTGATTCAAACAATTCAGGCGACATTTCTCAATAGGGTTTGTGTAATATAGTTCTCATGCATGCACTTTGCACACGCAGAGATTTCACACTTTGTGAGGTTGAGCGTGAGTGAGATATATAGAAGGAATTCATCTCCTGACATCTCCTACTTGTTCTCACCTCAACTCTTACATTGTCATCTACATGGGCATCGATCCACATGATACAGTCATATTGAGGAAAATTGTCTAGAAAATCCTAAACTTATTAACTTTTATTAATTCAGTCTTAAAACTTTCAATTTTGTCAACAAAGTCCTAAACCTTTTTACTTTTTATCAGTTGAGTAAGTTAGGCCAATTTTGATCGAAAATTACTAAAGTGGATACTGACGGTGTCACGTAGGACAGCCATCACCGATGTAAATAATTTTAATAATATTTTTAAATTTTTTTAATTAATTTTTTTCTTTTTTTCTTTCTTCTTCCTTTTGCCAGTGCCAGCCCTCGCGTAGGTGAGACTCAATGAGAGTTGGCCTTACCTAGGCTAGATCTGGTGAGGTCAACTCTCACCTAAGCTAGGGTGGCCTAGTCTAATGTTACCTTCTGGCCAGATCTGACGAGACCAACCCTCATCTGGTTGGCCTCACTTGGCCATGGTGGATGGCTAGCCATTGACAAAAGGAAGAAGAAAAGAAAATAATTAATAAAAAATTTAAAAAAATTAAAATTTTATAAATAATTATCTACATCAGTATTGGCCATAACGTATAAAACGGCCTTTCGACATTCACATCATTGAATTTTGGTGAAAATTGATCGAATGAACTAAATTGGCAAAAAAATAAAAGCTTAGGATTGAATTGGAAAAATCAAAACGTTTAGAATCGAATCAATAAAAGTGCAATTCAGTAAGGACTTTTTAAACAATTTTCCTTCTGTCTTTCGGGGACACGTTTCTCTAATGATCGAAGTATTAATGTTGCCATTTTGGGTCATCAATTCAATACTGACCTCAAGCTAGGTAACAGAGAGAGAGAAAGAGAGGTAGGGGGGATGGCGGTGGCCAATTGGTGGCCCGTTGGTGGAGGAAGATAGTGGGGGTTGACAGTGGCATGGTGCACCATTCGAGGTCAGGAAAAATTTGATGTGACCTAAGGTTAAGAAAAGGAGAAAAGGAAGGAGAAGAAAGAGACCGCGATTCTATTATTGCTATTATATGTATTAATGCGCCTTACTTTAAAAAAGGATGAGTTTAAAATGTTAGTTCATCTCCTAAGTTCAAAGAAGTCATGTTCTTCCATACTTTTATATCCTATTGGTGGTAGGCCTTCTCTGAAAATTTTAAGATTTGGTTGCTAATGTAAACGCACAAATAATGACCTTAGCTAAAACGTAAGTCTCATCTGCTTCTATTCAATTTTTTCTCTGCACCACGTCCGACTATGTCGTTGTGGTCACTATGATCATAGTCGCCTTCGCCGTCAATTGACCCTTGACAAATTGCTATCGAGGTTGTGCCTCTCTCTCTCTCTCTCTCGGATTGGCCCTCGACACCTCAGGTCAATGTCCGAGGTCGAGGCGGCGGGAGAGAGAGAGGTGATGCTTTTACAGGCAATGGAGGATCCAAATCAAGATGGAACTTCCATTTAGGTTACATTTAAACATGTAGTCAATTAAATTGAAGGTATTTTTGTTTAAATGATTTTATTTTTTTTTCGAATTAACTTTCTGAACTTTTATGCGTTTAGTTTGCTGAAATAAGCAATCAATGAAAAACTATTTACAATTAATTAAAATATACACGTTAGGAAAAATTCAATGAGAACATATTTTTTAGGATCATTTTTCTTAATAACAAAGTTTTATCTGAAATAGATACACCCTGAAATTGTTTGAAGGAAGCTTTTCCCACGAGGGAAATATTAGAGCATCCTCTAATAGAGATAATGACTTCCTTCTGGTGAATCGCCCATGTAGAAAGATTGTGTGTGTATATATGTATTAACAATAGGATGATTGATATAGAAAACCAAAAGGGCAGGAATTCGAAACCGAACTTTAATTTTTTTAGGTATATTTATGGAAGGGACAATATATATAAATATCTTGTTTCACTAAAATTAATTGCTCTAATTATGTTCTGTATAAAGCTGTCACATCTCCAAAGTCATCAAACCAAAGCCTTCTGAAAAAATATTAGGTAGAACCTTAATTCTAGCTTGTCAAAATCCCAATTCATTCATCGAGTGATACATATCGTTTAGACTCACCGCATCAGAACCCCTCTCCTCTCATAAAATATTAGGTAGAGCTCTAATACCAAGGTGTCAAAATCCCAATCCATTCATTGGACAATATGCGTTGTCGGGCCTACCGCGCCAGAACCCCTAATCTAATATATTCTCAAGGCTTCCTCTCTTTCTCTTCTCAATGGCAACCCTGCCATCTTCAAGGAAATAACAGAGCAAAGCTTCTTCTTCTCCAAAAGCAACCTTCACCTGCGTACTCTCACCAGCCATGGACGTTGCAGACGCAGATCTTGACCTTGTCAACTACACGACCGACCACGTAATCCTACTCACTAGCGTGGACCAACCAAAATCCATCCTCAAAGCCTCTCCCGCCACCGCCACCGCTGCCGCTGCCGCTGCCGCCGCTGCTGCCGATCCAACCATCCAACCCCCATCCCGAACCAAAACCCTCCGCCGCCTCGCCTTCTCCAAACCCAAGTCCCGCTTCTCCGAACCCGCCACCTTCCCGTTCTCTCCCAAACCAGCCAACACCATCTTCGAAGGCCCTGACGAGCTCCAACCGCCAACCCCCCCGGCCGAACCCGCCACCACCTCCTCCTCGTGCTCTTCCGACGACGACGACGACGAATGGCTCGACGACTACGATGAAGACGAAAACCAGAGAAAGCACCATGGGTGGCACCGCAATAACAAGATCAACAAGCGGGCTGCTATCGAGTGGACGCTCTTCCTCATCATCACCACCTGCCTCGTCTGCTCCCTCACGATCGAGCCCCTCTCTTGCCGAGACGTCCTCGGCCTCAAACTGTGGAAGTGGTGCGTGATGGTGCTGGTCCTGTTCTGCGGCCGCCTCGTCTCCGGGTGGGCCGTGGGGCTCCTCGTCTTCCTCATCGAGCGCAACTTCATGCTCCGCGAGAAGGTCCTCTACTTCGTGTACGGCCTCCGGCGGAGCTTCCAGAACTGCGCGTGGCTCGGGCTCGTGCTCGTCGCGTGGGTAATCATGTTCCCGAACGTGCAGGGCGGCAACCACCAGGTGGTGAAGCGGACGTTCCGGACGCTGGTGGCGGTGCTGGTCGCGGCCACCTTCTGGCTGGTGAAGATCGTGCTGGTGAAGGTGCTGGCGTCCTCGTTCCACGTCACGACCTTCTTCGACCGGATGAAGGAGAGCGTGTTCCACCACTACGTCCTCGACGCGCTCTCCGGCCCGCCGCTGGAGGAGGCGGAGAGGGAGGCTCCACGGCACGGCTTGCAGGTAAAAAAATGTTGGGATTTCTTGCTTCTACATGGTGCAATAAAGCTCGAATTATCTCAACATTTTTTGTCACCTCGATTTCCCGTGAGACTATACATATATAAAATCATTTGATCTAAGGACCATCAATGTTTTTCCCCACTTCAATGAATATCCTTTTTACTTTCATAAGAATGAATGAACACGAAACAGGCCATTGGCCATTTCAATTTAACCTCCTCGTACAAACGAATACTCAATTTGGATCTATCTGGTCTTTGAATCATGGCCACCTTCGTTTAGTCAGCCCAACTTACTTTATTTTAGCTTTATGGTTTGCCCTAACTGCGCTGAGCTATAATAGATTAATTAATTATGCTGTGGGGTGAAGTCCTGCAAATTTCATTTTTTTTTTATAGTACTCATTATATTTTGAAGTTGCAAAAATTATGAGGTAGTTTTCAAAAAGAAAGAAAAAATAAAAAAAGAAAAAGAACTATTGTAAAGTGGTGAATATGTGGAGCTGCCGCACGTTATAGGTGTGTTTTAGCCACCTTATAAAAGTTACAACACTTCTTTTATTTGGGCTAAATTTGTGGTAAGAAAGTCATATTAAATAAAAGAGATGATTGAGTGATAGCCTTTAATGTACTATAAGAATAACAGAGTATTCGGAATCATAAAAAAATCAAATAATAAATTATTATAAATTATTATGGGATCTACTTTTTCAAGAATTTATAGTTTATAATAAGCTGTTGTTCTCATAGTAACTTAGAAACTGTTATACTAACAAAACTCTAAATAAAATATAAATAAAAGTACTATTAAATCTACTTCCGGCAATCAGGGTTGCGTTGCAACCCCGTTATGAATCCTTACTCAATGCACATCGCCAAGATTATTTGCTTGCACCCACAAAGATTAGTTAAGGTGAAAACTCAGATACTCAATATCATCTACGAGTGCTCTCGTTAGTGACCTCTTTGGTATAACTAGGTATCCAAGTCTCTGCCGGCGAGGTTGAGGCTTAACGTGCCGGCTCAACAACAACTACTGATGGCGACGAAGTCCAAGAGGTTCGGTTCAAGGAAGATCGACATGGAGAAGTTGAAGAAGCTAAGCATGAAGAGCCGACCCTCGGCTTGGACCGTGAAGCGGCTCATCAACTACGTCCGCTTCTCCGGCCTGTCCACCATTTCTCGCACCGTCGACGACTTCACCAAGGCCGAGTCCTCCGAGATCAACAGCGAGCGGGAGGCCAGGATCTGCGCCCACAGGATCTTCAAGAATGTTGCCAACCCTGGTGCCAAGTAAGTCTCTCTCCATACTGTACTGTTTTTATTAGAGCAAGCCGATTACATTTCAAAAGATTCTGTGACCAAACCCGACACAGTTTTCACTTACGAAACACGAGTTTTCGCTTCAAGAATTTGTGTAGATTAGTTGTAATTGGCTGTCCACCACGTTCTCCATAGACTGAGAAGATGCAATGTTTTCTCCCCCAACTTGGCTAGACAGTAGTTAGTATCATTAGTCATCATTATATGGTGCCTTTCTTTAGTCAAACGTCCAAGGTGTTGCATCATTAAGGTGGCTGCTTATAATATTGATGAGGTGCATGAAATGATCAAAAGTATCAACATTAACACTCTCCATGCGTGCCAGTTGCCACATAATTATAACGAATCAGGGTGTTTTCGTTCTTTAAGTGACTCCGAAAGTGGAGCATGACAACGAAAGGTGGTCCCTCTTTTCGACTTACCCTCATTTTGCCGGATCTTATATTAATTAGTGAACAGAAAACCACATATATATATGTATATATATGTGTATTTGATTGAGTGGTGGATCTTGCTAAGTCACTACTCACTAGTCACTAGTTACCACATGTGCTCAAATTGACAGAGATGACTAGTGACGAGGGTCACCAAAAAAAGGGGGCTTTTTCCATAGGCCTTATCCATCATTTCTTGTCAGGAGATGGGCGGCATCTTTTGTTGCATGTTTATATATTTTAGAGTCTGCTTTGAATAATGTTTTAGACTAGTTTCATTAGATTAGATCATTCAATCCGATTAACACGAAACCGGATTAGAAAAACCCTCTAAAAGACATAAGATCTAACACAAAACCATGTTGTTTACAATGTTAATCAATTTTTGCGAGTAAAGATCCTTGAAGGAACATCGTATTTGTTAGAGGATTCACGTCTGACCATCATGTCTCCCGTTAAACGGGGAGAAGTGGTATTGCAACTAATTATTGCACCCGGTCCTTATAACCATCCAATTCATCGTTGGATTTGCGGGACCTGGCCATCAAGCACACCACCAAAATGGTCCCAACTTTTAATTCAAACCCCCTAAATTTCCCTTTTCTCTCTCCTCTGCCATGCCCTAGTTGCCCCGTCTCTAATGTCGTCGCCGACCCCGCGGCCTACCTCCACCTGAGGCAGGCCTCAGATTTCAGGTTGTTGTGGTCGCCCGTGGTCCTAATCGACAAGGGAATTTATGGGTGAAAAACAACATATTTGTCATGTGGTTGTCTATGTCTGTGTCAAAGACAAGTTGACTCCCATATTGCGCCATATTGATTGGCGAGACTATATAGTAATTGTGGAAGTGGACCTAACAAAAAAGCTGCAAACTTATCACCCACCATTAAAAAAGCCCATCGCCATCTTTTTTACGTGCCATTCCATTCCCCCCACGCGCAAGCATCATCGATCACAATCTTGAATCGAATTCGAAATTGTGGATCCTTTCATTCATGCCCACCAAGGAACAGAAAAAAAAGAAGCCAATTCTTTCTGCCTACCTTTTCTTCTTTGCTTTTGTCTGGTTTTGGCAGTTTTGTGGATCCCCAATAACAAAGAAAAGATGACGGATGCAGGAAGGGACCTCAAGGAAATCGCAAAATAAACGTGGCATTTTAGGGATAGGATGAAGGAAAATGAAGTACTTTGATTACAGTAAAATGCCCACATCAATGTTGAGGTTGCTTTTCAAAAAGAAAAAAAGAAAAAAACATTTGCTTTCCTATGTCGCTAATCTGAAAAAAAAAAAATTGATAGAGAAATTTAAGAGTCGCCTAGTTTCCCTTTGGTAACTTACAACAATTTTACGAAATTAGAAACTTTTTTTGCCAGTATACAAATTACCGAATCTTTTATTATCTTTTACCAATTTTCAATTATCTTTCTTATTGGAACCAAAAAAAAATGTCTTCTTTGGTATGAAACTGTATAATCCTGTGAATTTAATGTACCCACCATATGTTGGAAAGCATTATATTGTATCACAAACTGGTGTCTAACTATATAAGTTTTTATTATCAAATTATCTCTAACAAAAAGAAAACTAATTTGGAAGTTAGGCCGGCTGGTTTATTTTGAAGTGGGTAGACTTGTTTTGGGAGGTAATTTAGTTGAATTTAGGAGTGGTAGTTCAAGTGGTGTCATCATGTTCGTGCTGGTTATTAGTGTTATCACCAAAATAAAGAATTTAACGTGGTCATAAAGTTTTCTTATTGAAAATGGCTGCAAATGTATCATTTCGTGTCAATTTCAAGCTAACCGTGTCATAAAATTCGAGTTACTCAATGAATTTATTGGTGTTTGAATCGTGTACTTTATGGCGCATGAAGAATTGCACCCCTTTCATTTCATTTTTTCTTTCAAACAGTCTCCACAGATTTTTTTTTTTTTTTTGGTTTCGTTATTTTGTGTGCTATCAGGCAACAAAATATCGTTGAATTATTTTATATTACTTGCTTATGGATTTCGACGGCTTTATGTTCATTTAGTCTTCCTCCACCTAATTATCTACTTAAACTTTTGGATTTGACTTTTTAACACTAGGTAGTTCTACAAAAGTAGCTAAGTGAGTAACAAGGGGAAAAGGCTTGTGTAGATTAGGGGCATGACTGGAGTTTGATCTCTTACGTCTCATGTTTGAGTTTCTTACCAGAACCGTCTTGCGTTTAACCTGGTTCATAAGGTTTTGAGGTGTTGGGGCTGAAATTTACCGTAAGTGACTTCTTTATCATTTAAAAAAAAAGAGGATAAGATCATAGATATGCATGCAATGAGTATACTGAGGATGACAAGCTTAGAGTAAGCAGTAAATTATATGAGCCTGGATATCCCTTGTGATCAGCTTGGCTGTCGAATACGGATGTTTGAGTGGAAACCCTTGTTAGGTTAAACAGGTCCTCTGGCAGCAAGATACTCTGAGCTAATGCATTATTGCATACACCGCGACCACTGACCATGTAATCTCCTTCATCAGTGGATGCATGTTAATCACAGCTTCATCCCGAGGAAATTTTATCATGTGCGTCCTAAGTTGGTTGTGCATCTGATCTCTCGCCCGTCTCGTGATCGCCGCGACACAGGTACATAGAAGAAGAGGATCTACTGAGGTTCCTGAAGAGAGAGGAAGTACACACCATATTTCCGCTCTTTGAAGGCGCAATGGAGACCGGAAGAATTACAAAGTCTTCCTTCAGAAATTGGGTGGTAAGAATGCTTTCGTAATTTTTTTTTTCATTCTAAGTATGCTTTGGAAATTTATCGAGGGAAAAGGTTAAGTTGAAGCCTCATTTTGGCAATCTGCAATCTTTTCATCCTCTGCAATGGTAGGTGCATGCCTATTTTGAGCGCAAGGCGCTCGCGCATTCCCTCAACGACACGAAGACTGCAGTGCAGCAGCTGCACAAGTTGGCGAGCGCCATCGTCGTGGTGATCATAATCGTCGTCTCTCTCCTGGTCATGGGGCTGGCCACCACCAAGGTGATCTTTGTGGTCACCTCGCAACTGCTGCTCGTGGGGTTCATGTTCCAAAACACCTGCAAGACTATATTCGAGTCCATCATCTTCGTCTTCGTGATGCACCCTTTCGACGTCGGTGATCGCTGCGTAGTCGATGGCATTCAGGTGGCACTTTGCTCAGAATAACTAAGGATTTATAATTACAATCCCGAAACCGCTACAAAGAGATGGTCTTTTTCCTTTCTGCAGATGATTGTAGAGGAAATGAACATTCTGACGACCGTGTTCCTGCGTTACGACATGGAGAAAATTTATTACCCGAATTCGGTCCTCCTCACGAAGCCGATTAGCAATTTCAGGAGAAGCCCGGACATGGGTGATGCTATTGATTTCACCATCGACGTTTCCACTTCGATCGACACCATCAATGCTCTCAAGAAAGCCATACAATCGTAAGTAGAACTGATGCCATCAATCTGCAAATGTGACAATGAAGTTACATATGTTAAAAACTTGTCAAAACAAGGTGAAAAGCACGCCATGCTAATTAGCAGAACGTGTGAATTCAGGTACATAGAGAGCAAGCCGAAGCATTGGAGCCCTAAGCACGTGGTGCTAGTGAAGGAGATCGAGGACGTGAACAAGATGAAGATGAGCCTGTGCGTCCAGCACACGATGAACCACCAGAACTATGGTGAGAGGAGCAGCCGGAAGTCGGAGCTCCTCCTGGAATTGAAGAAAATTTTCGAAAACTTGGACATCAAGTATCATCTCCTGCCTCAGGAGGTCCATCTCTCCCAGATCAACCTGCCCGCTGGCGCTGCGAGATTTGGCAATGTCATTTGATTTTGATTTTAACACGATGTATTGACTCTCTCTATAACGAGCATCGTGCCTATGCGAATGTCATATATTGGGGTAACGATGAGGATTGAAGTCATATCGAGGTGTGCGTAATGTTATTAGCGACAAGTCAAGAAACAATGTGTTGGTCCATCTTGCACAGTGGAACTGATAAAGATCTTCTGTATTCAATCGTACTTTCTGGCGTACTCAGTCTTTGCTCATTTTGACTCTACTGTAATTCTAAATCAGAATCAATGGCATTGACTGATTTATCCAGGAAAAAAGAGAGAATTGCCCAAGTGCTGATATAGGCCTTCCTCGTTCGACCTTAGAAAGGAATCGTCACTGTTCACTGGCAGCTTTCCGCTGAGAATATCCCAGACTGAAATTTGTGCTGCTGAGAAGAACAAGAACATTGGAATCAACGTATCAAAATCCATAAGGAATGTTTGCAGCTTTACAAGCAGTCGGACAAAGCCAAAAGATGGACGAAATGTTTACTATATTTAAATATAATTGACAGTGATCTTGAAATTCTCTCTCAACAATGTAGAGTTTTTATCTACCTTTGGGTAGCGAAATTTCACCGAAACCCTATCCCCAATTCCACCAACACCCTCCTTCCATTTCTTGATTCCCCCTCTCAACCCTGGTCGTCGTCAATTACCTTTCACCCCCGTTAGCCTTTCCGATCAGCCATCTCTGTCATCTTTGAATTTCAGTTGCGGGACCAAAAATCAGGCAGAACACCTTCTCCGACTGGTTCGCTCTTTGCATGTTTCCTTGCCCCTGTGTATCTGTTAATCTGTGAGGTTCTTTTGTCTTCAAACAATTCTGTGGTGCAATTGGACTGTTCCTGTTTACATTATGGTTTTCCCTCGTTTTCTGTTGTGTACTGTTGCTTTTCGCATTGGAATGGATTTTAGTGAGCCAAATGAATCTGCGCATCTGGCTACTCTTTGTTCCAAACTGGGTCACCTTAATACTGAGCAACAGATTGAAGTCTGGGACGACGATCATTCCCCTGAAAAATTGGAAGAATGTCGACTAACATTAGTAGGCAAAATCCTTTCCAACCCGTCAATAAACTTCCAAGCTTTCCAAAGTACTTTGAAGAGGGCTTGGCGGACTGAACAAGTCGATATATCCCAAAGAGAAACATGCATATATGTGGCAAAATAAATAGAGGGTCCTCGAAGGAGGTCCTTGGCTTTTTTCAGGCCACCTCGTCATTCTTAAGTCGTGGCAGCCCAATGCCCCCTTACACTATTATGATTTTTCAACCTGTGCTTTCTGGGTACAGATTTTTGGTCTGCCATTAGAATGGACTACAAAAAAAATGATTACAAAAGCTGTGCAAGACATGGGACGGGTAGTAGAAGTTAGAATTGACACTAAAGAAGGGGCTACATTACGGGCTGGTCAAGCTAGAGTTGAGCTAAACCTGCAAGCACCTTTAAGAACAGGGAAATTGATCCGTCTAGATGGAAAAATTCTATGGCTTGATTTCCACTATGAGAATCTATCACATTTTTGTGACTCTTGTGGCAAATTGGGACATTATGCTATGTATTGTAAGGATATTCCATATGATGATGCTAAATTAGAAGGACGGGACAAAATGACCTATGGACAATGGCTTAGGGCTGAAGTAAAAGCACTGGTGCACCTTTTACTCACCGCAAGAAAAAACAGACCAGACTGAAGAAAGCATACCTAAAACGCCTCCATCACAAAAGATGGACGAAATGTTTACTATATTTAAATATAATTGACACCCTTGAAATTTGAAAACTCACTGTTATAGCACACTTTTGGAATGTGTGTATCATGTAGGCTTTCCCGAATCTTAAATTTTGTATCTAAAAAGTTAAGTGAAGCTGTGTTATAGTATTTTTCTTGTTTCGTTAACTTACAGAACTTGAAAGTTAATTAAAAAATTTTGGGTTTTGTTGATGTTATTCGAGAATTACATATACAAACGAGATTCACGGACGACGGTTGCATGTCAAAAGTGCAAAATTTTATTGCATGCACCCAATTTAGTTGGGACAGTGCACATGAATTTTATATGGGACTTATTGATCTAATGGATGACGTGTTGAACTTATAATTTTCTTAAATTTGTAGCTCTAATATAATTTTGGAGAGAAATGAGAAGAACACTGTCCTTTCATGCTATGGGGAAAGACGATCTACTATGTTCACAAAATTGGTCCGTGGAACAGAATGACTTGTTGATCCGATTCAGAGAGAGGTGGTCTTCAAGGTGCTTAATTAAACAAAAAAGAAACCTTTCTAGATCATAGCGCCCCCCCAAAAAAAAAAAAAAAAAAACTCAGCTGATCATTATGTTTTTAATGACATATATGCTTATAATCATTTTTGTCAATTTCTTGTTTAAATTTATGCAATGTAAACATGTATAGAGATAATACTACATAAATAAAAAATATATGATATTTATTAAGAGAAATGATATCATAATTACCTAATTTTCTTCTTGGGGTGCAATTTGGCCTTATTCAATTATGTATGCATATCTTTTTTGAAAAGATTTTTAATTGGAAGAAAAAAATTGAGCATCGGATTGTAATAGATTTACATGCGATGGGGAGTGTTAGTGTAATTGTATATTGCTTAATACATGCTTATAATGTGTCTTATATACATCTATCTAAGTGATGTGGGATCATGAACTTTATATGAAACAGTTAATACATTGAAACCCCAAATTGATACACTTATGACATATAAACTAATTTTTTACCACCGCCTTGGTGGCCGCGATAGTTTGGGCTCTCTTCTCCTCACAAAAGGGAGGAGTTCGAATCCCCTCACGGTCGCTTGGGGTCTTAAGTGGGATGCCGGGGGTGGTGGGTCCTCCTGTTTACATGTCCTCCCAGGTTTACTCGCTACCGCCGGGGTACGGGGGTTCGGGTCACAAAAAAAAAAAAAAACTAATTTTTTGATCACTAAAAACCCTAAAACCGATATACTTGTGATGAATTTGCCCTCTGTTAGTTTCGGTTAAATTTTACTGTCAAATTATTAAATTAAATAATATGTGACAATTGACTGATATATTAATTTGAGATTTTATTATCTGTTTGTCACAGTTTACAATTTTTGTAATTTTTTTTGTGATATAAATCCAATTTAACATGAGGTATATTTGTTACAAATGTACAAGTTTGGAGTTTTTGGCGGACAAATAAATTAGTTTGGGGTAAATGGTTTAGGATTTGTTATGATCAGTCGAAGTAAATTTATCACAAGTGTACCGGTTTGGAGTTTTCAGGATATTAACCCTATATAAAAAAAACAAAATTAAGTGGGGTTTCTCAAAAACGGATATGTCTACTAATTTGATTGTTTACAACTTATATTACCTCATTTTATGAGGGTTCGATGTCCGCCATTTTATATTAGTAGATGAACAAAAAAATGTCAGTAGCTCTTCATCCACTTTAGGATGATCAATTGTGTTACCGCATACCAAAATCTTGCTCATGTTATCTAATAGACAAGTGCAATACGTCGAACATGATTTTCCAAATTATATACGGACTTTTAACTTTGTGCATTGGACAATGTTCACTTCATCTAATTGTATTTAAGTTCAACAGGTCTTGAAGCATAAATTCATAATTTTACGACATTTTGTCCGTCGAAATTGAAAAGCATAACGTCTTAAAATAATTTTTGCATTTTAAAATGTTGCGAGGCTTAGTTGTACTCAAGTGCAAATGTGAGCCCTCACCCTATGCCATTTCATATGATTGAGAAGTCAATGTATGGTTGAGTATTTTTCTTGAAATTAAAGTGATAACTAGTACAAGTTAGGACTAATATCACAAAAAATCCCAAACTGGTAAAACTGTGATAGATTTACTCTAAACTAATTTTTTGCTCAAACCGATATATCTGCGACAAATTTATCCTCCGTCAGTTTCTGTTAATTTTACCGTCAAGTTGTTGAGTTGGATAACACATGTGGTAGTGGATTGTACCAATTTGGCCGGTGTATCGGGTTGTAATTTTTGATAATATTAATTCAATTTAACAAAAACTAACGAAGGTCAAATTTGTCACAAATGTACCAATTTTGGATTTTTTGTGATCAAAAAATTAGTTTTGAGTAAATTTGTCAAAAATATCACTTTTTGGGTTTTTTTTTTTGTGATATTAACTCTATTTAAAATCCAATTGGTGAGCCTTCTTCCATAGTTGATTACTTTTGCCCACACATATAAAACCTTAGCTAAAACAAAGTCTCCTCTCCCTCTACTCATCTTTACTCTACACCATGTCCAACTACTACGTTGCCGTGGCCATCACCACCTTCACCGACGATTAAATTCTAGGGGTGATCGATTTCTAGTTTGATCCGGTCCCACCCAGGGATTAGGCACTAGATTGGATGGACCGGTTCCTTGATTTTGTAACTGAGAATTGGACCGCTTGGTCCTAGGACCAATCCAATCCGGTTCCAAGGCAATTTATTAGAAACAGTGGAAGAGGGAGTGAATGGACGTGAATGAGCCAAACTGTCTTAACTCCCAGTGGAATTAAAGTCATGCTCACTAGATGCATGGTGCAAGACAGCTACCTCTCTGAACTTTAATCACATTATACCTGAGCCATGAGTCAGTGGGACAAAAAGAGCGTACACCCAACAACGAAATTTTTTTGAATTTGCATTAACTGGAAGGATCCAAATTAAGCATCTCTTGAAGCTCATTCCGGTTGACCACCTCGCAACATATAAAATGGCTTCACCGAAACATGACTTACCCTCGCTATCATGAATATCAAAGAGAGCAACAAAGAGAGCAACAAAGAGAGCACACATAAAATGGGCGTTGTTGCATTTTATTGAGAGATTTGGTCCGTGATATTGAAGTACCATGCACAGAGTATAACTTCTATGCCACAAAAATTCTGTATCATGGGGGTGAACAACAAATTAGTGTCTCCACACAGTGGATCCAAGACTTGATCCTAGATGCCTCCTAATCCCAAAGCGAGAGGTGAGAGGCGAGAGGCCGAGAGTTGAGACCGCCAGAGGCAAGAGATAGAGCGATTAAGTTTAGACACATAAAAAATAAAAATATATTTTTTCGATTTGGTCTGGTTTGAGCTGTTCGGTTTCCCTTGGAGCTTGGAACCAGACCAAAAATCATCAGTTCCTATTTTGTGGAATCGGAAATCGAACCGAAAGGTCTGATTCCGGCGGTTCCAGTTCTGTCGATCCATGTTGCCTCACACTTACTGAACCCTCATAAACCGCTACCAACAAGGGTGGTTAGTGCTTTTACAGACAACGGCGGAGCCGATGGCAGTGGACCAAATGTTGCAATGAAACTAGGTGTTGGTTAGCGATGAGGGTTAGAACACTGACTGGTTGGAGAAAGGGCATGGGCGTTGCTCTTTTTCTTTTCCTCTCCTTTTTGTCTTGTCAAGCTTCCATTTAGGTTACATTTAAACACGTAACCAATCGATTTGAGATTGTTTGGAGAAAATCCTCCTGTGCAGCACAAACTAGAAGGAAACCATGGAGAGAACCATTGAATTCCAAAGTAGATATAGAATTTTTATCAGATCGATTGTGGATATAAACGATTATTGCGATTGGATGGTCGATAAGTGGAAGAGTGGGGATTCAAAACTGGCTTTAGACAAATATATCATTTACCGAAAGGTGAACATATGAATTCTTTTTTTCTTTCACCCACGTTTGATTTGATAATGATCCACGTGGAATGTCACATCTCCAAAGTGAGCAAGCCAAAAGCTCCCTACCTTTCTCTTCCCAATGGCAATTGCAATCAACTATATAGCCATGCTATCTTCAAGGAAAACAAGCAAGCTCCTACTTCAAAAGCGAACTTCGCCTGCATAATCACTTTCTATCACCACCATGGACGTTCAAAACGCAGAGCATGACCTTGACAACTACATGAAGGACCACGTAATCCTACTCACTTGTATAGACCAACCAAACTCGACACTCAAACACTCGGTTGCCGCCGCCGCCGCCGCCGCCATTGCCGAACCGACCCTCCATACCCCATCCCAAACCAAAACCCTCCGCCGCCTCCCCGTCTCCAAACCCAAGTCCCGCTTCTGTGAACCCGCCACCTTCCCATTCTCACCCAAATCCACCACCACCATCTTCAAAGACCCAGAAGAACTCCAACCCCACCCCCCATCCGAACCCACCACCTCCTCCTCCGATGGTGATGATGATGAGGACGACGACGAATGGCTCGATGATGATGAAAACGAACGGCAGAGAAAATACTGCAGGAGGCACCGGAATAACAAGATCAACAAGCAGGCCGCCGTTGAGTGGATGCTCTTCCTTGCCATCACTACCTGCCTTGTCTGCTCCCTCACGATTGAGCCCCTTGCAGACCGTGTCGTCCTCGGCCTCAAGCCGTGGAAGTGGTGTGTGATGGTCCAAGTCGTCTTCTGTGGCCGCCTTGTCTCCGGGTGGGCCGTGGCCCTCCTCGTCTTCCTCATCGAGCGCAACTTCATGCTCCGGGAGAAGGTCCTCTACTTCGTGTATGGCCTCTGGCGGAGCTTCCAGAACTGCGCATGGCTCGGGCTTGTGCTCATCGCATGGGTGATCATGTTCCCAAACGTGCACGGATGCGATTACCGGGTGGTGAGGTGGGCCTTCCGGACGCTGGTTGCGGTGCTCCTCGCGGCGACCTTCTGGCTGGTGAAGATTGTGCTGGTGAAGGTTCTGGCATCGTCGTTCCACGTTGCGACCTTCTTCGACCGGATGAAGGAGAGCGTGTTCCACCACTATGTGCTCGATGCGCTCGCCGGCCCGCCAATGGAGGAGGAGGAGAGGGAGACTCCGCTCCGACACGGCTTGCAGGTACAAAATATTGGGGTTTCTTGCACGTAAATGGTGCAAGTGAACTCAAAATACACAAGTAGGAAATATTTGGTCTTCAAGTCATGGTCACCTCCATTTAATCAGCCCAAATTGTTTTATTTTAGCTGTAATCGTGCCTCAACACTGCTAACGCTATAGTTATGCTGTGAAGTTAAGTCCTGCAATTTATTTATTTATTTGATAGTACATAAAATAGCTTGAAGTTCTACCAAAGATGAGGTATTTTCCACAAAAACTATTGTTAAGTGCTCAATATGCAGAGATGCTACGCTATATAAGCTGTATTTTAAACTCAGTATAACAATCATAGTACTCTTTTTATAAGATAAGATTGTCATAAGAAGGTTATACTAAATAAACTCCAAACGAAAAATACGGTCAAATCTACTTCTAGCAATCAAGGTCATGTTGCAAACATATCTTGACGTTGTGAGATGATTGTGGAGATTAGTCAAGTTGAAACATCCTATCCTCAATATTATTTTAAGATAATCCTCCACTTCTTGACAACTTTGGTTCCACTAGGGATTCAAGTCTTTGCCGGTGAGGCTGGGAGACGGGACGTTGGCTCAGCAACAACCGCTGGTGGTGACGAGGTTAGAGAGGCTCGGGTCAAGGAAGATCGACATGGAGAAGTTGAAGAAGCTAAGCATGAAGAGGCGACCGTCGGCCTGGACCGTGAAGCGGCTCGTCAACTTCGTCCGCTTCTCCGGCCTGAGTACCATTTCTCACACCGTCGACGGCTTCGCCAAGGCCGAGTCTTCCGAGATCAACAGCGAGCGGGAGGCCAGGTGCTGTGCCCACAGGATCTTCAAGAACGTTGCCAACCCCGGTGCCAAGTAAGTGATTGCCAAACAATGCTAA
This sequence comes from Eucalyptus brandiana, assembly GCA_014182725.1. Lineage (NCBI taxonomy): Eukaryota > Viridiplantae > Streptophyta > Magnoliopsida > Myrtales > Myrtaceae > Eucalyptus > Eucalyptus brandiana. The sequence goes on along the minus strand of CM024672.1, from coordinate 19,608,808 downwards.
TGTTAAATTGCCTTACCCCCTTTGTGCTTATTGTTTGGTTATAGCAGTTTACTACATCAAATCAATCACACTTTAAGAATCTGTCATGGGATCTACACTGGTACTCACTTGAAAAGAACAAATTTCCACTTCAAGAATTCGGCGATAATTAACAAATAAATCAATCCTAAACCCGTTGTACGAATATCATTTCAATGATAAACTGCCCAATTTTGCTAATGTAGCTCTAAGTTTTTATGCGAAATCCTAATGTAGTTCTTCTAGCCAATTGCCATCGAAAATTGCTAACATAGAATCCAATAATTGCTGACTGTCATACATGATGGACTGCAATTGACAACTTTACTCTAGGTGAAGTCCTACATGTATCGCCACATTAGCAATTTCTAATAGTAATTAATTGAAAAAATTACATTAGAATTTCATTCAAAAGTTTAAGACAACGGTGGTAAAATTGCATAATTTAAGAATTGGTATTCACCACATTCCTAGTAGACTAAACACTTCCAATATTTTCTCCACGTTGAAACTGGATTAGTGAGTAGTTACATCATTAATCATCATTGCGTGGTGTCTTTCTTTAGTCAAACGCCCTAGGTTTTACATCCCTAAGGTGGTCGCTTAAACATTGCTAGGTGCTTTCGTGGATTGTGTGGTTCCGAAAGTGGAGCACGATGGAGGAAAAGTTGGCCCCTCTTTCTTGAGGAAACTCTCATTTTGCCTCCATCTTCCATCAACCAATGTACGACAAAACCCAAAAAAGAATTACTTAAGTATGTACCACGGCTTCTATTGAGTGGTGGGTCTCGCTATGTCACTACTCTCGCCACAATGCCGAATATTTGATTTTGACATTAGGGACGTGGGTCACAAAGGGGATCCCACTTGGAAAAAACCACCTAAAAGTGTAATATTATGTTAATTTGCAACATGATTGACTTTTGTCCTTTTGTGAATAAAGACATTTATTCATCTCCTAATGAATCTCATCTATCTAACGATAAGAACCTTATTTTCATCAATGGAGTGGTTAAAATCCACCGAGACCTAAAAGAAGCATTGAATGTTATAAATGATTCATATCTGACCATCACGTCTCCCATAAAATAAGAAGAAGTGATAGTGATATCAATTACTATACCCACTCTTTATAATCATTCTATTGATTGTTGGATTTATGGCACGTAAAAATTGAACAGACCATGAAAAATAATCACAACCATATGTTAAAACTTCCAATTTCCTCTTTTCTCTCTCATCCCTTGTTGTGCTGTTGCCGTTGTCCCAAAGTCCCAATGTCGTCGACGAAACTGAGCCACCTAGATCCATCCAAGTGCGCCTCTATCCCCCTCCATAAACAAACGATCACAACCATATTAGTAGGTACTCTATTCTCCACTTGGAAATTCGATTTATCTAATCGTATTATCAAATGAAGAAAAATTAGCTCTCAATAATTGCACTCTCTAAGTCGCTTTTCATGATATATTAAGTTGAGGAATCTTAATTAGATAGTCTCGAAACCACCCAAGCCCTTCATCAAAAGAACAGGACTAGATGGGTTTTTTTAAAATTATCCCGTGACTTTTCAATTTATTAATCCTCGGAAATGTCAAAATCCATGTCTGAAAATGGCTTACGTAAGGGTGGAAAAACAACATATTTATAACGTGGCTGTCTAGGTGGGCGTCTGTCGAAGACAAGCTAGATTTCCACATTGCGCCGCATTGATTGGTGATATCATTTGCTAATTTCGAAAAGTGGACCGACAAAAAAAGAAAAAAATGGTCGTGGAATTACAATCCACCATTGAAGCTCATTGTGCTCTCTGCGGATAATGCGAAAGCATCATCAATCACAATCTTTGACTTGAATTTGAATTGTGGATCCTCATTCGTTCATGTCCACTAGGACGAGAAAGAGACCCGGGTAGTCACTGAGAAAACATTAATAACGAACAAAAGGTGACATACGTAGAAAGAGACCTCAGAGAAATTGCAAAAGAAATGTTGCATTTTGGAGATAGGAGGAAAGAAATTAAAATACTATGATTACAGAAAAATGCTCAAATCAATTTTAAGGACGATTCTACTGTTCTGTCGAACAATTCTTTTGTTCTGTTGGCAAACTTCTAAAGGAATTGGTCAGTGTCAAAAAAATATTGGTAAAAAAAATGGCCAATTGTATGATTCTTGGATAACTTGTTGGTAACTTACTGTCACATTTACGAATTAACAACTATTTTTTCTTAGAATGCCAATTACCAACTTTTTTATCCCTTACCAACTTTCAGATATCTATTTTATCAATGTCTTAAACTTATCAATTCTTGTATGAATGGATCAAAATTTATTTGAGATGTTTACTAGCTTCTTTTCAATTAAATTACCAACTAGTTTTAAATTACCAACTTTCTTTTGAATTACTTACCAATATTGATTTGTTTTTAACCTTCTCAACTTTTGTATGAATTTTTGATAACCTTTATTTGCATGACTTAACAACTCTTCTCATGCTAGGTTATTAACTAGTAATAGTTTGCCAAATCTCTTTTGAGTTGCTTGCCAACTTTAATTATTTATCTTTAACTTTACAAACTTTTCTATGACTTACCAGTTTTTTTTTAAATGGCCGATTTCTCTTAGTTCTAACGAAAAAAAAATATTTTGTTATTATCTACCCACTTTTATTTACCTTTCTTGTGAAAGGCTTAAATTTACTTACTTTTATATGAAATTACCATTCTTTTTTTGCTCGAGTTATTAACTTTTATCTGATGAAGGAACTGTGTAGCTTTGGAGTATCAACACTTAGTTGACTTGCTTACCAACTTTTATATGTTTGTTCTCAAATTTATAAACTTTTTCATTAAGTTACCAGTTCTATTTGCCTTATTTGCCATCTTTTAAAATTTACCAACTCTTTTGAGAAGTCAGAAATCTCAATTTGAGTGAACGTTAACTTTTTAACCATTAAATTAACAACTAGTTTTGCATTTTCAATTGTGTTTGAGTTACTCACCATTGTTTATTTGGTTTACTTTACCGGCTTCTTTCACCTCGGACAAAAAAATAGTTCTCTTGTCATTTACCACTCTTAAGTACCACTTAAACTTATCTGTATGACTTGCCAACTTTTGTTTGAATTCAACTATTGAACTCTGTAATACCTTGTCATTCCACAGAAGTAGCTTAGTGAATAACAAGTGACAATGTGTGAATGGATTAAGCACACAACATAGATTCGATTACTTACATCGTCACGTGTAAGCAATATTATGTTTCAATCACCTACCCAAAATTTAACTTGGCCCGTAAGATTTTCAGGTATTGGAGTGGGGCATTACTGAAAAATATTTTAGGTGATTAGAAAGAGCAAAGACATGCGTCGATGAGTAAACTGAGAATGACAAGCTTATAGTGAGTAGTATATTAAATGAGCCTGGATATCCTTCGTGATCAGCTTGGCTGCTGAATTTAGATGTTAGGTAGAAACCATCGTTAGATAAAGAAAAGGTCCACTAGCAGCAAGATACTTGAGCTGATCATAGGCCATTGCCAAGAAAGCATATTAATGTGCTACCTCAACTCCGGAGAAAACAATGCAGTATTGCACACTACGACCACTGACCAATGATTCAAGTAATCTTCTTCATCAGTAGATACATGTTTGGTCACAGCTCCATCTCAAGGAAAGTTCATAATTTAGTCTGGACATAAGAGTGATGTTAAAAAGCTATTTTTTTCCGCTCCTCTTTTGCTTCTAAGAGATGCATGTGGGTGCACATCTGATCTCTCGCCCGTCTTGTGATTGCGGGCGACGCAGGTGCATAGAAGAAGAGGATCTGCTGAGGTTCCTGAAGAGAGAGGAAGTGCTCACCATATTTCCGCTCTTCGAAGGTGCCATGGAGACCGGAAGAATTACCAAGTCTTCCTTCAGAAATTGGGTGGTAATAATGCTTGTGCAGTTTTATTCATTCTAAGTATGCCTTGAAAATCTATTGAGGAAAACTGTTCATTGAAGCCTCATTCTGGCGACTGCAATCTTTTTCATTGTCCGCAATGGTAGGTGCATGCCTATTTCGAGCGCAAGGCGCTTGCGCATTCCCTTAATGACACTAAGACTGCCGTGCGACAGCTGCACAAGTTGGCCAGCGCAATCGTCGTGGTGATCATAATCGTCGTCTCGCTGCTGGTCATGGGGCTGGCCACTAGCAAAGTGATCTTTGTGGTCACGTCGCAACTGCTGCTCGTGGGGTTCATGTTCCAAAACACCTGCAAGACCGTGTTTGAGTCCATCATCTTCGTCTTTGTGATGCACCCTTTTGATGTCGGTGACCGCTGTGTCATCGATGGCATTCAGGTGGCACTTTGCTCGGAGTAATTAAGTATCTGTGATTATAATCCAGAAACCGCTGCAAGAGCTGATGGATTATCCTCTTCCATTTCTCCAGATGATTGTAGAGGAAATGAACATTCTGTCGACGGTGTTCCTGCGGTACGACATGGAGAAAATTTATTACCCAAACTCAGTCCTCCGCACAAAGCCAATTAGCAATTTCAGGAGAAGCCCGGACATGGTTGATGCTATTGATTTCGCCATCGACATGTCCACTTCGATCGACACCATCAATGCTCTCAAGAAGGCCATACAATCGTAAGTAGAACTGATGCCATCAATCTGCATATGCGATGACAAAGTTACATATCCTGAAAACCTGACGAAACAAGGTGAAAAAGCACGGCATGCTAATTAGCAGAATGTGTGAACTCAGGTACATAGAGAGCAAGCCGAAGCATTGGAACCCGAAGCACTCGGTGCTAGTGAAGGAGTTCGAGAATATGAACAAGATGAAGATGTCCCTGCGCGTCCAGCACACGATGAACCACCAGAACTACGGCGAGAGGAGCAGCCGGATGTCGGAGCTCATCCTGGAATTGAAGAAGATGTTCGAAAACTTGGACATCAAGTATCATCTCCTGCCTCAGGAGATCCATCTCTCCCAGGTCAACCTGCCCACTGGCACTGCCAGATTTGCCAATATGATGTAATTTTTACTCTCTCTCTCTCTCTCTCAAATCTTGTCGTGTGTGAATGTTAGTAGCAAGCCGTCAAGGGCACTGTGTTGATCCATTTTGCACGATGGAACTGATAAAAGTCTTCTGTCTTTGCAAACTCAGAAAGAGGTCGTCATTGTTCAGTGGTAGCTTTCAGTTGAGAACAAGACTTACCCGAGATTGCAATTCTTGCTGCTGAGATCAAACATTAACATTAGAATCAAAGTACTAAAGTCCACAAGCTACTGTAACGAGTGTCATCTTGGTACTTAGATATGTACTTATCGATGAAGGGGATCGAGTGATTATATATTTACCAACCGATGTCCCACACGTAGAAGACAAAATTTGACCTCCAGCGATGTTTGCTGCTTTACAAGCATTCAAACAAGACCGACAGACGGACAAAACCTCAGCTACAGACAAATATAGTTGACACCTTCATGCGCCCGATTCTGTTGGGAGTAGCGGATGAGATCCGTGTAATCCAATGAGGTCCGCATGATCTAACGGATGATGTGCTAGGGACTATATGTTCCGTCACAGCTAATAATTTTCTCAAATAGGTAGTTTTGATATGTTTTTGGAGGGATAATGATACGTATGGTTACTGAACTTTGATCTAATGTGTAATGCGATCTTTAAACTTTTAATTTTTTCAACGTTATATTTGAATTTTAGTTCAACGTGTAATGTGATCTATAAACTTTTAATTTATTTAAATGTGATTTTTGGACTTTTGGTACATATTCAACTTAATCCTTGAATTATGTGGAAATGTTCAGTATTATCCTTAACCTTAAATTAATGAATGGATAATATAAAAGTCTAGAAATCACATTGAACAAATTAAAATTTCAAAAATTACGTTACGGATTAGGCCAAAGTTTAGAAACCGCATCGTATAAATTAAAAATTCATAAATTATATTGAATATTGAATTAAAGTCTATGAACCGTTTGTGTCGCATTCCTAATTTCGGGATGGTTTCATTGCTTAGAAATAAAAGGGAAGCGAAGAAGTAAAAGATCTATGAAAACCCCTCCAAAAGCCCGCGCCGGAGCAAAACGGTCGGACCGGACCGAGCCGAACCGAACCGGTTCGACCGGGCCGCGAGTTTCAGAGCTTGCCTCTTTTCCTCCTCCCTCTTCCTCCGCCACTCCAGCCGAGAGCTGGACGAAGAAGAAGAAGAAGAAAAAGAAGCAGCAAAATCCCCCGCCCTCCCCTCCTCTTCCATGGCGCACCCCAAATTCTACTGATCGAATTCGCCTTCTCTTCTCACTGCAAAACCCTAACACGCACGCCCTCTCCCCCTCCCTCTCACAGCTCCCAAAATGTCTGCTCCTATGCTGGAAATCGAAGCCCGCGAGTAAGTCCTCTTCTCCTTCGTTTCGGCCGTGTCCTGCTGTTCGTTTTGGGGTGTTTGTTCGTGGGTAGGACAGATTTTCTGTAGCTCTGGTCGTTTTGATCTTAAAGTTTCCGTTTTTCTTTGTTCTTTTGGGGGGGACAACTTGTGTCGTCCTCTTGGTGCTCTCTGTTTCCGCATGCTTGAGCTTCCTACCGTACGGCGATTCGTTCGCTTCGAGTGACCGTGAGAACCCTTTTGCAGCGTGGTCAAGATCGTGCTCCAGTTCTGCAAGGAGAACTCGCTGCACCAGACGTTCCAGACCTTGCAGAGCGAGTGCCAGGTCTCCCTCAACACCGTCGACAGCATCGAGACGTTCGTCGCCGACATCAACAGCGGCAGGTGGGACGCCATACTGCCTCAAGTAGCCCAGCTTAAGCTTCCCAGGAATACGTTGGAGGATCTGTATGAGCAGGTGGGTGCTGATTGATCTTTTCTTGATGTCGGGTCGGTGTTTTCCGTTGACGTGCCTTTGTGGGATGTGATTACTATCGACGACTTAGAGTGGGAGGGTCTAATGTTCGCCAACGTATGATCGAAGGGCGAGGAGGCACTAGGGAGTGCTTTCTTTGGCCCTCTGTTGGTTATGTTAGAAAAGTGATCGAGGAAAGACCAAAGTGCCTGGCTTGGCTGTCGAAACCTGCCTTGCTTGAGGTCGAACTTCTAATATCTATATACCATGAGAAAATTAGAATAGTGCTATATCCGTGGCTTTACAGTGGTAGTTGAGGTTTGATAAGGATATCCTGCTGGCCCATACTTGTTGGATTGACATTAGGCATAGTTGTAGGAGCAAATGCATTACAAAGATTTAAGATTTTTATGTAAAAAGAGGAGTTTAAAATGGTCACTGTGATTGAGATGAGCACATCTTTTTTATGGGTTAGTTTGATGGGACAAACTGGAAACTTGGCAATGATGAGTGATTTTTGCGGATATGATTCTTTACTTTGCGCTTTTTGAGTTTTTCTTTTTCTAATTCAGTAAGAAGATAACTCTTATTAGTGGGGTACCAAAGGGGTGCCGGCTTCTACACAAAATTTATGCGTGGCAAATTATCCTTGATTAGTGTTGTAATTCGCATTGCTTTGTATGGCATTTTGCCAACTTGAAGTGATGAACCAAGAATCCTTCCAATGGCCCAGGATCCATCTCTTTTCCATCGAACATTCTTCTAAGTCTCTCTCTGTAGATCAGCTACTAAGTTGTTTAAGGAATATGGAGGAGAAGCTTCTTCCCTTTCTTTTGTACATGGGTGCCATCTCAGAGCCTTAATTTCTTCTCCATCATCATTGTAATTGCCCAGCTTAAACCAACTATGGTAAATATCATGTCTTATAATTTCATTGTTGAGGAATAACACATTTGCAGATGCTGCATTGTTTCAGCTGAATTCTGACTTCTCCTTCTTTTCTGAGATTACCGATTATCAATGGTCAAATACTCGACCAGAAAGCTTCCCACTTACAGTCGATTGGATAACTAAAGTGTTACTTAGGCTTCTTTCCTTTTTGGCATGTTTCTTACTTGAGGTAATTTAGGATAATAGTGTGGTACATGATATTTCTTTCTTTCTTTTTTTTTTTTTCTCCAGATTGTATTGGAAATGATTGAACTTCGTGAGTTGGATACTGCTCGTGCAATTCTAAGGCAAACTCAGGCAATGGGTGTCATGAAGCAGGAGCAACCTGAAAGATACTTGCGACTTGAGCATCTCCTTGTTAGAACATATTTTGATCCCAATGAGGTTAGGGTTCCTGTTTAATGAAACACGACCATTTGTTAGTGCAAAGTTTTGTCAATTTTAGCTTTTAGCTCTTTTATTGCTTTTCTTATATTAAGGTAAGGTCCTGCTGCTTTTCTGTCAGTCACATTCCCTTATCAAATCGATGTTTTGGGACAACTTATATGATGTGATCATATTTCTTGATGGGGTCAAAGAATGAATCTTGTAAAATTGCCTAGATTATGTTGACCTTCTCGAGTTGGTTGTCATTTGGGCATGAAGATTTTTAAGTACTCTTCTCTGCTTTCAAATGTACGTGGGCGTTTCTTCCCATTCAGAGTACAAATTAAAGTAGTGAGTTAAAAAATTTACTAAGTATACACAAGGAAGAAGCCGATTCTGGAAAATTGCTTAGATTTTGACTGAACAATTTCATCATGGTTGGAAATTTGCTGGCTTGGATTTAGCACTCCTTTTTGGCCAATGGATGTAGTCTGGTGACTGCGACTCATCAGATGTTAGAGAGCACTTGAAAAATGCTAGGTAAATTAGTAGGATCTTAGTTCCTAACATTGTGGCAACCACAAAAACAAATGAAAGAAAATGCCATGCCATTGTTAATCTTTATTGATAAACCTCTGGATCATCAAACTGCGCCGAATCTAAATAAGGATGAATTTCATGATCATTGTCATCTTGATCTTAGTTTTGCACGAAAAGCTAGATGTTTTGACTGGAAAAGTGATAGCAACAATGTGGTGGCCAGTTGTTTCGCAGCCAGGCATCCTTGCTTGTTGTGTGTGTGAGTGCTTGTGTGACTACTTTTTCGGGTGCACATGTGTGCTTGTGTGTGTACATATGTACACATGCTATGTGTCAGTGTGCTTGCATGCTCATTTTAGTTTATATATTCCTTTTACAAACTCAATTTGGATCTATGTTTACATTTAATAAAAAAAAAAAAAATTGTTAATTGGTATAAGCTGATTTGGATGCATGTGAATATTGTTTAAATTATTATTCTATTTTTGGTACATTTTCTCCTATTATCTTCTTTTTCATATATGCTTACATGTTTTGTAGCATGTCTGAAGGTTGCATATTCTTTGCCAGGCTTACCAAGACTCCACAAAAGAAAAACGACGTGCACAAATTGCCCAAGGTGTAATCCATCTCCATTTTTCTTTCCCACTAAAATGTTATGGGGTTTCTCAATGTAATCTAATGTTCGACTGTTGCTTTGACGAGTATAATAATGCTAAATGTATGGTTTTGCCTGCTGTCTTCTGTGAAAGAAAAAGGAATTCTTCCTGTCTCGTTTCCATGGTACAGCAGAATACTTGTATTTTAGACAGTGATGGAACTAATTTTTTAATCTCGTTGACATTAAACTTACTTTAAAATACTTTTATCCTAAGGTTTTCATTGTCCTTTGCATGAATGACCTGAGAAAACATACTTTGATCTTCCTCCTAAACTCAGTTCATACATTGGACTGGGAGAACAGGCAATTGGTGTTACTGAAAAGTGAAGGCTCATAGTACCAAGCATGTGCTTTCTGGCTTGGAGTCTAGTTGTTACTTTATAGAAATGCTGCTTTCTTTTTTTCTTTGGTGTGGTAAAAGATGAGCAACTGCCTGTTTTGCCTGCCCTGCGTTTGATCTTTTATGGTTTCTGGCTTCAATTATAGCCCTTATTCTGGTTCTTGACTTGAAATTTCGACTCACACTTCCATTTGGTTTTCCTTCCTTCTGCTCTTTGGCATTTCTAAGCTCTTGCTGCGGAAGTTACTGTAGTGCCACCTTCAAGATTGATGGCCCTAGTGGGGCAGGCGCTCAAGTGGCAGCAGCACCAAGGTGTGGATGCAGATGCTTTCTCTTTCAATATTTGTCAAGTTTATATCTAGATTATCGTAATTTATTCTGCTACATTACTTGGCAGTAGCTTTGCTTTTTTATAGATTCCTTTTATCCTCTTCCCCCACTCTTAGTGCTTCTCTTTTCATATAATCCCACACCCGTATTTTTGAAGTTAACCTGTTTGGTTATCCTTCATATATCTTTCTAATTAAAATAAAACTTAACTGAACAAATGTAATTTTTGAGCAAATTATATTAGACGCTGTCGTTGGCTTTCCATGGCATGCATGACTTGGATGAAGTGGCAAACTATAACTGTAAATATATAGGAAAGAGGATTATCTGGTGATGCTTAAGGTTAATACTTCATTTCCTTGCTTTAGATTAAAGTTTTACTGAATTGATTTTGAAATGTTCTGCATGCCTTTAGGATTACTACCTCCGGGAACCCAATTTGATCTATTTCGAGGAACTGCTGCTATGAAGCAAGATGTGGATGATATGTACCCTACAACTCTTTCACACACCATTAAGGTAGGCTTTATTGTGTTTATTTTCCCTTAGCTTGGTTGACTCTTGCTGCTGAAATCTTGTCTCCATATATTTCACATAGACTCTTTTTTTCACCCATCGAAACTTTTTAGACTAAAATTAACTTTCTCATGCTCAAAGCTGGCCTGCTACCCTTGACATGATGGAGGCTGATGACTGATACAACAATAGCAACCACCAAGTGGTGTTGGCTATGCAGATTCTTTTAGGGAATTGCCTTACGTTATATAGCACATACTTCCTTAATATAAAAAGGACCAAAAATCTCTCTTCAAAGTAGCCTCCTGTCTCTTTTGTTATTCTCTAGTCCCTCTTACCCTGTATGTTGCCCATTAAGTCACATAATCTCTTTATAAATATTAAAGTCCATCTTCGCATGTACAAATCATCATAAACAAATTCTCTAACATTATCCTCAAGTAGAACCGCACCAACCGTTCTTCCTGATCATGCAAGATACCAAATGCACTTTTTTCAACACATCCTCTTTGCATGTAGGGGATTCGATCCATGACAAGTTCTCCATTCCTTTGTAAAGTGGATCCAAGTTGCTGAAATCGCTTGCTTTGGTATCTTCAAGTGTCAATTTTGGCTAATACTTGGGTTGAGTCGCTTAGTTTAGTAAACATCACCTCCATGTACTCCCTTTTTAATGACTCAAATAGAAGCCCTTGGATTCCAAAGTTTTTCTACATGGTTCTAGCTTCACATGAATTGTATCCACCAGTGTGATATCCTCGGCTAAGAGTATACATCAGGGAATATTCCTGTTATTAGGATATCCTTTGTTCTTCCTCCAACAGCTTTATGAATGTCTGTGATTGTTTCCACATAAGTAATGCGAACCCCTTTATTCTCTAATAATCCTCCAAAGAACTTCTAGGAATCTATTAAATACTTTTTCTAGATCCATTCGATCTCATCTTGATGTTATGCTTATGTGATTATTTACAATTATGGTAGTACCCTACTTACAATTTATATGCCGTTCAAGTTGATTATATTATTCTGACCAAAAAAAAAAAAAAAAAAAAAAAAACGAAAGTTGATTATATTATAAGACTCGTTTATATCTTGTAATGATTCTTGTATAAGGTCGGCACCCTTTCGGTGCTAGTTCAATCAAATTGTGTCTTAACCAATTGTAAGAAAAATGATTTCACTCACTATGAACAATGATTTTTGGTGCCACTTCAGTTGAAGCAAAATAGTTATCATCAATTGTTTGAAACAAGATTTCTAAGTAACAATGTGAAATAGGAACCAGATACAACAACTACCCTGAATAGAATACAATGGGCACTCTCTTTTTCATTGATGCCCATTTTGTGAATGAATTGGTGTAGTCAGGTCAAGTTAAATCTTGAGACAAATTTAGATGAACAGCTTCAAATAGTATAAAACGGCAGAGTTGTTGCAATGTTGATGAAATGCAGAAGAATCGTGAGGAAGATTTCGAAAATGAAACTTGCACTTTTTTGTGATCAGATGCCAAACTCTACTAATAAAGTCAACATTAATTTCGGCAACTCTGTTGATAATTTTGTAGTAGTCATGGAACTTTTTATATAAGCTTCTGATGTCATGTACTTTGCGCTGCTATACTGCAGTTTGGAACCAAAAGTCATGCAGAGTGCGCTAGGTTCTCGCCAGATGGACAGTTTCTTGTTTCTTGCTCTGTCGATGGATTCATTGAGGTAAGTGAGTTCAGAAAATCTAGGTTTAGTTGTCATTACACAAAAAAAGGAAAAGAAAAGGAAAAATGATTTCATTTGTTGTTGTGGCTAGGTCTGGGATTACATGAGTGGGAAGCTCAAAAAGGATCTTCAGTATCAGGCTGATGTAAGTGCTTACTTTCTGTAACTTTTGTTGAAGATTGATGCTTGTGTTGTCCTGACGGCAGAAAAAGAAATTGGAAATGGTTTTACTTCACTTCGGATGGGCATCATGTGATTAGGCTTGGTGGTGCTTTCTTCTATCTTATTTAGATGCTAGGGTAAATTATTTTTTTATGCCTGATGATATCTTGCTCCTATGTGTGAAATACACTAGTTTATGTCTTTTTCCTTTTGTAAGGGCGATGTTACTTTGGTACTGGTTATGTCTGAATGACAAGATACCACTTTCAGAACTATGGTCAGAACAATAGACTTTTTACTAAGGTGGTAGGTCGACAGTATTAGCTTAAATGCACTGGTGCAATGAGGATGTCTAGGAAAATTTCCTTGTATTTTAGGATGTGGTCTTTTTAAATAATCTTAACATGGAGTTCGTAGGAGGCCCAAGAACAGTTGGTCATGCTATCTAACTATGAAAGAGTCTTAGATTTTATCGGAGGAAATTTCTTCTTATGCTTTGGCAATATGTGGCTTAACATTGTTGTGACTTTTCTTATGGCCTCTATTCAACTTTTTTGCAAGAGCCTTAAATTCATGCCAACAATGCACCGAAAGATTACTCTTAAGTTTATCTAGATAGAGTTGGAAGTATCTCTTTCTGTTGCATCAAGATGCCCCTCCTCCAAATATACTCATGTATTTTTTGTTTGTGCTTAATATCCTTGTCCAATGCACTTTGAATGAGTGAAAGCAAAAGCCTTTTGTGGGAGAAGAAATTAAAAGCTGCTCAAAGTGGGCTCTAGCCTTTAGCCTTATGAAGTAGGGTAACAACTTTTGGAAATGAAACCATATTTTTGTTTTTTGCAGGAGACGTTCATGATGCATGATGATCCCGTTCTTTGTGTTGATTTTAGTAGAGACTCAGAGATGCTTGCTTCTGGGTCGCAAGATGGCAAGATCAAAGTGAGTGAAGTTTCAATTGCTTGTGAGAATATACTATTTTTTGCAATTAAACTTAGCAAGCATATTAAGAGCTGTTGTCTCTAGAACTCATTCTAATGAGTATATCACCCTGGGGGCGATTCCAGAATTCTGTTTGGGAAAAATGGAATAACTTTCCATTCGTGGTAAATATGTAACATTATTTTTAAATTCTAAATCATGATGGTAAAATTGTGCTCCAGTAACTTGCTGGTGAGGTTACCACTAGTGGTTTATGAATTGTGTCGGCGATTTTCAACCATCAATGAAGTAGTAAGTAACCTACTATGTTATATATCTAATAATCAATGCTAAATAATAATGGCGAGTGGTTATATACTGTTCGCTATTTAGATAGTAAAGTTATTTTATTGGTGGCAAATAGTTAAGCACTCACTTGTAAAATCTAAAACAAGTGGTAATCTAATATTAGGTTTATGGATGGTAAATTGTTATTTTATTGATAACTATCGAACAATTATGTGACCACTTGTAAAATCCTTAAACAAGTAGTAATTTATGATTAGGTTTGTAGATGGTAAAAATTAATCTTCCATTAGTAACTTACAAATGGTTGCACACCTGCTAAATCTAAAAGAAATGGTAGTTTACTATTGGGTTTGTGGTGGTAAAAAATTTTCTTTTGTGAGTGGTAAAATTTTTAATTCATTGTTAACTTACAAACAGTTATGGGCTCACTTGTAAGATCTAAAGACAAGTGGTAATCTACTATTGTGTTTGTGGATGATAAAATTTTTTATTTCATCAGTAACTTACAAGCAATTGACCAGACTAATAAATTACAGTCACTTTTTATTTATCATCACATTTCAAATTCACCACCGGTGTTACATATTTACCATCCACGGAAAATATCGCATTTAACAAAAATAAGATATCGTTAGGTCTCTCATTGTGATGGTGGAGGGAGGTAAACTAGATATGAACTATTTGTCTCTCTCCCGAGCCTTATGAAGTTCTTTGTAGTGATTGACTAGATGTGTGAAACACTGCATTTTGCTCTTCAGGTGATGTTCAGATTTTATGACTTTTTAGTAGTTCCATGTGCATTTCTAGATGAATCTTATGGGGAATAGTGATTCTTTCAAGATATGTGGTCATACACTCTCGCTTTTGGTTATTGGCATGTTAAATTTCATAGTTACAGCTTGTTGGGATTGATCATAAGAATCAATTCATAGTTTTTGTATATGGGGTGGCTTCCCTCTGGAAGTCATTTTGTGTAAGAGTGGTAACCCCTTGGTACTTTTGCTATAGAAATTTTGTTTATTAGAAGCTTCAATTAGGGACAGTAAAGAGTTACTTGTGATGAAGGGGTGAGTGCAATTAGTAGAACAAAATCAAAATTATGGAAGTGGCATTACCTTTAAAGCATAGAACATCAAGGGCAGATGAATATTAGGTCGTATTGCCTTCAATACATGAACTTCATGTGTTGTCTTCTCCTTTTGTTTTTTCAAGAAAAAGTAGCATCCAGAAAGTTACTTATTCAAGAAAAAAGCAGATGTCTACCATGGAAAGTAAATACGCGGAAAATGACTTTTTATTTTTGGACAGATGTGGAATATGACTTGTATAAAGGAAAAAAAAATGTTTTTACTGTTGGTTTCTTTGTCATCAATGTCATAAAAAGACACAATTTCTAATATCTTGTCAAAAGTTATTTCCAAAAGCTTCATACCATAAGTGTGAAAAGATGCATCTACTGTATTTTCACTTCAACTTGATAGAGATGGCTACAGATCTCACATGGAAGATTTCACCTGTTCCTCCACTGATACTTTTGCATCTTGTCGCATTACTGAATGTAATCTTAAAGAGAGAAGGCAGCAAGAAAAGTTAATTTCTTCGAATTTTGCATCTTTCTCTTCCAACTGATATAAAGATCTGTTTTCCCTTTCCCTTTTCGCATTGTATTATGTAACTGTAGTCTGTATGTAATCTTAAAGAGAGGAGGCAACGTGAACTTGTAACATGATTGTGTTGCCATGTTGCATATGCAGGTAGTCACTGATTTCTCAAGTTTATTGTTTATTTGTTGTTGGACAACACATCTGAGATTTGTAGAAACTTTTTGCTGATGAAAAAATCGGCAGTATCCAGATCTGCTCGATGAGTGGACGGTGTATCTGTATCTTACAGTCCTTCAATAAGTGTCCATGATTACATCATTGTTTGTGACGCAATAAGATTATGACCCACCTCTTTGGTATTGTGTTGGTTAATAGCTGCTGCTTTTTCAGGTTTGGCGAATAAGAACAGGTCAATGCTTGCGTCGTCTTGAACGTGCACATTCTCAGGGTGTCACAAGTGTCCTCTTTTCCCGTGATGGCAGTCAGTTACTCAGTACCTCCTTTGATGGCTCAGCCAGGTAGTCACTGATTTGTGAAGCTTCTTGTTTACAAGTTGTTTGAACATGAAACTTTGTACCTCATATTATCTGTTTGAAATGCTTTTGTCGTCTTATTCTGAGTATCTTATTCATTCTAGCCTATCATTGTATTGAAGACCCCAATTGGATGATTCTGCTAAGAACTTTGGAGCCACAGAGAGCACATTAATATAGAATTATTCACGCAGACTTGTGTTAGGCTGTGGAATAAAGATGTTTGCTGACTTGGGAACATGCAACTGTTTATTTAACTGCCATGATTCTTTGAGAATACTTGGATGTTTGTTGCTTTTGTCATATGTTTATGAACTACATGCAAATTCTGGTGATGCAGAATCCATGGCCTTAAATCTGGGAAGCAGCTGAAAGAGTTTCGAGGCCACTCATCTTATGTGAATGATGCAATATTCAGCAATGATGGCAGTCGTGTTATTACCGCCTCAAGCGATTGTACTGTAAAGGTAGTACTATTGTTTCTCAAGATTTAAAATGGTTCCTTTCGTCTTAGTAAGCCGCTGATCCTATCTGAGCTCTTATAGGTCTGGGATGTTAAGACTTCAGACTGTCTTCAAACATTTAAGCCTCCACCTCCATTGAGGGTAATCACTCGGGAAATGCACATTTTTATTTTCTTTTGCAATGCCTATTTTTACCTAATATTGATATGATCCTGTCTGACTTTCAGGGAGGTGATGCTTCTGTTAATTCTGTTCATCTCTTCCCAAAGAATGCTGATCACATCGTTGTTTGCAATAAGACGTCATCAATTTATATCATGACTCTACAGGGACAGGTGCTGGAATCATATAAAGATCTCTTGACTGTTGCATTTATTTTGAAGTCCATATCAGTAGCCATTAAATCAGTTGCAGAACTACTATTGTTGCATGAGATTGCTCCATCATTTCAATATCATTACATCCTTTTTTCTTCTTCCGTTCCTTTTAAATTGATCTAACCTAGTAGTTGAGCCTGCTGGAAAATATAAACTACTTCAGAACGAAGCTATATCCACTTAATGAGTTGAAGACATGCATTCTCTAAAATATACATAATTTTTATTTCTAGGACAGTGACAACTTATGAAAAGATTTCTTGTTTGGATCATCGCTTTCTTGGTCAATTTTCACGAGTGTGCTACCCATCGGATGATATGTTCCATTGGAGTGGTCAGAGATAGGAAAATTAGTGTTAGGTTTTTCCAGTGGTAAATAGTTTAGAATTACTGGAAGGGCTTTCACGTGGTTCTCATCACACATACACCATTAGAGGTTCTTTTTTTGTTTGGGATACTAGAAGAGTTAATTATGAGGTTGTGAAGCTTGGTGAGTTCTACAGTAGTAATTGATCTTTGTATGGTCCGATTATTTAAGCTTTTCACTGGTCTCTTTGATGATTGTTCTAAAATAAGAATCTAATGCTGATACATCCGCACAATATCATGCATGATTTGATGTGATCTGAAGTTGACTTGGTGCATCATGACAGCTGTGCCCCTTTACCCATGTTTCGCTTCTTGTTTTGCTGTTTACTTATGTATTTGGAGTAAAATGAGATGTTACCATGGTATACCTTAAATTTGTTGCCCCACTGCTGCACCTTAGCTGGCTGAACTGCCAGTTAAGCTAAAGGATATGATAGATCTAGATGGAAGCATCGATAGAGAAGAATTGCATCTCTTTTTGTTTGTTGCATTCGTCTTTCCGTCGCTATCTGTTCTGATATCACTTTCGGGTTTTGATATTGGCACAGTATTTCTTGTTTGCATTGTTCCTTGGCCCCTTTTTTGCAAGATCTTTCAGTTGGTCATAAGTGGGATAGCAAACGAGTTAAACTTAAGTAATTTAGTTTTTCTGTTTTTACATCAGCAGACAAAGTAATTCTTTTGGGAAACTACTCTACAGGTGGTGAAGAGTCTTTCATCTGGTAAAAGAGAGGGTGGAGATTTTGTGGCAGCCTCTGTATCACCAAAAGGTGAATGGATTTACTGTGTCGGTGAAGACAGGTATAGTCTAGATTGCTGCTTCCTTTTGATTTCTTGTCTGTATGCTCTCTGTTGGAGCATCACGATTCCCAATCCAGTCAACTATTGTGCATAGTTCAGTGACTCATGCAAGCACATAAGCAAATTTCTTTGGTATTGTTGAAATGAACATTACGAGTACTTTTTCACACTTAGTTCTTTGCTTGTTTATCACCTAATTTGGTTTATTGATTAATGCTAGTCTAGCTTGTGAAGTCCTTCCTGATAGATAAGTACTGGTATCAGCTCTATTTTAAGGCAGAACAGAAGGGCTACCCAATCCTATATGCTGGCCACTAGAACAACCCAAAAATTGGAATAAGAAGACGACCATAAAAGAGATTACAAAATATGGAAATTACAGTATACTAGTGAGTGCCAAATTTCCTTTAGGAGTGTTGTTTCCCTTGTCGAATCCCTGATACCACACTTCCGCTTTGGAGCAGTTAAAAGTGTATCGTGATAAATTAATCTTAGATTTGTAGTAACCGCTGACAATTTGTAATTCTTTTGTAGTCTGGACCTGTATAAGCTATTTAGATCATAGTGCTTGAAACTTGTGGGTTTCACATAGGGTCACTCTACTGGTGCCAACTAGTACAGATAGACCCATTCTATGAAACTATCACAGACATATTACCGGCAGATTTAGTGCTCCGATAACATCAAGAGAGGGGGTTAAAGTATCCACATTGCTTGTCCATGGGGTTTAGTTGGCCTTATATTTATTTATGTCATCTTACTCCACCTATCAACTTAAGCTTCTGGTCGGTGTTCTAACAGTGTGGATATTAATTTTGGGGTAATTAACAGTCAGTATCTTATATTTAAAGAATGCTGTTGACTAGTGGCCGATCGTAAGATGTTCCATGGACTAGGTTGAATTAAGAAATCTTCTCTTCATTAATTGATCATGCAAGGTGTGGAGCAGTTGTGCCCTTTAGTTATCATCACTAATATGATTAGATTGACTGGATTCCGGGTTGTTGTTATGGTTCCTCATAGCAGGCCGGTCAATGAGTTCTATCCCTCAGAACTTTCTATCAGTCATTTCTTTGTTCTTATTCATCATTTATGAGTTTCTATGGAATTGCACTAATAGTGGACGACTTGCAGGAATTTGTACTGTTTCAGCTGCCAGTCTGGGAAATTAGAGCATCTTATGAAGGTAATATCATTGTTAGCTTGCCACAAAGTCATCATGGCATTTTGGAATCGCTAATGAACTTTTAACTGCAAAGTTATGCATTGTGGTGCTTGCTTTATGCTACTAATTAGAAGATGTGGCACTTGCCTCAGCTAATAGTTTTCTTTCCAATCTGGCGCTTTGTACCTTCTAAAATCCGATGCAATAGAAAGAATGCATCTCTATCACATATTTACGGTGTTTGTCTGGAGTGATACTATTTTTCACGATCCTTCATACTGCCAAGACCATTATGGATATAACGTAGTACATTATGCAATAGCTGTTACATATCCATAAGAGCTAACGTATAATAGAGATACCTTAACTGCCCTTCTCTCTTTCCTCCTTTCTGGAATGGTGGTGGGATAATTTTTTATTGCTTCATCTAGGCTATATATTCAAATGTGATTTGAAATTCTGGATGGACTGCAAACTGTACCTTTTGTTTTCGGAATATAGACTAATTGTTGTTGGATTGCACTTCTTCATGTTGATTCACTTTCTAATAAAATAAAAAAAAGCAAAGACGGTGTGAGACTCATTTTACCTTGGTATTGGCAGGTTCATGAAAAGGATGTAATCGGCGTAACACACCATCCCCACCGTAATCTTGTTGCAACGTACAGCGAAGATAGCACGATGAAACTATGGAAGCCTTGACGTAGTATTTCTCATCTTGCGACTTTGCAATTGTTAGACTGTTGTAGATGTAATTGTCATTTCATTTATTGACCGGTGAAAGATTCCGAGTGTATTTTAGGGAAAGAGCTGTTATAATCTCCTCATTGGCCAACATTTTGTTGATATGCGTTTCGACAGGACCCTGTAAGGCATCGGGTTAAACCCTTTCAAACCTGCTGTGTAACATGCATATATAGTTCAATGTCGATTGGAAAATGAAGCAAGGAGTTGTTATGCAGCGACAATTAGGTTCTACTGTGACAGTGCGATGTGCCGAGTCTGCGTTGCCAAGACTAATTTGAGAATCGGGCCATTGGTCAGGGGTCGTTTTATATGGAAGACCAGGCTTTGGTCAGGTCGGGCGGTGCAAGATGGGTACCGAGATGGAGTAAACTAGAGTGAAATGTTAAGATCATGGCGTAGCACATTTTTGAGTTTGACGTGCTAACAATATTGAATGATACAGGTCGAGGGTTTGAACTCGTTGCTAAAGTGTCTGAAGTGGGGGGGTTCTGATGTTGAGGTCTTGGGCTAGTTTCTCTTGGGGTTTACGTCTAAATAGTGGCTTGCGGCGAGGCCCGACGGTGCCACCGGGTACTGGAGAGTCATGTGATTCTCGAAGGCTGATCTCCGACGGTTCCTCGGTCAATATATATATATTGAATGATACTTTAGAGTTGAATGCTCAGCAGTCCCATGATAGCTTGTGTCACGATTCAAGTAGCTTAGAATGGGCAAACTTGAATTTTGATTTCGGCTAAGGTCAACAATGAGAAAAAAAGGAAGACCTGAAAACGGATGGGCGACAAGCGACACAAAGGAACGCGGCGGCGGAGATTAAATGAATTAACCTTAGAGTACGGCTGCATCAATAGACTGGACAGGGGCTGGCGATACTTTGGCTCGAACCCACCGTTCAATTCAACGACACTTCTCTTCCATCGGTGCCTTTCAAGATCACATCAATAGAGACAGTTTCCGCTTTGCTTAGAATCGAAATTGAGGAAATGCATGAATTGGGGAAGCAAAAAGTGATACTTTCTGACAAACCATTATCAACTCAAAGGAATGGTAACTCCACACTTCTTTAATTTCAGGCTCCACATGAGGAATTGTGATATCATGGAACACCTCGAAATCCGTTTCTCCATGTATAGCTTACCATCCATCACAGAATCTGCTTTCTGGTGGAGACTCGACGGTATTGCACTAGCAATATGAATCCACGGTCTTCCAAGCAATAAGCTGAAATCACCCAGTATATCCAGAACTTGAAAGCTAAGCGAGAAGCATGAACTTAAGGTTCCGCCAGGACGACGAACTTGTCGACCGAGGGGTTGTGGATTCAAATTACTCAGAAGAAATTGCAGCTCCGGACAAAAAAGAGTTGGCTTTAGAAAGAGAGTCTGAGCACCCATTTCTTTTCGCAATACTCATTTTGGGCTGGACGGAATTATTTATTTATTTGTAACTTATCTTTTAAGCAAAGAAGTGTACTTTAATTTCCTTTTTCTTTTCGATATCAAATCTATTATTGTACTACTTATGAGTTTATAATATGAATATCGAATTTAGAATGATGAATTTTAATGTTGAGATATTATTATCAGATTGTACGACTATCTTGATTTGGACGATACATGATCAAATTTTAATAGAAATATTCTCTAATTCTTTAAAAATGATAACGATATTCAAATAGTCTAAATATATGTAACTTAGAAAAATTACCCTTTTGCCGTGGCACCGACTAAAGTGGTGCTCTAAGGGAAGTTCACCACAAATTGACATGTGGTACTTCAATGTAGCAACACATTTCTCCCCGTAAAATTTCCAAATTCTCCCTTCACAAAACTCCAACTTCACCTTTCATTTAACACTTAAGTTTCTCCATTATTATTATTTTACTAAATCTAATGTTTTCATGATCCCAGTGTGATAGACAGATTGCGAAAAGAAAAGAAAAATTAAAAAAAAAAACCGTGCGAAGAACGTGCTATTGTACATTTTTACAATCTGATCATACACACTATTTTTTTTTCTTGTTAGCAAGATCCATTGGGAAAAGGAGTTTTAATGAAACTACTTTATTAAAATGAGAAAATTACCAAGAAAGTTCTAAATTTATTATAATTATGTCAAATCAGTCATAATTTTTTTTTTTTTTGGCTAATTGAATCCTAAACCTCTTGTAATTGTGTTAATTCAATCCGTTTGGTGAAATTTGGTCAATGAGTGCTAATGTGGCATGTCAGACTTTGATGTGAATAGTTTTGATAATATTTTAATATTTTTCAAAATTATTAATTATTTTCTTACTTGTTTCCTTTCTCTTTATTTGTTTTCTTTTTCCTCCTTCCTTTGGTTGATCGTTGGACCAAGGAGGTGACCTTGTCAACTAGTGGCGAGGTGAGACCTAGGTTGAGCTCACCCTTGCCCAAATCTAGCGAGGGCTCGCCTTGTGAGTAGCTAGGTGAAACCGACCTCGCTAGATCTAGTAGGGGCTTGCCTCGCCACTAGTTGTCAAGGTCGCCTTAGTCCAACAACCAACCCTTGCTGCTAACTGGTTGCCTTGATTTGGCGACTGACCAAATGAAGGAGGAGTAAAATAAAATAAAATAAAATAATAATAATAATAATAATAATAATAATAATAATAATAATAATAATAAGAGAAAGAAAAGAAAAATAATTAAAAAATATAAAATTGTCATGTCAAGATCGGTTAGAAGACCGGACTCTGGTCAACCAAAATTAATTATATAGATTGAATTGGTACAAATATAAAAAATTTAAAATTGCATTGGCAAAAAAAAAATTCAATAAAATTAGCACAATTATAATAAGTTTAGAATTTTTTTGGTAATTCTCTCGTTAAGAAATGTCGAAGATAATGTAGAATTAGATAAAAAAAGAAAACAAAATATAATGATGCAATTGAAAGCACATGCAATAATACTTTTACTATTTATTACAGTCATTAATTGCCAAAAATATTGATTAACAAATGGAGTTTTGTGTGAGGAAAAAAATCACTAAAAATCTCAAATTATGTTAATTGATTATAATTTTTTTTAATAACACCAAAACTCTCAAGATACATTTATGCTTACTTAAAATTTTACCAATGAATATCGTTACAAAAGCTACATGGACAATGAAAGACAAAAAGTATTAACACCCACGTAACTTAAATGAAATGAAAATTAGCGTCGATTTGATTGAAATATCTAAAAATTTGGAGATTTTTTTATTATGGTAAGAAAAAGTTTGGGGTAAATTTGTTATAATGAGTATAATTTGAAGTTTTAGGTATATAAATGGAAGAATCTATGCAAAGCACGGACAAAGACCCTAATATTTCTTCAGGGTACTCTGCTGGGACTCAAATCCAGCATAAGCGGGAGATACAGGAAGAGAGAGAGAGGGAAGAGATGGAAGACGCGAAGTTTGATCTCATAAAGGAGGTCAACTCTCATCTTCATCTTCATCTTCATCTTCATCTTCATGTGTGTTCGTGTGTGGGTGTATCTCCTGAAAATTGTACCTTTCTACTGATCGCAAAAGCCATGATGGTATCGGATGTTTCTTTCAGATGAGAAGCCATGAAGTCGCCATCGCCGAACTCAACAGCCTTCGGCCTTCTCGGGTACATCCTCAAAACCCTAATTTCGAAATCCCTTGCACCCCCTCTCTTTTGAGCATTCGATCATCCAAAAAAGCTGCGATCTTGATCCTGAACCGTGCGCGAACGAGATGGGTTTTATGGGTTATCGTGGTTCTTTTACACCGTGCGAAGTGACCCATGATAGATACTGGGATTGGTTTATGTGGGTTGTGCTGATTCAGTCGAATTGGGTGTTGATGAGTGCATATAATTTAGCTGCTGTTTATTCAGAAAAAAGTTACTTAGAGAGACTAAAGAAAGCTTCTTGCTGCAGTAGGAATGAATTCTTCGTAAAACGGATGCTTTTGTGTGAAGATCTTTGCAGAATAATGTGGCAATTTCTTCTATGTTCCAGAATAGATCGAAAGCTGTTGTTTTTGAGTAATGTTGCCCGATGGACCAGTGATTTCTCTCTTTGACATGTATTTTAAATTTGATTCACAATCACAGGAAAGAAACACCCTCTGTTTTTTCATTTTAATTATTGGGAGGGGAGTTTATTTATGTCTGTTTTCTTGGTCAGTCTGTTTATCAGAGAAATGGGAACATCTACTTCAGAACGACCGTCCAGAAGGCGAAAGCGTCGGAGCAAAGTATGTGATCTGTCATGCCGATCGGGTGACAAGACTTTTCATTCTGTGATATTAGCTTATATGATCGATGCTGATCTGACTACTTGGCAGAGCAAGTCGATTCGGCCAAAGCGAAGCTGGAGAGGCTGAATGCACCATGAAACTGGCACAACCTGGCAGATGGCAGATAGCTGACTCTATAGCTTCTTTTCTTCTTCAATCTTTAGCAACAAGGTACTCGAGATTATTGTTTGACTATTAACAAAAGTTTGATGAGAAGCACCTTTGGAGCTGTAGTTTTGTGGTCTTTTGCTCTGGATCCCATTTGAATTTCTCTCAGATGAGTCAGCTAATGGTTAAATAGGAGCCACCCAGCTATTGTAATAAGCGTAGTGGATGGTGCTACATGCTTGGAGTTCAACTGGTATCAGAAACGATAAATGCATTTTCTACACTAGTCTTGTTGATATTGAGTCCCTGTTGCCATTTTTGTTGACTCGTGTGCCTGCTTGCCGTGTACATTCAGATTGCCATATTCTCTGCTTTTTCTCAACACCACCTCTTCCCTGTGCTAATTTGTGCACACTCCCCCCAGAGAAGAATAACAGAAATAATTAAGAATGAAAATCCTATTATTCAACTTTTGCTACTGATTGTAAAGTTAGAAGTTCAAGTGCAGCGGTACTTGATCTCCTGCATTATCTTCATGTATAGAATCTGATTGAAATTCAGTTAAATATGTGGCGAACTTATGGACTGGGAGTGATGCACACTGAGCTAATCTAAGCAGCCAATGGGTCCACCTACAGAATGAGATTTTTCCTTCTTCCCCTCACTCCAGTTACCAAACATGAGGATATTCGGAGATAAAACAAGGTGGTTTCTGGATATATAGCATGCTAGAGAAGGCACGGCAATGAGCGATAATCGATCTCTTGTAATCAGCCATGGTACAGCTGACTAAGGTTTGTTCGGAGGCTTTCTGCATTTCTCTTCTAGAAACAAAACGAACTGGGTACTACCAAACCGACTCATATTCAAATTCCAAGTGAAACCAAATTTACTTGCTTACTTAATATTTACAAGAAGCGAATGTGATGAAATGTCGCTAAGCAACCTCGCTCATCTTTGAATGTTCTTCTCCAGGACTGAAGAAAATCAAGAAAATGAAGCAGACCTAACTCCACCTAAAAACATCATATGCTATAAGTCATATGCTATAAGTCATCTATAGGATGTCGGCTTTGATTAAGCTCCCAAGCTCAGCACGGCACGGCACTGCACAGATAGCAGCTGAGTCTGTGCAGCAGGTGACGATATCCTGCTGCTATTATCAGCGACAAAGACCTTCAACCATTTGAATCTTTTCACAGATTATCAATCGAGGCAAAACAAATATCATAATTTCAGCAGTTGAGTATTTAACATCTGTTTCGCAAGTGACGTGTGCAAAACTAACAATGCCATGCTGTAGATTGTAGATGTAGATATTCAATATCAACACATTGAACTAATCAGAATATTAAACCTCCTGGATTGACTTCTGCAACAGCACAGCACAACTGCCATAGTCACAAGCGATGCATAAACTGAATTTGGTAACTTTGGCACCACTTTGCCAAGACTCCTGGGACACCGTCGGCGGTTCTCTTTTCACCATTGCATCAGTAGGTGCCATGACCAATGTGGCAATTGGTCTATGATTGACGACTATAATTGTGTCCGATCTTAGCCGTGGGATGAACCTCACGAATTCTTCACGATGGATTTCTCTGTCCAGGTTGACATCGCAGTCCTGTAAGCAAGGCAACGATACGACTTCCCAGCAGAAGCACCGCTGGATGCATGCGTCAGTTAATTGGTACATATATTCATTCCACAATTTTCTCCTCCTCCCGAACCCATCAATCAAACACCAAAATGAAGGCTGCAACAACCATCATATCAATGAGGATCCTTTCAAGAATTCCAAATGAAACGCTTTTCAGACTTCCACGGAGAGACATACCCTCGTTTGAGTTCTTCAGGTCTCTTCAGTTCAACTAAGGAGCGGTATCAAACATCTTGAGTTCAACTAATCATCGCTGATGTACTATAACCATTAAAGCCATAAGTTCTACAGCTTGCACAATGTGATCATCCGTATCTTCCATGTCAACATCAACTTACATGATAACAAAATCTGCCTTCAATGTGAATGGAGGCCATACACATTTTAGCACCACTGCTTGTTATAGTCATTGCAGAGCCCAACGCTTCTTTTCTCTGGGAAGCTAGGAGGCAGCAACTGAATGGCATGCCAAAACTTCACGGGCCACACCAACTTGTCTCAAATAGAGATATAAGCTGTAACAGAACTCTTCTTCAAAGGAATCCGTACTCTGGAAGTCCAAAATCCCGAAGCAGTAATAGCTTTGTAAGGAAGCTCACATTGCAGAGAGAAAGAAGAAAAGAATGTAGAGGAGTAAACTTCATTACAGTGTTATGGACTTTGGGAGAACCATTATGGATGCAAGAAAAGTACCTATTATCATATTTCGGACTCGGTCTTTTGAAGGATGATCAAAATGTGGACCAGGCAGACGCTTGTTTATATCACTACGAGGGAGAAAACTTTCAATCTACTGGCCGGGTAAATATATATAAAGAGGTGTACGCCCAGAGATTCTTACATGTACACAAGCAAAACAGCTTAATATGTTGTAAAATCTGTTGGAAAGTACGAAAAAATAAGGACAAAGAACAAATGTCGGAGACGGGCAAGCCTTTTTGGATGATGCTGCTCCTCCAAGAATGAAATTGGATATTTCCACTCATTGAAGTATGAAACTCAGTGCTATCATTTCTTGCTATGAAGCCCGCAAAGGAGTTGTGGATACTACTAAAACTACATCGGTTTTCCTCCCAAGATACCACAGATCATCCTCTTTACTTTGCACAAAATAATTAGAAGAAATGAGAACGACTACTTCATATGTAAAATCCAACAAATAAATAGAAAGAAAAGCGAGAATTCTTGTTTTTGGTATGTTTTGTTTCCGATTTAGAGATTCTCTTTATAGGCAAATGAAGGGAAGGGTTTATAAAGAAACAAATCAACTCAAACGTTGTATATTTACAAATTCATTGCGGTCAAAATTTCTATTAGAGCCGTTACAAAACAAAGTCTTTGAACATTTCAAACCTATTGAAATATCCAACAATTCCCACACATTTCAAAAGGTTTTGAAGATAAAATAATATAAAAGCTAGATTAAACTCAATTGAATGTAATGCATCTAAATTGGTGCCTCTTGGGATATGAACTAGACCTAGAAAGAATAAAATATAATTCACAAAATCATTAGTGAGATTTAAAACTTCTATGAACCAAAAATTTCTTCTTTGAAATGTAATTTTTACCAATCATAGTACACCCACACACTTTTATTGTATAACACAATTGTGTGCTAATAGGTTATGTGCATGCTTGATTTATTATTAGTGCTCTAGAAATTTTGCCGAAATTCTCATAAGAGCGGTCCCAATCCACAATTAAATAGTTGATTCATCGAGTATATACTGCAATTTAATACACCGCCAATAATAGATATGGAAATCATTAAGAGCTTTATTACAATCTTGTACTATTCTCATCTTAAAAGGAATGATGACTTTTGATAATGCATCAATAGATCGACAAATAATTTGTTATTACCCATATAAACCTACTTCAATCACGACATATGTAGTGTTATCATCATTAATGATTTTTCTCAATCAGCTTGAGTTCCATTCCTCTTGATCTATCATAAATTAATTTCATTATCACCCATATGAATCTACTTCCTGGGATCGTCAATTAGAGAGGGTGGATTACCATCATTATTGATTTCTCACCTGAATTAAGTTTCATTCCCCTCAATATATCATAAATAAATTTTCTTCCCAAAGGTTTAGTTAGATTATCAACTACAATTCACTTTTGAGTTTATATAATCAATGCAATTCCATCTTTAAGTAGCTTCTTTACCACATCATATCCCTGCAGGATGTGTCTATTTATGCCATTGAAAGTTTTATTCTTTGATACAGAACATTTAGGTTTCATTCCTAAAGGAATATCTACTAAGAAGTAAATTTAACCATTTCGCTACATTGCTAGCCAATTCTAGAGCTACAAACTCTTACTCCATTGTGGACTTGGCAAATATTGTTTGTTAGGCTGATTTCTAAATTACAACACTTCCACCAATGATGAACACATATCACTAATATATTTTATCTCATATGAATTTGACATCTAATTAGCTTCACTGTATCCTTGTAATGCAACATGAAATCCACTATATAAAATGCCATAGTTTATGATTCCTCTTTCATGTTTCAATATTTTGTCCAAGGTAGTCCAATGATCATGATTGAGATTTTGTTTATATCTATTCAATCTACACATAACATAAGCTCTATCATGTCAAGTGCAATTCACCAAATGCATCAAACTCCCAATAATCTTAGCATACTCAAATTGATCCACTTTATCTCCTTTATCTTTCACTAATTGGGAATTAGCATTATCAGTAGTACAAACTAGGGGTGTGTATGGTCCGAGCAGGTGGTTCCCGACCTAGAACTGGAAACCGCCCGCTAAGGACCGGTTCCGAAAAATTATAACCGGGATCCACTCATTAGTTGCATGGATCCACTCGGGAACTAGACCACTGGTCCGGTCCGGTTCCCGGGTGGATCCATGGAATCGGTCTCACAATAATAATAATATCAACACCGGAGGGCCGAATAGCGAGACAATGAAAGGGACAGATGAACAGACTTGCTGTTGTCGAGGACGACGACGATTTTTCGAAGGGCTGAATAGAGAAAGGGACAGACGGACAGACCTACTGCTGTTAAGGGCGATGGCGATTTTCCGGAGGGCTGAATACAGAAAGGGATGGACAGACCTGTTGCTATCGAGGTGGGCGGGTGGGCGGATCCACCCATGGAACCGGGAACCGGACTAGTACCCACCGGTTCCCCTCCTCTCTTCGTCATTGCAGCGGCGAAGCTCACCGGCGTTCCCTTGCCCCTGACTCCTCCCTCGCTTCTTGGTCGCCTCCGTTTCTGCTATGTTCTAATGGGTATGCTGTCTTTCGCTCTCGCTCTCGCGATTCGCTTTCTGGGTCCATTTCCCCACATTGTTTTTGGCTTTGTTCTTGCTCTAACTTCGGGTACTATTCCGTTCGTCTTCACAATTCGGGTTTCTTCCCGTTACGGCCTCTTAGGGCAATTGAGTGAATTTCTTTTTGGTTCAGTGTCCGGGGTGATAGAGTCAAGATTGGAATCTGGTCTTAGGCTAGTGTGATATAGTTGAGGAGTGTGCAGGATTCATTATCCCGTTCTTTCAGGCAACGATAAATACATCCGGAATGAATCTCGAGTGTTCTAGTTGCGGCCATCCTATACATGGTTGAGTCGCATGTGATTACATGGAATGTGCTTTGGAAAGTTCACTATCTAGTGTAGAAGCGTACAATAATGTGTTGTTATCTTTTGCTAGAATTGTCTTTCATGTTCGCATTTGACCATCCTGTTGTTTTAGGCGTAAGTTGCTTGGGACGTAATTTTTAATATTAAAAATTAATATATTATTTTAATATAATCGGTCCGGTTCGGGTGGGCAGGTGAACGGATTCGCCCATGGAACCGGGAACCGGACCGGTACCCACCGGTTCCCATAAATTGGAACTGGAAACTGGACTAGTTCCCTCAAGAGCCACCGGATCCGGGTGGTTTCGGTCCGGTTTCGGGTGGTTCGAGCAGGTCCCAGTTCTTTTACACACCCCTAGTACAAACATGAGTGGCATCAAAGTATTCATATTTTTAAAGTAGTCTGTCCACATAATGCTCTTGAATAAGCATTAGGTCACTATCACTTCTTATTATTTGAACACACAAAATAACATTAGCTTGTTCCAATTCCTTTGTATCAAATTTATAAGTTGAAAAACATTTTATTTTATTCACAATATCAATGCTGGCACAAAAAAAAATAAAAATGCATGTCGTCAATATATAAGCTAATAATTGTAGATTTAGCACCAACAATTATTGTGTACATAGATTTAACTATTTTAATAGAGCAAAAAACATAATTAACTACAACTTGATCAAATTTCTCTTGCCATTGCTTTGGTGTTTATAAGCCATATAAGGATTTAAGGAGTCTACATACTTTATTTTCTTGTCCAAGAAGAATAAAATTCACAAGTTGCAGCATGTAAATTTCTTCTTCTAAATTATCATTTAGAAAAGATGTTATAACATCCATTTGGTGAATAACAAGTTTGTAAAAGAAACTATGGACTAATACATGAATAGATGAATTTTTAGTTACTGAAGCAAAGGTATCAAAATATTCTAACATTTTGTTTTTGAGTGAAACCTCAGACAATGCTATTCCCACCCCATTTTAGCTAAAATACTCGTTTTTTTATTATTAATTAACCGTAATACCCCCCTTCCTCTCTCTCTCTCTCTCTCTCTCTCTCTCTCTCTCTCTCTCTCTCTCCCCAATTTATTTATTTTTTTAACATGCTAACAAACAAATCTGCCTTTATTTCTCTCATCTCTCTCATCATGTAAATGCCTAATTACATCCAACAAGGGATCATCCTATCCTAAATCTTTTATCACTTTGCCTTAAGGAGGTTGTTAATTTTAATTTGTGGGCTCACAAATTTAATCACAAAAGCAACAAAAAATAATAGAAATATTTATTTATGATCGCTATAATAGCTTATGAACACACAATTAATTGCTTTTTTTAATCAAATAGTTTGAACAAAACTTTATTTGAAAGTTGAATTGCAAGATGGATTAATTTTAACAGCTATATCATGAGCTTTTTACACTTTAATCTGAATTGCAAAATGGGAGTTCAAAAATCTAGCTGCACTTCTTCACTATAAAAATCACATCAAATTATTTTAGAGGAAAGTTTTAAGCATATTTTAAAGTTTTGATTCATTTGCCATGAGATTGAATTTACAACCGAACATTAATTACTTTCTTTATGGTAAGAGTAGAATGGCAAGAAGTTCCATTTTTTTTTTTCTGCTTTTTGTGCTTGTCTTTTGTTAGTATTGAGATATAATCTAAATATAAATACATTTAACATTTATCATGTTTCTAACAACTTAATGTTTCGTATTTTGATAAATTTTCTTCCATTTTTTTTTATCAAGATCGGCTAGATAATTAGATATATAGTTTCGCTCAAACAATTAAATAAAAAATAGGTAATTATTTCTGTGTTCATAAGCCATCATAAATATAAATTTTTAATCTTCTATGTAGCTTTTTGGGATAAAAATATGAGATATTAAATTAAAATTAATAATATGACATCGTAATTCAAATCAATAACTTTATATTGCTTTGTTTTTATCAATGTAACCATTAGGATTAAATTTCCTTTTAAAAATCCATTTTCAACCAATTGATTTCACACCTAGTGGTAAATCAATCAATTTCCAATTCAGAATAATCATCAATTCACATAATATTGTTATTTTTGGTAAATGGTAAGAACTATATTAACTAAAGCCAAAGAGAAGCAAGAAGCTATACAACGAGAACTCGGCACCAAAAACTTACACTCACGAGGACAAGAACAGTCAGAGTGAGTGGAAGGGTGCCAAGGTAAAACAAGACCACCAGCACATGAGCAGAGGAAAGCCAAAACAGCGGCAAAAGCAAACCAAACGGCCTTACACAGGGAGCAAAAAGAACAAAGAGCCCAACAACAACACAAGTGCAGAGTGAAGAACCCCAAGGTAAGATTGTTTACCTCCTCTAGTCATAATTTGTTTCAAATCACCTAAATCAATATGAATTAAACTCAGCAATTTGAATCCTCTATCTATATAAATATAAGGCTTTTTAGTTGCACATATTATACATTTATTAAAACATATGTTTCTAATCCCAAAAATCGCACATTATTTTTGCATTTTCTTAATATAAGTAATAATAACATGTCCTAATCTATCATGCCATAAATCAATAGATTTAACCAAGCATCGGTAGTATTTTCATTGATAACGCTAGAAAACAAAAAGTCCATAAATACAATACAACCCTTTCCAAGCAAGGACATTATTTTTTACCATTACAATCTTGTCAGATTTGAATATCTCCTTCAATCCAACCTTTCCCAAAAGAGATACAAAAACTAGGTTACCCTTATATTAGTGCATCATTTATAGACAAAATCTTGCCAAATGTGAGTTCAAGATTAATTTTCTATTTCTCAAGAACTTGAGCAATTCTTGATAACCAACATAAAAAATCTCTCATCCTTTCCCTACTAGAGTGTAGAAGGAAAATGCATTTTTGCTTACACAAATATACTTGGAAGCACCCAAGTCTTCATTCTTTGACATTGGCCATAGTATTGGCTTGAGAAATGACCACAGTGATGCCATTAGAGTCATTTGAATTTGGTTTACCAAGATTATCATTTCTCATCTCATTCTACATCGTGCTGCATAATGACCTGGTTTACCATAAACATAGCAGGAGCCTTTCCTTTTGAAGGTGGGGTGAGCAACTTTGGGTTTGTATTCAAGATTTTCCTTATTATTTTTGTTTTGATGATTTTGTGGTTCAACACCTTGCATCAAGTTTGCCTAGGTAGCAATGTCTGTAGCTTTGGAAGCCTTGATCACCTTGTGGGCTATGTCCTCATTGAGAATATGAATAACCAGATCGGCCAGTGACAAT
Source organism: Eucalyptus brandiana (assembly GCA_014182725.1). NCBI lineage: Eukaryota > Viridiplantae > Streptophyta > Magnoliopsida > Myrtales > Myrtaceae > Eucalyptus > Eucalyptus brandiana. Next base: position 19,576,082 of record CM024672.1, on the reverse strand, counting down.
TGCTCATCTTTGTGCTTGAGTTGTTGCTTGTAATCATTCCAAGATTCTGGTAACTTTTCGATCAACAACCCCACAATAAATTCTTCTTGTAAATTGATGTTTTCTGCCTTCAAGTCCTCCACCAACTTGTGATATTCATTGATCTGTGTCTCGATCTCCTTATCATTAGACATTTCCCACCGACAATAATTTCTGATCACATTTTTGTTTACCCATATCTTTGGTAGTGTACTTTGCAATCATGGAGTCCCATGTTTTTTTTTGCTTCTTTATATGGGCAATAGACATCGAACAATTCATTAAAAAGAGTACTGATAATTGTGTGCCTACATACCTTATTAGCATGTGTCCATTGTTCTCGCAGCTTATTGTTAGTTGATACGACCTCCGTAAGTGCGAAAGCTACCCCATGTACATCTAGAATGGAGAAAACTCTTTCTTGCCACCTTTTAAAGTTGTTGCCATTAAAAACTTCAATCTTTGATATGTCTAGAAGTGGTAGTGGTGGCAGAACAACAGGAGCGGCGGGGATGGATGCATCAATGGTGGCGGTGGCAGTGGTGGCAATGGTACGAGTGGTGGTAGCAGCAATTACATGGAGTAACCACATTGTTGTAAAATCTGTTGGAAAGTATGAACAAAAATAAGGATAAAGAACAAATGTCTGAAGTGTACGAGCATTGTCCTTAAAGATAATTAACGGTGATACTCCTAGGATACAATAGATCTTTCTCTTTACTCCGTACTACAAAAATAGAGGGAACATGAAGACCAATGTTATATGTTAGACCCAACAAATAAATGAAAAGAAAAGAGAGAATTTCTTGCTTTTGATATGTTTTATTTGTGATTTGGAGATTCCCTTTGTAGGCAAATGAAGGAGAGAGTTAATAAAGAAACAAATCAAATCAGAATCTACAAAACCATTATAAATTAATGAGAAATGATTACATAACCGTGTAATAGTGTCACGGTCGTACCTCAACCACAAGTGTTATAAATGGTAAAACAAATATAGAAATCATGGGAGGACCTGCCTTTGGCCTTGTGGCCAGCATTCCACCGTGAGACTGTTACACAGTTATGCTAGAGGTGCTCTAATTGCGATCAAAATTTCCATTAGAGTCACTACAAAACCATTGAAATATCCAATAATATAGATCTTCAAACCTTAGGTTAGTTCTTTCAACATCTCTCACCGCTAAAATTTCCTCATTTGCCTTTGCCCCCATTCATTTCCTAAATAATATGCTAGAACTGTCAAAAGCATCTAAAAAGCTCACTAACAATTGCTTGCGCTTATCAACTAATGTGCCTTATCTTGGGTACTCTATTGCAAAATCGAAGCGTGACAGGAAAATATGTATGAAGCATCATAAACACACGAATAATGGAAAATTCCATTAGAACTTAACCAACATCATATACAAGATCAATAGCAGAATGTCCTGCATCAACAGCAACGAGGGTGCTGCTAGACAAAAACTCAGTAATTATTTAGTTTACCTAGACATGAATTCTGTGACTGTGAGAATGAACTGAACTCTTACGAGTCAAAAGGACCCGAGAATCACTGGCAGAAACTTCCAGGAAGCATGGATAGGACAGTAACCTCTAGTAACTGAAAGGGTTTTGATTTAAAGTAATTCATTCTGCAGATAGAAAGGTGACGATTGGATCCTTGTTTGGGACTCATTGAGTGGATTCTTATCTTAAATAGCTTGGACGGTTCATATAGCAACGGTTGTCACCCGCGGTGGTGGTTGACATTGGTTTTAACCAGCATCATTGAACTTACTGAACCACAGCAGCGTCAACAACACAGCCAACTAACTAAAACGATTTGAGCTATGGGAGGTACTTCCAAATTTGTATGAAATTATAAGCAATGCATCGAGCTCTACCGTCAATTGAACATACCCTCAGTCACCTTGGCTATGCAAAATTTGTAAGCTAAGACATATTGAGTACACAAGCTAGTCCCCGTAAAAGATCTGGCAGCTTCAGGGAGATAAAAGCTTTTCAAAAGATTAGGAACTTCCTCTCAACAATATGAAGCACTTCCATTCATTAGCTTCCCTATCATCGATTAAATAAAAGATCATTGGAGCATCTTCCAGGAAAGATGGTCCTCAGTTCCAACTCCACTAAAAATAGATCAATTTGTTCTTGTCAATACCAGCATCATACACCAATCTGAACGAGGCCAGTTACACACCATGCCACAATCAAGCATACTCAGTTTTTTTCCCCCTGTAGAGCAAAAGCAAATCCTCCTGGCCACAAAGGACCGTTCGAGCCTTCTTTTAACACGGCACGGTGTCAAGCGACTCCCACAGCTCGAATGCACAATGCGTATATACCGCGAACGGCACAAAGACAGGAGGTTAGTGAACCATTACTTTCCTGGTCCGTACCACACACTCGCAACATCAAAACGCAACAACAGCAACAGAACACAGTCATAGTCAGACTCATATTGATTCGACATCAAAACGAATCACCATGGAGCAAAAACTGTCTCACAGAAACTGGGATCGTCCTGTTTACGGATGGTTGACTACTTGGAAATGACGAAACGGAGACAAAGATACCAAAATGGCGGGTCAATACCTTGAAGTTTGCCCAAGATCTGTCCCATGGAGTCGCTGAGCGAGATGGGAAACGTGAAGTTGACTCTCTCTTTCTTTCTCGATCTGATGATTGTTTCCTGGTTCAAAAAGGAAAGCGGGGAGGTCAACATAAGAAGTCTGGCGGTGGGAACATGCCGGCTCGCTGCCCATTGGGCTGCACGTGCCGACGTGGACCAACCCTATTGGTGGACGCGTCCCGATCGCAATGAGTTTCAGTGGACTCCTAAGTACGAGGAACTGTCATAGGAAGAACTGAAGAGAGCGCACGGGTCCCACTTGTCTTTGTTTTCTGGCATAAAACGGTTGCCCCGCGCATTCCAAGCCACTTCTGTCCTCGTCAAGCATCGCTTCTTGAATTTTTCAAAAGGAAAAATGTCACGAATAGTTCCCAAACTTTTACTTAATATGTAATCTCGTCCCTAGACTTTTAATTTGCTTAATTTGATCCCTGAATTATCGATAAATATCCGATCTAGTCACTGACTATTTAAAAATTGATTAATTTCGTCACTGAGCTTTCGATTTGCTCAATTTAGTTCTTGAACTATTTTAACAAATGTTCCATATAATCCTTCCGTTTGTTCAAACCGTTGAGTGATGATGTAAAGCATTAATTGATGACGTGGAACTAAGTTGGATTACATAATTATGAGTTAATATATATCTTAAAAAAGGAAAACAAATTAGGGGTTAGCTAAAGATAAGAGCACTGATCACAAAAGTAGAGAGAATAAGTGGTTCTGTATCTTTTTTTTGGACGATGGCCACAATTTGACTTGTTTTAAAGGTAATTTCCACATATCCTTTTTTATTTTATATTTAAGAGACTAAAAGCTATGGAAGCCGATTTCATTAACTTTAACTAATGGAGGGACGAAATTGGTCAATTTTCAAATAGTCGAGACTAGATCACACATTTATCAATAATTCGGGGACTAAATTAAACAAATTAAAAAGTCTAGGGACGATATTGCACATTAAGTAGTAATTCATGGACCAAATTGAATATTAAATGAAAATTCAGGGACCATTTGTGACATTTTCCCTTTTCAAAATTTTTCATTTATTTTGGATAGGTTTGTTTTGGAAGAAAGAATGATTTGAAAAGAATTTAAAAAAAAAAAAAAATCATCACCCTTACTTACAAGAATGGATGAATGAATGCACAAAATATTTTTTTTTTTTTTGCGAAAATATTTAGACATAATTTTAATCAATGATGAAAACATTTTTTATTGATTAACTATTTGAAGTTATACAAATTATTATTTTCTAGAATGTATTTTTCAAATTATTAATTTTTCACGAAGCAAAAGATCCTAATTTCTAGAAAATTATTTTTCAACTTTCTGATATTTGGATGACGGGAAATTAATCGATTTAAGGAAAATGTTTTTCATTGACCGTAAACAATAAAGTTAGATTTGAAGAAAACAAATTCCCCTTTTAATAAGAATGAAATTACTTTCTTTAAACCACCAAACAAGTGAAAAGTAACTATTTTTCTTAAAGATGATTTTCATAGAAAATAATTTTTGTATTATGAAGTTTACAATAAAACAAATACACCACTATTCTTAATTGACTAACATAGTAGACGAGGAAGGGATTGTGGTCCCTCTATTAGGCGTTGACCCTCTTTTACAAGCATCATCAACATGGAATCTTAGGACGCGTTTGGTAACGTTTTTGTTCAAAATTGTTAGGGGAATAGAAATAAAAAAAATTATTTACATTCGAGGAATAATTTTGACCAGAAAAGACAGCGTTTGGTAAACTTGTTCGAGAATAAAAAATAAATATAAACACGTTTGGTAAATTTATATTCTTTTTTTTATTTCTTTTAATTTTTTAATATTTTTATTTTATTTTTATTTTTTTCCTTTATTTTTTTCTTCTTTTGGCCGGTCGCCGGCCTCCGGTGACCGGCCGACGGGGTCCGGCGAGGCCGAGTGTCGCCGGCCCCTGGCGAGGCTCGGCCTCGCCGGATCTAGGCGAGCTTGGTCTTGCCCAGATCCGGCAACGCTCCGGCAAGGTCGCCGACCCTCGACGGCGTCGCCGGCCATGGCTGAGGCCGGCGACCGGCCAAAGAAGAAAGAAGAAGAAAAGAAGAGAGAGAAAAAATGTTCTTCAAAAGTGTTTCGGAACAAAAATAACTTTTTTTGTTTCTCATTTCCGTTTCAATTTTGTTCCGAGAACAAAAATACAGATTTTGAACAAAAACGCAAACAAACGCATTTCTGTTTTTTATTTTGTTAGGAAACAAAAGAACAAAATTTTTGTTCATAAACAAGAAAAAAGAACGTTACCATGCAGGGCCTTACTCACTGGCAGATCTTATAAAAAGCAGAAGTTGCCATCAACAAAAAAGTCAATGATGTGTTACAAAACCCACCAGTCATAAGGGACAACCTCAGTAACACTCCCATCAGAATCATAGCTCCGGTGGCATTGAAGATGGCCTGAGGACCACCTCTGGGATAAAAGGAATACATAGACAACGAGACGATTGCCTGGCGTTTCTGGTGGTCCTGTCCAGTCATTTTGTGAAACTAGAAATCTTGCAATGGATGTTTCTTGAGAAAAGAGTAGTCTTAAAAAGATCCAGGAATATCTATTTCGACGGCTTCACTCCTTTGAATGAAGCATTTTCCCTCTTTAAAGACATAAAGGCCGTGAACTATATACATGATATATTGCTGATGTATAGCTTTCGATAGCTGAATCTGTGATGATGCACGTCTTTGGCAGATGGGATTCATGGAAGAATTTCAAATGCTTAATTGGGGGTAACCATCAAGAACTAGTGCATCTAAATTATACCAACAATAGCCACACACAGAACAATTCAAAATCAGTTCAGCTTCGCTCTTTCCAATAGACAGCACTTCCCAATTAACAAATTCAAACAAAACACTAATACATCTAATGAACCCTTGACTCAGTATAACTAAGATTTGTTCAGAAGCTTTCCGCAGTTCTCTCTTTTTAAAAGAACTGAGTAACTGGTCTTCTCTTTTAAATCTAATGAACCCTTGAATCCTGCATCATACTGCGACTGGATGTGAAGAGACCAACATAACTATGCAAAAGCAGAGGAAGAAAGAGGGAACCGCAACACTGAAAATATTCCGAGCAGATGCCTCTTTTCACTTCATATTTATGCGGAAGGGAATATGATTAGATTCTGGGAAGCAACCCTCAACAATATAAAAAGAAATTCTCCAACTTTAATGTGACCATCATGCCTGAAACTTATATTTAAATTTTCTTCTCCAAGATCAAAGAAAATCAAGAAAATAAAACAGACCCAACTCCATTCATCTGTAATTCTTGCAATTCCTCCACGACCATAATATGCTACAAGTTATCTATACGATGTTGGCTTTGATTAGGCTCCCACGGCTCAGCACAGCACAGGTAGCAGCTGAGTCTGTGCAGCAGGTGACAGTATCCTACTGCTATTTCTGGCGACAAGACCCTTCAACCATTTGAATCTTTTCAAAGATAATTAATCAAGGCAATATAAATACAATAATTTTAGCTGTTAAGTATAACATTTGTTTCACAAGTGACATGTACATAACTACAATATCACGCAGTATATTATAGATGTAGATATCCAATACCAACGTACTAAACTATTGCAAATATTAAACCTCCTGGATTGACTTCTGGAACAGCATAACAGCCATGGTCACAAGTGATGCATAAACTGAATTTGGTAACTTTTGCACGAATTTGCCAATTACTGGAACACCCTCAGTAGTTCTCTTTGTTGCCATTGCAACGGTAGGTGCCACAACCAATGTAAGAATCAATCCCTGACTGACGACTATAAATGTGTCAGATGTTAGCCGCTGGATGAACCTCACAAATTCTTCACGATCGATTTCTCCATCCAGGTTGATATCGGCTTCCTGTGCACGAGGCAACAAATATGCTTTCATAAATTTCAAGCACAATCACCATCAGATGTATGCATCAGTTAATTTGCACAAATATTCATTCCACAATTTTCTCCTCCTCCCAAACCAATGTATCATTGAGGATCCTTTCAAAAATTCTAAATAAAACACATTTGAGACATCTACAGAGAGAAATACATTCTAGTTTGAGTTATTCAGACATCTTGAGTTCAACTAATGATTGCTAATATCCTATAACCATTGAAAAGCAACAAGCTCTTTATCTTACCCAACGTGATCATCCATACCTCCCATGTCAACATCAACTCAGATGAGCTATAAATCAGCCATCAATGTGATTGGAAGCCATATCTTTTAGGACCAATGATTACTATAATCATTTGCACAGCGTAACATGCCTTTTTCTTGGAAGTTCAGAGTCAGCATCTGAATGGCATACCAAAACTTGGCAGACCACACCAACTAGTACCTAATAGAAATATAAGGCGGTAGTACAAAACTTCTTCAAAGAAATCCATACTACAAAGTCCCAAATCCCCCACATGGCAAGCGCTGTGGAAGCAGGCTTGCATTGCAAACAAAACGAAAAACATAATGTAGATGTATAAACTCCATTACACAGCATAATGCACTTTGGGCGTACCATTAAGAATACAAGAGAATTACCTCTATCATCATTCGAACTTGGTCTTTTGAGGGTGGATCAAAATGAGGACCAGGCAGATGCTTATTTATATCACTACAAGAGAGAGAGAAAAAAACACACTTCATCCTACTTGCTGGGCAAATAAGTATAAAGAGGCGTTCGCGAGAGATTCTTACTTGAACACAAGCAGAACAGCAATATATAGATCTTCAAAATTCAGGTTAGCTCTTTCAACATTGTTTGTCATGCGATCGAAAACCTTATCGGTAATCTTCCTGATTTGCTTTTCCCTCCATTCCTTGCCTGAACAGTATGTCAAAACTGTCAAGCGCATCTAAAAAGTTCACTAACAAATGCTTTATCTTGGGTACCATGTTGCGAAAATGAAGCACCATAAACGCACTCGCACCTAAGATGCACCAAAAATGCGATTTTTAAGCATACATACAATCTGACAAGCAATATAAAGGACGCATTCAGATCCCCCGACACCAACAAGTACTTTTCTCGCAATAGAAAACGGAGAACTCCACTAGAACTCAACCAACACCATATACAGGATCAACAGCAGAACGCCCCGCATCAAACAGCAACCAGGGCGCCGCTAGACGAAAACCCAACAGTTATCTACCATACCCAGCCACGAATTCAGTAGCCGAAAGGACCCGAGAGCCATCGGCAGCACCAATAGAACAGCAGTAACCTCCAGGCTCTCGATCCGAAACATTCACGCTGCAGATAAAAAGGCGACGACTTTTTCGCAACCCATCGAGCGGTACGTACGTAGCACGACAACCCACATCTCGATTCGACATCAAGATGCATCGCCATGCCACGAGTCTCGGGAGACGCCCCCGAATCGTCCTGCTCGGAGAGGGCCGGTTGCCCGGAACGACGACGAATCGGACAGCGAGCGAGCAAGAGGGAGAGAGAGAGAGAGGGAGAGGGATAGAGATGGCGGGTGGGTGTACCTTGGAGCTTGTCGAAGATCTGCCCCATGGCGTCGTCGTCGTCGTCGTCGTCGTCGCGAGGTGCGAAGCTCGAAGTCGAATCTCTCTGTGTCTCTCTCTCTAGAAATGACACGGCGGGAGGTCGATACGAGGTAAGGGAAATGGGATCCTCTGCGCGCGGCTCCAACGCCGAGGGGATATGCGCCGGGCCCGCGTGCCGACGTGGAGCGCTCCCATTGGTGGGGCTGTCCCTGTTGCTGTTGCGATGAGTTCTACGGGTTCACGAAATATCCCCGCGGGGGGCGGCCGACACGTGTCGCCCTCGTTGTCCGGAGCTGAAGAGCGGGTGGGCCCCCACTCATCTGGGGGTTCCGCTGTTCGGAGGAAGCCACGTGTGCGGTTTGTAGGATTTCTTGTCAGTTCTCGTGAGCACGAGCTTCTTCGCTCCACTCAAAATTTATACGAGGATAATGGCACAAATAATCTTAATAGCAATTTGAATTTTGAATTTTGAATTTATTTGATATGATTCCTCAAAATATTTGTATATATTCAATTGAAAATGATCTGGAAGATAGAAAAATTTTCTTTCTTTTTTTTGTCAAATCTGATAGCAAAAGTACTATCTTTGTGAAAATAGTACAACATATAATTCATGAATTAAATTAAACATATATTAGAAGTTTAAGCATCACATTAAACAATTTAAAAATTTCCAGACTATATTAAATAAATTAAAAGTTTGGGGATCACATTATGTTGAATCAAAATTCATAATATTTGCATCATTTTCTCAATTTGTAAATATCCTTCATTACAATTCCCCAATCTTTTGGGGAGTAATGTTTTACTTACATCTTATCCAAAAAATTCTATTTATCTATAAACATCTTTGTGATGACGGATCTTCTTTAGTTTGATATACTCATTTGATTTGAAACAAATGTATTTGGACCGTTCGGCCCTTCTCTCCTAAGCAATCAAGAATACCTTCTAGTTACTAGAGACATTGGCACAAAGCGAAATTATTGAGTAATGTGCATATCTCCAATTCATGGACATTCTTGCAGTTATACTGCCGACCAGTACCAACACTACAGGATAGATTGGTAAAGGGAATAGAAATTGCGATCAAGAGGCACCCGTAAACTACAAGTCAAGGCATTGTCGAACTGAAGAGTGAAGTTGCCTTGATTGCTAAACTACAACATAGGAACATCATGATACTCATGGGAAACTGCTTAGACCGAAATGGGAGGCTTCTTATATATGAGTACATGCCTAACAAGAGCATAGATGCAATTCTCTTTGGTTAGCCCCATCAACCATAAGCTTCGACATTCGTTATGAGGTTTAATTTCATGTTTCGATGAGGAACATCGTGCTGCAAAATGAAGGTACTTACCAATAAGAGTAAGTTTATAATAATATAGGTCATGTTAACCGTTACCAGGGGAAGCATATTGGATAATAAAATGTTTGATTTTTAAAGCATTGGCATTGAAACTATAAACTTTCTTTGAATGTTGACTTTATAATAAGTTCTCTAACCTATCAAATAAATGCTAACACACAGATGTAGATTTAGAAATAATTTTCATACGGATTTTTTTTTTCATTCGTTTTTAAGATTTAAAATGAGGCTGTTTTTTTCAAAAGAGTCCAAAGTTGATATTGTTTCAATGAATCTTGAATTAATCAATTACCGAGCAGTCAAATCTTTGAGAGTCGGAGAGCATGTACATTTCACTTGTCACCTTCTTGTGCATAGCACATGAGATGCACGTTCTGGAGGGCCAACGCCAACGTAGATTTGGCCCGCCGACAAACTTGGGACCTTAATGAGACTAGGTTTGCTATTCGGGGTTCTTGTTAAAATATTATCTATTCTTAGCTCTCTTTTTAGAAAACAACCACACCCTATACCCTCAATCAAAAAATTTCTGTAACATTAACTAGTGCTTCAAATATACTCAATAGTTATTATCTTTAAGTTAGGACAGTGAATAAGAATAGATAGCTTTAATTTGATAATATGCCACCACTTTATGTACGTACCATGTATTGTTTTCAGTCTCACCAAGCGCTTTGGATTTCTATATCACCGAAACTACAACAGAAGTTTTATCGAAATAAACATCAAGATTTTTTTGTTACTCTCAGGACTTTCAGGGACTTTAGACTGATGATAAGCCCTGCATAGTAAGATTTTCAGTTTGACACGACAGCAATCGAGTAACAGGCACCAGCCTATGCAATTTACATATAAAGATGTGTCCCTATTATCCATATACAATGACTGCAAGACAGGTAGCTACAACAGCGATATGGTTTTCTAAACAACTAAAAGCACATTGTATGAGGTAATGTTTCATAACGTTAGAGTTAACACAATAAATTACAAGGAATCTCCCCGTATAAATCTCTGCGAGTCCAGTTCACTCCTTACTTTCTTCTGTGTTGTCAGAAACTGGAATTTCCTCGGTGGCTTTCTCTCCCAACTCATCGTTTGCATCAGTAGAAGGTGGAGGTGGGTTCTTTTCTGACGAGTCATCAGGCACAGGCACAGTTCCATCAGCAAGCAACTCGTCATTTGCATCGGCAGAAGATGCAGGTGGGTTCTTTTCTGATGAGTTGTCAGGCACAGGCACAGTTCCATCGGCAAGTGACTCGTCAGGCACAGGCACAGTTCCATCGGCAAGTGACTCGTCGGCAAGTGACTCATCAGGCACAGGCACAGTTCCATCAGCAAGCAACTCGTCATTTGCATCGGCAGAAGATGCAGACGGGTTATTTTCTGATGAGTTGTCGGGCACAGGCACAGTTCCATCAGCAAGTGACTCGTTTGCATCAGCAGGGTATGGAGGTGGGTTCTCTTCTGACGAGTCTCCAGGCCTAGGTACAGCCTTATCAGCAGCTGACTCACCGTTTGCATAGGTAGAAGATGGAGGTGGGTTATTTTCTGACAAGTCTTCAGGCACAGGCACAGTTCCATCAGCAGCCGACTCATCGTCTACATTAGCAGAAGATGGAGGTGGGTTCTTTTCTGATGAGTCATCAGGCAAAGTTCCAACATCCTGAAAATGATCCAACCTTTCTGATGCAATTTTAGGAGCAGTCCCACCGACATCAATTCCATCACCAACTTTATCTTCAAGAATTTCCATCTTCTCCAAAGACAAATCCTCCACCTTTTCTTCGCCGTCCACCTGGAAAGATGCATTCTCGGGTTCCAGCGATGATGCAGCAACCTGTGACTGACCTCCAGTCTGAACATTTTCCTGCACAACCCCAGTAAGCTGAGAAGAATCCCTTCCATCATCAGTTTCACACATTTCCATTCTCACCTCAGAAGGGTCCTCAACATTATCTTCATTCTCCTCAGACTGATCGATTGTGGAAACATTTTCAGGTACAAGACTAGCAGACTGAAATTCATCCACACGGGGCACCTCTTCAAGCACAGTCCCACAAGCCGCATCCTTCCCATCACCAACTTCAGTATCTAGTTTCACCTCAGCAGGATCCTTCCCATCACCAACTTCAGTATCTAGTTTCACCTCAGCAGGGTCCTCAACTTTCTCTTCACTCTTCCCCGGGAGAGGGGGCTGATCAATTGTGGAAACACCTTTAGGTTCAACACTAGCAGACTGAGATTCATCCACACTTGGCACCTCTTCAAGCATAGCCCCACCAACCAGAGAAGCATCATTCCCATCACCAACTTCAGTACCTAGTCTCACCTCAGCAGGGTCCTCAACTTTCTCTTGATTCTTCCCTAGGAAAGGGGACTGATCAATTGCAGAAACATCTTCAGGTTCAATACAAGCAGACTGAGATTCATCCACAATTGGCGCCTCTTCAAGCACAGCCCCACCAACTGGAGAAGTATCATTCCCATCACCAACCTCAGTACATAGTCTCTCCTCGGCAGGGTCCTCAACTTCCTCTCGATTCTTTCCTAGGAGAGAGGACTGATCAATTGTGGATACATCTTCAGGTTCAATACTAACAGACTGAGATTCATCCACGCTTGGCACCTCTTCAAGCACAGCCCCACCAACTGGAGAAACATCATTCCCATCACCAACTTCAGTATCTAGCCTCACCTCAGCAGGGTCCTCGACTTTCTCTTGATCCTTCTCTAGGAGAGAGGACTGATCAATTGTGGAAATATCTTCAGGTTCAATATTAGCAGACTGAGATTCATCCACACTAGGCTCCTCTTCAAGTACAGCCCTACCCATCGGAGAAGAATCCTTCCCATCACCAGCTTCGGTATCCAGTCTCACCTCAGCAGGTTCCTCGACTTTCTCTTGATTCTTCTCTAGGAGAGAGGACTGATCAATTGTGGAAATATCTTCAGGTTCAATATTAGCAGACTGAGATTCATCCACACTAGGCTCCTCTTCAAGTACAGCCCTACCCATTGGAGAAGAATCCTTCCCATCACCAGCTTCGGTATCCAGTCTCACCTCAGCAGGTTCCTCGACTTTTTCTTCATTCTTCACTTGGAGAGGGGACTGATCAATAGTGGAAACATCTTCAGGTATGATACTAGTAGACTGAAATTCATCTACACTTGGCACCATTCCAAGCCCGGCCCCAACAGCCAGAGAGGCATCCATCCCATCACCAAACTCAGCATCATACTGTTCCTCATTTCTCTCCGATGAGATTTCAACCTTCTCCTCATCCTCTGTTGGCAAGGATGAAGAGTTATTTTCCTCTAATACATCTTCCGAAGTAACTGCTACAACCTGAGAGGGGTCCCTGCTTTCTGATATATTCGCAAGCCCCTCCTCAATTGGAAGTGCAATGCCCCCATTGCCTTGTACAATTTCATTAACTTCCTCTTTCCCCTCCAAGGAATCCTCAACCTTCTCTTTGTTTTGCAATTGGAAAGACAGTGGTCCATCTCTCTCGGATGTATCCACAGGATCAACATCCATGCTCTCAGATGGATACTCATGCACAGAACCACCCAACTTAGCAGCATCAATTCCCTCACAAATTGCAGTTCCATGCTCTGCTGGTCTCTCCTCAGAGGAAGGCTGAACAGATTCTTCTTCTGTTGATTGCAAAGATAAACGTTCATTTCTTTCAGATGCATTCTCAAGCTCAACTATCTGAGAAGGATCCATGCTTTTCAATGTATCATCATGCATGACTGTGTCCACCGGAGAATTATCTATTCCATCACAAGTTGAAGTACCATGTCCTTCTGGTTTCTGCTCAAAGGACTCCTGAACCGTTTCTGTGACTATCATTTGTGAAGATAAAGGCTCAATTCTTTCAGATGTATATTCAGTCTCAACAAGCTCAGTAGGATCCATGTTAGATCCATTATCAGGCACAAACCCAGGCTGAGAAGGATCTCTCCCATTAATAATTTCATACCCGTCGGCTCTCTTCGTGGAGGAGTCCTTGACCAATTCTTCCTGAGAGCAGTCCATCCTTTCTGATAGGTTTACAGGCGCATTCCCACCAACTTGAGGAGCATCAATCCCATCACAAATCTCATCTGATTTCTCCTCATAGTCATCCCGAATTTTTTCGACACTTGTCCTTTGCATTGGTAATGGTTTATTTCTGTCAGAAGAATCTTCAGGAAGAATCTCAGCAATCTGCGAAGTATCCTTGCCATCACCAATATCAGTTTCATGTATTCCTGGTTTCATCTCAGACAACTCTGGGTATGTCACTGGGGAAGAATCGTGTCCTTCATATACCACTCTGGGCTCAAGCTGATTTACTTGATCAGATTCTACGCTTCTTGATGCTAGGTCAGGCACACTTTCACTCCCTTGTGAAGCATTTTCCCTATCATTGATGTCCTCGATATGCCCTTGTACTTTCTCAAATGATGAACTCTCAACAGGACATTTGACCGGTGAATTGTTACTTTTTCCCTCATGTAGGTTTACAGGTACATTCCCATCAACACAAGGAGCATCAATTCCATCACACTCATCTGCTTTCTCCTCATAGTCATCCCGAATTTTTTCTATACTTGTCCTTTGCATTGGTAACGGTTCATTTCTGTCAGAAGCATCTTCAGGAAGCACCTCAGCAATCTGAGAAGTATCCTTGCCATCACCAATATCAGTTTCATGTACTCCTGGTTTCATCTCAGACGACTCGATGTTTGTCACTGGGGAAGAAACGTGTCTTTCGGATACCACTTGGGGTTCAAGCTGATTTACTTGAGAAGATTCCGTGCTTCCTGATGCAAGTTCAGGCACAATCTCACTCCCCTGTGATGCAATTTCCCCATCATTGATTTCCTTAATATCCCCTTGTACTTTCTTGTATAAGGCTGAACTCTCAACAGGACACTTGACCGGGGAATTGTCACTTTTTCCTTCATGTGTTACCATGGAAGATGAAGGCAGACATGCATCTCCTAATTGATTCTCTGAACCATTCCCTAAAACCGGAGAAGAATCCACCTCAGCTTCAAGTTTTTCTCCACTCAGTGTTTCAACATCAATTGAAGACATGACATTTGAGTCCCCTATAGGTCCTTCACCTGTACCGATGTTTGAAGGGTTATGTGTTTCTTCTAATATACATGTTGGCAAAGCCCCATCGACTATAGACACATTGGTCTCATCCACAACACTATTGTTTTCCCCTTCTCTTTCTATATTCACAACTGAGCTGCTAATGTTGATATCCATAGGGATTGAGCTTTCTGTACTTTCTCCATTGGTTTTTACAAGTATATCTGCATTTCTTGATGAATTACCTAACAAACTGTCAGCATTCTCAGAAGCTTCCATTGTTTCAGAAGTCTGAGCTACGTCGACTTTTGCTTCCTGTGTAGAAACTCCACTGGTCATCAGATTCTCTGAGGGGGCTGCAGTTTTATCTTCTTTCATTACTGAAGCTAGCATCACATCCATGCTCCTTGGCATGCTTCCTGAGATAATTTCACTAACCTGAGGGACAGCATCACAAACAGCAGTCTCCTTGTCCCCAGTTGCTTCAGAGCCTCCAAGAGGACCCTTTTCAAATGCACTGATGCTCTGTCCTTCCTCTGTCATCAAAGATAGTGAAGGAAGAGCCTTTTCTTTTGAGATATTTTCTGAGCTAGCTCGAACAGCCTGGGAATTATTTATTTGGTCATCACCAGCCAAATAACTTCCGAGGGGCACCAATTGAACTGAATGCTCTGAAAGCGTAGTTTTAACCACTTCATCATTATCACTGACAGCATCAATTTTCATTGACCTTCCCAAGCCCTCAAAGTTGCTGCCATGGGGCGAATTCAGATGCTCCTCTAATGGAGGCTCAGTTTTTTGCTCAGCACCACTGTCCTGTAAGGCAGTAGAATCAGGTACAGCAGAATGGCCTTGACTCTCCAGGATTGCTGTTTCTACTTCACAACCACCAGAATCACTGCCAACTATTGTCTCTGAGGGGGGACCCATAGAATGGGCAACATCAAGAAAAGACTTCCCAGAGTCTCTACAAGAGATATCTGCTTCAGAGCCAAAACTATTCACACCAGTGACCATCAGCTCTGCTTTGCCTAAAGAAGCCGAAGGCACCCCCATGCAGCATGCACGATCATCAACTGAAGCAGATGGCCTCTCAGAAAGATTTTCAGTCGATTCTATAGCATCTGCAGAAGCTTTCTCAATGGACTTGAATTTATTCTCATTGTCCGAAGCACAATCAGCTTGTCTCTGAAAAAGATTTTCAGTCGATTCTACTGCATCTGCAGCAGCTTTCTCAATGGATTTGACTTTATTTTCATCATCAGAAGCACATTGTCTAGCATTGTCTTCTTCTCCAAGTTTCAAATCTGCTTGTATAACTTCTGCGGCAACATCCTTCACAAAATCCTCTCCATCAGGCAGTGTTACACCAGTACCTGTTTCAGCAGACCCAACAGTGGTGAGGGATGGACATTTATGGATACAAGAGCTTGAATCATGAGCCTCATTTGAAACAGAATCCACTCTCTTCATAGAGTTGCTGTCACTATCTGCGGTCACATTTTTTGATGAAATAGCTGACTCCGTTACACATTCGGAAGTTTGGTTTACAGCTACCTCAGCGGACATCTCACTTGCAACTGATGGAAGTGCACTCACAACTACATTTTGTCCAATAATATTCATTTTGCTGGCTGCAATGTCAAATTTCTCAAAACCAGGAGGAATAGCAGGCATTTCATCCAAGCTTTCAGAGGTAACTTGCCCCTTGACAGGAGTGCCTAAAGAGCCAGTGGCTACCTTACTTTCAAGGGCACAGACTACAGGTTTTAAAACAATTGGCAACTTCTTCTCTTCTACTGCTTCAGTACCTTCTTGCTCATGCTGATTACTCTGAGTTTGAAGATCAACCCCAGGAGTATCCATTTCTGCAATTGATCTACCTGAACAAGTTGTGGCCATTACACTCTGTTCTTTGTTCACCTCAACAGACGCATCACCTGGACTTTGCAAGATTGAAGTAGACAAACTCTCTCCATGCGACCGTTCACCAATTTTAGTTTTGGACAAGCGGTTTTCAGACAAAATTTCCTTCATCATAGAAGCAACATAACGAACATCAGCATTGTTCTTTTGTCCAAAATTGAGGCCTGCAAAAGATCAAAAGTCCAAAATTGAGGCATACGTTACAAGTCTAGAAAGAGGAAAAAGGAGTGAGGTTGATTTTTACTCTGAGGTCTGGAGGAAGTGTCCTGGCCACCTGTTGAGGTGGCAGGTGATTTGAATTTAGAAGGAGAATCAGTTTGGCATGTTGACTTTGGATCCTTGGTAACATCTATCAGCTGCTGACCATCAGTATCTTGTTTGCCTATCATAAGAATTGCTTTACTTACAAATGATTCTGCAAGTTTAACATGTGACTGAAAAAAAAAAGATTTTGTATGCTGACCTGATGAGACATCTGGAACCTGAGTTGAAACAGAAGCCGACTTCCTGCCCCTCCGTCTGGGTGTCTCAGCTCTGCCCTGGTTTTTACGAGTTTGCCTTGTACCTTGCACAGACCCAGGTGGGCAAGTTGAGACTGAAACAGAGCTATGAGCATTCTTCACGTCCTGAGAGTGCACAGTTCTACTGCTACTTTCTGAAGGTGTAGAACAATCAAGGCTAATGGATGGTGCAGACTTAGATGTTGACAAAGCCACATGTGCTCCTTCCGAAAAAGAACTTGTTAGTGCAGGTGATGGCAATGTACCTCCACCCTCACTTCCCAATGGCCCGCCACTTTTTGAAGATGCAGTTGCCACATCAGCTAAACCAGCACTTTGAATTTGACCTAAGGAACCTGCATAAATTCCATGCTTAGTAATCTCTCTGCAAAAACTTATCTTGTTTTAAGAAACTGACATTTCATTTTATCAGTCATGCATCTGCAGGTACTCACTTGAGACATCATGGCCACCACCTTGAACTGTTGATGAACCCACTGACTGTTTGCTTTGAACAGAGTTTAAATTCTTCGTGTCCAAAACAGATCCACCTGTGGGTATACAGGCCTCACCAGCTCTTGCAGTTCCAACATTAACAATTTCAGAACTAGAGACCTCTTGCTTATTCATCTCATTAACACTTAATGTGCCCGTTTGGTCTGCTTTTGAACTCAATTTCACATCCTGACCGATAGGGACATCAGATGAAGTATGAGATATGGGAGTCTTTCTCCTTCGCCCACGCCTTGGTGCTTCACCGGCACTTTGACTTTTTTGACTATGCCCTCTACTCTCCAAAACCATGGAAGGGCTAGAACTTATCAATGGAGTACCTACGACAGAAGAAGAAAGCGGTGAAGGGCCTGACGGCTGCATGGAGTTCAAAGCACTTCCTACAACAGAAATTGATGTTCCACTCAAATCTACTCCAACTAATGCTGCAGAAGTAGATTCAGGACCTTGGGTTGCAGGAGAAATGGAAGCGCCTTCACTTGGAGCAATGGTCTTAATCATAGTTGAATCAGCAGATTTACTCTGAAATTGCTCCTTTGCTGTTGCATCCAGAACAGGAAAGTGATCTGGAGCCGTGTGAACCCCTACAGCCCTTTTTCTTCCCCTGCCTCTTGGTGCTTCTGCTCGACTTGGAACCTTCCGTCCAGGTTCTTTTGCCTCTGGTGGAGCAGAATGACTTCCAGCAGTAGTTTGAGGACCGACAGAAGGAGGCAAAGGACTTGCCTGGGATGTAGGTGTGAACCCGCCAGCAGAATGAGGCATGACCATGACATCAGTTTTCAAAGGAGTTGATATTTGAGATTGGTCAAGAGTAGGGGAAGCTGCGTGGCTAGAAAGAACTCCTTGTGAGTCTCCATGAACTTTAACAGCTTCAGTAGGGGCTATAACAACAGGTACTGTTGGAGAAGTATTTGCAACCACTCTTTTTGGTCTTCCTCGTCCTCGTTTAGCTGGAGGCGTTACCTCGTTCTTTAAGCTCACGGGTAATGGTTGTATAGAGGGAGATGATGCAGGCAGAGGAAGTGGAGCAGAAGGCTGTGTAACAACAGCCTGCCCTTTGGGCTCTACTTTGGGCTCTACTTTGGTTTCTACTTTGGGTTCTACTTTGGGCTCTACAGGTAATTTTTTTTTTGCCTCTTCATCCTTCAACTTAGGAGAATCAGGAGATTCAACTTGACACATTTTTTCAAATTCCTCTTCAGTCATTTGCTCTTCGTATGACCTCACCTGAGTAAGTAATCATAGAAAGAAAAGGTAAGGGATCCTTCACGGTGAGCACATGCCATAGAAGATCATTATAGTCAATCAGGAGATTTTAAAAAGCAGACAAAATAAACAAACCTCTCTTGCACGCTTGCCCCGTCCATATTGTTCGGTATCAAGGCTGCCTGCATACCCAGATTTCCTCTTTGCTCCATTTGTCGACGTCATCCCACTGTTTGACACTTCGTACGCCTTCATTGCTTCATAGAATTCTTTCAAGTCATTATCAGTCACTAGGCGAGGAGGCAATGGAGGCAGAAGTTTCGAATCATCTTTCTCCCGTCCATGTACCAATTTTGCCCATGTGGCCTGCATTATTGAAGCATCAAAATCCACATCAATTATCAGCAGGCAACAACTGTCCAGAAAATACATTACACTAATCATCCTACAAAGCATACCGTCTCCTCTTCATGTCTCCGTTTGTCAATTGACTCGAACACATCAATCTCTGACTCGCTGCAAGTAGTTATACCACATATGCATACAGAAATGAGAGTGCAATCCATGAAAACAAAACTTGAAGGTAAGAAGTAAAGAAAACTACCAATCCTGAATAAAGGGGGAAGAGGACCTGGCAGATAGATGATGAGTTCTATGGCATGGTAAATTGCAGCTCATAAGGTGGATCCAACAAAGGGAGCAAAATATGGTGATGTGCAATCATGCAGTTTTAATGTGGGATTCTGGCTAGACAATTGATTGACACCAACAAGAGAAGGAAAACCGAGGAAAAAATAAAGAGTGGGTGGGTCTAAATGGAGGTTGCCTTCCATTTAATAACACAAGCACGATTATTCAAGAACATCATTGTCAACCAAAAAAAATGAAAGATGCAACTGATTCCAATGGTTATGTTAATCAATTTTGACTTGCCACCAAGCTAGAGTGCAAAACAAAAATGAAAGACACCAAACTACTTAGAGGTCCACAAGTACACTAAATGCAGAAGGGAAACCCTTATAATTTTTAACTTAAGCTTAAGTTACCTCCGGGCTAAAATGTCATTTAGACCATCATCATCCAGGACGGGAGCAGCTTCCTCTTTCTTGGACTCTCTAAGCAGAGCCTCTAGGTATTCTCTTCGATCCTCGGGACTGTGAAACGAAACAAACACATCATATGTTAATTCTAAGAGACCTTTTAACTTCTACTCCACTGAGAATTGAATTGTCACTTGTCAGCAGGAACTACCGGCTTAAGAAGATCACTTTACCTGGTGTCATTATCAAAAAAGCCAGCAGTGATACTCTGATTGGCAACTCCAAGCTTGTGCTCTGCTGATCTTCTGACTTGTTCTTCTACAGTATGAACCTTAGAACAATAATTAGATAGAGAGAGTTCAGCAAATTCACATTCCAAACAACAGTAACTTGTGTGTTATACCCAACAGACATGGGGAATATTTTAGAACAAGGCAAGCAACATACCAAATGCACACTGGAAGGACTTCTTGATAATGTGGACAAAAGTTGTTTATTTCATTCTTTCAAGATATGATATACCTAAGTAGAAATTGTTTTTATTTCATTTTCTTTTAGTTGGTTATTGAATATTTGTGCTGAAATTTTGTATTACTAGAAGAAAATCACCTTGGTTTGTCTAGCTTCGTGAGCGTTATGTTCACTTAAAACGGGAAAATGACCATGCAAGCCCTAAAACATGTCAACTTAATGCACTCGAGTACTATTAAGTCCTAAAACTTGTCAACTTAATGCACTCGAGTACTATTAAGTCCTAAAACTTGTCAACTTCATGCACCTTAGTCCTTCCATCTAAATCCAGTATTAAATGGACGGAAATGCACACATGGCACCATCCCCAACCCTACGGTGTCTTCCTATTTTTATATTTTTGGTTTTTCTTTCAATTTCCAGACTTGATTTTTATTGCAGTTTTTTCCTTTCATTTTCTGATGTGGAGTCACAAAACAGCATCTTTTTGCGTTCAACTATTGAAAAGTACTAAAAAAATCATGTAGAATTAAAGAACGCGATAGGAAACCCATGCATGCATTTCCGTCCACCTGAAACTAATGGACTCAATGGAAGGACTGAAGTGGACGACAATTGCAAGTTTTACGACTAAAATGGGCAAAATTATCCCTACTTCAGAGACCTGCTTCTGCACATGATATCAGAGTAAAGGGAAGAAAAGAAAATATTCATATAAAAAAGCGACAATCCACATAATGAACAGGCGTGGATGGCATTCACAGTTTCACCAAACATGTACCAAATAGCGAACATTTTCACAAGACTCATTGGAAACCCATTTTGGTTTAGTACCCATATATTCACTTAAGCACACTCATCTCCACTAGTCACATTATGCACATGTTGGTGCACAACTGCCTAGCATCCAATGTCATATACCCACTCCGACCCCACTGCCAGAACATGTGGAACGTGTTGCAATCCTAGTTCAACAAATAAGGTTGGAACGAGGGCAACTGAAAGTATCCAGAAGAAGACGACCTGTCTCATGGAATACTAAGTCTTATCTTAATATTTAAAGACACCACAAACATACTAACCGTCTCAAATCGAAGGACCAGTACATCCTTTTTCTGGCCAATCCTATGAGCTCTAGCCTGCGCTTGGAGATCGACCTGAGAAGCACCAAGTAAAAGAGAAGCTTTTTAAGTAACAGACAATCTTTCCATGTGATAGCTAAATAATAAGGAAGGATCTCATATATTGCCTGTGGATTCCAGTCAGTGTCAAATAAGATTACTGTATCAGCTGCCTGAAGGTTTACTCCAACACCACCAGCACGAATGCTAACATAGAAAAAGCTTTATCACCAATACGGAACAAAACTAAGCTAACTACAAGACTCATCAACAAAACTAGTAAACAATTGGGGCTCAAAATTTTTCTGCAAGTGGTACATCAGCATCATAGAACAGAACAAGCAATATCCTATCAGAAGCAGCGCCCAAAAGTCGGCCCAGTATGATCCAAGTAGCCATCCTAGCTCCTACATTGTTTGAGCTAGATGGCAAAGAAAAAACCAATTTCAACACATTAATAACTTCCAACATTCAGGACATTGCACAATATTACCTCAGTAAAAATATAAAATACGGTGAATCAGGATGGTTGAATTTCTCAATAAGAGCACCACGGTCACCCCCAGAGGTGTGCCCATCCAAACGAAGATAACGATACTGTTTCATGCCAAGATATTCCTCCATTACATCAAGCAACCTCGTCATTGTGGAAAAGAACAGAACCTGATGAAAAAGAAAAGTTCATTTTCTCCCTAACAAGAATATTTTAGCAAAGAAACCAGCCCATTCATAGGGTACAAAAGAGAGTACGATGACTACCCAAAAAATGCCAAGTTTTTCCAAGAAAAACCATGTAGATATAGACAAAGGACCATAAATGAAACATTCCTCTAAATCATAAGACAAATTGATGCACGATATGAAAATCATATTTTCTGATGTCACTCTAAAGAGACATAGTAAAATTGACTTTCGTCGATATTTTCTTTGATATAATGCAGTAATCTAATAATACCGACTGATGGAAGAGTCTCAATAATGAAAATGTTTACTTTACATGGATATGATAGATGATATTCATACATAAAGTGTGGGTGATATGAGTATACACATGATGCTCTTACACGATGATCCGTAGCTTTCAGTTTCGGCAGCAACCGATCTAACATCTCAAGCTTCCCGCAGAGTCTGATGATTGGAGGCAGATAATGCTTGGGGATTAAACCATCAACCTAGTAAAGATACAACTCAATTAATTCAGTCTTAAGTGATGAAAGTACACAAGCATAAAAAGGCTGTATGCAAGAATTTCAGAGTCAAAGGTGCTTTAACTTTTGGAGTTGTTTATCTTCAAAAAGAATTTCGAAGAATACCTCCTAAGCTTGCAAATCCATATGTCATGGAGAATGAAACACATTATGAATGAAGAGAATACCTCATCTGTATGAAGCTGGCTGAGATAAGGATGATTGCATATATTCCTAAGCTCAATTACAGAGTTCTGCACTGCCCGTGACTGGCAAAGAGGCAGCCAAACGGAAAGAAATAGTTTAATAATGGCGAAAAACTTGCAGTTGGTGAAAAATTTACAAAATTATTCCATAAGAGAGCAAAATTCCAAAAAAGTAAACCTTCAAATTTCCCAGAGACCCTAGATTATCTTCCACTCTCTTCATCAGTAGTTTTTGATATGCAGACGCTTCACATCTTATTAGCCTCTCAACCTTTTCCGGCAGCTGATTTTCAACCTACCAGAAGAGCGTGGAACATTGCAATCGATTAGCAACGTTAAGATGACAAAGAAACCACATTCGGCATCCCTAGCCGATCTCTTCATGTCAATGATCAAATTAGCAGATGTCAGATAATGGTAATTTGCATATGCATCTACAAGGTGATCGATAAGAGAACCAAATCTGCCCAGCATAAAGATGCCTTATACTCAAAATGGAAGCCAACCACTCAACTTACCAGAATAGCAAGTTACCTAAATTGATTAGAAAGGCCCACTCAGAAAACTTTTCCATCAGAAATGAGTTTGTACATGATAGATATTCAGCAAGTATGTATTCTGTCAGTAATAACTTTATCTAGATCAAGCTACACTAACTAAAGTATCTTAACCCATTAAATGGGTTTTGAGTCCAGTCGCCTGAGCTAGATATAGCAAGAAAAAAGGATTTCAACTTGATGGCACTGCCAATATAACCAGAAAAGACAAACTGACAAGTCTTCTAGAGATTGCCTAAATTACACGAAATACGAAGAATCAATCTATTAGAGCACGTCTCATGTGACACATCTGGTTGAAAGAAGTTTGAGAGGGCAGACCTTCGAAAGAGAATATTACATTGCTCAGGCATCTTTTTTGGACCATGTAACTTAGATACAGCAAGGAGAAAAATATTTTGTTTCAAGCATGGATCTCCTGGGTGGTTCTGAGTAGTAGTTCGAGGTCATATTAGTGTACTGACCTTGACTTTCTTATTGCATGAATGTGGTGAAAAGATGAATCCAACCGAAACTGTCAACTTTCTGGAGTACTTAATATGTGTACCACAAACTCCAATGGCGATAAGTATAACAGAAAAAGGTGCTGTAATCAAGTTGGCTTATTATTTAAAAAAAAAAAAAAACCTATTGCAAAATCCATAAGTATTCAATATCTCACCCAACCGGCTTAAATCAGTAAATCGGAATGCCACTATTAGACAATTTCCCAGATAGCTTTACACATATTTGACAATGGAACAGCACTAAAAGAGATACAAAAAGATAGAACATAGCCTACATAATATAGAATGGGAATAATGCACCTTCTTATATAAAGAATTAGTGACAAATTTCCGTTTCTTCTCCAAGGAATGGGATACATTTCATAAGCCAGGCTTGTACCTTTTCTTAAATACACGTGTAACCGAGTTCCAGGGACGACATACTCCACTATATAGGGACAATACTTAATCAAAGCACAAAATCCATAGCCAACAAAACGGCCAAAGAGGTAATGTAATGATTTAAACCAAATTCTGGTCCAGCATGATATTTACAGTATCACATGACGCCAGATATTCCAGTATACCTTCCCATGAATAAGACAACAAAATAACTATATTTACCGTAATTACAGGTACCAAGACAAATGCACAACTGGTTGCAATCTTAAGAAGGGACATCAGATGCATTCCATCTATTAAACACCATATACCTTGTGTTTCAGCCTTCGAAGCACAAATGGTCGAAGAACTTGGTGAAGCCGGTTGATAATCAAAAGATTCTCCTCCTCAGACAACAGCGCCTGAATGACCCAAAGACACATTAATGTGGGATTTTGCTGCATACCAATATCTGTGTTACCCTAAATATCAAAAGTTTAGGAGGAACTAACTTCATCAGGTGAATTATCACCATTGCTCTCAAATGGTTTGTTGAACCACTGAGAAAAATCCTCTGATGAGTTGAAAATATTTGGCAGTAAGAAGTTAAGTAGCGCCCACAGCTCCTCAAGGTTGTTCTGGACAAATTTAGATTAGTACTTCTGTCAATATATTGCCCCAACACCCAATAACAAGATAAAGACCAAAGAATCTCCTATACAATGCACCTGTAATGGTGTTCCAGTCAAAAGCAATCTGTGGGAGCTCTGATAGTGTTTCAAATCAGCATTCAACTTGCAAGAAGCATTCTTAATTCTGTGACCTTCATCAATTATAATGTAGCGCCAGTGTATTTTGCATAGTTTTGGTCTGTCGTGCTTGTTCATAAGATACTCATAAGTTGTCAGAAGGACATTGAACTTCTGATGAACAATTTTTTCCCTGGAAAACATCACACAAAGCATCATGTTTTGAAGCAAAACGAATTCCATGACTTCTACTGTCAAAGTCAAAAGATTCACTTGGACAAGGGCGCATATAACTTTTTGGTCACAGAAAAAATCAAAGAGAAACTGACAATAATAAGCCATCAAAAAATAGACAAGGATAAAAAGAAAATGTAGGTGCACAGCATCAACTGGAGATTTGAGTAATATAGGCGGTATCTACACCAAAAAACGTGGAAAAGGAACATCCAGCTTGCTCAACTTGTAAATTTGTGTCGATTATATAAACGGATCACTACAAGCCAGTTTCCATAAAGGATTGGAGGATATCGGGAAAGAGAGAGCTGCCACTTCTGTAGCCCAGCCATTGAGGAGGGGAAGGAAGGGGACAGAAGAGGGGTTAACCTTTCCTTCAGCAGACACCAGATACCAATTATATGCAGATGGAGTTACCAATTAACTATTCCTACTGAAGGAGAGACTAAAGTGAACTAATTCAGGATGCATGAAGGTGAAAACCACATCGACAATGAAGCTGAAAGCAGCCAAGCTTCACAATCAATGGCAGGTACCTAGGTGCAGAGAGCACCATTTACAATCTACTTTCCTACCTTCTAATCAATTTATTTGAAGGTTGAATGACAGATCTGAAAGGGTACTTATTGCAGAAAAGAAAAAACAGAGCCAAACTTTAAAATATCGAATCTACAGTCATAAGTCATGAACATCTTCAGGTATATATTTGGACAATTACTACTTTGTGTAAATCAACACTCAAACAAACATATTTACAGTTGGTGACTGATGAATTTGAGTGCCACTGATTGTCTGATAATCAGTCATTCAACCTGAGCGCTACTCAGATGAACCCTTCACTTTTGTAAACTGCACATGCTACTGAGATGCCTATCACAGTGGTAACCTCTAACCGGGGAATAGGAGCAGCCACCATGACCTACCAAGGCCAAGAAAGTATGATTTCCAGAATACTGACAAATTTCTAACTCAGATGAAGCTGCTCCCCACCCCCCTCCAAAAAAAAAAAAAACAAAAAACAAAAAACAAAAGAAGCAAAACTTAAAATAAACGAATAAATTAAATTAGGAGAGAGATGATCTACTTACTTGAATAACCTACGTCTTTCTTCCGGAGGCCCAGCATAGACAATCTTTTGCACGCCAGGGGCCCAGAAATTGATTTCCGACTCCCAACCAGATAAAACCGAAGAAGGTACAACAACTAGAAAAGGCCCTCGGTCATTTTTTGTTTCCATCAGATAACAAATTAAGGAAATAACCTAAAACAAATAGTATCAGAAAATCAGTAGCATGCAAAGAAAACTCCGAATACCAAAAGCAAAAGATAAGGCCACTACAGAATAATAATAATGGATCTATAGGGTACCAACCTGGACAGTTTTACCGAGGCCCATTTCATCAGCAAGTATTCCGTTCAAATGATTGTTGTACAGAGAGACCAACCATCTTAGACCATTTAATTGGTACCTGAAGGCAAAACACTATGTTGTAAAAGATTGGGCCAGGTCAAAATAAAACTCCATCAATTATCAGAGCAGGTGATAAGGTTAAACATGAGGCTTTGGAAAGGAAAAGGAAATCGCAGGGAAAAAAAGAGGAGGGGCGGGGGGAAGAGACATACTCCCTCAACTTTCCGCCTTTTAGAGTGTTTGGCTGCTCTGCTATGCTCTCTTTTATGCTGCAGAAAATTATTCTTTCTCAATCAGTACATGAAGTACAAGCAATCCCAGTAAAAGTAGGAGTTGCATGCATATAAATATCCAGAAGGACATGACAGTGGCCATCAGCACATCGTAGTGTAAATCTTCAGCAGCTACACATTGTTATAATGAGAGCTGGAACAGTACCTGTGCGCCATCATGTAGTATTTTTCATTGCTCTCTTTGTAGTGCTGCAGAACACATTCAGAAATACAATGAGTAATACAAGTATAAATTAAGGAGAGTTCAGAAGCGACATACTTGTTTACCAAACAGAAAAGCCAACATACCTTTGCCTGGTCACCATCATCTTCATTCTCAAAAACAGATTCACTCTTGTCCAACACATTTAAAGATTGATCTTCATCAATATCATTTTCACAGCGTTTTGCCACTGCCTTCGCTTCTCGTAGTTTGGAACCAAGCTTCTGCAGGTACTTCTCAGTTTCTTTGAGCAACTGCTTAACACGATCTGATTTCGTATCCTGCGACAATGTTAAAATTCCATGTCAAAAGGATAAAAATAAATGATAGGAAGAATCAAGAGTGTCCAAATGAATCAAAATCCTACCTGCACCATGCGCAGGTATCCCTCAACATCATTGATCTTAAGTAGAGTGAGCTTTTCACGCTGGATTCTGTCATTCTTCTCACGATGTATTCGCTCCTTCCTCTTGTGAAATTCCTTCACATACTTGTTAAAACCCTTCAATCGTTCTCTCTTAATCTTAAACACATCATCGAGTCGTTCTCTGAAGTTCAAGAATCAATTGAGTCATAATAAGCAGTTAGAGCACTACAAGGGACAGGTAATTATAATAGAAAACATACAAACAACATGAAACTACACAAAACTAAAGCCAGAAGCACATAGTTACTCATACTTGTGAACTTCTAGATCGCCAAAGAACTCCTTCTGCCGCTCACGAATTCTCTTCTGACGTTCTTCCTTCATTTTCTGTTCATATCTTTCTATCTGTCTTGCCCTACGACCATGCTTATGTTTCTTGAATAATCGCAAGTGATCCATTTCAGCCATTACTGGTTTAAAGAAATCATTCACAAAATCACTGCCCAAAACAATGCAGACTGCATCAGAACTTTAAGGACAAATAGCGTATGCCACAAATGAGAAAAGTATTCTCCATTAAAATAAATGAAAGTCCGAATGGACAACAAATACCTCCGCAGACGCTGTTGAAGCGCCAATAGCTGCAGCTTTTTCAATTCGATGACACTTTTGGTTTTTGTGGACAAATCCTCAGAAGAACTCACAGATTTCTGCCAGACATCAAAAAGTTAGCAGAGTTCACGATCAAAATGTACCTTTCATACACAGGGATTTAATTAAAGCAGTTTAGTAAGGATTACAATAATGTCCTTAACTCATGTTTGTTGTTCCTTGTCCCGCAGATCCAGCATCAGTTTAATGAAAATTCATGTCATCCACAAAACTATATCTTCAATGTGATTATCATGGGCTCAACTGAATTTTACTTAAAGGCCTTATGAAGAAAGCAGAAGTCATTGCCTAAATTTGGACATAAAGCTAAATGTTCCATAGCTTCATTTGTCCCATAAACCTAGAAAAATGTAAGTTAAAGAAATAGCCTAAATTCCTTTTCCACCAGAAGTGATACTTGCTTGTCCAAACATTTTAAAGCTACAAATAGAAAGAATTTCTTACATATACAACAAAAACAAAAATATTTAGCTCCAGATATCAGGAGGGTAGGGTGGAAAAGTATAAATATGGACGTACAGCACAACAAAATAAAAAGAGTAAGTGACAAGCACATTTTCCTGGACAGACCTTTAACCTGTCAAAGGATGTGGCAATTCTTTGCCGGGCTTTCTGCCGCTTTTGAGACCAGTTCTGTTCATCGGAGAATTTTATTCTCTGCCGATGCATAACCCATTTCTCCAACATCGTGTACTTTGGAGGCGGCAGCCCAGAAGAGGGTGAGTTATCTTCTTCTTCCTCTTCTGCTCCCACTGCTGACACTTCTAGAATAAAGAAAAACAGCTATTAAAAGCAAATTGATGAAGTGAAGACTTATTGCCTCCATCAAGAGACCCATATCCAAATATATTTACCGCCAAAATAATCACTTCAAATATATCAAGTTCTTACCACGAGATACATTTCTTGGCATCCCATTTGCATCATCCATCAGCATCAAATTCTGATGTTCATCGATAAAAGCTCTTCTATCCTTCTCGACATTTTCGACCTGACCACTAACTCCCAACTCCATGGTACTTGATACTATTGGCTGGTGGGTATCGCAACGATACTGTGAATCAGTTTGAATTTGCATCTCAGGCTCCAGAGTTTTATTAGCCATAAGGCGTCTCCTTTCTTCTTCATGAGCATTATGGTCTAGAGATGATTTGCCACTAATCTCCAACAGTTTTGCCTGGTTGGCTTCTTTCGAAAAATGGGAACCCAAAAGATTTCCAGCTGCCAAAGCTGGGTAGTTTCTCTCAGTTTCCCCAACCTTATTCAGTCTCCCAAGTGGATTTGCCAGATTAGGAACTTTTGAGGGCTCATTAGATGATTGTGCAACTTCTTTAGAAGCGACTAGCTCAGGCCGATGTCCATCCATAGAACCACCTGTTATTTTATCATTAACTTACAAAGATGCGAAAGGATTAGAACTAGAATGTTCTATTAAAAAGTTGCATACCTTCTTTCTGATGCATATTCCCGAGAGCTATCTCAAGGTGCAAAGGCTTTGGCGCCATACCATTCCTGTAGGAGCAACCAAAAGTTTGATAAGAAATACGTCTACCCAAAATAGGTTCATAAACGGCTTATTACCTGAAGGCTAAGAAAACAAGGCACTGAGCTCTGAGTTGTTTTAACTGTTGTTCCTTAAACAGCATGCCAGGGACAGCAAGGCGTTTCCCTGTCTCTTTGAAAGTTGAACTTCTAGACAACATCGCTTCAGAGACACTATTCTGCCCAGGATCCTGCACAAGCAAACAAGCATTGGTTCCCAATATACATGTCAGCAGGTGGTGTCAATCTCCATTCCAGAACTCAGCATGTTTAAGCATAGGAACCTATTAGAGGACAAAACCCAGAAGGGACTGAATGCTAACTCCAGTAAAATTAGCGGGACAACCTAAAGAAGAGCACCTTAGCAAGCTTGACAAGGACCTTCAAGCAGATCTCAGAGAGTATGAACACGATATGTCACATGAAGAGATATCTCACAATGTCTCAGAAGAAAGGTTCTTTCATTTGCCATAGCTTGAAGAATCGACAATGGAGTTGAAAACAATAAATCAAGGCTCTGACACTAAAATGTAATATCAAACCAGGAGTCGATGACTACATCAAGCCATATTTGTCACCTCAACATCGTTAATATTACAAATACCTGTATAACAATACACGGCCCATAAATTGAATTAAGACTTAGAGATTACAATTTGGTGGCTCAGGAAATGCTCAAGTAATTAAATCACAAATCTTAAATTGAGTTAAGACTTAGAGAATACAGTTTGGTGGCTCCGGTCCCAATAATTAGATTTCTTTTTCTCAACATCTTGAGGCTCGCCACACATAATTTCTTTTCCATGTTGTCCTGTATATTCCAAGCACTCCACAGCTAATGTCCGTCTCCGTTACTTCTTCAAAAGACTCGTATTGCATAGATGCATTCACAGTTATAAATCATGAACCCTTCATTATCCTTCAACAAACACCTTTTGAATTTCATGCCAAACTAACATTGAAGTACAAATTTGCAGCCAACCACATGTGGAGTGAAATTCAGATCTGCCATTTAGATCTTCAACAGATATTCAGGCATCATGAAAACCATTTTGTTTGTTTCGTGAAAATATTCAGGCCGAAAAGGGGACCAATATGCAGCTACCATAAGCTCAGAGGTGAAAATAGATAAGTCCATTAAAAAAAAGCAAAAATGATGGAGGAAAGAGGGGAGAGAGGCAGAGAGATGTTACTATTAAACCAGACAAAAGTTTTCTTTTTATCTCCAAGACTTCTTTCTGGAACTTCTGTGCCCCCATCTTATGGTCAGGTATCATTAGAACTTCTACCTAATCCTTTCACAATGATGTAACAGCTTATTGTGATACTCCATATTTACAGTTAATTAGTACACCATTGATAAAACTCAAGGTCTCCAATAATTATAGGGAGGCTGAATATCTTTCTCGTATCTTAACATTGATTTTGACATGGAAAACTGTAAGAATAGCGAGAAAATTAAATCAACGAACCACCTCATTCTTGTGTCAAGATGGTTGAGACTCATCGAATATAAAGAAACAGATGAAAAAGCACAATGCAAGTCAATCAAAATTTGTTTTCTCTAATCCAGTTACATTTGCAGTAATTAGTCAAGGCTACCAAAAAACTATTGGCCTCATTTGGGTCATGGGCTTTACTGAGCTAACCAGTTTTAAGCCAATCAAGTTCACCTCTATTTTGGCCAAACATGATAAATTACTCTATTTCTTTGATAAATGGCCCTAATACTCACTATAGTAAGAGCCTCCACAAATTCTAATTGGAGATAGTAGTCCAGACTGGCTAGTGTGCCTAAAGTCCGTTTCCATGCTAAAATAAGCCCATGTCCTTTCTTTGGTGAATGGCCCTAAATCTCACTATTCTAAGAGCCCTTACAAATTCTAAAAGGTGATATTAGTCCAGCCCAGCAAGTTTGCCTAGCCCCTTTCCAGGTTGAAAGAAGCCCACATCTTTCAAGCAGTGTCTCCTGTCCAAGACAACCCTCTTTTTCTGCATAACTCTCTTAACAGGCACTGATGGGAAAAGAAAAAACAATAAATAGATAAGATCAGCTTGATGGAAGGCTGTTAAAGTACTTGAAAGAGTTTATGGAAGGGTCCGACAGTATAATATCAACTGTAGCTACCAGAAATGCACTACTACAGCAGCTACTGCCACCTCTAGCCATAATGCAGCAGTCCGAGTGGCCACTTCAACTAGCTACTGGTAAAAGTTTTGTGTCTAATTGCTAATTCAGCCTCTTAAAATATCACCCACTGCCCGATACTGTACAGGGCAAGCTTTTTATTATTACTCTACGTCAGCCCGTAACAGCATCGCTGCTTATAGATATTGTTGTATTTTGGCTGCAATACCTACTTCTTAAATCCTCGGTGCTAATGACCAAGTTTTCCCCCTTTTCTCATAAGGGGCCTCCTGGAAAGAGAAGTGAACTCAAAAGATCATGAGAACAAGGTGTGTTGAATAACCAGGCAACAACAGCACTAACAAAGTAGAGTGGACAGCATCGTCCGTGGTAGCAACAGTTAGGATAGAAAATGGAATCTCCTCCATTAGACACAATTTGCAGGCCAGTATCTAATTTATTAACAAAATGCATTCATGTTAGATTGTAACATATAAAATTAAACACAAGTCTGCAAGTGGATTTCAATTCCATGGACATTACACCTCAGCGAAAGACCTAATCTCAGAAACATAAGGAAATTAGAGGTTGGAAGGAAGTGATCTGTAAAGTTTACTACCAAACTGAATAAAAGCCCCATCATAAGACATCACCACACATTCAAACTTCAAGTAAAAAAATTGAATACCTGAATGTTCCTTCTGGCATGGTCTAGAACACTTGACTTTCCTCTATCATGTTCCAAGAGATTTCCAGAGCCAAGAACAGTCGAAACATCATCCCTTCGAGCAGAGGATATGAACTGGGAGGCACTTTTGTTCATGCTCTGTTCAATCTCGGTAGAACTTGCAACAGGAAGGACTTCCATGCTTCTTTCACCATGCATCTTATGAGCAAAACCATGACCCCCGTGAGAAGAGCCACTCACCTGCATTTGATCTTCCAGCCTGGATCTTGAAACTGATTTCACAGTACCAGGTAAAGATGAGATCGATCCATCAAATAGGCATCACAAAGGGTAATAAAGAGTTTAAATGCTCACCTCCAACTATTGAACTCCCCAGTGGTTCAACCTTGTTCACTTTTCCCTTCCTTTGATGGACCAAAGAGTTAGAGGAATCAACTTTCTGGAAATTCTCAGCATTTGATTCAGCAACTGATGAATCTCCTCTTTTTCTCTTAGTGTCGAGCTTTCTACCCTCTGGCTGTCTTCCCCAATTTGCCTGATCATGCCTTTCTTGCGATTGTAAACTAGCAGACCTTGGGTCAAAACTAGATAAACCCTCGTTTTCAAGTGAATGACCACTTCTATGCACTGCAGCTTCATGAAAATAAACAGGTCCAACATTTGGACCAACTGGTTGCCTATTTGAAGAAAATGGATCACTCTTGGACATCTCATTTTCAGCCAGGCCTGCTGTGGTAGGTAGGCTTGCCTGTGAAGATCCTGAAATATCATATTCCATTCAGCAAGCAGCAAAAAGCAAAAAGTGACACACTGCCAGTGACAAATTTTTCCAACGTGAGGATAATGAATTTTTATAGGAGATTTTACCAGCATGTGTAGATGCAATGGATTCTCCCGCTTGATTTCCCCCTGATAAAGGAAGGCGCGAGGACTTCAAGGCCTCAATATCGAGACCATGTTGATTAATCACAGTCTCCATAGCCCTTAAGGAGAAACCGGGACGAAAGAAGAAGTTATGTGAGAGAAATCAGATAAAGAAGAAAGAATTGGCAAAGATGTAATTCAGACATATTCAACAGCCTCCCGCTTAGATCTGCCACTATAAAGATGCCATAAGATACATATTACAAAACCAAAGAAAACCATCATTAGGTTATTTGCACAGTAGAGAGTAGTGATCGTCATGCAGCTAGTAAATAAAACATTTCCCTCTCCATAAGTCGAAAAAGAAAACCTCATATTTGAGCATAAAAAGCATCAATTGATCATTGTAACAGGAGATGCTGCAGGTCAAGATATGTGAAAACACACTTAAATATCTATTGGCCTACATTCTTCACACCAAATCCCCAGCAGTCAAGTAAGACGTGAAGCCGAAGAAACATGTCGATAAAGACATTTAGCATTCACAGTCAGCATATCCACACACCATAGAGGTAATTCTACCCCACAAGCAAGTCTAGAACATTTCAAATCTAGCTACTTGAAGAATCCTCCACATATGCTCATTAAAACAAGAGTAAAACCGAACAGGAGGCGGGTGTCACCTTGATATCACTTGATACGGCATCGAGTGTTCTTTCCCGCTCGATTTCATGTGTTGCAGTATCTGAGCAATTAATTGCGGTCAATAAGTACCAACAGAGAGGGAAGATTAAAGCACTTTCGACGGAAGGACAGAAACGGAATCGATAAAGAACAAAGCACGCACCACGTAGAGTTTCGTAGCGAGCTTCGCAGGCTCGTCTTTCGACTCTTGAATGAGCTTCTGCAGGAACTTCGCCGCCTCCAACTCGACATTGTGCGACGACGACGACGCCATACCGGCCCGATCGCACCACGCCAAAACCCCCCGCCGAAATGAAGCTTTCACAGACCAGAAAGACTGACACCAAAAGCACGCCAAAAAATTCAGGCCATCTGCACACGATCGCCACACCTACTCAGTCAATCGAAGGGAGAGAACAAATCGAAAGAGAGAAAAGGACTGTCCACTGTGAACTCCTACATGATTTGCACGGCCGATCAAAACCCTCGGAACGCCGAGAAAACCTTCAGCGAAATTCCGACGCGGCCAACCTCGGCGAGGTCAGCCCCCCGAGCCGCGGTCGCTCGAGGTCCGTGTGGCCCCGACGGCGCCGGGAAAGGGGAGCGACGCCGCTGGCGGTGGGCCGAGGATCGTCCGGTGGTGGCGCGGCGGGGGTCAGCCCTTCCCGCTCCGGCCCTTCATTTCGCCGATCGAGGGGATCGATTCCGAGACCTGGAGCTCGGCGACTTCTCCTGCTTTTCTCGATTTTCCTTGATTTCTCTCCTGCTCTCTCTCTCTCTCTCTCTCTCTCTCTCTCTCTAGCTGTTGCTCTGGTCTGGTCTGGTCTGGTTTTCCTTCTGAGCAGGTCGAGGGAGGTGGGGTTTGCTTAATTCGAAGGTTTTTGGAGATGGGCTTTTGGAGATGGTGGTGGGGGTTGTTGTGGGCTTTGGGTTTCGGCCCATGGGCCTGCTTTTGGTTGGTGGTGTTGGTTCGATGGGCCAGAGTGTTATATTAATTAGTTATATTCAGCAGATTGATCGGAGATGGTTGTAGGCCAACTATGGGTATTAAATGGATCTACAGCTTATTTTGACATTAACTCACATCTATGACTCTCTTTCGCCGTCGCTTGATATTGTGCTCTCTCACTCTGTACTTGCACCGTAGTTTGGGTGTGATTTTTCCTTAATTTAGTAAAATATGAAGGCATTTTAGCAATATTGATCGATTTAGGTACGGGTTAGGTTGGGTTGAGGTCGGTGTAGGTTGTGTTTGGACCAAATCGAGTATGGGTCACTAAATTTGTATTGCATGAAGATGGCTCAAAACGAGTTTAATTGGTCAATTTGAGTCGGACTATTTTCCAATCCGACCAACCCATTTAACAAATCTAATAGTGTGTGAGGCAAGTCTTACAATATTTAAACATTTTTTTGGTCATTTTTTCTTTTATTTTATTATTTCTTATATATATTTTGTTAAAAAAATAAATTTTTTAATCTATTTTGCTTTTGTCATTTTGTTTTAGTAATAACCACTGTCCTTCTATGTGGATGAAATTTATAATTTCACATGAAGGGTTTGATATATTATACTGCTTTCGAGAAGATGCAAGCAGCATCAATGACTAGTGACGCTTTGATACCATGTAAATTTTCTATGATCTTCATGCTTAATTTGGTCTTTTTGCCTAATACTAAAACATATTTAATTGGAGAAGCAAATGGAGCTTGGAAATATTCAAATTTAGGAACTCTAGCTTTGATACCATATAAATATTCTAGTATTCTTTTAAGAGAGAGGGAAAGAGATTCAATAAAGATTGAGCCAATCAAAATTATCTCGATGTGAAATACAAACCAAATCACTAGCCGTCCCGTTGTGTATCTTGGACATGGTCTTATTCTAGACCTGTCATGCTACGTTTTGATCGTGCTATGTTCTGAACCTTGTATCCGTCTTAACTTTCCATGTTCTAAACTAGCGTCAAGATGGGATTGGAGTAATTCTCTATGTCTCTTAGAAAGATAAATTGAATGAAAGTCTAATAAAGTATGCATGAAGTAAACATTGTAAAATTTCACTCCAAGATGTTTTCTTAGATCAATATACTTCAAGGTAACCATCGGAACTCATGGAGAGTTTTGTTAATATCAAAATCCATTAGGAGTTTTCTCAACAAAGACTACATATTTACTCAATTGGCTTGAATTTACAAGTTATTAGAAAATGGTGTTTATACTTGAATAATATGCATATGAAAAGAATTTAGCTATCATAGAGAATCACGAAATATAAAATAATATCCCTGATATAATATCTCTAATGATATTTTCTAACAAGCAAATCTCGAATTTCCATGAGTATACTTCATCACTCTCTCTCAAATTGAGTTGGATCATCTAGCTTATGTATGATTCCTGCAACTTTCTTTGAAAGTCTATGTCATGTTAGCCAGACCTTACACTAAACGAATAGGATTTAACAAGTGCTAGAGCAAGACATACTTCGAAAATTAACATGTCTTTCTCATACAACCTCGATAGAATTGTGTGGAAACTCAACTTGAATTGCGGAAAACTAAACCGCATCACCCCATAGTGCTCATCTTTGGCTACTCGATGAAGTATGTTCAATCGTGGCACTCACAACTACTTGGATAATTGATGACATCACCCCTACGTCCCTCATCATTGGCTACCCAATGAAAATGTGCTTGACTCCGATGCTCAAAACTACCAAGATATTTGATGGTGACTTCACTCGGCGATGTTGCTCACAATTAAAAGAGAGTGCCATGTCGAATAATGGTCTATAGTAGCATTGTTGAGTGCCAATAAAATCGGGAAATTACTAAAGATGAGACAGCTAAAGATAGCATAAAGGAAGAAAAAGCTAAGGTTTGATTTAATTCTTTGTCTCTTGGTGGCTCTCATACTATGTGAAATTTTATAGAACCACTACCAACATAGAAACTTGACTAATTTGAAGGGGATTTGTTCCTGGTCATCCCTCGATGAATGTGGTTAGACGTAAATAGGTATACACAATAAAGCTACATGCAAATGGTTCACTTGACCAATTGAAAGCCCGACTTATTGCAAAAGGTTTTCATCAAGACAAGGCGTTGACTTCCTAGAAACTTTTAGTCTGCAATTTAACAATTTGCATTGTCCTATCTATTATTACTATTTTGAACTGGGAAATTCGCCAATTAGAAGTAAAGAACACCTTCTTCCACTGTGATCTTGTTGTTCCTGTCTATATAGAACAATCACTAGGCTTTCATATTCATTTTATCCTAACCTTATCTGTTTACTTCGACATAAGCTATATGGCCTCAAACAAGCTCTTAGAGCATGGTTTGACAAGTTCAATAATTTTCTTTTCGAGTATGGATTCTTCTATAGTACTATTGATTCATCATTATCTATTTATTATCATCATGGTCATACTATTATTTTATTACTCTACGTGGATGATATAATCCTCACTAGTAATTATCCAACATTACCAAATCTTCTTGTATAGGCACTTGATCAATTGTTTTCTATAGAAGATCTTAGTGCTCTTCATTATTTCTCAAGCCCTGATGTCAACCACTCCACACTCCACTAATGTACTATTTCTCTCACAACAAAAATATGCATTAGATCTTTTGAGTCTAGCATCAATGGTGCAATGTAAGCCAATTGCTACTCTAATAGCTACCAAGTAACCACCCCTCAAACATGGAGGTAAGCCCTACGTTAATCGATCCCATTTTTGAAGCATTGTAAGCGTTGTTAAGTACTCAACCCTCACTTGTCTAGATCTCTCGCTTGCAATCAACATAATTTGCCAACATTTACATGCCCCAACTGTTGTTCACTATCAGATTGTAAAACAAATTCGGCAATATGTTCGCGGTACTTTACAGCTTGGGTTTCGCATTTTGTCTCGTAGTTCTCACCATTTATTTGGCTTTGCTGATGTAGATTGGGTCGGGTGCACAGTCACCCAACGTTTTACCACAAGTTATTATTCTTTTTCTTAGATCAAATTGTATTTTATGGTGTGCCAAGAAATAAGTTACCATGGCCCACTCCATAGTTAAAGCCAAATACCAAGCTCTTGCTTCCGCATTTGCTGAACTCACTTGGATTTCATACAATTGTGTGACATTGGGATCTATCAACGTCAACCTTTGTTACTTTTCTCCGACAACACATTAGCATTGCATCTCACAACTAATCTAGTTTATAGTGCTAAGACAAAACATATCGAGATTGATAATCATCTTGTTTGGGTAAACATGGCACTTAGTTCTATTGTAGCTCACTATGTTCCATCTTTCTCACAAGTTACTGATATTTTCACTAAACCATTTAATCGAGATAGGTTTGCTAGTTTACAAATCAAATTGGGTTTTGGTCCTCCTTATTGATCGGTTTGAATATTGAAGTATATATAAAAGTAAAAGATCACACTAGTTGTAGTGCAAAATTTTTTACAAATCAGTTTGAATATAACATATTAAGTAGAGTATCCATGAGTCGATCACTTGCACATCTTTTATGAATTGTTTTTTTATGCAATTTCTATGTACATCAAATTGTTATCTTTTATCATTATTTATCACCATAAACATAGATGGTGATATGTCCATTTATACTATACAACATATCAATGAAAATGCAATGCTTTATCAACTTAATTCTCTATTTTCTTTAGTTTTGAAACTCCCGAGGAAAAAAAAAAGATTTTGTTAATCAGGCTCCATTTGTTTTTTGAAAATTGAATGATTTGGAAAATATTTTCTTATAAATGATTGCCTGTATCATTTACAAAAATGAATGAACTTGCTTGTATTGTTTACAAAAATTAATGAATAAAAAATATTTTCATTTTCAATTTTATGAAAATATTTTTCAAATAATTTATTTTCTAAAAAACTAACTCTCCCTTATTACTAAAATCCATTT
The DNA here is from genome assembly GCA_014182725.1 of Eucalyptus brandiana. Taxonomy (NCBI): domain Eukaryota; kingdom Viridiplantae; phylum Streptophyta; class Magnoliopsida; order Myrtales; family Myrtaceae; genus Eucalyptus; species Eucalyptus brandiana. The sequence continues at coordinate 19,537,047 of CM024672.1, read as the reverse complement.
TGTAGATTTGATTGAAGTACTACTAAAATTGATTGAATTAAGGACCCGTTTGATAACACTTTTAGGAACAACCAATTTTTTTTTTTGGTTCCCCAGAAAAAAAATCATTTGGTAAATTTTCTATTATGGGGAATAAAAATCTTTTTTTTTTTTGTTCTCGAAAATAAATTTGGAATAGAATTAAAAAGTAGACAAAAGTTCTTCTTGTTTTCGAAAACAATTTCTAAAATCAAATCTAAATTTTCTTCTTTTCTCTTTTTTCCTTTCTCCTTCTCTCTTCTTCTTCATCCTCCCAATTGGTCATTGACGACTGCTAGCCACCACCTCCTCCACCGTCGTCGATGGTCACCGACAACCGGCTGGATGAGGTCTGGCCACAAAGAAGGAGGAAGGAGAAGAGAAAAGGAAATAGATAAAAGATAAAAATATGTAAAATTAAAAGAAACAAAAAAAATTTAAAATTCCTACTAAAAGCATTTTTATCCCAAGAATAAAAATTTTGAATAGTTTCCAAGTGCGTTCAAAAAATTAGAAATTGTTCTTGGGAGCAAAATAAGAAAAAAATCATTTCTAAACAAAAATTGTTCTTGAAAACAAAATGTTTACCAAACATGTCCTAATACAACCATCTTTAAGATAGAGTAAAGTTAAGGTTATCTATTCCTAAATGATATAAAGGCATAAATGACACTTGAACTAATCCGTTTTTAAGGTAATCTATCAAAGAAGGTTTATGAGAAGATATCATAATTAGGAAATGATCGAAAAGCTCCCTCAGCCAAAGTAAAAATGGGCATGATGCCAATTGGCAAAATGCCAATTGTTTAATCGAAAATTATAAAATCAATGAAACAATTGAAAATATCTAAAGAAAATACTTTGATAGCCATGATGAAAATTAAACATATGCAAGAGAATTTAGTGTAAATCTTGGATTAAACTTATAGGTAGAACTTCTTGTAGGGAAGTTATAGATGATATACTAATGGAGATTACAAAGGAGATGAAGAAGACTAATAAATTGAATGAGACTCACCGATAAATATTACAAAGATTCTCCAAATTTTTTAAGAAAGTTAAAAGATAGAAGCTAGGTTGGTGATGGCAAGAAGCCCTTTTTCATGGTGTTCCTTCCCATTATAGAGCCTCACGATCGATTGTTTTTTTTTGGTCATAAGCCTTATGATCGATTTTAAAATGCGTGTTTTACTCCTTTTTTGGTGGCTATTGTAGAACGTGAAATAGGGTACTTTGACTTTTCGAGGTGTTCGGTAAGAATCTCATGGCTGCGGCACCCTTGCAGCTAAAGCACTTTCTTTGCAACTCCCACAAAGCAGCCTTGAGGACCAGCCATTTTGACGTCCAGTAACTTGGAAAAACTTCGGAGGTTATTTTTGGATAAAATACCAAACAAAACCCCACTTTATTCTCTTATCATCACATACATTTCTGAACATTAAAATGAACTTTGATTTAGGCTCTATTTATTTCCTGAAAAAATAATAATTTGAAAAATACTTTCTTATTGTATCACTTATAAAAATAAACCAACGGAAAATATTTTCACCATTCAAGAAAATGTCTAGATTTAATATGTTGTCAATGATAAAAACATTTTTTATTGGTTATTTATTTCAAGTAATACAAATGACCATTTTAAGGAAAATATTTTCTAAATAATTTATTTTTCATGAAATAAATAGAGCTCTAAGCAGTGCAAACATATTTAAAACAATTTGCTAGAGATCAAACATTTCAACATCAATTCTTAGCAATAAGATGAGTCAAATTCAGGAGCAGAGGATTTTAAATGGTGCATCAAAGCCCTTCAACAAGCCCCATAAAGCCATTATCTCATAAGCGTACAGAAGAAACAGAAGAAGTTGGCCCAAGCAAGTACAAATCCTAGACTTCTTCTTCGCTGATCCCATCACTCGTCTCTCTCTCTCTCGCTTGAGAGCTCCCTCTACCTAATATGGTAGCCATCCCTAAACCCTAAATGTCCACCCGGATAAAAAACCCTAAATCATAAAACCATGCAGGCTTTTCTCGGTCAGATTCATCTCGTCTTCTCCCGGGCTTGCGGATTTTTGTCTCCTTGCTAGGTTTTGGTGAGGAATCGACCAGACCCCCTCTGTTCTCTCTTTGTAATCGCGAATGCCAACGAAGCTCTGGAGGTTTAAGCAAATGGGACGGCAGGCTTGCTAGATCTTCGGAAAAACTGAAGATGCCGATGCGCCTTTGTCCATTTATTTGTAAGTTCTCTCTTGGGATTGATCTGGAGTCTCCATTATCTGGGGAGCCTTTCCGCAAAATATAGTGGATTGGTGTCAATCGAGGGTAATCTTATATCAAAAGGAAGGCAATATATGGGTAAAACCTGAATTTGATCTCTGGCTTTCTTGGCGTCTCTTCACTGCTGCTTATTGGGAACCGTTAATGGATGAATCTGGGGAAAAAGACTATCGCCTAGCCTTACTGTGTAAGAGGCTAGGAAATCTGAAAACTGAGGTGGATGCACCGCCTCGAGAAAGAGCCATTTCAGCAGAAACATTAGATGAATGCAAACGAACGGTGTTCGGGAAGTTGTATTCGGGAGGAAATATAAATTACCAGGGCTTTATTTCGACTATGACGCGGGCTTGGAAAGTTAATTCCATGAATTTTGCGCAACGCGAATCTGATATCTTATCCTTCACTTTCGAATCTGAAAGGGATAAAAACAAAATTTTAGCCAATAGCCCATGGTCTTTTTCGAGTAATTTACTGATATTAAAACCGTGGGAGCCAAATAAACCAGCGCAATGCTACAAGTTTACAAGCTGTGAATTCTGGGTTCAAGTGCATGGTCTTCCAATCGAATGGTGTAGTGAAGAGATTGTGTCTCTTGCTGCCCAACAAATAGGAGGGGTAAAGGAAGTAAAAGTGGAGAAAAAAGGCATGGCTTTCCAGAAGGTGGGGGAGAGCTAGAGTTGATTTGGAGTTGGAAAAACCCTTAAAACCAGGTATCTTATTTAATCTGGGGGAGGAGAAGGTTTGGTTAGACTTTAAGTACGAGAGGCTACCTAGATTATATTATTCATGTGAACGGATTGGGCACTTTACAACAAATTGTGAAGAAATCCCGTATGATGTGGCAAAAATTGAAGATAGAAAGAACAACAAGTTTTGGCAATTGGTTAAAAGCAGAGGTGAAAGAAAACAGCCCTTTCTGGGAGTTATTTTATGATGAAATGGGATCTGAAGAAGAGGCGGAACCACAGGAGGAAGTGTCATATCTTCTCATGATACTCAACTTGTTATATTCACAGGAGACCAAACTGAAGCGAACAATTCAAAACAAACACAATCTCAAAGTATGGCACAAATGGATGTAATCTTACCTGACATCCAACTGGAACAGCAATAGAAGAAAGGAAAATGCATCATGAATACCGATGAACCAGCACTGCAATTTCAGCAAGCTGAATTCTCCTCATCCTGGAAAAAAAAACGGTTTCAAAGAAGGAAAGTCGGATTGTGAAAAGCTCTCCAGCAAAAAAGTTAAAGAGATATACTCCTTATCGCCCTTCAGCTGCTGATTTGGCAAGCTTGGATGAAACAACTTTGCAAAATACTCCTATCAATTTTTCAGAAGAAACCAGGGGAAGGGCTTTGGTGGCTAGCCCAAATAAGCCACTGATTCACAAATGAGAGCTATATGTTGGAACTGTCAGGGGTTGGGCACACCACTGACAGTTTAGAATTTGAGAGCCATGCTGACTCAGGAAAGGCCCAACTTAATCCTGCTTATGGAAACAAAAAACAAAAAATTAGTGGTAGATCGTCTTAAAAGAAAACTGAACTTTCAAAATTGTTTTGTGGAGGAACCGCAAGGCATTGCAGGGGGAATGGCGGTGTTATGGAATACGGAAATGGAGGTGGAAGTGGAGTTCAGCTTTCAAGAAATGATAAATTTGATATATTTTGATTATGAGAGTCACATAAAAATGCGGCTAAGCTGCATACATGCTCCAAATATATTTGGGGAGAGACTACAACTCTGGGAGAAATTGAGACAACTTGCATCATCGAATACTCTCCCATGGGTGTGTATGGGAGATTTCAATGAAATTCTTTATCACTAGGAGAAAATGGGTAGAAGAATGGCAGAAAACTCTAGAATGCAGGCATTTCAAAACTGCATCCATGACTGTTCGTTAATGGAAATTGACTATAAATGGTGTGCATTTACCTAGTCCAATAACAAAGAAGGAGATGATCTGGTTCATGAGAAATTAGACAGAGTATTCTGCTCAATGGATTGGAGGGTGATGTTCCAGGAGGCTGAAGCTTTTGCCCTACCAACTGTGGGCTCTAATCATAGTCCACTTCTTGTGGTAAGTAGTGCCAAACCTGTCAAGAAACAAAAGGAGTTTAACTTCGAAGCCTTCTGGGTTGAAGATGGTGAATGTTAGGAGATCGTCAAGCATGCATGGCAATCTCAACCTTGTATCCAGGGAGGTTTGGGAGAAAAATTACGATTAACCAGCCAAGCCTTAAAACATGGAGCAAACAGAAATTTCCCAATAATAAGATCCGCATTACAGCCTTAAAGAAGGAGCTCCAATCCATTACAAATAGCCACCGGAGTTGTTAAGACAAAAGCAGAATCAAGAGTATTAAAGAAGAGCTAGAAACATTATGGCGCAGAGAATAAATGTTTTGGGGTTTGAAATCACGGATCAATTGGTTTCGTTGGGGAGACAAAAATACAAAGTACTTCCATGCAACAACGATTCAACGGAGACAAAAAAATAGAATTCATATGCTGAAAAATGTAGAAAATCAGTGGATCAGGGGGAATCAGCAAATTCAGCACCTCATCATATCTTATTTCAAGGAGCTATATACTTCGGAAGGCCCACGCAACTACATTCCAGTCCTAGATCAACAGCCTATGTTAATTGGAAATGATATAAATGACTGTTTAGTGGCGGAAGTAATTATGGAAGAAATTCATGCTGCTGTTTTCCAACTAGGAGCTCAAAAAGCCCCGGGTCCAGATGGTTTAAATGGACTCTTCTATCACCATCACTGGAACATAATCAATCTTGATATCTTAAAGGAAGTTCGAGACTTTTTTTCAATATGGGGTTCTGGATCCAGCCCTTAACAGAACGCATATCACATTAATCCCAAAAGTTCCTCATTCGAAGACACTTGACTAATATCGCCCTATCAGCTTATGCAATTTTGCCTACAAGATTATTGCAAAAATATTGGCAAACAGATTGAAACGATGGCTTCCTATGCTGATTTCAGAAGAGCAAAGAGCATTCATTAGCGGAAGATAGATTCAAGACAACATTTATGTCGTACAAGAGGTATTGCATCAATTAAGGAAGTGGAAAAGGAAGAAGCATTTCCAGGCGATACTAAAACTTGACATGAAGAAAGCTTATGATAGGATTGAATGGGATTATCTAGAAGGTTGCTTGCTGAAATTGGGTTTCTGTGCTCAATGGGTTCATTGGATAATGCAGTGTGTTACCACAGTTACCTTTAATATAAAGCTTAACGAGGAATATCTTCCAGCTTTTGCTCCAACTAGAGGCATCCGACAAGGAGATTCTCTCTCACCATATCTATTTATTCTGGTGGCAAACAGTTTGTCCATTTTGATGAGAAAGGCGCTACAAGAAGGGAACATAAAGGGAATCAAGTTGAATAGATACTGTCCTACTTTAACTCACTTGTTTTTTGCCGATGACTTAGTCTTTTTCTTAGACGGCTCTATTCAGGAATGCCAACACGTTGCAGCTGTCATTAACCAATATTGTTATGCCTCAAGACAAGCTATTAACTTAAACAAATCAGGGATCTTCTTTAGTAAAAACTGTCCAGCTCTTTTAAAAGACAATATGAAGAGTGAACTAAGGGTACCAGAGCTCGAAAGATCAAGCAAGTACTTGGGACTTCCATCTGATTGGGGTGCATCAAAGAGGCAAGTTTTTGGGTGGATCTTGAATCGGATCAACAAGAAATTGGACGGCTGGAAGGAGCAACTCATATCAAGAGCTGGTAAAGAAACTCTCTTGAAATCAGTGGTACAGGCGATACCACAATATGCCATGTCAGTTTTCAAACTCCCAGTTTCAATATGTAAAGCTATAGAGAAAAAAATAGCAAACTTCTGGTGGAAAAATAGTGATTCAAGGGCTGGTTTGCATTGGACACACTGGGAAATTATGAAGTTGCGGAAAGATAGAGGGGGAATGGGCTTTAGAGATTTGATCACTGTTAATAAAGCCCTATTAGGGAAGCAAGCCTGGAGGATGGTCAAAAACCCAAATGCATTATGGAGTAAACTCTTGAAAGGATTGTATTTCAATCGTTCAGATCTCTGGCATGCTGAAACTAGCTGTAATCCTTCATGGGGTTAGAAAAGTTTACTTATTGGAAGAGAAGCCATTACGGAATCAATCAGATGGTCCATAGGAAATGGAAAATCTGTTAACATCAGAACAGATAAATGGCTGAAAAGGGGCTATATAGGAGGGCCGGCAAATAGGAATGATCCCCAAAAAGTCTCGGAGCTAATTTTACCGGATACTCAAAGGTGGAATGAACATTGCTAAGAGATCTTTTTGATGAGCAGACAATGCAAGAAATCCTTGCAATACCAATCAACGGCCCTTTTTTCGATGATGAAATATTATGGATGGGCACAAAACATGGTTCATTTACAGTCAAGAATGGCTACAACTTGCTAAGAGATACCACCACAGCAAACAGAGTAAAAGAGCACCCCTCCTCTTCATATCAAACCCCTACAGCTTTATGGATTGTCATTTGGCGTATGAAAACTAGCCCAAAAGTGAAGTTATTTGTATGGCATGCTTGTCAAAACGCCCTACCAATCAAGGAAAATCTGTGGAAAAGGAAAATCCTACCTGATCCGCTGTGTGATCTATGTAAAACCAAGGTAGAAACAGCCGAGCATACTCTCCTCCTTTGTCCCTAGGTTGCTGAAGTGTGGAGTCGCCAGGACACCATCCTGCGAATTGATGAAAAAGAAATTAAAAGAATGGATGAATGGCTGCTCAAATTTACAAGCAAAAAGTCACACCTACCTTCCTTGGAAACAATCGGCTACCTTTTGTGGTAGGTTTGGAAGGAGCGCAACAACTTTATCTTCCGAGGAACAACTCCAGAGGTCTGCAAAGTAGTAGATCTAGCAAGAGCTCAACAAATTAGCTACCGAAAGTGGGGAGGTGGTGCAGATCTAGCCGAAATAGCGGCGAATCCGAAGAACCCACCTACCTGGCGAGCTCCGAAGACTGGTTACCTCAAGCTGAATGTTGACGGGTCGCTCGGGGAAGAATCGACGGAGGGAGCGGTGGCCTGTGTCGTCCGAGACTCCTCCGGCACTCTCTTGGACGGTTTTAGGAAGACAGTATGGGCGGAATCGAGTTTTCAAGTTGAAACCCTAGGCGTCCTCGAAGCCCTAAAGTTTCTGAAGGAAAAAGCAATTGACGAAGCTGTGGTGGAAACTGACTGTCAACTCGTAGTCGAACACTTGAACTGCGAACACCAAGCGGAGTCAACTGCACGTGGGGCTTTGAAGGAGAGTCAAATACTTCTTCAGCAGATGCCGCAAGTGCAGCTAGCCCACTGTCCACGATCAGCAGATTCAGTGGCGGACTGGGCCGCTCGCAACCACCGAATGAAGACTATTCCCTAGAATTGGCGAGCCTCACCCCCTGCCCTTTGGGCCTTATTATGTGTAGATGCCCCGGTAGTGGGCCTCCGCGGATTTCCGCTTATGATATAAATAAATTTCCACCTTTTGACAAAAAAAAAAAAATACAAATCTAATTGAAGTTGACTACCGTGGCATTGAATTATGACTCCCAAGGCCAGTTTCTCTGCATTTATTCAATTATTTCTTTTTTTTTCTTTCGGTCGAATTTATTCAAAAGTTTCAGTTATTTCATCTATTTATATATTTCAGTCCAACCATTGTCCATCAACTGCCATTTTGTCAACTGGCATCATATACTTTGGAATTGATTTACGGGATAAATATCCTCATTGATCTGGACAGTTCATTTTGTTGTTGAATAATGTATTTTTTTTTTCGATTTTTCTAATTCTTAGATATAAAGCGCTGAAATTTGCAGAAATGGAGAAAGACAAAACTATTGGACAGTGCAATAGGTCATCCACATGTTACACTAGCCTAGAAATTTCAGGAACCGGAAGTTAAATAGAAAATTATAAGTAAATATATTAAACTGTAATTCTAATTTACTTTATAAAAGAGGGATCTTCTTTTTCGAAAGGGAATTGTACCAATTGCTTTGTTGAAGATGAGAAATATCAATTTTACTTTGCGTTTAGCGTGGTGCTTGCTTTTTTGTTTTTGCTAAGAAATTTATGATATACGGCAGCTTATTCTGATTAAGGATTCAATTGCAATTACAGAATTTGGAGTTTGAAGGAAACCAAAAATATAGTTTTTTTATACAGTAGCTAGACAACAGGTGGGTTAAATTCACAAAACTAGATATGGAACTGTTAGAATAGTCTAATTACAATTGTATTTTTCCTATGTGCTGTTTCTCAAGTTCATCATTGATCAATTACCATGTGTTTCTATTAATTCAGTCCCTTAACATGTACAATTTCCATAATGAAATTTCTTTAAAGGTCCTCCATTTTCGGGTTTTAATTTATCTATCATCATTTAATTAGCACCCATCTCACATTTTTTGGTATCTGGAATAAATTATCCATTTATGTGCATTTATCAATTTGGATACTTTGAAATATCGGGAAAATAAGCGGGAACACGCGTAGTGTACTTGCGACCATTAAAAAAAAAAAAAAAATGCAATCAGACAAATTATGCTCACCACCTTTCAAAAAATTGCTATCATATATCTCTGTACGCTCTTTTAATTGAACTATTATCAGACAAATTACGAAAAAAGTACAAAGATATTCGTAAGCCTTTCACTTATATTTAATTTATCAATATAATCACACTCCACATCCATGATCCATATTATGGTGAATCGCCACGGCATTGATTGAATTTGGTGCATCCACGATTGTGATCATTCGCCGGAGTGGGAGGGGCATGCGGGTTGGTGTGGCAACCCGGTGGCGGGTTGGGGCCTTTGCATGGCTCGAGTACATCGGCTGAGATCGGCGTCGCCACCGCGCCGTGGTGGATCACCACCATGCCAATAATGGCTAAGCAAAGGATCCACGGCCTCATTATCCAGACTCTCTCTTTGTTTTTCCCCCCTTTGTCTTGCTAATTCAGTGGAGGTTATGGAGAAGTTTGATGAATTCTTTCGGGAGTTGTTGTTATATATAGTGATGGTGGATGAATGATCAACCGTAGTGCTCCAATTATGGAAATAGGCAACCCAAGTTTGGCTTGCCTATTTTTCCATTTTTTTTTTCTGGTTGGTAAGTCGATTGCCTATTTTTAAATATTTTTTGGTATGGTTGTCGTGTCTTTTCCCAAATTAGAACCTCTTGAAAAACAAAATATGGTTAGGTACTTCTCGAACTATCTCTCATATTAAATTTGTCATTACCAGATTACTCCCGATTTAGATTTACCAAGTCATCATCATCTCAATTACTAAATCTCGCACTTTGATTTCTCAAATCGTACCATAACTTAAGTACATGATTTTCAGTAAAATCTCCATCTCCCGCCCATTTATTAAATTTATGGAAAATACTCGATTTCTTTGGAGTACAGCGAATTATATGCATGAAGAGTAAGTCATATTATACTCGAACAAAAGTACTTCGATTTTTGGACTTATTATATATTTTTTAATTAGTCAATTAATGTGTTTACACACCAAAAATGTGTTAATATCTTATCATTCTCATACTTTTAAAAATAATGTTCTTTTGATTTCTAATTAGATATTATGAAGTAGTTACAAAACTCAATCATAAAATGTGAATTTATTAATTAGATATTGTACTCTAAATGATCCTATTTTATATGTGAGTTTTTTCCGTTTATAATACAATTAATAATGGTACCATCATTCGGAATTTCTTTTTCCTCCTCTATACCATTGACAGAGCATCATTTTCCGTTAATTAGCTCCCATCTCACATTTTGGTACCTAAAATAAATTGTCCATTTATGTAATTTTATCGATTTGGACGCTCCAAAAGATCAGGAAAATAATTGGACACGCGAATAGTGCACTTGCGACCTTTTAAAGTACTCAAATAATGCACTTGCGAAAAATGCAATGTACTCACTCATGCATTTGGATATGAAATTAATAAGCGTCGATATCAATTAACCAATTATCTATTTATTGCATAGACGGAAATGATTTCCTACCTTTTAGAATTTGGAGGATATATGTTGAGCCTTTGCATTATTTTTCACAAAATGTTTATGCGAAAAATGCAACGTATTCATGCATGTGGATGTGAAATTAAGCGTTCATATCAATTTACCAATTATCTCTTTATTATATAGATGGAAATGAGTTCCTATCTTTTAGAATTCCGAGGATATGTATTGAGCCTTTGCATTATTTTTCACAAAAGTTTTATGCAATTATTCATGTTCATGAAAGAATTAAACGATGGGTTAACCAATGGGCTCTCTTCCAATAAAAGAAAATGATTTTTTGGCAAAGATAAAAACGGAAGCAACAATGTAAACGAATAAGTACCCTCAAAATCCACATATTTCCATACATTCTTTCAATTCAACTATAATAACGCAAACATGAACAGACTCCAATTTTTTACTTTTGCTATGATATCGAAACTATCAATTAAATTAGACACTCCACACCAATGACCTATATTCATGGTTGGCCGCCAAGGCAACAATTGATTTTGACGCATCCACAATTGCGCTTATTAGCTGGAGCGAAGTTTAGTTTTTTTTTTTTTTTTTTTTTTTTTTTTTTTTTTTTTTTTTCTGGTTTTTTTTTTTTTTTTTTTTTTCTGGTTGAAAGCTGAGCATATCATTCACAAAGTGAAAATGTCACAACCCTCGGACAGGGCATCGTTACAAAGCAGATTCAAGAGAGTTGTGGGGGGAGCAATAGCCCAATTCGGACACAGAGATCCTCGGCCTTGGGCCTTGGCGGCCCAGTCGGCAGAGAAATTTGCTTCATGCCTACAGTGCTGGAAACGTAGATTAGGGCAGCTTCGAAGCAGGGCGGCAGCGTTCTCGAGCAAAGGTCTACAATCCAGCGATGGCGACCGTCGATGATTCACGATCTCCACCAGCTCCAAACAGACCGATTCGAGGGCTGGAGTGAAGTTGTTAAGCATGGTACTTGTAATTTTCCCCTAAAAAAATTGATTTATTGAGTTCCAAAAAGACTACCGTTGAAACTCAAAAACCTATCTAAGAAAAGAGGCTTGTTACACTCTCTCCCCTTTTCGTTTCAGCTTTCATAGCATAGAGCGGGGCTCGCCCAGGCCAAGCATAAACTAAAAGCCCGCCTCTGCAATCTCTTACCGATTGATATTGCACCTATTTTTATTAAATGTTACGAGATATTCAGAATTGTCGGCTTTTCTGAAGCTAAGTCATAACATAAATAAAAAAATATGATGACAATTCAAATCTCCCCATCACTTTCTTGATCAATCATGCCATCTTCTAATGATCTATCCTCCTCCACGGCATCGATTGATTTTGGAACATCCACGATTGTAATTATTCGCCGGAGCAGGAGGGGCGTGCGGGTGGGCGTGGCAACCGGGTGGTGGGTTGGGGCTTTTGCACGGGTCGAGTACTCCAGGCTTGATTGGCGTGGCGGCCACCGCGCCATGGTGGATCACCACCATGCCGATGATGGCTAAGCAAAGGATCCACGGCCTCATCATGCGGACTATCTCCTTGCTTTTCTCCCCCTTTGTCCTTGCCGAATTAGTAGAGGTTATGGAGAAGTTTGGTACATTCTCTTGGGAATCGTTGCTTTAAATAGTGATGGGGTAAAGAAAGATCAACCGTAGATAGTCCTCAGAATATGGATACATGCAAACTAAAGTTTCGCTTGCCAACCTTTTTTTTTTTTTTTAAGTCGGTTTGCCTATGGTTATCTTTTCTTTTCCCAAATTAGACACTCTTGAAAAACAAATTATGGTTATCTACTTCTCGAACTATTTGTCATAATAGAGTTGTCATTACCAGATTACACCCCATTTACCAGGTCATCATCCCCTCGGTTGCTAAGTCCGTGATTACCTCCGTCCCTCGCACGCTTTCTAAATTTAAGGAAAATACTAGATTTCTTTGAAGTACAACGAATGATACACATAAAGAGTACAAGTCATAATATAATCGAATAAAAGTACTTCGATTTTTGGACTTATTTCATATTTTTTTAATTAGTTAATTTATATGTTTACACACCCATCATGTGTTAATATCATATCATTCTTGAGCTTTTAAAAATAATGTTATTTTGATTTCTAATTAGATAGTATGAAGTAGTTATGAAACTCAATTATAAATTGTGGATTTATTCATAAGATGTTGCACTCTAAATGGGCCTAATTTATATGCGAGGTATTTTCTGTGTATAATGCAATTGATGTAAACTCAATGGTAGCATCATTTAATATTCTATTTCCTCCTCTATTCCATTGACAGAGCCACATTGTCCGTTAATTAGCTCTCATCTCATATTTTCAGTACCTAGAATAAATTGTCTATCTATATAAATTTATCGATCTGAATGCTTCAAAAGATCGGGAAAATAATCGGGCACGCACGTAGCGCAACTACGAACTTTTAAAGTACTTGAATAACACACATGCGAAAAATGCGATGTACTCATACATCTGGATACGAAATTAATAAGTGTTGATATAAATCAATCAATTATCTCTTTATTGTATAGGTGGAAATGAGCTTCTATCTTTTAGAATTTGGAGGATATATGTTGAGCCTTTGCATTATTTTTCACAAAAGGTTTATGCAATTATTCACGTTCTTGAAAGAATTTTTACAATGGGTTGGCCAATGGGCTCTCTTCCAATAAAAGAAATTGATTTTCTGGCAAAGATATAAATAGGAGCAATAATGTAAATGAATAAATAAATGCCTTCAAATCCACATATTTCTTTACATTCTTACAATTGAGCTATTATCACAACAAAATGAACATACTACAGTATTTTACTTTTGCTAAGTTTCATATTGAAGCTATCAATTAAATCATACAATCCACATGTATGAACTATACTTATGGTTGGCCACCACGGCAATGGTCGGTTTTGGTGCATCCTCGGTCATGCTCATTAGCCGGGGTGCGAGAGGCTTGCGGGTCGGCGTGGCAACCGGGTGGCGGGTTGGGACCTTCGCACGGGTTGAGTACTCCCTTCGAAATTGTTGGGGCTGCCTCGGCGTGGTAGATCGCCACCATGCCGATGATGGCCAAGCAAAGGATCCAGGGCTTCATCACGGGGACTCTCTCTCTCTCTCTCTCTACTTGTTTTTCTGCCCTTTGTCTTGCTTGATTAGTAGAGGTTATGGATAAATTTGATGAATTCTTTTGTGAGTTGTCACTGTACATATAATGATGGGGGACAATATTATCCGTTAGTCCTCCGATTGCGGAGGGACTGCAAACTAAATATCGGCTGTCTATTTTCAAATACGACATTTTCTATGGCTGTCTTTTTTTGAACCCCTAAAATTATGGAAAATCCTAGTTTTCTTAGGAGTAAAACAAATTATTGACATATCAAAGGCAAGTCAAATTTTTCTCGCATTAGAATTTGTCGATTAGCTTGTTTATGTACCAAACAAATATGCTCATATCATATTATATTCACAAGATAAAATATGATATTTTTTGATATCTTATTAGATAGTATAAAGTAGTTACAAAACTCAGCTGTGAAATGCGATTTTTTTTGTCATAAGATATCGTGCTTTTGATGGTCCTATTTCATATGCTCATTGCCATTATTATCAAAACCCATTGAGGGGTTTGAGTATGTATATTATCCTCATGACATCCCATTAAGATCTAACCGCCAACTGATATAGATGGAGACCCACGACAAAGAGGGATTTAGGTACGCCTTTTGTCGGGGCATTAAGTGCGGCTATAATTTTGACTATGAGTACTAAATTAGTTTTGATTGTCATAATTTTGAAAAAAAAATGCAAAGTATCAATATGAAAGGAATAAAATAACATCCAATAATTCATATAAGATGCGAATGCACCATGACTGATTGTCTAACATATGGTCTCTTCGTTATCCCTAGGTCTTTAATTCATTTATTGGGATTTTTGAATTATTGGTAAATTTTTAATCCAGTTTCCAAATTATATGAAATTATTCAATCTAGGAAATGTTTAATGTAGTCATTTTATCAATCCGTTTACAAAATCTATTGATATGACTTTTGATAGTAAACTTGTAAAAAAAAAAAAAAGAGTCACACGTGATTGTACATGATTCATCTCAAATAAAAAAAGAAATTCCACGTGGGATATCATCACAAAGGAATTCGAACTGGGCATTCCAACAAAGTCCACCCACCGAAAAAAGAAGAAGAATATAGCTCGATGTTGAACCAGATTTCTGTCATTTTCCTTTGCTTATTACTGAGATGGACAATATACGGAAGGTCATCACCATCCTCGTAGGTGTCTGCCGCGGACATAGGAGGGAGAAGGCCAGCGAGAACCGGGCATGAAGTAAGGAAAAAGAGATAATTGCAAAAATCATTCTCAACTTTGACTCTCCACGTCAACTACACTTTTCGCTTTCTTTTTGTTTTGTTTTTGGATCGAAATTTGAATTTCATCCATCCAATGCTACGGTTAAAAAAATAGATAAAGAAAACTAGATTTAAAACATAATAGATCTCACGAGGGTTCCGGGACTTACATAGTCACTTTTCACATTTCAAAACTTACATGTCGCATCTTTGCAACCTAAGAAGACCTACTAGCCCCCTCTCGCACCCGAGATCTACATGCAAAATGCGAATTCTGATGTTGAGGTTCGGGTTGTCTAGAAAGGAAATGGAAACTCAGCAGATTACGTGTGGTTGGGAAATGTTAACCGTAGGTTTTTGAAATTGCGATGTATGTATTTGATATTGGAGAGCAAAGATGAGCACGATATTTTTATTGAATGTTATAAGATATTCAAGGTTGTCAATTTTTCTGAAACTAAGTCATAACACAAACCAAGAAATACGATGACAATTCAAATCTCCCCCATCAGCTTCTTGATCAATCATGTCATTTTGTAATGATCTATGCTCCTAGCAAACCGTCATGACGTTGATTGAATTTGAATTATCAATGATCGTAATTATTAGCCGGAGTAAAAGGGATGTTCACGTGGGCTTGGCAACCGGGCAGCGGGCTGGGGCCTTTGCATGGGTCGAGTACTCCAGGCTTGATTGGTGTGACCGCCTCGCTGTGGTGGATCACCACCCTACCGCCAATGGCTAAGCAAAGAAGGATCGACGGCCTCATTATCCCGACTCTCTCTTTGCTTTCTCCCCTACTTTGTCTTGCTAAATCAGTAGAATTTATGGAGAAGTTTGATGAATTCTCTTGAGATTTACCACTATATATGGGAAGAAAGAGCAACCGTGGTCCTCCGATTATGGTGGAATGCGAACTGAGCTTCACTTGCCTCTTTATTTTGGTTTTAATAAAGTCGATTGCCTATCTTAAAATATCTCTTTGCTAGGGCTATCTTTTCTAAATAGAACCTGTTGAAAACCTAATTATGGTAATGTACTTGTCGGAGCTATTTCTCATGTTAGACTTGTCATTATTATATTATTTCTTGATTTAGATTTATCAAGTCATCATCCTCTCAATTATCTATCCAATTAAATTTAAACAGTGGACAGAAAAATAGTTACACATAATTGTCCATGCAATATATTCATCTCAAATCAGAAAATGAAATTTCCAGGTGGGATTTCATCACAAAAGAACTCAAACTTGAGTACTCAAACAAAGGGCATTGCAATGGTTACGTGCGGAGGTACAAGAATATAGCCCTTATTGGCAGACGTTTTATAACCTACCGGAAAGAACAGAGCAAATAGAAGAGACAGTACCTGAGACCCCTCCTGCCTTGATGTCGACTATTCCTTTATTGCCCCCAATAGTTAATGTCAAAGTAGATCCCATGCCGAAACCAACAACTTAGAACAACCCTTTAGATGTAGTGACTAATTAGCAAATCCATCACAATGACTTGATCCAGGGGACTTCTCTAACTACTGCTTTGATTCCAGCAACAGCGAAGATGAAGGGAATTTAGACTCAACCTATGGAAATACAGCAACAAAAAAAGCTGAAGAGTACCGAATCTATACCCAAAGTGGGTGCAGCCAAAAAACAGAAAAGGTATTCTCCCTATGAGATGAGGAACTTGACTTCAAATGAGTTCGATGATACATATCTTATGGACACACCAATATATGCAGCAGAGGAAGCGGAACATTGGGCTTTGGTGGCTGGCCCTAAACAGCTACCCAAACACAAATGAAGTTGATTTGCTGAAACTGTTAGGTTTCGAGCAATTCCCTAACAGTTCAAGCTCTCAAGGCCATAACGGCCAAGGAAAAGCCCGACTTTGTTTTCTTATTGAAAACAAAGAATAATGAGACAGTGCTTCAACGTTTGCAGCGTCGTTTACATTTCCACAGTTCTTTTGTTCGAAACCCAGTTGGTCTGGCAAGGGGACTCGTAGTTTTTTGGAATGACCACTTTACCTGAAACATAGTACGATCATCGGAGGACTATTTTGATATGATTTGCCAAGATATGATGGAGGACAGAATGATGCGAATCACCTGTCTTCATCCTCCCTCAACCTACCACACTAGACAACTGTTATGGGAAGAGTTATGGACGATAAGTAACTCTAACACATTACCTTGGATAAGTGTCGGTGATTTTAATGAAATTATTTATCCATGGGAAAAGGTTGGCAAACGACCATTAGACTCGTATCGTCTACTCTCCTTTCGAGCTGTCATAAACGACTGTTCCCTGATGGAGATAGAAAGCAAAGGCCATGCCTTTACTTGGGTGAATAATTGAGATGAGAATGAACTAGTCAAAGAACGTTTGGATCGGGTTATGTGTACGTTGGATTGGCGCCTTTTGTATCCTGAAGTTGAAGTCTTAGCTTTGCCGGCTATGGGGTTTAACCATAGTCCCCAACTTTTAACCACAACAGCAGCTTATCAAAAACGACGAAAGCCTTTCATCTTCGAAGCTTTTTGGAACCAAGATTAGGAATGCCGAGAGATCATCTCTAATTCATGGAATTCAGTTTAGGTACGAAATCCTAGTCTTTTGCAAAAACTAAAGGTTGTTACTGCCGCTTTAGAAGCATGGAGTCGATCAAAATTTCATAAGGGCCACCTGAGAGTGATTGCGTTACAACAACAGCTTCAGCTCATTATAAACATACCACATAATAACAGAAACGACAAAGAGGCAGCATCTAATCTGCGGGATGAAATCAGACGAATATGGCAGCAAGAAGAATAGTTTTGGGCTATGCGCTCCGGGATTAATTGGTTGCGATGGGGAGACAAGAATACAAAATATTTTCATGCAACCACCATACAAAGGAGGCAAAGAAACAGAATTAGTATGTTACAGGATGATAATTAGAACTGGGTGCGGGACCCTCAAGCCCTGCGAGAGATGACGTTTGGTTTTTTCTCAAATTTATATACAACTATGGGTTATCGTGACTACGGACCTATTTTTGATCAATGCCCACAAGTTGTCTCTTCAGAAATGAATGTCCAGTTAACAACTTTAGTCACTGTTGAGGAGGTGCGCTAGGCAACTTTCCAACTGGGGACTACGAAGGCCCCAGGCCCTGATGGCTTGAACGGGCTCTTTTATCAGACTCATTAGGATATCATCAAGGATGATCTTCTTATATCAATGCGAGATTTCTTTAGATCAGGGGTGCTGCCTAGCAATCTCAACAGGACCATTATTGCTCTGATTCCCAAAACCAATCACCCTGAAAGACTTGATCAGTATAGACCGATCAGCCTATGCAACTACACATACAAAATTATTTCAAAGGTAATTGCAAATCGACTGAAATTTTGGCTATCTAATCTAATCTCTAAGGAACAGGCTGCCTTTGTGAGTGGACGACAAATTCAAGATAATATCTTGATCGTTCATGAAGTTCTTCATCAATTTAAGATACAGAAGCGGAAGCGAAAGTTCAATGTCCTTCTCAAGATGGACATGCAAAAGGTGTATGACAGAGTTGAATGTGATTTCCTTCAAGATTATCTACTTAAATTAGGATTCCACCCAAGATGGGTTCAGTGGGTGATGCAATGCATCACCACAACATCCTTCAGTGTACGTTTTAATGGCAAACAACTAGATTACTTTCAGCCGACAAGGGGCTTTCGGCAAGGTGATCCACTCTCCCCTTATATCTTTATCTTATTGGCGAATGTCTTATCAATCCTTATTAACCAAGCAGTTGACATGGGCCACATCAAAGAGATCAAGTTAAACAGGTCATGCCCAACCCTCTCCCATCTTTTTTTCGCTGATGATTCGGTTTTTTTCCTAGAAGGTAATATTAAGGAATGTCAGAACCTTGCTAATATCTTGAATCAGTATTCCATGGCCACGGGATAGGTCTTAAATCGAAATAAATCTGGAATGTTTTTCAGTAAACATTGTCCTTTGAGACTATAGGAAAATTTGGCGAGGGAATTTAGAATACTGGTGTTGCAACGATACAAAAAATATTTGGGTATTTCATCAGACTGGGGGCGATCAAAACGAGAGATGTTTTGTTGGATACTAGGGAGAGTAAATGCAAAATCGGAGGGTTGGAAAGAAAGATTACTATTGAAGGGAGGAAAGGAAATACTACTTAAATCTGTTGTACAGGCTCATCCACAATATGCCATGTCCATCTTCAAGCTTCCCCTATCTCTTTGTAAATTAATTGAGCAGAGAATTTCCAGTTTTTGGTGGAGGAATGACAATAGCAGGGCAGGAGTTCATTGGCAGAAATGGGATGTTCTTAAAACCAGCAAGGACAATGGAGGCCTAGGTTTCCGAGACCTTATAGAATTTAATAGGGCAATGCTTGGAAAGCGAGCTTGGCGTTTAATCCAATAACCTCTATCTTTGTGGAGTCAAATTTTCAAGGGGTTGTACTTTCATTCAAAGGACTTCCAATTAGTGGATAAAGGAACTCGACCATCCTGGGGCTGGTAGAGCCTACTGATTGGTAAAAAGGCCATTCTACCGAATGTAAGATGGTCTGTTGGTGATGGCAAATTGATCAGGATATCTGAGGATAGGTGGTTACCTATTGGGACTATAGGCGGACTAGACGCAAGAGAAGAACCAGTGATGGTGGCTGATCTTATAGACCCTATCCACCATACCTAGAACCTTCCTCTTATCAAGCAGATTTTCAACGATCAGATCACTGCAAAAATACTTAGAATTCCTGTCAGACCCTCTATGCTACTGATTAATTAGTTTGGACAGCCACAAAGCATGACCGTTACACAGTGAAAAGCAACTACAACACTTTCATCAACACAGCAAACAAACAGAGCAGTCAACAAGCCTCAACTTCTTACCAAAACCCCGGAATACTATGGCGAAGGATCTAGACAATGAAAACAGCACAAAAAATCCGCACATTCTTATAGACAACATGCCAAAACGCGCTTGCAACCAAAGCAAATCTATTTCACAAACACATAACCCCTGATCCTATTTGCAATCTCTGCAATCAAAATTTTCCAGAAACCCTAGAGCACCTATTTTCTTCTGCTCATGGACCAAGGGTGTCTGGAGTCATCCTCAACTCAATATAATGATATCGCCTCATACAGTGCAACGCTTTGATGCATGGATCACAGCAAGAGTAACAAAACTGAAACTCTTACCTGGACTAGAAACCATAGCAAATGTCTTATGGCAAATTTGGTGTATGCACAATAGCTATATCTTCCACTGATAGCGACCAAATCCAACCCTTGCTGTGGAGGACACCATTGCACAGCCCTGGATCTACCAAATCTCCGATCCAAGCCGTCAGTGAACAGATAATCCTGCTCTCAATACTGCACATTTGAGGAGACCCTTTGATCACGGAACCCTGAAATGCAACGTAGACGGTGCTTATTAGCCTGGCAGTAAAGAAGGTACAATGACGTGTGTTAGTCGAAATCACCAGGGAATACTTACAGATGTATTTACCAGAAGTTTCCAAGCCGCTTCTGAGTTTCAAACGGAGGTTCAGGCGCTTACCTTTACTCTTCATCATTTGCTGCACCAAGGCTTCAACAACGAACATATTGTAATTGAATTGGATTGCCTGCTCTTGATCGAAACTATTAACAAAAGGAGGGCGCGCTGTGGGAAGAACGCATTTTATTTGCTGAAGTCGACGATCTGCTTTCCCATTACCCTAATTTGTAGCTTCGACACTATAGACGGGAGGTAAATAGAGTGGCAAATTGGGCTGCTAAGGCCCACAGCAGATCAGATCTAGCCCGAAACTGGAATATTTTCCCTCCCTTTATTCTACAAGACCTTGTGTATGCGGATGCTATAGCTTTTGGTTGTAGTTTATTGACTATATAAATACAATCTATCTTTTCGACCAAAAAAAAGAAAAAACAAAGGCCATTGAAAGAAAAAAGGAGGGCAATCTCTGTTTTTTTTTTTTTTTTTTCCTTCTCTTAGTTTCTATTATGCTCTCGACTCTCTGGTTCTATGATGGACCCCCAAAAAGCTTTATAAGGATAAAGAAGAACGTACTCCTTATAATCTTCAAGTACAAAGTGTCAAAAGATTTTTCTTTTGAAGACCTCAATAGGATCCCCACATTGTCTAGACCAGCTTCTTTATAACAAACACAAGCTTCATGGCATGAGTGGGCTCATCAGCCATAGATCCCTTTCTCTCATTCAAGAATCCTCGGATTCGAAGTGCCTAAGCAAGGTAGAATTCTCCAACTCAAGTAACCTCACCTCAAATTATGTTGGATTCAATGCCCCCCTCTCCCCCCAACTATCCCAAGCCCAACATCTGAATCTTCGTCGGTACTGACCTCAACCCATCAATCATCCTGACAATTCATTTAAAAGTCTGATTTTGAGGAGGAGGAGGAAGAAATATTAATATTGAGGAAGAGGGCTATTCTTGTTTTTTTTAATCACAAAGTAAATTGGTTATAATAACTTGTTATTCCAACTTGAGAAAATAAAGAATTTTCATTGAATATTTACTAATAATTCAGGGATTATTTATATAATTTTTTTTTAGAAAAGACTACCAAAAACGCAAAACTTTGCTTAAAGTGACAAATTTACCTAAACTTTTTTTTTATGACATGTAAAACCCCTAACTTTGCCAATCGTGACAAATTTATCCCAAACTTTTTTTCGTAATACAAAAAACCTTAAACTTTTATTCTTGTGACACATTTACCCTAAACTATATGGCATTTTGGTCTTTTTATTTTTATTTTTTTTTTTTTTATTTTTTATTTTTCTTCCCTCTTCCCTCCGTCGGTTGTCGGCGGAGGGAGGCCGGTGTCCGGCGAGGGTTGGCTAGGGCCACCCTCACTAGTGTCAAGCGAGGATTGGCTAGGGTCACCCTCGTCGGCATCGGGCGAGGGCGGCCCTTAGCTGGGTCGAGCGAGGGCCTCCCTAACCCTCATCGATGAGGGCGCCCCTCACCAGGCCTTGGCTAGCGTTGGTCGAGGAGTGCCCTCACTAGATCTGGTAAGGGAGGCCCTCGTCTGACGCCAATGAGGGCAGCCCTTGCCAAACGCCAGCTTCCCTCCGCCAGCTCTGCCATGGCTGGGGGAGGGAAGAGAAAAGAAAAAGAAAAGAAAAGAAAAAAATACGAAAATGCCTCTAGTAGGATAAATGTGTCACATTTCAGAAATTTGAGGTTTTTTAAATGCCACAAAAAAAATTGGGGTAAATTTGTCATTTTTGGTAAAATTTGGGGTTTCTTGTGGTCTTTTTTTTTTTTTTACACTTATCAAGGGGGAAAATTGAATTTTACTATCATTTTTGGGCATTAGAACCCCAAAAACAAAAGAAAAAGGAAAATATCGAGCACCGCCTCTCTGTTGGGATCGCCGTCAGCAGTCGTTCCACGATAGCTCCGTCACGGGCGACTCAATGACGACGCCTCGGTGAAGTTCGATTGCCGCAGTTGCAGAAGAGATTCCAACAACGAGAGAGAGAGAGAGAGAGAGAGAGAGAGAGAGAGAACCCGTGGAGCAGAAGACGAAGCTTCAACCGAGGTTCCCTCCTGAACTCCCCTTCGTACAATGCATCGAGTCTTTTCTCCCCTTCTATTTCCACCCGCTTTTGAAGCTCCGTGGGTGGGGCTGTGCATAACGTCAAACTACGCGGGCTGGGAGCTCGAATACATAGTCCGCTTGCTGTAATGGTATGAGGGAGGGAGCGTTCGGGAGATGAGATTTTGAGGGTCGGATTCTTTATGGAAATTGCGTGATAGTACGCAGATGGGTCGGTCTCATCTTGAGAATTTGAGGGTAATTGAGCGAATTCCAAAGTTCACAGGGGAGAAACGAATCAGTAGGGAGTTTTGGCAACTGGGTTTTCTCTGTGACGATCAAATTAGTCGGCGCGTGATTTACCAGGTCATCATCCCCTCGATTGCTAAGTGCGTGATTTTTCGTAAAACCTCCGTCTCTCGTACGCTTTCTAAATTTAAGGAAAATACTAGATTTCTTTGGAGTACAACGAACGATACACATAAAGAGTACAAGTCATATTTATAATCGAATAAAAGTACTTCGATTTTTGGACTTATTTCATATTCTTTTAATTAGTTAATTTATATGTTTACACACCCATTCTCGCACTTTTAAAAATAATGTTATTTTGATTTCTAATTAGATAGTATGAAGTAGTTATGAAACTCAATTATAAAATGTGAATTTATTCATAAGATGTTGCGCTCTAAATGGGCCTAATTTATATGCGAGGTTTTTTCTGTGTATAATGCAATTGATGTAAACTGCATCATTTAATATTCTATTTCCTCTTCTATTCCATTGACAGAGCCACATTGTCCGTTAATTAGCTCCCATCTCATATTTTCAGTACCTAGAATAAATTGTCTATTTATATAAATTTATTGATCTGAATGCTTCAAAAGATCAGGAAAATAATCGGGCACGCATGTAGCGCAATTACGAACTTTTAAAGTACTTGAATAACACACATGCGAAAAATGCGATGTACTCATACATCTGGATACGAAATTAATAAGTGTTGATATAAATCAATCAATTATCTCTTTATTGTATAGGTGGAAATGAGCTCCTATCTTTTAGAATTTGGAGGATATATGTTGAGCCTTTGCATTATTTTTCACAAAAGGTTTATGCAATTATTCACGTTCTTGAAAGAATATTTACAATGGGTTGGCCAATGGGCTCTCTTCCAATAAAAGAAATTGATTTTCTAGCAAAGAGATAAATAGGAGCAATAATGTAAACGAATAAATAAGTGCCGTCAAATCCACATATTTCTATACATTCGTCCAATTGAGCTATTATCACACCAAAATAAATAGACTACAGTATTTTACTTTTGCTATGTTTTATATTGAAGTTATCAATTAAATCAGACGATCCACACGTATGAACTATACTTATGGTTGGCCGCCACGGCAACGGTCGATTTTGGTGCATCCTCGGTCGTGCTTATTAACCGGGGTGCGAGAGGCTTGCGGGTTGGCGTGGCAACCGGGTGGCGGGTTGGGACCTTTGCACGGGCTGAGTACTCCCTTCGAAATTGCTGGGGCTGCCTCGGCGTGGTAGATCGCCACCATGCCGATGATGGCCAAGCAAAGGATCCGTCAGTCCTCCGATTGCTGAGGGACCGCAAACTAAATATCGGCTGTCTATTTTCAAATACGACATGTTCTATGGCTGTCTTTTTTTGAACCCCTAAAATTATGGAAAATCCTAGTTTTCTTTGGAGTAAAACAAATTATTGACATATCAAACGCAAGTCAAATTATTCTCGCATAAGAATTTGCCGATTAGCATGTTTATGTACCAAACAAATATGCTCATATCATATTATATTCACAAGATAAAATATGATATTTTTTTATCTCTCATTAGATAGAATAAAGTAGTTACAAAACTCAGCTGTGAAATGCAATTTTTTTTTTCATAAGATATTGTGCTTTTGATGGTCCTATTTCATATGCTCATTGCCATTTTTATCAAAACCCATGGAGGGGTTTGAGTATGTATATTGTCCTTATGACATCCCGTTAAGGTCTAACCGCCGGTTGATATAGATGGAGATCTATGACAAAGAGGGATTTAGGTACGCCTTTTTGTTGGGGCATTAAGCGCAGCTATAATTTTGATTATGAGTACTAAATTAGTTTTAACTTTCATTGTTTTGGAAAAAATGCAAAGTAGCAATATGAAAGGACTAAAATAACATCCAATAATTCATATAAGATGCAAATGCACCATGACCGATCGTCTAACATATGGGCTCTTCGTTATCCCTAGTTCTTTAACTCATTTATTGTGATTTTTGAATTATTGATAAATTTTTAATCCAACCTTCAAATTATATGATAATATTCAATTTAGGAAATGTTGAATGTAATCATTTTATTAATCTGTTTACAAAATCTATTGATATGACTTTTGATAGTAGACTTGAAAGAAAAAAAAAAGTCACACGTGATTGTACATGATTCATCTCAAATAAAAAAGAA
This sequence comes from Eucalyptus brandiana, assembly GCA_014182725.1. Lineage (NCBI taxonomy): Eukaryota > Viridiplantae > Streptophyta > Magnoliopsida > Myrtales > Myrtaceae > Eucalyptus > Eucalyptus brandiana. The sequence continues at coordinate 19,512,221 of CM024672.1, read as the reverse complement.
ATTCCACATGGGATATCATCACAAAGGAATTCGAACCGGACACTCCAACAAAGTCCACCCACCATAAAACAAAAAAAGAAGAAGAATATAGCTCGATTTTGCGCCAGATTTTTATCATTTTCCTTTGCTTATTACTGAGATGGACAATACACAGAAGGTCATCACCATCCTTGTAGGTGTCTGCCGCGGACATCGGAGGGAGAAGGCCAGGAAGAACCGGGCATGAAGTAAGGAAAAGAGATAATTGCAAAAATCATTCTCAGCTTTACTCTCCACGTCAAGTACACTTTTCGCTTTCTTTCTTCTTCTTCTTTTGGATCGAAATTTGAATTTCATCCATCCAATGCTACGGTTAAAAAAATAAATAAAGAAACCTAGATTTAAAACATAATAGATATCACGAGTGTTGCACGGCTATTTAAAACATAATAGATCTCGCGAGAGTTGTGGGGCTTACATAGTCACTTTTTACGTTTCAAAACTTAAATGTCGCATCTTCACAACATAAGAAGACCTACTCGGTAGATTACGTATAGATGGGAAATGTTAATCATAGGTTTTTGAAATGCGATGTGTGTATTTGATTCCAGAGAGCAAAAATGAGCATGATATTTTTATTGAATGTTACAAGACATTTGAGGTTATCAACTTTTCTAAAGCTAAGTCATAACATAAGCCAAAAAAACATTATGACAATTTAAATCTCCCCCATCAGCTTCTTGATCGACCATGTCATTTTGTAATGATCTATGCTCCTGGCAAACCGTCATGGCATTGATTGAATTTGAATTATCAACGATCGTAATTTTTAGCTGGAGTAGGAGGGATGTTCGCGTGGGCTTGGCAACCGGGCAGTGGGCTGGGGCCTTTGCACAGGTCGAGTACTCCAGGCTTGATTGGCGTGACCGCCTCGCCATGGTGGATCACCACCATGCCGCTGATGGCTAAGCAAAGAAGGATCGACGGCCTCATTATCCCGACCCTCTCTTTGCTTTCTCCCCTACTTTGTCTTGCTAAATCAGTAGAATTTATGGAGAAGTTTGATGAATTCTCTTGAGATTTACCTATATATATATGGGAAGAAAGAGCAACCGTGGTCCTCCGATTATGGTGGAATGCGAACTGAGCTTTGCTTGCCTCTCTATTTTGGTTTTAATAAAGTCGATTGCCTATTTTAAATATCTTTTTGCTAGGGCTATCTTTTCTAAATAGAACTGTTGAAAAACAAATTATGATCATGTACTTGTCGGAGCTATTTCTCACGTTAGACTTGTCATTATTATATTATTTTCCGATTTAGATTTATCAAGTCATCATCCTCTTGGTTATCTATCCAATTAAATTTAAACAATGGACAGAAAGATAGTTGCACATAATTATCCATGCAGGATATTCATCTCAAATCAGAAAATGAAATTTCCACATGAGATCGCATCACAAAAGAACTCAAACCCGAGCACTCAAACAAAGGCCATTGAAAAAAAAAAAAAAAGGAGGGCAATCTCTGTTTTTTTTTTTCCTTCTCTTAGTTTCTATTATGCCCTCGACTCTCTGGTTCTATGATGGACCCCCAGAAAGCTTTATAAGGACAAGAGTAAGAAGAACGTACTCCTTACAATCTTTAAGTAACAAGTGTCAAAGATTTTTTATTTTTATTTTTGAGACCTCAATAGGATCTCCACATCGCTTAAACTAGCTTCTCCATAACAAACACGAGCTTCTTGGCACGAGCGGGCTCATCAGCCATCGATCCCTTCCTCTCATTCAATAATCCTTGGATTCGAAGTGCCTAAGCAAGGTAAAAATTCTCCAACTCAAGTAGCCTCACCTTGAACTAGGTTGGTTTTGACCCCCCCCATCCCAAGCCCAAGATTAGAATCTTTGTTCCTATCAACCTCAACTTATCAACCATCTTAACAATTCATTTGGAAGTTTGATTTTGAGGAGGAAGAAATATTAATATCGAGGAAGAAGGCTATTCTTGTTTTTTCTAATCACAAAGTAGACAGTCATAAGAACTCGTTATTCCAATTTGAGCAAATGGAAAGATTTCATTGAATATTTACTAATAATTCAGGAATTATTCATATATATATATATATATATATATATATATATATATATATATATATATATATATTTTTTTTTTTTTTTTTGTACACTTATCAAAGGGGAAAATTGAATTTTATTATCATTTTTTGGGTATTAGGACCCCAAAAACAAAAGGAAAAGGAAAATATCGAGCACCGTCTCGCTGTCGGGATCGCCGTCAGCAGTCGACTCCACGATAGCTCCGTCACAGGCGACCCGATGACGATGCCTCGGTGAAGTTCGATTCCACCGGTTGGCAGAAGAAATTCCAAGAACAAGAGAGAGAGAAAACCCGTGGAGCAGAAGACGAAGCTTCAACCGAGGTTCCCTCCTGAACCCTCGCCTTCGTACGATGCATCGAGTCTCTTCTCTCCTTCTATTTCCACCTGCTTTTGAAGTTCCGTGGGTGGGGCTGTGTATAACGTCAAACTACGCGGGCTGGGAGCTCAAATTCATGCTCCGCTTGCTGTACTGGTATGAGGGAGGGAGTGTGCGGGAGAGGAGATTTTGAGGGTCGGATTCTTTATAGAAATTGCGTGATAGTACACAGATGGGTCGGTCTCATCTTGAGAATTTGAGGTAATTGTTCCAAAGTTCACCGGGGAGAAACGGAATCAGTGGGGAGTTTTGGCAACTGGGTTTTCTCCGTGACGATCAAATTAGTCGGCGCGTGTATTAGTGGGATTTCACATTTGCGTAGTTTACGCATTCCGTCCTGTGAGAGTGCTGTTTGCTTTTCTGTAGGTGCTCATTCAAAGAATTGTTGTGAATGGAATGTGGCTCTGGTGTGTACGTTTTGGTATAAAATTGATTTAAGGTAATTGAGAAAGTTTTGAAGTAAGGGGGACGGAAACAGGGAGAGTGGGATTCAATCTTGCGATTTTGCTGTGTTTATTATTTTGAGTTGGGAGGGAAATGAAGTGAAAAGAAAGGAAAGGAAGTGGACGGAAAGGAAGAGATTAAGTGTCTTAGCATGTTTAGATGTATATTGAACGGAGATGTTGTGTTGTGACGCATGGTCAGAAAATGGGAATTTCGGTTTTGGGAGAATATGGTTTATGAGATTCTCTTGGTCAAAATATTTAGACTCAATTCAAGCCTGAAGGTTGCTTGGGGCTAGTGTTGTTTGTGGTACCGCCTCATAGAGCTTATGGCTGAGACAGCTGCTGCTTCTCTGCGCTATACAAGAAAACCTTTTGTAATTAAAGGTCTTGATGGCTTTGTCACTACAACCCCTTAAATAAATTGAGTTGTTTATTGCTGCAGCCATGGTAATCTAGGCTTAAACTGTGTGTACTACTGAGGGAAATCTTTGAACGGTTCTGGAGCTGTAGATCAGTGACATATTAGGGCGTGACATGTTCATTTGTAAGCAAAGTCAGTGCTTTAACATGTGGAAGGATGACCAGATCACTGGAGTATGACCAATGTGAAGCTGATACCGCTTCCCAAAATTAATAATCTGTAGGCAGTGATGCATTCAAAGAACTTGGATATATGTCAATGAAAGAATTGTTTCAAGGGACAGTCTTTGCGATGTCAGAGAAGTTTGTTATTCGTATAGCACACACTTTTACTTGTTGCTCTATTTAATTGACATTTTTTTCCGTTGAACATTTCTATACGGTTTATCTTTTGATTATCCAACCTAGAATATAGATCTGTTTTGCACCAGATTTTTGTCTTTTTCCTTTTCTTATTATTGAAATGGACAATATACTGAAGGTCATCAACATTTCTCATATTGGATAGCAAAGAACTCGGACGATATATTGCATGCCCTTCACTTTTACTCAATTTGGTAGCCAACCTTGCAGGTGTCTACTGCAGGACATAGGAAGAACACCAGCAAGAACCTGGCATGAAGTAAGTTACCTTGCTATTCCTGCTCTGTGTGTGTGTGTTGGTGGGTGGGTGGGTGGGTGGGTGTCTGTGTCTGTGTGTCTGTGTGTGTCAACTGGTTCATTAAGAAATGAGATAATTGCAAAAATCATTCTCAGCTTTGCTCTCCACGTCAAGTAAACTTTTCACATTTCAAAACTTACATTTTACATCTTCGCAACCTAAAACGACCTACTTGCCCTCTTGCACACCCGAGATCTACACACAAAGTGTGAATTCCAATGATGAGGATTGGGTAATTTGGAAAGAAAATGGAAAGTTGGTAAATTACGTGTGGGTGGCAGATGCAACATGAAATCCAATGCAAAAAGTAAAGATGTTAATTGTAAGTTTTTGAATGTGAGGAGTGTATTTGAAATCAGAGAGCAAAGTTGAGCAAGGTATTTGTAAATTTCCCTAAAAAAATTGATACATGGAGTTTCAAAAAGACTATTGTTGAAATTCAAAAATCCATTTAAGAAAAGAGGCTGGTTACACTCCCCCTTTTTGTTTCAGCTGTCATAGAACAGAGTGAGGATAAACTAAAGTCTGCCTTTGCGATCTCTTGGTGATTGATATTGTGTTAGTAGTACAACCGGATCTCCATATTTTGCGTGTCATATTGACACAGAGACAGTTTTTTCTTTTTTTTGGGCCAAAGACACGCAGATACTTGGATTGTCATATTTGAAAGAATCCAAGAAATTCGTTGACTGATCCAAGTATTTTTTTCCTTAATGCAAGATAAATCGGCTTCTGCTTGCTTGTTTTGGTGTCTGGCCTCAGGCCAGTTCTTATTGAATGTTACGAGATATTTAGCATTGTCAGCTTGAAGCAAGTCAATGATAAACGAAAGATTCGATGACAATTCGAATCTCCTCCATCAATTTTCCGATCCATTATGCCATCTTGTAATGATTACTGTTGATGGAAGAACCATTAGCACTCACTGAGAAGAAATGTAGAGCCACTTGGGCTCCTATCAAAGGCTATATTTTCTAAGCAGTACTCCAATATCAGGAGTCATTTTGTCCTCCAAGCAGACATTTGGTCTCATGTGGGGGATCATATTGACGGCACTTTTTCAATGAAAGTAAAATTTTGATCAGATATAAGAAACTCATTTATTGAGTAAGAAATATGCATTGTCTTCTCAGAGAAGTGATGAATAATGTCTTTCTTCCAGATAAGAATTTGAAACCTGATAATTTAAAGAGGGATAGAGAGAGTGTCTAGACTTAACATTGCATTAGAACACAAGTTATGACAAACAGAGGTACTGTTGCAGCTAGTTTAAGCTTTTCTATTTTTATAGCATTCTTCAGTTATCGCCTTGCAAAAGCCTCTGAAATGTCCTGTTTCTGTTCTTTTGTTGCAGTATGCTGAAGTCTCATGCAAATGCGGGTAAAAGCAATAATCCTTACAAAAAGTTAAAAGTCCATAAGATGGAGGGACCAGAATCTGATCAGTATGCTGTGAATTTCTGTGGAGAGGAAGAGGACTTAAGTGAGAAAATGAAGGAGTTGCAGGGCTATATCAAGATGGTAATGTACAACTTGCCCTTCAACTTGATTTCATGCAATTCATTTTGGCCTTTAAAGCTATTTGACTGACTTTTAGTTGTGGCTAACCTGTGTCTTTAGATGAAAGCTAGTAACTTTTTGTTAACGGTCTGCTAATAGGTGAAATCATAGTGTTACATCCACTTCCTGGTTTATATAAATAAACACTGAAGAGTACATCTATTTGTCTTGAAAAATTTCATGAATTAATATGATTAATTCTTCTGAGATCTAGTCTATTGTAAGTTGGATGAATACCATTGTGATTCCAGATTAATAGCTTAAATCACGACTGTGGACATGAAACGTTGTAATCAATGCTGCACCTTTCATCATCTCAAGGGAGTCATCCGCTCTTTATGCTTGAATTTTAGAGAATAAAATACTTGGTATTGTTTCTGAATTTTTTAGATAAATGTTCAATGTAGGATTTCTTTGGGCCATCACATATTTGATGTAGGACTAAAAAACTCTGTTTGCCAATTTTCAGAGACTGCATTCTTGATAATGCCACAACAATCTTGGCATCTCTCCACTGCCTCTGTAACAGTAAAGGTGGTCTGACATTAGATTCTCAACATATTTTTCTCAGTTTCACTACTCATGTGCCATCGGTTGTATTCTGCTCAGCAGAAAAACTGTGAAAAATAGCATCTGGGTTTTGCTGTATTGGCATCTCTGTTTTGATAACCAGTATCTTGCGTATAGTTCTCTTATGATAAGAAAAATTAAATCTTGCTCTTCATATTCAAATAACATTTTCCTGTCATACCTGATGGCCTATGTCCTTCAGGTCTACTAATTAACTATAGCTTTCCTTAAATAGATTCCTGAATTCTGCAATATGTTGACCCCTACAGATATTCTGTGTCCTTTCAGGTACAGCAGACTGTGAAACCGGGGTGCTCTCCGGAGGTAGTGGAGCTCGCACTGCGTTCCGTGGCCTCCCTCGTCGAATTCCTTTCCTCTGTATCCTCCAAGACGGAGCTAATTTCTTCACTTTAACTTGCAAATCCACTGCTGCTAGTTAGAAGGATTATGCAAGTTTGTCTGTTTCTGGGTGTAACGTAGATAGACGCACATACCCACTTAAACGAGTAAAAAGGTGAACTGTGCATTGGCGGGTGAGAGAATTCGTTGTAGGTTGGAAATTGGAGCGGGGAAGGAAATTGGCATGTGTATCCTAAGCTACATTATGATTAAATTCTGTCAAAGAGTGTCAGTTCATGAAGCTCAAGAGGTGGTTTGTACCATGAACGTTGGGCGACGTGATGTTAAATTCTACGTGAGGTCGTTTTTAACTTCAGCAAGTGAATGAGGCTATTGATGTCTTTCCTCGATTTTGTAAATTCATGGATGTAACTGTGCATGTGGATTCAAAGTTCAATGGCCAAGGAGAAGCAGAACTGCCCACTTTAAGAAGTCGAAGCTAGCTCGCCAGTGATGTGAGGAACTGTAAGTTGAATTGGATGACTCTGTAAACATTAAATTCAAAGGATAAATTAGCTGGAAGAACAGGAGTAAATGGTCGACGAGGATCCACGGTCACTAAAGTTGTCTCCGTCGCTTGTCTTGTCTCTACAAATCTTGAGATCGTGCTAGGATACCTCCATGGTGGTGCCTAGGCAGCGACGAGATCTTGTTGACGTTGTCCATGTCCTGGTGAGGTCTTTTCTTGACGAATGCGAAGGTGTTGGAGAGAGAGTGAGAGGAGAGCAGCAGAGACATGGCGGCCTAGACGACAGCAATGGTTAGATTCCGGCGAGATCTTGACAATTCCGGGAGGACGGAGGGACCTAGAAATGGTGGACCGGTATAGACCGCATTATGGTGGTGCAGGTCTGGACGAGGGGTCTTCTCCGGCGACGGTATTAGTCTCGGAGTGGCAAAGGCTGAGATTAGGTATAAGTAGATGTGTCAAAATGGGTTGAAGGTCCATTTATTAACCTCTATATGATAGGATGAGTCTTATATGGATTGGCTAAATTTTGCTAAATGGGTTGATATGGATTTGAGTAATAAAGTCCAATAAAATATGTGTTTTTAATGGGCCGAAAGCCCAACCCACCTGCAGTCACTCTCCACTTGTCTTCATGTTCGAGTTGGGGGGTTTTTGGGTGGGAGCAACTTATTTTTTAATTTTATCTTTTACCTGTGATTTTTTTTTTTCAAAATTGAAAGCTTTAGAAAATGGTGAAAATTAATAGATGATGTTACGTGACTTATTGATTTTAAGAGATGTCGGATACTTTATTGTGAAACTCGAAAAATTACAATAAAGAAAATAATTCGCAAACAAGTTGAAAATCTATTTAGAATTTTATAAAACTACCGACATTTGTGTCTTTTATACACTACTCACATAGTATAAAGTTCTTGCTTTTAAATATTTATGTGTATTAACAATGTAAGTCAGATTGGGTCAAGATTGGTTATGGATCGGATATGAATCGCCAAATTTATATTACATGTAAAATGGATTAAAACTATTTAAATGTATCGATTTGGGTCAATCATTTTCAATTCAACCCAAAGTAGACCTGTTCCATCTAGTTGACGGTCCATGTATGAGTAAAGGACCAAATGAAACGGACAATGTTGAAATTTCATCACCCAAAAAAGAAAAATTAGAAACAACAAATGTGGTAGCGGATTCTAATCGATAACTCACCGATTGACAAAGGGTGAATTTTTGAATTACCAAAAAACCAAACCGATACACTCATGAAATATGTACTTTAGTTTCTGTCAAATTTTGTTGTGAAATTGCTAAATTAGACAACATAGAGTCAAATTTTATCGTCAATTGATATTAGACAAAGAGAGAGAGAGTAGACTTTTCAATTTTCCTTGAACGATCCACCGAATCCGCCCCACAAAACTTTCTAATTCCACTTGAAATGCTCATGCACATAGGGAAAGTAACGTCCCATTACGGAAGTTCAATCGATATTTTCCTCTTAAACACAATCTCCTCTTGGCACCTCCGGATTCAATGAGACTCTTGATTTACTTACCCAAGATATCGATCAAGAAACGTTGAATGGATCCTCTCCCAATGAAAGGCAATAAATAACCAGATTTCCCACATCTTTTTTTGCAACATATATTACAATCTCTCGGCCATTTCTTTTGTCCGTCCTCTATAAATATAACGCCCCCTATAACGCACCCGCCCATAAACCCTAAAGAAAATATTAAGTTTTGAAGGAATGGAAGCCTCTCTCAAATTCCATTCCCTTCTTTCCTTCGCCCTGATTCTTGCACTCTCGATTCCATGTGAATCCGCTTCGGGCGATGGCTTCACCGTGGAGCTGGTTCACCGCGAGTCGCCGAGGTCCCCATTCTACAGCCCGGCCGACACCCGATACCAGCACGTAACCAACGCGATCCGCCGGTCCATTTCCCGCGTCAAGCGCCTCGACCCGAGCTCCGTCAATGCCCCGGGCACGCCCTCCGCGGTGATCGTCTCCAACAATGGGGAGTACCTCATGAACGTCAGCCTCGGGACCCCGAAATCGTCCATCGTGGGGATCGCCGACACGGGGAGCGATCTCATATGGACGCAGTGCGCGCCGTGCACGGAGTGCTTCAAGCAGGCGAGCCCGCTCTTCGACCCGAGAAAGTCCTCGACGTACAAGGCCGTCTCGTGCAGCACGTCGCAGTGCGGCGTGATCGACCAGACCTCGTGCGGCCAGGGTCAATGCCAGTATTCCTACTTGTACGGCGATAGTTCGTACACCAACGGAAACCTAGCCACCGAGACCTTCGCCCTAGGTTCCTCCTCCGGCGGGGCCGCGAGCTTCCCCAGGGTGGTCTTCGGCTGTGGACGCGAAAACGGCGGGAACTTTGACGATAAATTGGACGGAATCATCGGGCTCGGCGGCGGCCCCGCCTCGCTCATAACCCAACTGGGGACAGCCACCGGCGGGAAATTCTCCTATTGCCTGGTGCCCTTCTACTCGGATGGCGAAAAATCTAGCAAGTTGAGCTTCGGGGCCGACGCCGCGGTCACCGGCCGGGGCACCGTCTCCACCCCTTTGATCCAGAAGGAGCCAAAGACTTTCTACTACCTAACCCTAGAAGCGGTGAGCGTCGGCAAGACGAGGATAGAATTCAGCTCCGGCTCTTCCCCTTCCGCGGACGAAGGGAACATCATCATCGACTCGGGCACCACCCTGACGCTGCTGCCCAAAGATTTCTACGACGAGATCGAAGCCGCCGTGGTCAAGCAGGTCAAGCTGACCCGCACGGCCGACCCGACTCAGCTCCTCAGCCTCTGTTACACTGCCACGACGGATGAGGGGCTCGGCATTCCTCCGGTGACCTTCCACTTCAAGGGCGCGGACGTGGAGCTGAATTCCGGGAACACCTTTGTTCGGATTGCCGAGAACGTCATATGCTTCGCGGTGTCCGCGGGCGATCTGTCCATCTACGGCAACTTGTCGCAGATGAACTACTTGGTCGGATACGACACCAAGAACTCGAAGTTGTCCTTCAAGCCTGTCGATTGCAGCTCGAACTGATTTTCTTTCACGTACTTGGTTGGTCGTTCTAATCCTTATGGTTGTACATACTGAACGATCACTCGTGGTGTGGTTTATATGGTATTTATCCTTAGGGTTCTCTAGCTTTGGACTGAATAATATCCACGCGTTCTTGTAATTCCTTTATTTTCTCCACCAGACTATTGACAATTATTTATCATTATTTATTTTGTTATCCACCTTATAATGCTCGAGATAATCCTATCTTTGCAAGATGCACTGATTTGGGTTTTACAAAAGCGTTTTGGAAGTATTACGGTATGGACCCGAAGAACAAGTTGAATGCCATTATTAGACATGATATTTTAGTAAGAAATTTTCTGGAATCTTAATTTTAAAGAATAAGACAGTGAAATTTTTGGATTATAACGTAGATTTTGTGCCGAAGATTTAAGTGTTGAATATTAAGCGTTGAAGTCTTTTTGAGTACTAAAATTGAAAATAAAACGCTGTGCGATTATAGATGAAAGTTAGACAATATCTTCTATCGTTTTCTTACGAAACAGCGAATGGTGTGTATTATTGAAAGGTTTTGACAATATAATTGGTCTGACTTTAATTTTTATTGAATATTTGGTCACTTCTAAATTAAATAATGTTTTCTTTACTTACCAAAAATAAGTGATTTTTCACTTATAATCAGGTAAGTCGTATGTAGTTAGAGGTCATCAAACACGCCTAATAATTTTTTAGTATAGAAAAATTGAATTTGGAAATTTTTTCCTCCAACCCCTAGATGGAAAATACTCTCCTAAGCATACATATGAGTAGTGTGGGACAAAAAAATCGTCACTCGCACGAAAACTTAACGAAAATTTACGTGTCGAGTTTTTTTGGAGTACAGAAACTCTATATAACTTCTTATTCCATGCACTCGAGTTTTAAGATTTTACTTCATTCATTCAAGTCGCAAATCTTGCCTCTTCCATTTAATTTGAGCCCATCCTTTGTGGAAGGTCCATTGGACCCAAAAGTTACAAGGATGGATTAACATGATTGACATGTTCATCCATGTTCCATTTTTTTAATTATTTGTGGTCACACGATACAATGTATAGGCAATTTAGGAGTTTATAATCCTATATACTATGTATCAATTTTTTTCATTTTTAATGATAAAACAATACAATATGTTATTAGGAAAAATTGTCCAATCAATCCCAAACCTATATCGTATGAATAACAATTCAAATACAAAGTTTATAATTTGGCAATTTGCTTCTAAATATGGAAATTCTGATGTAGTTATCTCAATTAATTGATGTTTGGATTTATTAATGTGGCGATCCAGTCATTGCTGACGATCCTAGTTGACATCTTGCCAAAAATTAGCGACTCCCAAAAATTGGCTAGAAGATGAATTACAATTGGAATTTCACACCAAAATTTAAGATCAATTGATAATATTGGAAAGTGTAGAACTAAATAGGCATATTTACAATGGGTTTAAGACTGATTAGGCTATTCTCTCTATGTTATCACACTGTTTTGCCGAGTGAGAGAATAAACTTTTGATTTATATTACCCGATCTACCATAAAACTCTATATACTTTAGAAATGCCATGCGCATAGGGAAAGTGACGTCTGATTATGGAAGGTCAATCATTTTTTGTCTTAATTTTTTAGATTACAAACTATATAATCACGCAAGCATTCACATTCTTCTCATAAGAACAAAAAATTCACAAGTTTCGAACTTTTCCAATCCACAATTTCCAAATCAAAGCCTCTCTCAAATTTCATTTTCGCACACACACACACATATATGAATACATATAGACACACACACACACACACACACAGAAATAAAATACATTAGTTTATTCTATAAGATTGTGTTTGGCAGTCAGGAAAAAATTCAAAATAGGGTAATTTATATTATCTTGTGTTTGGTGCCTATTTAAGATGGGATAAAGTCGATATAAGAGAAATATAAGCTGGATTAAATTATCTTATGGGAGATGTGGGATAAATATGTATATGATTTCTAAAGTTATTATCAAATAACAAACTTCTTAAATTAACAAAATAAAAATTATATTTCTATATAAATAATATTCAAATTCTAAAAAAAAAGAAATTCAAAATTACAAAAAATAACAATTTGGTTTTTAATTTAATCTTATTTATGTATATATTTGAATAATACAAATTCGATAGATAAATATAAATATAAATATATATTTATTACATATTTTAGTTATTTTAGTATTTTAGACATATTAGTATAGTTTACCATTTAATAAAATTTTATTAGAGAATGATGGAGGGGGAAGAAAGACATAAAAAGGAAATTTATTTAAAAAAGAGGGGAAAATAAAATAATAAAAATAAAGTAAGTAAGAGTATTGTGAGGGATTTTTACCATATCTCGTTTGTAAAATTTTTGGTTCATTCATACTAGTATGTTATTTATACCAAACAATGTATATGATATGATATGAATATATCTGACTTTATTACTGCAATCGTCAAATAAATGATAGGATATAGCAAAATTCATAGATTTCATATTTTATCATATCTACTCTTATTCTAATTAGAAATTTAGACAATCAAACACAACCTAAAAGTTGTAACAAGACTTATTGTCTATCATAATGTAATATTCTGTAACTTTTAGGTGCATAAGCATAATAAATTGATTTCTATTATATAAGCAAAGAAAGATGACCCCCTACTCTTAAAGAATCGCAATTTTATTTTTCTTTCCTAAAACATCCTCAATTATTTATTTTACATATCTTGAACTATAAACAAACACTTAATTGAGTGATTCTATTTTATCTCCTACACGTTTCAATATCGAAATTTTAATCTTATCTATCTTCCAATAACCTCCTTGCAAAAAGTTGGTATCTTGATATCTATCCTTTTCCATGTGAGACATGTAAATGCATGAATTGGACACGTTTTAGGACTTGTCGGATAACTATTCCATGCATTTTCACGTACACTATGAGGTAGAGTCAAACGTGGACGAGCCTCCCGTTTCACACATTGAGAAGTTACATGGTCAAAGAGATGATTCGGAGGGAATTAAACACGACTGATGGTCTTTGCTTTGCCGTGGCATGTTCGTGCATGAACCATTTCTCCGTGATTTATGGTCAACCCAGTACAATGTATACAAATTACGAGCGTATAAGAAAAACGCAATTTATTGCATCACAATAATTTGTGTCTTGCGGAGTGATTTCGTGTCCAGATTGGGGAGCGAGAGGAAAGAGACTTTTGGTTTTCCCTTAAACGATCCAGCAACGATCCATGCACGTAGGGGAAGTAACGTCCGACTGTGGAAGGTCAATCATTTTTTCTCTTAAATTTTTTTATTACAATCTCTTTTAATCACACATGCATTCCCAATCTCCTCTTACCACCTCTGATTCAATGAGACTTTTGATTTTCTTGCCCAAGATTTCTATCAAGAAACATGGAATACTCCACCACTGATGAAGGCAATAGGTCATCGACCCTTAAGATTTCCATGGTTTGCACATGATTACAATCTCTCAAGCATTTCTTTACCCATCCTGGATAAATATATGCACTCCCCAATAGACCCAAAGAGAAGACAAGTTTTGAACGGTTCAAATCCACAATTTCCCAACGGAAGCCTCTCAAATTTCATTTTCTTCTTTCCTTCACTCTGATTCTTGCACTCCAGTTCTATGTGAATCTGCTCCGGATTAAGGCTTCATTATGGAGCTGGTCCACCGCGACTTGCCCAGTTCGCCATACTAAAACCCTGCCGAAACCCTGTGTCAACATATGACCAATGCTATTTGCCAGTCCATTTCCCGCATCAACCGTCTCAACTCTAACTCTGTTGGCGCCCTGAAGACGCCCTCTGCAGTGGTAGTCCATATTGAAGGAAATAGATAATATCCATGCAAACATCCGTTTCTTGGATTGACCCCAATCTAAGGGTATTCCCAAATACTTCTCTATGACCGGTATTCGCCGTTCTTGAGCCATATTCCTTATCAAAATCAGTGGGCAGCCATTATCGAAATAGATTCTAGATTTACTCAAATTAATGTACTGACCCATCGCAGAGCAATATTGGTTCAGAATAGCACTCGAGTTCTGACATTCCCTTACTGTGCCATCCATGAAAAAATATAAGAGTCATTGGCAAATAGTGAGAAAGTGTAGGGTAGAACTTGTTTAGCTTAATTCCTCAAATAATCCCATCCTCAATTGCTTTGTTCATAAGCAAGGAAAGAACATTTGCCATTACAATGAAGAGATAAGGAGATAATGGATCTCCTTGCCTAATTCCACATGAAGGGTGAAAGTAGTGTAAGCGTTCTCCATTGATTTTCACACTAAAAAAAAACAATGGAAATACATTGCGTGATCAAAGAAAACCTATCTATCATAGAAACTCATCTTTAATACACAAACTCTCAAGAAAATATAGTCCACTATATATCATAAAATTTTTGTATATCTAGTTTTAATACTACCTAAAACTTCTCCTTCCTTTTCCTTACCCTTAGTTGGTGCCCAAATAACCAGAATGTTGTCTCAGATTTGCCTTCCACTGACATAAGTGCTTTGCTCAATAGCAATTGAGCCATGAAGCCAAGGTTTCAGGTGAGCCATCACCTTTGAAATAATACTAAAGTTGCAAAGGCTAATGAGGCTAAATTAGTCCATACTATCTTGGTTTGGCACTTTAGGAATGAGTGAAATTGAAGTTTTCTTCAATAAATATACCTGAGTGAAAGAAATATTTTACTAATAGGACACCTCCTAATGAATATCCTCCTAGTGATGATGATAAAATTGGCCATTCAGCCTATTAGGGTTGGAAGCTTTCAATTCTCCCATTTGAAAAATAGCTTCTTTCACTTCCTCTATCGTCACGGATCCAGTAGAGCATCATTCTCCCCCTCTTGAACTAGAGAAGAGCATTGATCTAGAATTAATTGAAAATCTTTGAAACCCACTGTCTCATAGAGTGACTGGTAGATGTCCACAATGTGCTATTTCCAAAAGTAACGCTCGTGACACTAGTTTGATTCATAAATTTTTAACATAAAAATTCGATTTCGCTGTCTTCTCTAAATAATAGTAGCCTAAAAGTACTTCATGTTCCTATTTCCCATTTTAGCAAGCTAATATGTGGTCTCATATCCTAATACATCTCTTCCCGCCTCCATAATTTTTCAATTTGTTCCAAATAAGAGCTTAGAGTGCTTTCGTTTTCTCAAATAAAGGTCTAAAGTGACCATGTTAGTTTCAAAGGGAAGCCTTTCCTCACTAGTTAGTTAAGTGTATTTTTGTCCTTTACTCTTTTTTATTTTTTATTTTTTCTATTTCTTTCAACAAAAAAAAAGAAAAAAAGAAAAAAAAAGGCTAAAAATTTAAAAAAGAATAAGTGAGGAGGGTTAGGAACTAAGGTTGGGGCTAGCCCTCCCAGTTGGGTTTCTCTAATTTATTTGTTTTTTTAAGCTTTAGCCTTTTTTTCTATTTTGAGTTTGTCCTTTTTATGAAAAGAAAGAAAAAGAATTTATATATATATAAAGGATGAGAGCGCTCTTGACTAACTAGTGAGGTCATGCCATTTTTTGAGGCTAATACTTCACTTTAGGCCCTTATATGAAACAAGATCCACTTCAGACATTTATTTAAGAAAATAATCTTATTCGAAACAAGTTTCACTTTAGGCCCTTATTAAAAAATGATGGCACTTTAGGCATTTATTTGGAATTCTTCCCATGGAAACATGTAATTGAGGAGGCAAAATAGGGGCCTAGAAGTTTTGAGTTTAGGACTCTTGCTCTAACACCACGTGAATTTTGTAATACTATTGCCAATTGTTTTTAAAAGGTTAAACTGTTAGATGGATAGGTAGTTTAATATTTGAATAGTCTATCATTATATTGTATTTATATTTGTGTGATTTTCCTCTGCCTATCAACTTAAATTTTTAGAACAATTGGTATTAATCCTATGAAATCTCACATGGTATTAGAGTATGACCATACCAATAAAGAATGACCCAAGTTAAATCACTAATTTTTCTCTTCTTGTTATCAGTCTCAATCATCATTTCCATTACAACCATGGTCTTCTTTGTTCACTTCTCGTGGTTAGTGACATTGGCATCTTCATTACTCACCTCTCTTCAGTAAATTCCCAATTTTGTCGAACTCAATAAGGCCTACCATATGTGTTATTCATTATGGGATTCTTTCTCAATGCAAATGTCATTGACAAGAAAAGCCGTCGTCAAGTGCCTAGGTAGCTATAAGCGTCAAAGTTAGGCATTGAAGTCAAACACACCTTCATTGAGCAACCAAAGTTAAGCGCCATGGGGGGTGATGTAGTTTTGTTTGCTGTAATTCAAGTTGGGCACAATGATTTTTTCTTTGAAGAACAGGAAGAAAAAAGAAAAAGAAAATTCATATATCCATGTCATTTCCTTCTTCAAACTTGAAATTCCCATAGCCAATGAAAACAACTTTTTTTTTTTTTGGGAGACACAACTACTAGCTCTGATAACGTACTTGGTTTCCAGCCTTATTAGGTATCACTCTATAAAATTAATAAAATCGTCTTTCCATCTGCACCCAAGTACACATCGGATTAGGCCGTAAATTAGTGTACTAAGTGAAAGTAGTTTTCGACGAAGATGAAGAGAATAACCTTAGTCTTACAAACTCATTTGTCCCTGTTTGCCCACATTAGGCTATAAATCAAACAATATGTTGAATGGTCAATTACTTGTCTTCACTGGTGAAAATGGTAAAGTTAGGCATTTTGAAAGCTTTTGAAAAAGATTGATTATCAACCCATTCAGGAGGTGGTTTCCTATAAACAAGTATGATAACAACATGAAGTCGAACCCTAGTTATTGTCGAACTTCTTCAGCGAACTGTATAGGGTTTAAGTGTGGGTTTGGTTGGCCATCTTACCCACCTAGGTAATGATACCAGTCTTGTCGGGTTATTTACGTTAATTGGCATGTTAAGGACCAACCCAATTTGTTTTTTCAGATTAATGTTACCTATTATGTTATTTTAACCAGCATAGCATGATTACTCTCATTATTCTTCCCTAGATTAGAAGGTTCAAGCTTTTGCATAATTTTTATTGGGGTTAACTACTCTTACCAACATAATGGCATCAATAAATGGAGAAGGACTAGGAACGTACCAATTAGACAACCCTAGCCTTGGTAGGGTGTTGTCCTTCATAGCATCAATGACGATTGACTTGATAATGTTTGACATATGACTTACAATACAGTTGGTTTTATCATTCTGCTGCTCTTTGAAAAATTTTCTCATGGTTGACACCGTGTTGCAATTTGGATCAAGACCCTTTAACTAATTGCTGACACCTAATATTTTAGAAAATAATAAATAAAGTAAAAATTCGGTTTTAGAAATTTTTTGTTGAAAATATATCTTCATTTCAAAATTCAAAAAAATTCAGTTTTTATTTGATTTTGGAGCCTTTTTATTGTTGAAGTTGTTGAGTGAATATCTCACTCGCAAAAACAACTCTGAGCCTTCCGCTATAAATAAAGGGCGAGGTTTCGGAACTAAGGGGCTCCTTCATTTGGTTTTCAGAAAGTTCACAAAAGAAAACAGAGTTTTGGTAGGGAGAAAAGTCAAAAGAGAAAAGGTGGAGAGAAGAGAAGATACAGAGAGAGATGACGTGAGGGAGAGCAGAAAAGTGAGAGTGAGGGGGACGTCTGAGGGATCGGCAAAGAGAGAGAGAGACAGGTGAGAAAGAGTGTCAGGTGAGAGAAAGTAAAAAAAAAAGGGGCAAAAAGATGGACTATTACTGTTCATCTTCCTCGTAAGTTTCTGTCCCTGCTGCCCATTTCCTCCGCGCTGCCAAGACTGCTGCCGCCGCTCCTGCGCCCCCACATCGCCGCCGGTCCAAGATCCTCTGCTCGCACCGCCGCTCAACTCCACCAGGCATTTGTCGCCGGAACTCCACAGCCGCGAGCACCCTCACGACGACCCCACACTCCCCGCTGCTGCAAATCGCGACACCAGCAGCCTGCCTCTGGCACTGACGCCAGCAGCCGTTCCGTCTCCGCCCGAGCACCGACCTCGACGCCACCACACTTCTGCTGCTCGAGTTTTCACCAGTCATCACCTTGCCAAGCTGCATCGCCGGTCCTTGAACCCCCCTGATCGCCGCGCTGCTGTTGTCGTTCAGCCACCGCGCCATTGCAACGCGACCCCGACGCCGCGTCACCTCTGCTCGACCCGGTGCCCGACGCTTCCCCCTTGCCGTCGCTGAGCACCACCAGAACCCGACGCCTGCGCCTTGCCTCCGGCGACCCGCGAGCCCGAATGCTTGCAGTGCTCGTGTCCAGCTCCGCTCGCCGACCTCCCTGTTCTCGCTGTGCTCGACGCCGCGGCACTTGACGACAGCCGGTCCGGATCCGTACACGACCTACCTCTGCAGATCGCCCTCCGCCTCACCATACGACGCCCCCAGACCGACGCTCGTCCTCTCACGCCGGTAGCCGCCACGCCAGCAACTCGCGAAGCCACCTGCTCCCTCCCCTGTTTTGTTGCAGGTCCGGTTGCTACCCGAGCCTCACCGGAGTTCAGACGACCGCCCTACTCCAGCCACCAAGACCCATCACCGAACCACTGTCGCCGGACATCGCGTGATCTCACCGGAGCTCTGACGCCAGCCATCTCCTTCACCCGTGCCTGCCCTCCGTCGACGCTTTTGTCCACTCCTAGGTAGTTTGTTTCTCTTACTTTTCACTAATTTTATATTATATTATATTATATATTTTGTTATTATTGTTCAATTTAGAATATTGAGATGTGTCTTTCTTTTATAAATCTCGTAGGCATTAACTGCAGGCATTTTATCCTAAATTATGATAATTATTAATTTGACCCGTAAAACATCGGATCATTTTTTTAATTACTTTAATTTTTAGGAATTTTGATAGCATTTCAATTGTTAAATTATTATAGAGTTAAAATAATTGTTAATTTAATCCGTGAGACAACGGATTATTTTTTTGGTTATTTTAATTCTTATCTTCATTCTTTAAAATAATTACTTGTTTGGAAAGATTAAAAAAAATCAAAAAATCAAAAAGTACATAAAAATCTGAATATTGCATTAGAGCATTTAGGTTAAGTAAATTAGAATTGCATTTATAAGATTATATTTTTTAGATTATACTTTTAGATGGGTGATTTTTGTTAGGACTAATTTTAAATAATGTTGGCATGTCTTGATTTTTTATATAGCTTTTAAGATAAGATATAGTTTAAGTTAAATTGATTCCTAAAATAAATTAGAATATCATTCACTTTAGTTAGTCTAATTAGTTTTTTTAAATTCCGAATTTCAATAAAAAGAATCCAAAAAAAATATTAGGTACATATTAATTAATTTGCATAATAGGTTTGATTAGAATATTGTCATATCTATAACTTAGGTACTTAGGTCCATACACATTTCATATTAAAGCAACACACCTAGATATTTTTAGATTAAGTCAATTTTCATTTAGTAAAACAAAAAGAGGAACAAAAAAATGTCATGCATACCATATGAGTTATAGTTTAATTTTTTTTTTTTTTTTATAGAAAGGAAAATGCTAAAAGATGATCATTGCACCATTAAGTTACTTTCTTTTCAATAAAAAACATTATGTCATTAAAAAAAAAAAACTAAAGATCATTTCCTTGGTTAGTTAATAGGTTAATTCATAATTAATCTCATTTCATATCATCATTATTTAGCATAGGTTGCATATATGCATTAAAAAATGAATCATCATTAAAAAAAAAAATCATAAAAAGCATATGTAGAAATATATCGTATCATTCATCCCATATCACGTAAAGACATACATATTTAGGATTATATAAATTAGATTGCATATATATATATATATAGTGATAAGTTTAAGTCATACCATATAATTTGCGTCTCGCATGTCATTAAAATAAATTCATGCATATTAAGTTAGATTAAGATTGCATAATAATAAAAATTAGGTGTCACATCATTTAGAAATGATGTTTAAGGCATGCATTTTTATTAGCATTTTTTATTGAATGTTATTTTATTGATTGTGCACCCGCATAACCATTTGTATGTTAGTAGCTTAAGTTTAAATTAATCAACATTGCCTGCAAAATATTTTTAAAATTAAAATAAAAGGTACCGAAAGGGCGTTAGATTAATCTAGCACAATCATGTCCCCGAACCTACTGAATCTCTGGTTCGCAAATGTAAAGTATTCTCTCATACTTTACTTGGGTTTCTAACCAACCCTAATTGGTTAGTGGCGGCTCCAAATTGAATATAATTGCATGTTTAAATAGATTAATTTCTTAACATCAAGTCGCGATTGGTAAGACTTTGGAGGGTCCGTGCCAAGTCTTCGGACTTAGTAATCCATTAGCCCTCTTTAGGTAATTCACCCTCGGGAATGTCGCAACACTAATATTTAGTGTGATGCATAAATTTTTTACATCGATCATCTTCAGTTGCCTCTCGCAATAGCCCAAGTATTAGAATACACGGCCGTCTCATTACCAAATTGTGGTAATGGGTTGTTATTGCCAACAACATTGTCTAACCGTGGTTGATTTCTAGTCTTTGTTGTCGTAGTCCCCTCAAATTAACAAAATATGTTCCACAGACATGCCAAGGAGATGCTTCAAAAAGGTGTCATTGAATTACCTTACGAAATATTTATGGATTAATGTGAATTGACAAACATTGCGAAGGGTGCTTTGTTAATTTTGGACAAAAAAGTAAATGACAAGAAAATTAAAGGCATGAAGACTTGAGAAAATCATGGCCATCCATGTAAATTGCAAGAAAGTAAAGATAAAAAATACATTTGCAAGAGAATATTGAGTTTTGTGATTGATTGAAAGGCCTCCTTACAATGGATACAATAATGGTATTTATAACCTTCTATCAATGGTTACATATAACTGTTATTGAATTTGAATAAAGAAATAACTTTATAACGTAGTTACAAGAAGTGATGTGATCTCTTATTATTTAGCCACTTATGCACAGGAAGTTATTCAAAAATACTTATTTACAATAAGTTACAAAATCCTAAATTATTGAACATAATCACCCAACGGTTATGTCTTTATGTTGATTGTTTCCTACAAATGACTTTGCCAATCAACTTCCCAAGTCTTATAAAGGCTTTGTGGATAACTTTCACAATGATGTCGATGACTTCCTTGATGAGTTGTCGAGTTCCTTTTAAATTTTCAATGTTTTGTTCATTGGTGACCCAACTCTGCTCTTGTGGATGAGTTTCACAATGTTGTCGATGACTCCCTTAATGAATTGCCAATTCCCTTCAAATTGTTGATGGTTTTGTTTAGGAATATGTGCATTAAAGTTGTAAAACTTATTGCAAAAATACAATTGAGTCCCAAATTTTTTAAAAAGTATAATAAGTCATAAAACCCTTCAAATTGGTACAATCGAGTTAATCTATTAATACCGTCAATTGTCTAGTAGAAAATACTAATGTGACATTTTTAAATTAATTTATTTTTCCTATGTGGCCTTTTTATTTATTAATTCTGCTTTAAATATTATTTAAATAATAGTAAAAAACTAAAAAAAGTTAACATAATTTTAAAAAAATGGAAAAAAAAAAAAGGGCAAGGGTCATGGATGGGCACTGCAACCCATCACTAGAGGGTTGCCGGCCATCGCCAACCCCAGGCAAGGGTTGACCTTGCCCAGTCGAGCCTCGCCGGCCCAAGAAAAGGTTGGCAACACTTGTTAGGCCCAAGCAAGGCTTGCCCAAATGCCCTTGCCTTGGCCAATGAGGGTTGCCCCCCTTTAGTTGCCTAGGGTCGGTGTCCTTTGTTGGTCCCTTAGGTGATGGGTGGCACTTGCAGCGCTCGGTCACCATCCCGCACCTTTTTTTTTCTCTCTTTTTTTTTAGTTTTGTTTTTTAAAATTTTTTGAGCTTTTTAAAGCTTTTTGCTATTATTTAAATAAGATATAAGTCAAAAAAATTTATAAAAAATGCCACATAAGAAATTAAATTAAATTAAAAATGTCACATCACCATTTTTCATTAGACAAATTGATGGTGTTAAAAGAAGGACTCGATTGCATAAATTTGACAAGTTTTAGGATTTGATTGCATTTTTGGAAAGTTTTAGGATTCAATTGTATTTTTGCGATAAGTTTTAGGATTTGTAATGCACATATTCTGTTTCGTTTATTGCTGACCAAACTCTGCTCCTATTGACTAAATTTGATACATGGCGATGGTACCCACAAGTTGGTCATTATTTTGTGTCGATACAATTTATAGGCATTTTATGAATTTATGATATGATATAGTGTCTCAAATTTTTTTTTTTTTTTTTATGATAATACGATGTGTTATTGCTTTGCGAGAATTTGTGTTTTGCCGAGTGATTCAGTGACTGGATGAGAGCAAGGGAGAGAAGAGACATTTGACTTTCCTAGCATGATCCACAGTAAAACTTTAGATTATTCAGAATCACTGAAACACCTCATCCATAGGAAGAGTAACTTCCGATTATGGAAGATCAATCATGTTTTCTCGTCAATTTTTAGATTATAATTTCTTTTAATGACACATGCATTTACAATCTCCTCTTACCCAGATTTAATACCAAGAAACTTGAAAAACTCCATCTTATTACATGGTAAGCACATAATTACGTGGGATTACATTGTATGCACATAATTAGAAGGCAATAAATCATCAACCCTCACATAATTACAACCTCTCAAGCATTTTTTCCCCGTCCTATGTAAATATATGCATTCTCCAATAACCGAAAAAGAACATAAAAGTTTTTTCAACGGTTCAAATTCACAGTTTCCCAATGGAAGCCTCTCTCAAATTTATTTTTCTTCTTTCCTTCACTTCGATTCTTGCATTCTCAATTCTAGCCGAATCTGCTTCGGATTATGGCTTCACTGCGGAGCTGGTCCACCGCGACTCGCCCAGGTCCCCATACTACAACCCGGCCGACACCCCACATCAACGTACGGCGAATGCCGTTCGCCGGTCCATTTCCCGCGTCAACCGTCTCGATCCGAGCTCTGCCGGTGCTCCGAAGATGCCCTCCACGACGCTTGTCCCTAACGACGGGGTCTACCTTATGAACATCTCGCTCGGGAACCCGCGCGTGACTATACTGGGGATCGCCGACACGGGGAGCGACCTCATATGGACGCAGTGCAAGCCGTGCACGGATTGCTTCAAGCAAGCGGCCCCGCTTTTCGATCCTCGCAAGTCCTCCACGTACAAGGACATACCGTGCCACACATCGCTGTGCGGAGTGTTGGATCAAACCGTCTGCTCCGGACGACCAGGGCTGTGCACGTATGCTTACAGTTATGGCGAGAAATCTTACACTGTGGGAACCCTAGCCACAGAGACCTTCACCATTGGGTCCACCTCGGGCCGGCCGGTGAGCTTCCCCAAGGTGATCTTCGGCTGTGGACACCGCAACAACGGGAGCTTCGATCCTCATCAGAGCGGAATCATCGGGCTTGGGGGCGGCAGCGCCTCGCTCATATCCCAAATGGGGAAGGCCACCGGCGGGAAGTTCTCCCATTGCTTGGTGCCCCATTCCTCGAATCATCAAGCCTCTAGCAAATTGAACTTCGGGGCCAGCGCTGTGGTCGCTGGTCGCGGCGTCGTCTCCACTCCTCTGATCCAAAAGGACCCAAAGACATTCTACCACCTAACCCTAGAAGCGGTAAGTGTCGGCGAGACGAGGATAGAATACACCTCCGGCAACACTTCCACTTCCGTAGAAGAAGGAAACATCGTCATCGACTCAGGCACGACCTTGACACTGCTGCCTCAAGAATTCTACACCAAGATTGAAGCCGTCATGGTCAAGTCCGTGAAATTACCCCGCGTCAGAGATCCGTCTCATGTATTTAACCTTTGTTACAAGGCCGAGAAAGATGCCGGGCTCAGCGTCCCCACCGTGACATTCCATTTTAAGGGCGCAGACGTGAGGCTGAACTCAGCAAACTCCTTTGTTCGAATCGCCGACGACATCATATGCTTCACGGTGCAGGCGACCCCAGTCCAGCTTAACATCTACGGCAACTTGGCGCAGACGAACTACTTGATCGGATACGACATTCAGAATATGAAGTTGTCCTTCAAGCCCGTTGATTGCACCTCGTACTGATTTCATTCGTTAGGATCGAGTGGTGTGTTGTCTTTGAAAATAAAAGCCTTTGGTTGAACATACCGAAGATCAAACCTGATGTTGTTTGTATGGGATGTATCCTACGCACACTAGTTGTTACTGAATAATATCCACCTATGCTCAAGACAATCCATCTTTGCAAAATGCACTGATTCACTAGTTGGTTATTCAACTAGGAAGGAAGTTCTTCACATACACAGGTGAGACTTTTAATAAACCCACCTCTAACTTTTTAGAATTATGAAAACATAAACTAAATCATCGAATTGCTCTTCTTTTCAAATATCTCTAATAACTTTAGACTTCGTTTGTTTCGCAAAAAATAATGGTTTCGAAGACTTTTCCTTAAAAATATTTCTCTACTATCACTTAAAAGAATTAGTCGATGAAAATTGTTTTCATTATCAATAGTAATTTATGTTCAAACATTTTTGTGAACGATGAAAATATTTTTTGTTTGTTCATTTTATAAGTGATACAAGTTATGGTTTTTAGGAAAATATTTTCCATTGTTTTTTTGCGCGAAAGAAACGCACTCTTGATTTGCAAATCACAAAATTAGTGAATCATGTTCACAAAGAGAGATTGGAAATCAGGTTTTTTTGCAAGGCGGGTTTTTTTGGGTAGAATATATACATCTTTGTTAGTAAAAGCGCAATAAAAACTAATGTGAGATGTGATTTTGATGTTCCTTCCATGTTGGTATGGAGACTTTGTTTGCTTCCCGTTCGCTGAACAACCCCCCTGTTGCAACACTTAACTATGCTTCAAAGGAATTGGCTTGCTTTCAACCATTTTTTATATAGGCTCGCTCCCTCTTTTTCCAAGAATTCATGCATTTCCCTTTACTCCATAGGGCCTTCTTTCTCGTTGAGGGGTAAAAGCCTTCCATAAAACTTGTGACTTAAAATATGGAAGAGGAATAGCCGCATCGAAATAAAAACTGAGGGGAGGGTCTTTCCAGTATTCCCATCTGCCATTCAAAGCCGTAGTTGGTGAGTGCTGTCAGATGAAGCTCTAACGAGCGACAGTGAGCACTCTCCATGTCTAAAATTTAGAAATTTGCAGACTGTCTGAACTGGAACCGCTTGGACTGAATTGAATTAGTTGGTTGGGTTTGGTTTTATAGAGTATCTATCCAATTCTCGGTTCCTAAAAGTGAAACTAGTGTCCAGACAATCTAGCCGGCTCCAAGGAGAACTGGACCCGAGCAACTAAACTGGACCGGACCAACTACATATATATATATATATTTTAATTTCTTCAAAAAATAAAATAAAAGTGAAGCTTTTATTTCTTTCTTCATAATAGAATGCATCAACCAATGGGAAAAGAAAAAGTGATCGGTTCTATTAGGCCGGACTGGACCAGTGATGTGGGCCGATTTCCAATCCTAGGACCAACCAGTCCAATCCCCAGTTCCTAATTTTGGGAACCACAAACCGTCGCCCCTAAATCAAACTCACCTATTTCTTCTTTAGGCCAACCAGCAACGTGTCCAATATAAAAGGAATTGACAATTTCACCGAATGTGCTCGCTCTGGCACGAATTGCATCTCTTTCTAAATAGGAAAAAGGTGGTGCAATTCAGAACTCATTGCCAGAAAACAGTAAGAGTAACTTTCTCACTAGACAACTCAATCATGAGAGCGCACACTTACCTCTTTCACGTGCAATGGAGGCCAAAAGAATACCAAGGTCGCGGTTTAAGAATGTTAAATGCAGATTCGCGTTCTGAGATTATTCTCGTGACGGAGAAGGGTTCGCCAGAAGCCGATCAGACAACCCAAAAGCCAGGGTTGCATGTGAATCTCCGAGCCGTAGAAAGTTTTAGCAGTGGGAAAACGTTAAAGATGCTCAAGGGATGCCGAGTCTATCCAGGGGATGAGTTGTCACGGGATAGGAGTTAATAAAACCTACTGAACTGACGGAACCGCTTCCTATGCAGAAACTTCAGTACGTAATGTCAATCAAGGTATGCTCACAGAGGAAAACTATGAATTAATTACTCTAGCTTACCCTCAAGTGACATCCCATTAAGAAATCTAAGTATACGTCACAAACATGTTTCTTCAGAGTTGAAAGTTCATATCTTTAGACTATAGTACGTGAAGACATCTCGATGCAATCGACGCGTGGAAAGAAATCCAAAAATTTTAATATGCAGAAAAGCTTGTGCATAACCCACAGAGAGCTTCTCTTAAGATTTTAAGATTCTAGATCAAAATTAACCCTTGGAACAGCTATGACTTATGATAGCATGTGATTTCGGCATAAATAATTCACATTCCAGGAAAGTTAGTATCCTAAATTATCTGATGCGATGCTCAACTATCCCTGGTGGTGGTCATCCTGCCAGTGTATCTTAGGAAATAACATATCGCTAGAAAACGCAAACCAAAACGGAGGGCCTTTTAAGTTTTCTAGAATTTTCCACCTTAGCAACATTCAACTCTTCATTCATTTTGCATATCAGATTAGGAGATCCTATAGAAAAACTCATGCAGCTAAAAGAAGTGACTATGTTTGTGAGATTCCAACTTACCTATGGATATTTAACCGAAAGCGTTCGTTTACCTTCAAAACCATCTTGTATGCTTCTAATAAGCGATTAGCCTCCATCATGTGTGTGCAAGGGTGCATTTCCTACGAACAGAAAGTATCACAGATGTGCCCTTGACAAGAGGTCACATTGAAAATAAACTCGAAAGGGTGGAAATTAAAAGTATCAAATGAAGGCAACAAAGATGAAAACCCTGGTATGGATCATATCGAATGTTCTTGCAGTTTCTAGAAAAGATTCTAACTACTCTCAAAGTTGTGCTTCAACTTCTGTGAACTCATCTGGATTGTAAGCATGCTGAGCCAAACACAAATCTGTAAGACTTAATGTAGAAAAGGTTTCATTCAAGGATCTTTTAAGAACTGATGCAGGACCACAAGAAATGTGACTGAGTAAACAAATCAATGTTCTAGAAGTGCCTGAACATACTAAATAAACAGCATTCAGAAAAATTATTGTGTGGTAGAAGGGAACCGGTGGATGTAATCCTAAATTATTTGTTAGTCTTCAAACCTGATCTAGGTGTAAAATTCCTAAAGGGGAGGAGAGATGAGGCTGACACTTCCTCTTTTTTTTTAAGAACAATGAAGTTTTTTACAAAGACAAATACATAACGTAAAAACACCACTAAAATAGGACTCATAACTACATGAGTTCTGCATAAAGCATTTACTCCACTAACACCTAAAAATTAGGACAACTAACACACAAATTAGCTAAACGTGACTCCACTAACTCCTAAAGACTAGAATAACTGAAAAACCAAATTAACAAAATGTGCAGAAAAAACAACTATTATTTCAACACTAGGGACAAGATGCTGCGGTAATCAGGAATTGGTAATATATTAACTAACTGAATGAAAATTTTATGCAATATTTCAGAATATAACAACCTAGATTAACTTCCTTTCAAATTCTAATTTGGCCGACAAGGAGCAGTATAGTTGAACTCAACCTTTATGCTTGATGAGAGTCAGCCACGAAAAAAAAAAACAAGCAATAAAGAAATTACTTACGCAAAATTCTTAGCCTATGATATGTTGAGGGCCTAGAAGATGCATTAAACTTTACTCTCTGATCCCAGGTAGTTGGAAGCACAAAGGAAGAGGAGAGAAACTTCGCACTGAATGGTAGTAATCAGGAGCTGAACGTCTTTTCTACCTTATAAACGTCTGGCTCGGGAACCCATGCGTAACTATCATGGGGATTGCTGCACAGGGAGCAACCTCATATGGATGCAGTGCAAGCCGTGGACGGATTGCTTCAAGCAAGCAAGCAAGCCCACTTTTCGACCCTGGCAAGTCCTGGACGTACAAGGACATCTCGTGCCACATGTTGCTGTGCAGAGCGATCGACCAAACTTCCTGCAGACGAGCGAGGCTCTGTGAATATTCTCACTCTTGTGGTGATGGTTCATACACTATGGGAACCCTACCCACGGAGACCTTCACCATTGCGTCCACCTCGGGCAGGCCCGTGGAACTAAGGTGCACTTTGGGTGTGGACACGACAATGACGATGATCACATGAGCGGAATCCTTGGGCTCGGGGGTGGCGGTGCCTCACTCATAACCCAAATGGGCAAAGCCACGGGCAGGAAATTCTCCTATTGCTTGGCGACCTATTCCTTGGATCATGGAATCTCTAGCAAATTGAACTTTGGGGCCAACGCCATGGTCGCTGGCTGTGGCGTCTTCTCCACTCCTCTAATCTAATCCAGACGGAGCAAAAGACTTTCTACTGCCTAACTTTAGAAGCGGTAAGTACCAGCAAGACAAGGATAGAATTCACCTCCGATGAAACTTTCTCTTCTGTGGACTAAGGAAACATCATCATCGACTTGGGCCCAACATTGACGCTGCTGCCTCATGATTTCTACACCAAGATCGAAGCCGCCATGGTCAAGGGCTGACCCGTCTCAGGTCCTTAGCCTTTGTTACAAGGCCGGGATGTATGTCGGGCTCGGCATTCCTACCATGACATTCCATTTCGAGGGCGCGAACTGAGACTGAGTTCACGGAACACCTTTGTTCGAATCGCCAACGTCATATGCTTCGCGGTGAACCCGGGCCAGATGACGATTTATGGCAACTTTGCGCAAATGGACTACTTGGGCGGATATGACACTCAAATATGAAATTGTCCTTCATGCCTGTTGATTGCCCCTCACACCGATTTCTTTTATATTTTGCCTCTTCAAATTTTATATCTAGACTTGTACAAAAGTGTTCTCCAGTATTAAAATTATTTGCTTTTGACTGACATTGGCGGCTCACAATTTTGGAAGCAATGCAAGTTAAAGGTTATGTTAAGTGGAAGTTAGCGAAATGAGTTGGATTCACTCTAGAAGAATTTGAGTGTCAACTCAATTACTGATGGGGAGAAGACATTGGAAAAAAAATGGGCGTAACGGGTTAAAGAAGGTACAAAGCAAGGTTAGTAGTAAAAGGTTTTCAACAAAAGAAAGTTATTTCATGGTAAGTATTGTTCCTGTTGAGTATTAGATGTGAAGATGCATTATTCATGGTAACTTAGAGAAGGATTTTTACACGATACAACTAGAAGGTTTTAAAATTCCTAAAAAGAAAAAAGAATTATGTCTGCAGGCCCAAACATGCTTCTAAATAGTGATACAAGAGATTTGACACTTTTTTTTTCTTTCTGTTTTTAGGATTCTATAGTTAGTAGTTTCTTTTCTAAAATAAAAGTATAGCTAGTTTTTCTTTTTCGAGCGGGAAAAATTAGAATGAGAATTGGATGAAATTCCAAAGTTTAGAAGCTTAGCTCCCTTGTAAACCATGCGAATCAAAATGCGTCAATGATCAATCACCTGATCAATGAGGGATTTAGAAAAGACTGGCCCACAAAAGAATTTTCCTCCTGTAAGAGCTATCCAATTGTTGATGCGATCAACGTAAAAAAAGGGGGGGCAAAACCATGGACAGTTCCTATGTTTTAGAAAAGAAACTACTAATCATAGCGTGGCAAGAGCGATACATTCGAGGATAGGAAAAAATTTCTAATATGGAGTTAAAGTAGGGGTGTGCAACGGAAACCGCCCGAATCGGGACCGGACTAGACCAGACCAGACCAGTCAGTTTTGGGCGGTTCCCACGGTTAGCGGTCCAGTTCCTGGTTCCTAATCTTGGAACCGGCGGCCGGTTGGTCCGGTTCCCAGTTCCAAGGTGGGAACAGGACCGACCGGACCGGACCAAATTTTTTTAATATATAATTTATGTACATATAATATATAAACACATATAATATATAAATATTATATATGAAACTTATTGCAATCAGAATTGCAATTGAGGTAACAACCTCTTATATGGCCACGAGACCACCAAAGCTCTTGTTGTTATTCTTTATTTATAGAGAAAACTTACTTGTTAGTTTCATAGAAATTGTCTATAAAATCTAAGCCAAGCACAACCTTTAATCACATTGTTCATGGCTTTTATGCTTAAAATTAAGCATGAAACACATAAAGCGTGGTTGATATTCACGCAAGTGAAGTTTGAATATTTTGCACGTGAAAACATGTGTGAGTAGTTTTATTAGATTGCCGGGGAACCGAATTGGATTGATTGGTTC
Source organism: Eucalyptus brandiana (assembly GCA_014182725.1). NCBI lineage: Eukaryota > Viridiplantae > Streptophyta > Magnoliopsida > Myrtales > Myrtaceae > Eucalyptus > Eucalyptus brandiana. Next base: position 19,481,761 of record CM024672.1, on the reverse strand, counting down.
GGAGCATGATCGTTCTTTAGTGAAAAAGAAAGTGTCGATTCTATTGGACCGAACCGGAACCGATGGTCCGGTCCGGTTCCTAGTCCTGGGACCAAAAGGTCTGGTCCATGGTTCCCAAAATTGGGAACCGATTCTCCCAATCCGGTTCTTGGTTCCACCTTGGAACCGGACCGAATTGGAACCGATCACCCCTAAGTTAAAGTGTCCTCATTTTTTAAAATAAGAACCTAAAGTGAATTTTATTTCAAATAAGAACTGTAAATACTTGTATTGTCTCCAATAAGAGTCTATAAGAGTTTAAAGTAGACATTATTTCAAATAAGAATTTGAAGTAGCTCGTTAGTCTCAAAGAAGGGCTTGACTTCACTGGCTAATTGAGGACATTTTTGTCTTTTTCTTTTTTTTCTTTCTTTTTTTCCTTTTTATTTTTTTCCATAAAGAAAAAGTAAAAAAAAAAAAAAGCTAAACTTTTATTAAAAAAAAAAAAAAAGAGGCCCATTGTGGTGGCTACCGGCCCATCACCGGCGGGGCGTCACAAGGTTGGTGAGGAGATTAGGCTTTTATTTGGGATAATGAGGGCATTTCGAGCCCATATTTGAAACAAAGTTTTCTTTATGCCCTCATTTAAGAAAATGAAGGCATTTCAGATCTTTATTTAAAAAAATTTCCTAGAAAAATGACAAAGCAAGTCCTGAAAAATTGTCAGTTTCATGCATTCAAGTCTGAAAACTTCATTCCATCTGTTTAAGTTTTAAAATTTGTAACTCCGATACACTTATAAGTCCATCTTCTCGTTGAAGGAAGAATTCAACGTGACCAAAAGTCGCAAGTTTTAATATTCAAATGCACGAAATGAAAGTTTTTGAATATTAAGTTCATGAGTTTGACGTGTTTTAGAGCATGTCCGATAATTATTCCATGTATCTGCATGCTTTTCCCTTGCTCTAAAAGTTCTCTCACAATTATATTCTTCGAAAGACACACAAATGTGGACAAACCTCCCTTCTCATACATTGAGGAATTATATGGTCGGAGGGATGATTTGGAGGGGATTAATATGGTTGATGGCCTTTGCTTAGCGGTGACATGTTCATGCGTATGCCTTTTTTTTCTTTTCATGGTTTGTGGTCGTATGATACAATGTATAGGCTATCTACGAGTTTATAATGCCATTATACTATGTCTTAATTTTTATGTAATCAATGATAAAAAGAAATAATGTGTTACTAAGAAAAATTGTTCAATCAGTCCTAAATCTATAGTACATATGCTAATTCAATCATAAACTTTTTGGATTTATCAATTTAGCTCTAAAATGTAGTCATCTCTATCGATTTTCGTCAGAAATCACTGACGTAGCCATTTTATGTGACACACACCAAGTCAACAATTTCCAGCAAATATTATTCGTAAGGACTTAATTTGAATTTCACACCAAGGTTAAAATTTAATTTGGCAAAATTGAGAATTCTAGAACTAAATTAGTATGTATACAATAGATTTAGGACTTATTAGGTAATTCTTCCTAAGTTATTACATTACAAGAATTTGGGTTCTGCCGATTGATTATATTCCCTAAGAGCAAGAAAGGAGAATCATTGAAATGCAATGGATGTAGGGAGAGTGACGTTCGATTAGGGAAGGTTAATCATTTTTTTGTCTTAAATATTTTGGATTATGATCTAGAAATGTCTCTACCAATTAAGGCTAAAAATCATCAACCCTCAAAGACACACACAGGCCGATTGTGGTGGCTACCGGCCCATCACCGGCAGGGCATCACAAGGTTGGCAAGGAGATCAAGCTTTTATTAGAGATAATGAGGGCATTTCAAGCCCCTATTTGAAACAAAATTTTCTTCATGTCCTCATTTAAGAAAATGAAGGCATTTCAGACCCTTATTTAGAATTTTCGCCCTGAGAAAAAACAAAGCAAGTCCCGAAAAATTGTCAGTTTCGTGCATTCAAGTCCTAAAACTTTATTGCGTCCATTTAAGTTTTAAAATTTGTAACTCCGATACACTTATAAGTCCATCTTTTCATTAAAGGAAGAATTCAATAGGACCAAAATGGGAAAAGTGCCAAAAAAGTCCTAAACTTTTTTTTTTGGTGTCAATTAAGTCATAAACATTTTTAAGTTGTGCCAATTCAATTATTTTCGGCCAATTTTGGTCGGATTTTGCTTACTAGATGCCGGCTAGCTGATGTGGTCTCATCGATGCGACTTGAACAACTTTTAATAATATTTTAATAATATTTATTTTTTTTTTCTTTTTTTCTTCTCCTCTTCTTCCTCCAGTCAATTGCCGAACATTGGCGACCACCTCGCCAATGGCCGTGAGGGCGAGCCTCGCCCGCCCGACGCGAGGCCGCCCTCGAGGCCTAGGCGGCGAGACTTGCCCTCACCGGATCTGGTGAGGGCCGAGCCTCGCCCATGGCTGGCGAGGGCAAGCGAACCTAGGGAGAGAAGGGAAAGGGTCAGATCTGGAGGATGGAGTAGGGGTGAGCGCGGTTCCCGGGTAGAACCGGGAACCGAGGAACCACACTAGAGGGTTCGGTTCGGTTCCCAGTTCCCGGTTCCTTTTTTCTAGGAATTGGTTAAGGAACCGAAACCAGAACCGGTTTCAGAACCGGTTACTTAGGGCTCCAAAGGAAGAAAAGAACCGGAAGCCTCAAATCAGAACAGAAACCTCTCAGTCTCAGACTCTTAGCTTCACACATTTCCTCGCCATTCATGAACACCTGGTCTTTACCGGCGTAGCCCCCTTCATCGGCGTCCCCTGAGCCACCGGTTATCTCTACGCCGCACCGCTGAGTCTCCACCTGCGGAACTCGCGAGTGCTATTAGCAATCTGATCTTCCACCGCCCTGCAGCGGTCCGAACTCCCGAAGCGTCGCCCCCCATCACTGTTCCCAAGCCCCACCTCACTGGTCACCTTCACCATCGCTTCGTTAGCGTAGCACCAACGCCTGCTACAACCACAACCCAGCGCCGCTGCTCCTACTCTGCCCGCTACAGCCGGAACCGGTTACTTAGGGCTCCAAAGGAAGAAAAGAACCGGAAGCCCCAAATCAGAACAGAAACCTCTCAGTCTCAGACTCTCAGCTTCGCACATTCCCTTGCTGTCATGAACACCTGGTCTTTACCGGCGTAACCCCCTTCACTGGCGTCCCCCGAGCCACCGACCATCTCTGCGCCGCACCGCCGAGTCTCCACCTGCGGAACCCGCGAGTGCTACTAGCGGTCCGATCTTCCGCCGCCCTGCAGCCATCTGAACTCCTGAAGCGTCACCCCACGTCGCAGTTCCCAGGCCTCGCCTCGCTGGTCACCCTCACCATCACTCCGCTAGCGCAGCACTAACTCTTGCTGCAGCCACGACCCAGCGTCGCTACTCCTGCTCTACCCGCTACAGCCGGAACCGGTTACTTAGGGCTCCAAAGGAAGAAAAGAACTAGAAGCCCCAAATCATAACAGAAACCTCTCAGTCTTAGACTCTCAGCTTTGCACATTCCCTCACCGTTCATGAACACCTGGTCTTTAATGGCGTAGCCCCCTTCACCGGCGTCCCCTCGAGCCACCGGCCATCTCCGCGCCGCACCGCCGAGTCTCCACCTGCGGAACCCGCGAGTGCTGCTAGCGGTCTGATTTTCCGCTGCCTTGCAGCCATCCGAACTCCCGAAGCACCGCCCCCCGTCGCTGTTCCCAAGCCCCGCCTCGCTGGTCACCCTCACCGTCGCTCCACTAGCGCAGCACCAACGCCTGCTGCATCCACAACCCAGCGCTGATGCTCCTACTCTGCCCGCTGCAGCCCCCAGTTCCGCCGGCTATCCGATTCCCTCTCACCCACGAGCTCCGCCACATAGCAGAACCCTATTCCTGCTCTGCCCACTGCAGCCCCCAACTCCGCCGATTATCCCTCTCACCCACGAGTTCCGCTATGCAGTAGAACGCCTCCACGCCCCTACTCACCCGCGAGTACCCTACTCTGCCGGTCATTGCACTCATCGCCTGACACCCACTACCGCTACTCCATCTCGACGACTTGCCACGTTGACAAGAGCGCTGCTGCTGCGAAACCCCATCGGTAAGCCCCAATGCTTGATCTTGTATGCATTTGCTAGTAAAGCTTTCACTCAATTTCTTTTAGGAACGACGAACTAATTGCTAGTTAAACTCACCGAAGGGAAGGCTAGTTTTCTTTCTGATTATGTTTCGTCGACTCTATAGAAGGCTAGTTAAATCCTTGTATGCTCAATAAATCCTTTTGTTTTCCTATCCTTTGATTGCCATGTTGCACGAACTTGGAGTGTAAAGTGATAGTTGGGAGGCTGTTGCAACTTGCAACAGACAATGTTGTTTAGCTCTTATTGCTGCAACTCTAGTGACTGTAAATGAATTTTCTTTTGATAAATATTGGGCCGTTTGCTGCCACCCACCGAGAAGCATATGTTTATCTGGAATACTGCCTTTTATTGCCTCTTTTCTCCCCATTTTACTTGCATGACCAGACATTAAAGTAATGGTAGTTGTAGTTCAATACTTTTCTCCCCACTTTACTTGCATGACCAAACATGTTTATCTGGAATTTTGGGCTGTTTGTTGCCACCCATCATCTTGTTTTGGAGCGTATATGAGCTAATTTTGTGCATCATAACCCTATTGTGTTATATATGTAGAGAAGTTGTTCAATACTTTTGTAATGAATAGTGGAAAAATGAAAAAAAAAATAAAAGAGAGGAACTTCTATATCTTTTTTTTTTTTCACTTGATTTTTTCTCCTCTTTCTCGAGGAGTAGAATTTGGTTGAACCAAATTGGTTCCACTGCATAGTATAATTAGGTCTAGTGGTGTTTTATTTCTACTTTCTAGTTTGCTATTTGTTTTGAAATTTCTAATTATATTCTATTTTTGTTGTGTAGTGAGAAGTTAATGTATCAAGATAACACGTCAATGGAGGTGGAGGGACGTGAGGAGATGACTCCAGTTACGGAATTGGAGTTTTCTGGCGATGAAATTGAAGAAGAGGCACCCCCTACCTCGAGTGCCATGAATAAGGTACCTAGTTCTCATCTTACTCATGATAAGAAATATACATCCGAATATTGGAATTATTATTCGAGAATCAGTGATAAGAATGAAAAAATATATCAAGTGAAGTGCATTCATTGTGGGTCCATGTTTAAGTATCGTATTGCTAACGGTACTTCTGTAATGATGAAGCATTTGACCATATGCAAGAGGTTTCTCTGTAATGTAGATAATAGGTAGAAATTTTTTGCATCACGTAATATCAACATGGCTGACAAAGCAGGAGGAGATTCTAGTATTGATAGAGTCTTATCGACATGGTCATTTAATCAGGAATGTTATAGGCTCACACTTGCTCGGTTCATCATCCTTGATGAGCAACATTTTTCCTTGGTTGAGCATGTTAGATTTCGTGAATAACCTCTCTTCAAACATATATCACATTTCACAGCGGCAAAAGATTGCATGAAATTATTTTTATGTGAAAGAACTTCTTTAAAGAATTATTTTGGAAAGATTAACTTTAGGATCGCACTCACGACTGATACATGAAGTTCCAATCAAAATCTGAATTATTTGTGTCTCACTGCACATTTTATTAATAAAAATCGAAAGTTACATAAAAGAATCATCAATTTTGTGGTGATGCATAGTCACAGGGGTAGGGAGATTGGGAAAATGGTGGAGAAATGCATTGAGGAGTGGGGAATAGAAAAAATGTGTCAACAATTACCGTGGATAATGCTAGCTTGAATGATGTTGCAATTACCTATTTGAGGGAAAAACTTTCGAAACAAATGTCGTTGATATTAGATGGTAATGTTTTACACGTGAGGTGTATAGCTCATATATTAAATTTGATTGTGAGAGATGGCTTGACTACGGTATGTGACTCTATTGCACGTATTCGAAATGTGGTTAGATATGTAAGGAGTTCTCCCACGAAAGCCAAATGATTTCAATCTTGCATTGAGAGAGAAAATATCACTTATAAGGGTTCGGTAGTTCTTGACGTCGCCACTAGATGGAACTTCACTTACCTTATGTTAGACACCGCCATAAAGTTCAGAAAAGCTTTCGAAATGATGGAAGATCATGATCTATCTTTTGTAAATGAGCTTAATCATGAAACTCCTAGTGATGATGATTGGGAAAATGTTATTATTCTTTCGGATTTTTTAAAAGTATTATATGATGCCACCAATCAGATGTTTGGGACTTCATATGTTACTTCAAATGATTATTTTGAAGAGATAGCTCTTTTGTATAGATATTTGAAAAATGCGGTCAATGTTTCGAATCCTAAGCTTCAAGTTATGAGTATGAAAATGAAAGAAAAATTTGACAAATATTATGGAAGCTTGGATAAAGTGAATATGATGGTATTGATTGCGGTTGTGTTAGATCCTAGAGCCAAGTTAAATTATGTGAGTTTCTTGTATGAATAAATTTATGATGATGAATCGAAAAATTAAAGAGATGCATTATAAGGTGAATGATGCATTGGAGCGTTTGTATGAATTTTATGAGCAATCTTCTCTTATTTCAAGTGATGAAGATTTTGGTAGCCATAATTTGGGTGGAAGTAGTAGTAGTTCCAATTCCAATACCGATACGGGTAGTAGTGAAGGAATAAAGAAGTATGACGGCCAAGCTTGGAAGAAAATGTTTTTATACTCAAATGAACAAGGGTGCGATAACAACAAGTCCGAGCTTGATGAGTATCTTCAAGAAAAAATGAAAAGGATCTTGGTCTTGATATTTTGATTTGGTGGAAGACTAATGGCTCAAAATATAAGATCATTTCTTTGATGGCTCGAGATATTTTGTCCATTCCTATAACTACTATTGCTTTAGAGTCAACTTTTAGTACATCGGTTCGTATGCTTGATGGCTTTCGAAGTTCTTTAACTCCTAAAGTAGTGGAAGCTTTGATTTGCATTCAAGATTGATTGAGAGTCGTTCGTGTACTGCTTGATGTGGAAGAGTGTATCGAGAACGCTGAACAATTTGAGTTGGATAAGTAATGTTTATATCTTTATATATTGTAATTCTTTTTATATATTTGATAAGTGAATATTTATTTAACCTCTTCTTCTTCTTCTTCTTCTTTCAGATATGGTTGGTCTTAATACGGAGATTATCGTCGATAAATAGAGTTGGTGGTGTCGCATCTGTAATAGGTCCAGCGGTTGAGAAGTCAAGTAAGGTTTTTTGTTGGGTTTGTGCTGCTTTAACTATGCAGAAGTTGATTGATGAGCAATTTTGTTTATCATAATCTTAATGTAGGCTCTTCTTATGTACATTGAATTTTTGAACTATGTTATTAAAGAATTTATAAGACTTTAGATGGGCAAAATGGCATGCTTCATGGAGTATTATCGATATTGATTTTTGGATGTCTTTACTTAGGATTTTGACTGATTTTCATCCATGTCTTTGCAGGATTTTGCTGTGCCAAATGAAACATAGGGAAAGGTTGCACTATGGAATAGATGAAAATTTGATATCTTGTTGGCACTTTTGGTTTTTCATATCCTTAGTATATTTTGCTTCATCATTTTAATTTGACTCAATGAAAATTTGAGATCTTGTTGGCACTTCTGGTTTTTCATCTCCTTAGTATATTTTGCTTAATCATTTTCATTTGACTCAGCTGATAAGGCATATGACATATGGCAAATGTGACGATTTAAGCTTTAGTGCATATATATTGAGATATGTGGGCATAATAATTATAGTTAATCAAGCATCTCCTTTCCTCTTTGAAAACTTCTTATTTGGTTTTGATTATGTATGTCCAAATTCTTAGCAATTGGCATTGGTATGTACTATGTTTGCTAAGATGTGAGAAGTTACCGTAGAGTATGCGCGTACGTTATAATTCAAATCTAAAAAAAAAGAAAAAAAGAGAGAACCTATAGGAACCTAGAACTAACTGTGGAACCTGTGACAGGGTAGGTTCTAGGTTCCAAAAATTGAGGAACCTGTACCCGAGGGTAGGTTCCAGGTTCCAGACAGAACCGAACCGGAACCTGGAACCGCTCACCCCTAGGATGGAGGACCAAATCGAGAAGTTGAGGACCGCTTTGTTGCGCGACCGTCGCTCCCCGCAATCACCTCCACCCCCTCCCGACACCGTCACCTTCTTGTCCTCACCAAACCCCGAGCCATGGGCGGGCTTGAGCCTCGCCGCCTAGGCCTCAAGGGTGGCCTTGCGACTACTAGCGAGGTGGCCGGTGAGGTCGAGCCTCTAGCCGTCGCCGAGGTTCGGCGACTCCGCTAGAGGAAGAAGAGGAGAAGAAAAAAAGAAAAATTATAAATTAAAAAATTAAATTAAAAAAAAGAAAAAAATTCTAAAATATTAAAAGTTATCAACGTCAGCGCCGATAAAGCCACATCAGCCGGCCGGCATCCAGTCAACAAAATCCGGCCAAAATTGGCCAGAAATGACTGAATTAGCACAACGTAAAAATGTTTAGGACTAAATTGGCACAAATGCAAAAGGATTATGACTTTTTTGGCACTTTTCTCGGACCAAAAGTCACAAGTTTTAGTATTCAAATGCATGAAATGAAAGTTTTCGAATATTAAGTTCATGAGTTTGACATGTTTTAGAGCATGTCTGATAATTATTCCATGTATCCGCATGCTTTTTCCCTTGCTCCAAAAGTTCTCTCACAATTATATTCTTCGAAATACACACAAATGTGGACAAACCTCCCTTCTCACACATTGAGCAATTATATGGTCGGAGAGATGATTTGGAGGGGATTAACATGGTTATGGCTTTTGCTTAGCGGTTACAGGTTCATGCATGTGCCTTTTTTTTCATCATTTGTGGTCGTACGCAATATATAAGCTATCTACGAGTTTCTAATGCCATATACTATGCCTCAATTTTTCTGTAATCAATAATGTGTTATTAGGAAAAATGGTTCAATCAATCCTAAATCTATAGTACATATGCCAATTCAGTTATGAACTTTTCGGATTTATCAATTTAGCTCTAAGCCTTTGTGCAAAAATGTAGTCATCTTTATTAATTTTCGTCAGAAATCACTGATGTAGCCATCCTATGTGACACACATCAAGTCAACAATTTCCAGGAAATATTGTTCCTAAGGACTTAATTTGAATTTCACGCAAAGGTTAAAATTTAAATTGGCAAAATTGAGAAATTTAGAACTAAATTGGTATCTATACAATTGATTTAGGACTTATTAGGTAATTCTTCCTAAGTTATTAGTACATTGCAAGAATTTGGGTTTGGCAATGCATGTAGGGAGGGTGACATCCGATTAGGGAAGGTCAATCATTTTTCTGTCTTAAATATTTTGGATTACGATCCAGAAATGTCTACCAATTAAGGCTAAAAATCATCAACCCTCAAGATTTCCATCGTTTGCTCATAATTACAACGTTCCTATATAGTACGTGCCCCAGCCAAAGGACCCAGGGGACAGTTCAAATCCACAATTTTCCCAATGGAAGCCTCTCTCAAATTCCATTCTCTTCTTTCCTTCACTTTGATTCTTGCATTCTCAATTCTATGTGAATCTGCTTCTGATTATGGCTTCACCACGGAGCTGATCCACCGCGACTCGCCGAGGTCCCCCTACTACAACCCGGCCGACACCCCGTATCAACGACTGGCCAATGCCATTCGCCGGTCCATTTCCCGTGCCCACCTTCTCAGCCTAAACTCTGGTGGCGCCACCCCGGACACCCCCTCCGCGGAGATTACTGCCGCCAGGGGGGAGTACATTATGAAGGCGTCGCTCGGGACCCCGCCCGTCGACTTTCTGGGGATCGCCGACACGGGGAGCGACCTCGTATGGACGCAGTGCAAGCCGTGCACGGATTGCTTCGAGCAAGCGAGCCCCATCTTTGACCCGAGCAAGTCCAAGACGTACAAGGAGGTCTCGTGCCAAACGTCGCAGTGTGAAGTGGTCAGCCGAACCTCCTGCGGCGGGGGAGGTAGCCTTTGCGAGTACTCTTACTCTTACGGTGATCAATCATACACTCAGGGAAACCTAGCCACAGAGACCTTCACCTTGGGGTCCACCTCCGGCCGGCCGGTGAGCTTCCCGAAGCTGGTCTTCGGGTGTGGCCACAGCAACGGCGGGACCTTCGATAATCGCGTGGACGGACTCTTCGGGCTCGGGGGCGGCGACGCCTCGCTCGTAACCCAGCTGGGCACTGCCACCGGCGGGAAATTCTCCTATTGCTTGGCGCCCACTTCCCCGGATGAAAAATCTAGCAAGTTGAACTTCGGGGCCAATGCCGGGGTCACCGGCGACGGCGCCGTCTCCACTCCTCTAATCCAAAAGGACCCAAAGACTTTCTACTACCTATCCCTAGAAGCGGTAAGCGTCGGCGAGACGAAGATAGACTTCCCATCCGACGGATCTTCCTCTTCCGCGGACGAAGGCAACATCATCATCGACTCGGGCACGACCTTGACGCTGCTGCCTCAGGATTTCTACTCCCAGATTGAAGATGCCGTGGCCAAGGCCGTTGACTTGCCCAAGGCGAGCGACCCGACTCAGCTCCTCAGCCTTTGTTTCCAGGTCGAGTCAGATGCCCAGCCCAGCATTCCGACCGTGACCTTCCATTTCAAGGGCGCAGACGTGGAGCTGAAACCAAAGAACACCTTCGTTCAAGTCGCCGACGGCATCATATGCCTCTCGTTCAGACCGGCTGAGACGTCAATTTTCGGCAACTTGGCGCAGATAAACTACTTGATCGGATACGACATTCAGAACTCGAAGTTGTACTTCAAGCCTGTTGATTGCGCCTCGAACTGATTTCTTTCATAGGGCGCGTCTTTTTAATTCATATGGTTTAGGATCGTTTGGACGTATCCTATGTACTTGGCCGCTACTGAATAATATTCTGTGTTCTCCAAAGTCGATGCCTTCTTTGTTTTCTTCCCCTTTCTTTCTAGATCATATGAATTTTCAATCATTATTAAATGAGGGCATTTTGGGCCCCTATTTGAAACAAAGTTTTTTTTTTATGCCCACATTTGAGAAAATGAAGGTATTTTAGACCCTTATTTAAAATTTTCTCCTAGAAAAATGACAAAGCAAGTCCTGAAAAATTATTAGATTCATGCATTCAAGCCCTAAAACTTCATTCCGTCAATTTAAGTTTTAAAATTTGTAACTCCGATACACTTATAAGTCCATCTTCTCCTTGAAGGAAGAATTCACCAGGACCAAAAGTCACAAGTTTTAGTATTCAAAATGAAAGTTTTCGAATATTAAGTTCATGAGTTTGACATGTTTTAGAGCATGTCCGATAATTATTCCATGTATCCGCATGCTTTTTCCCTTGCTCTAAAAGTTCTCTCACAATTATATTCTTCGAAATACACACAAATGTGGACAAACCTCCCTTCTCACACATTGAGGAATTATATGGTCGGAGAGATGATTTGGAGGGGATTAACATGGTTGATGGCTTTTGCTTAGCGGTGACATGTTCATGCATGTGCCTTTTTTTTTTTTTTCGTGATTTGTGGTCGTATGATACAATATATAGGCTATCTACGAGTTTCTAATGCTATATACTATGTCTCAATTTTTCCGTAATCAATGATAAAAAGATGTAATGTGTTATTAGGAAAAATGGTTCAATCAATCCTAAATCTATAGTACATATGCCAATTCAGTTATGAACTTTTCGGGTTTATCAGTTTAGCTCTAAGCCATTGCGCGAAAATGTAGTCATATTTATTAATTTTTGTCAGAAATCACTGATGTAGCCATCCTATGTGACACACACCAAGTCAACAATTTCCGGCAAATATTGTTCGTAAGGACTTAATTTGAATTTCACGCAAAGGTTAAAATTTAAATTGGCAAAATCAAGAATTTTAGAACTAAATTGGTATCTATACAATTGATTTAGGACTTATTAGGTAATTCTTCCTAAGTTATTACATTGCAAGAATTTAGGGTCGGCCGATTGATTATATTGCCTGAGAGCTAGAAAGGAGAATCACTGAAATGCAATGCATGTAGGGAGAGTGACGTCCGATTAGGGAAGGTCAATCTTTTTCTTGTCTTAAATATTTTGGATCACGATCCAGAAATGTATCGACTAATTAAGGCTAAAAATCATCAACCCTCAAGATTTCCATCGTTTGCACATAACACGTTCCTAATTAGATAGATGCCCCAGCCAAAGGACCCAGTGGACGGTTCAAATCCACAATTTTCCCAATGGAAGCCTCTCTCAAATTCCCTTCTCTTCTTTCCTTCACTTTGATTCTTGCATTCTCAATTCTATGTGAATCTGCTTCTGATTATGGCTTCACCACGGAGCTGATCCACCGCGACTCGCCGAGGTCCCCCTACTACAACCCGGCCGACACCCCGTATCAACGAGTAGCCAATGCCATTCGCCGGTCCATTTCCCGTGCCCACCTTCTCAGCCTAAACTCCGGTGGCGCCACCCTGGACACCCCCTCCGCGGTGATTACCTCCGCCAAGGGGGAGTACGTTATGAAGGTGTCGCTCGGGAGCCCGCCGGTCGACTTTCTGGGGTACGCCGACACGGGAAGCGACCTCATATGGACGCAGTGCAAGCCGTGCACGGATTGCTTCGAGCAAGCGAGCCCGCTCTTTGACCCGAGCAAGTCCTCGACGTACAAGGAGGTCTCGTGCCAAACGTCACAGTGTGAAGTGATCAGCCGAACCCCCTGCGCCGGGGGAGCGAGCCTTTGCGAGTACTCTTACTCTTACAATGATCAATCATACACTCAGGGAAACCTAGCCACAGAGACCATCACCTTGGGGTCCACCTCCGGCCAGCCGGTGAGCTTCCCGGAGCTGGTCTTTGGGTGTGGCCACAACAACAGCTTGACCTTCAATAATCGCGTGGACGGAATCGTCGGGCTTGGGGGTGGCGACGCCTCCCTCGTAATTCAGCTGGGCACTGCCACCGGCGGGAAATTCTCCTATTGCTTGGTGCCCCTTTCCTCGAATGAAACTAGCAAGTTGAACTTCGGGGCCAATGCCGGGGTCACCGGCAACGGCACCGTCTCCACTCCTCTAATCCAAAAGGACCCAAAGACTTCCTATTACCTATCCCTAGAAGCGGTAAGCGTCGGCGAGACGAAAATAGACTTCCCGTCCGATGGCTCTTCCCCTTCCGCGGACGAAGGCAACATCATCATCGACTCCGGCACGACCTTGACGCTGCTGCCTCAGGATTTCTACTCCCAGATTGAAGACGCCGTGGCCAAGGCCGTTAACTTGCCCAAGGCGAGCGACCCGTCTCAGGTCCTCAGCCTTTGTTTCCAGGTCGGGTCAGATGCCCAGCCCAGCATTCCGACCGTGACCTTCCATTTCAAGGGCGCAGACGTGGAGCTGAACTCCGGGAACACCTTCGTTCAAGTCGCCGACGGCATCATATGCCTCTCGTTCAGACCGGCCGAGATGTCAATTTTCGGCAACTTGGCACAGATAAACTACTTGATCGGATACGACATTCCAAACGCGAAGTTGTCCTTCAAGCCTGTTGATTGCACATCGAGCTGATTTCTTTCATAGGACACGTCTTTTTAATTCATATGGTTTAGGATCGTGTGGACGTATCCTATGTACACGGCTGTTACTGAATAATATTCACGATGTTCTCGAAAGTAGATGCCTCCTTTGTTTTCTTCCTCTCTCTCTAGATCATATGAATTTTCAGTCATTATCAATTGAGTTAATATCATGAAAAACTCCAAATCGATACATTCGCGACAAATTTACCATAAACTAATTCTTTTACCATAAAAAAATCCTAAAATCTTGACTCCGTTTATTTCATGAAAAATACAATATAATAAAAAAAATTTCTAGAAAAGTATTTTTCAAGAACTTGACTTTGTTTTCCTCTGGTGGTTGAAAATGCAAAAATGAGTAGGGAGACTAATTTTCGCTCTTCGAAATATGAAATTAATTTGTGTTTTCTCTTAAGGAATGAATTATCTTTTTTGGAGCACTTCGGTACATTGCTTGATTTACATGCTTCGTTTGATAGTTAGGTGTTGGATTTATGCGTCTCCAATTCACGTGAGTAACTTCTTTAGCAAGATCACCACGATTTAAATTCAGATTCTTTTGAGGAATTTTCACAAGCGGTTGGTGGGCGTTGTTATAACAAGCATCACCAATTCAAATGGATCTTCCAGCTCCACCCATATCCACAGACCCAACAGTAGAGAAGAAATAAATTAACAAAAAAATCCATGTATCTTTCATCAGAAAATACATACGAGCATGAAGAAATCATGGGGCTCAACCAAATCCAATAGAGAGAGAGAGAGAGATGCACATCTAGGCGATGGATGAGAGTTCCTTTACGTTCGAGATCGAGCGGGTCCGGACTCAGACCTGGCACCCATGGTTCCCCATTTGGCAGCTGCAGGTGAAGAGGAAGACGAACAAGAGGAAGCCACCAATAAGTTGGGTTGAAGTTGATTGAGTATCGAGAGGGAAGAGGAAGATTGAGAGGAGCTGCCATGAATGGGGTTTTGCTTCAATGGGAGATGAGTCATTCCAGTCGAACTTGCTTCATGGAAGAAGCTAGTTTGGTAAACCCATCCCCAATCAGTCGACAAGACGTCTTCTGTGTTCTTTTGGAAAATGACTTCCAACATTTCTAACTAAGAAGGTATATTCCTTAGTTTATAACCTAAGTTTTCTTATCTACGTTAAGTCATTTTCCAAATGAAGAAAACATTTTCCAGTAAAATGTTTTCCTCCGTAGAAACACAGCTTTCAGATGCAAACTTGTGACTCAAGAAATAGGAGGAAGCATAGCAATATTGAAATAAAGAAGTGAGGCGCGTATTCCCAATATTCCCATCTCCCGTTCAAAGCCGGAGCTGGCAAGTGCTGTCACAACAAGCTCTAATGCGTGATAGGGAGCAGTTCTCACAAACGTAGTCCAAAGATCTACATAACATATGACAAACCATGTTTAAATCAAACCCACCCATTTCTTCTTTAGGCCAACGAGCAGCAAGTCCAATATACAGGGAATTGACAATTTCGCCGACTGTACAAATGTGGTTGCTCAAGCACGAAATTGGATCTCTTTCTAAATAGGAATAAGGTGGTGAAATTTAGAACTCATTAGCACAAAACAATAAGAGAAACTTCTCACTAGACAACTTAATCATGAGAGCACACCCTCCCCTCTTTCACGTGCAATGGAGGCCGAAAGAATACCAAGGTCACGATTTAAGAATGTTAATGCAGATTCACATTCTGAGATTATTCTCGTGACAGAGGAGGGTTCGCCAGAAGCCGTTTCAGACAATCCAACAGCCAGAGCTGCATATGAATCTCTGAGGTTCCTCAAGTTACCAAGGAACTGCAGAAAGTTTTATCGATGGATAAGGTTAAAGATGCTTAAGGGATGCTAAGTATATCAAGGATATAAGTTAGTCATAGAAAATAATGAAACCTACCAAACTGACAGAACCACTACCTTAGCAGAAATTTTGGTACACGATATTAATCAAGCTCAGAGCTTGAACACTATCAATCAATTACTCTTAAATAAAGTGACATCCCATTAAGAAATGCAAGCGTATACAACAAATATCTTTTTTCAGAGTTTAAAGTTCTTAACTTTTGTCTATATGCACGTACAAAATTTTAAATCAGAGAGAGAGAGAGAGCATCTTGATGCAAAATCAACATGTGAAAACATGCAAAAAGTTTGAATATATCAACAAGCTTATACATAACCCACACAAGGCTTCTCTTAAGATTTTATGATTCAAAATTATCTCCGTGGCCAGCCATGACAATCATAGCATGTGATTTAACATGGATAACACAAATGCAAGAAAAGTAGATATCTTAATTCATCTAATGCGATGCTTAAACTATCTCTGATAGTACAGGCCAGATAAAAACTATCCCTGGTGGTAGTTTTCCTGTCCTTGATTGGAGAGTACTGTGTATCTTAGGAAAATAGCATGTCACTAGAAAAGAAGAAAACTTTTACTCAATGAATATTTCATGCAAACCAAAACTGAGGGCTTTTTAAGTTTTCTACAATTTCCACCTCATCAACATTTAATTCTTGATTCACTTAATGTATTAATTTAGAAGATCTGATGGTGGACTTCAATGCAGCTAAAAGAAGTGAGGGTATGTGAGATTCTATCAGAGCCTATATTTAAAAAGCATTCGAATACCTTCAGAAGCATCTTGTATGCTTCCAATAAGCGATTAGCAGCTGGTCCAAACCCATGGAGTTGGGGCACCTCCATCATGTGTGTCCAAGGGCGAATTTCCTACAAACAGAAAGTAGCACCAGATGTGTCCCTCACAAGAAGCCACCTTTGAAAAATAGCTTAGGGAATCTAATGTATCAAATTAAGGCAAGAAATGATGAAAACCTTCGTGTAGATCATATTGAATGTTCTCGCAGTTTCTAGAAAAGATTCCAAATGTGCTCGTAGGTGCGCTTCAACTTCTGTGTACTCCTCATCTGGGTTGTAAGCATGCTGAGACAAACAAATATCTATAAGACTTAACAAAAAGGTTACAGGGAGAATTTAAATACTAATGAGCACCATAAGAAACATAACTGAAAAAAAGTTCTAGAAGTGTCTCTAAGAAGGAGAGACTAAAAATAAAATGAGGAAGTCAGAAATATCCAGGAAAACGTGAAAAATAGCCAATTCCAAATACTGATCTAGGTCTGTCAAAAAAAAAAAAAAATATTGATCTAGGCACATGATGCTGCTGTAATCAGGAACAAATAAAAAATATATATATATATCTGAATGAAAATTTTGTACGACATGTTAAAAGGATAGAACAACCTAAATTTACTTCCTTGCAATTCTAATTAGGCCAACAAGGAGCAGTGTAGCTGAACTCAAACTTTGTACTAGATAAGAGTCAGCCACCAAAAAGTACAACATACATAATTACTTATGCAGAAAGTCCTTTCCTAGCCTATGATATGTTGAGGGCCTAGAAGATGCATTTAACCTTGACTTTCTGAAAGCCAGGTAGTTGAAGCAGGCCATTGTTGGAAGGATTAATGGTGTAAACAGAAACTTCATCCTCAATAAAAAAGGCAAGAACTCGAATATCTACGGTATTACATTATACATCACAATTGCATAAGGGAGAGAAGAGAAACTTCACATAGGATAGTAGTAACCAGGGAGCTGTTCCACAAACTAATAATGTGAAGTATATTAAAAATGTATAAACGAATGGCTACGGTAAAGGATATCAGGCAAACCTTTGATGCTAAATCATCAACTTTCTGTTGCAGATTCATGAGTATCTTTGATTGTTCAGAAAGCTTTGTCTCTAACTCTGAAACATCTGGCCTGCAAATGAACTTTGGTTAAAAGTATTCAATTGCAATACATGCAACTGACAAAGTTTCATTCAAATATTCTTTTCATCAACAGTAAGCGGTAATCGCAGTTTACCCTGCTCATATATGGCATCAGGTGCAATTTATCCCAGTCTCAATTTTTCCTATCCTCCCTCCACCCATTTTAAGTCTATCGCAAAACTGAAATTGGCACTCCAAGGCCTACATGCCAAAAACACCCCATTACATAATGGTATTTTTCCCTCAACTACAAAGACCTAATGTCCTCCCTATCCTTCCAACTTTTGCCATCAGCCTACTGAAATTAAATTGTGCAGACAGATAACCTATTATTCAGTTTATGGTTTCCTTGATGATTTCTTATTTCTTTTTCAGACATAAAACTATGGGACACCCGGTTAACAAGTAGTAACAGAGGCTAAGAACTGAAAAAAGTCAAAACAACCATATGCAACTTCTGAAAAATAATAAATTCATGAATCGCCTTCACTTACTACACTGAGTGTAAAAGATGCAAGTTGGAGTTACTCTATGCTCATTGTGATGTCAAATTAGTACACTCAGAGTGCTTATTCAGTCAATATATAACACCATAATCGTTTGGTAAAACTGTCTAATTCACACTTGATGCAACTGGCCTGATTCGAACTTGACGTCAGCACCCCTATTTCCTAAAAACTGAGAAAATTTTGAAAAATTGAGACAAATTTAAAAACAACCGCAACTCGTCGACTACTTGTAACAAACTGAAAGCCCCAGAGGACAATTGCAATGATTGAAAGAATAAGGGGAAAATTAAAAAATGATAGATGCTCATTGGAAGGGACCAGAAATTAGACACAAGAGTACTGCTCGTTATCTTCAAGATTGAATTAGCTATTTGCAACAAGTTTAGACATTAGGAGGTAATTGCAAAAATGAAACTAGGAGACAGTTCACCACATCCTTCAGGACGGAAGAACTGCCTTCTAGCAGCAACAAAAAAATTGTAACACATCACAAACAAGAAGAGGATGCCTTACAATGGATATATAGATTGAATCTGAACGTCAGCAGGGAAGAGCTTGCACTCCTCTGAAAAAATCTGAGCTTGCCTTTCTGCGATAGAATCTATTAGTTGAATATCTTTTGCTGCTTGCTCATCCACACTGCAAAAGACAATATCAAACGCCAATCAGCAGACGAACTTGCTGGCCAGGACATTTTTCCAACATTCAGTCAACGTCTATATAAAATGAACTCGTGCATATTCCCTAGAGATGAGTGTGCCAGTGCCTGGATAGTCCATTTCCAGAAGAACTCAGTTAATTTCAAGTGTCTTAATAATCTCGTGAGACGGCTATTTTAGGGTTAAAATCCAGTAAACATCAACCAATAGAGCCCACCTCCACTCGGGATTATCAGCATAGATGCTCGCCTCAACAAGATCTACAATTAGCTGAAGCATTTCAGTGCGATCTTCATAAGTTCCTCTTCCCTGCAACAAAAATGTATCTCATTCATCGGGAGCTAAAATAGAAGTACTTCAAATGTCGCTGAGCCAAATTACTGGAGAAGACAAATGCAACAACAATCATTCCGGGGATTCCTTAACCAGAAGTTTGTGTTTACCCAACTTAAAATGGATAAATGATGCTCCTTAATATATATAGAATGGATTATTGTTCATATAGTCCTAGATCAGTATAGTCCAAGCATTTAGTGTATTAAACCCTCAGACAGATAGTATCAAAATCCAATGATTCTCAATCAGACTCATACAAGTGAATTGAGGCAACATGTTATATCTCGACGTGCTCTTCTCAATGCTAGGTATTATAGTAATTACTATTTATTGAAGAAGATATTCGCATGTTCTATCCTTCAGAAGAAACCAATGTCCAGATGAATAATCGCTTTAAAATGAATTATCTGTCAGAGGATGCGCTATAAATTAAAACACAACAAGATCCATTTAGCGAACCCAGCAGGAGAGAAAAGGTTTTGCTCCTCTTCTTCTTTTGCTTAGACTGTGTAGGCCTAGACATATATTCAATAAATCACCAGTGGAAAGCCAAGCTCTTTCAAAAAGAAGTATGCACGCTAGCCTGACGGTACAGGTTCCTCCTTGCCTAGCACACTAGAGCTAGTGAACAGACATCCACACAAGATGCAAATCCAGACAGCAGACACTATTAGCATATACGCATCATCCATGTCCACACACTCACCCAACATCCACATGTGTGCACACACACCTAGTGTGCATGCGTCCGAGGATGGACGGCTCCAACATAGGCACCAGCATGCATAACCACGTGCATGCATCGACAGTCACCTCTCCTCGTCTCCCAATCATCTCAGTACATTTTTTCGCAAACTGCTTCTGTATGACCGACTTTGCAATGCATGGATTAATCTATGAAAAGCCAGTACTTCAACATGCTTCAAAAATCCAGAATTGTTTCGTAAAATCCCAATGCCACATAATTCGGAACGTCTCCAATTTTTCTGCATTAACTACGCAACGATAATTGCGAGCCTTCCCCCTGCATCATTACTCCGGGTGCTATCTAATGCATTAGGAATTCAATTTTTAGGACTTGCTCATTTGTGTACTAATTAACAAGTCTATCAAGAGCACCCACAGTAGGCTACTTCTGCATTTTCTCGCCAGGGGGAAAAAGAGCACTACATCATCATACCAACTCCACACAAGAATCTTGACGTGGTAGATCGATTTATCAACATGATGCAGGTAAGTGTTCTGAGAACCTCTGAATCGATCAAAATTGGCGACCACTGACCTGTATAACTTCCGTGTCGACGGTCGTCGTGATGCCCAGAAACTTCGCGATCTCCGCCAAATCTGGGCAATTCAAAAAAAAAAGGGGGTGAAAAAAACACGCCTAGCGAATCGCAGGGTCTTATTCCGAAATCAATCGAGGAAACGCTCGAGAGCCCACGAAGAGCGGTAAAGAAAGGACGACGGGGAGCATGGAAATGGCGAAACTTTGAGGGAAGGGAGAAAAGGGGGGCAGGGGGCGCACATTGTATGCGGGAGGTCTCCTCGTCGCGATCCATGGGGTCGCCCTGCAGGTTCTGCTGCGAGAACGGGGACTTGTCGCCCAGGAGCCTGCGGAATTCCGGCGAAGGAAGCGTGAGCCGCGTCGAGCGAGCGGAACGGTTCTTCGATCCGGTCGACGGATCGAGAAAGGAAGGGAGAGGGGGAGGGAGAAGGGGAGAGGGGGACCTGAAGAAGAGCCATTCGAGGAGGGCGTAGCGCTCCATGCCGGCGAAGAGGAGGGACTGGGCGGGGGCGTTGGCGCGCGGGTAGTTCAGCGTCGCCAGCTTCTTCTGTATCTCCTCCATCTGCTTCGCCGCCATTCTCTCTCTCTCTCTCTCTCTCTCTCTCTCTACTGTGTTTTCACTGGGAAGTCTCCCGGTTTTCGGAGAGGTGCGGATCTGGCTAGTCTGAAGAAATGATTCAAGAAGACCGGACGGCTCCGTCCCCCTTTTCCGGGGGGGAAACATTAGGCGGTCCGGCCACTCCACGTCACAGCAAGCCGGACCAGTCAAATAACGCCACGTGGCGCCACGTGTCCTTGTGGGTCTCATTCTTCCTCTCTCTCTCTCTCTCTCTCCCTTCATTTTAAGATAGAGGACGCTCTCTCTCTCTCCTACTTTTCTTTGAAATTCAATACCAAGCTAAGATCTGCCTCTGCCGTTGCCTCCAAAAGCCCTATCGACGGCTACCATTCATTCGGAAACCATGCTAGTCATGGTGTCTGTGCTCAAGAATCCACCGTCCATTGAGATGATTAGTTGAGCATCACCCGATGTAAGTTGGGAATTTAATAAATCTCTTTGCAAAGTTGATAACTTTTGCATCCCAAAGAAGGAAATTCTCAGAGAAAAGAAATGAACTTTAATAGATTGGTCAATGTAAGATTACTAAAGGGAAATGCTCAAGAAATCGTCTCAATGGACGGAGGAATCCAGGGCACAAACACCGCGATTGGCAAAGGCTCTTGGAGGAATTGTAGCCGTCGATGAGGTTCCTGAGGTGATGAACGGCGGAGGCAACATGTTAGAGGCGGATTTAAGTCTGGGGGTAGGAAAAGAGTTAGTGAAATTTGAAAAAAAAAAAAAAATGAAGAGGGAGAGAGTCTTCATTTTTCAGAGGGCTAGGACCCTCGCAGGCCAAAATGAAGGGAAAAAAAGAAAGACATTATTAAAAAATTCAAAAATTATTTAAATTCACACTAACATTGGTCATATCACATAGGATGATTGGTGTCCACGTCAATAATTTTCGATATAAATTAATCGGATGAATTGAATTTATATCAAGTGAAACGATTTAGAATTAAATTTGTATAATCGAAAGATTTAGAATTGAATTAGTATTCGTGCAATAGGTTTGAGACCTTTTGTACTTTTCCTTGCAAATCTAATATTATCACAATTCTTCCAAATTTAATTGTAAGTATACTCAAGTCATAATACAGAGACATCATTGGATTACTACCATCTTGCATATTTCATAGAAAACTCGCAAACTCATTTGAAAAAAAAAATCCTTAATCCTCCATCCAAAATAGAGGTGATTATAAGCTTCATAGCTAGTCCATGCTAGTTTGGTTTGTTTGTTTATGAGCTAAGTGGAGCTTAGGCAAGTGTTTCAAAGACTACTGCTCAAGTTTACAAGAAAACTTGAGATATTGTACCAAAACAAGCATCATACCTAGAGATGGGCATAGGGCAAGGCAAGGCTAGAGATCGCAATTTCCATCCTCACCTTGTGAGGCAGAGCTTTGCCTCGCCACCACACGAGGGACACGTCCTTGTTGGGGATGGGGCTCCCCTACAAGGAATCATCTTCTGTAGAGAATAATAAAGGTATCTTACTGTAGAAGTTTTCATAACAACTATGGATTATGCTACTCTAAAATTATTTGTAAAGTGCATATTTTATTTTACTTTAATTTTAAATCAAGTGGTAATTAGTTTTCAAATTAAAGATTTGTTTGTTTGAAGAAAAATTACTTTGGAAAAATTATTTTTCGATTTTTTAGTGTTTGAATGATGGAAAACTAATCGATCTATGAAAAACATTTTCCATTGACTAAAAAACAACAAGGTAAGATTAAGGAAAAAAAAACTCCCCTTTTTGCAAGAAGGAGATCGCAATTTCCTAAACTATCAAACAAATGAAAATTAACCATCTTCCTTGAAAATTATTTATATGAAAAAACATTTCTTTTGTCGTGAAGTTTTGAGTGAAATAAACGCACCATAGATGCCCATTAAAGGAAATGATTATGAGCACAAGATGATGAGAATGAACTCTAGTTAAACCCTATTATTCTAATAACACCATTTATAACACTATTTTTAACAAAAATGATGAGATGAGAACTGTTGTATGTAGGTGAAGAGAGATCATCAAGAAATTCATATTAAACACTTACAAAATGACAAATGGTGTCCCTAAATTTTTCATTATTTTGAGAGAATGATTAACTGG
Source organism: Eucalyptus brandiana (assembly GCA_014182725.1). Classification (NCBI taxonomy): domain Eukaryota; kingdom Viridiplantae; phylum Streptophyta; class Magnoliopsida; order Myrtales; family Myrtaceae; genus Eucalyptus; species Eucalyptus brandiana. Next base: position 19,458,843 of record CM024672.1, on the reverse strand, counting down.
GGATAAACTGACATTGCATGAGAGAAAATGATGTGTCGACTTAAGAAAATATATGTGTTGATATAGATATTGCTAAAGCTTATGGCTAGCAGATAACCAAAATGCTAATTGGTTTGGGTTGTGTTAACTGCATGCATAGGCAAGCTGGATAATAAGAAGACAAACATTCCAGCAGTGCAGACACTAGGAACACGATAATGGGATTGTTGATGGCAACGACATTGATGATGATATGCACAGTCTAGTAACAGTGATTAAGCAGCACGTATAGTGTGAAGAAACTTGTGAACGATGCAGTGTATGAGAGTGCATGGGGAGTATACGATGGCCTTCAAGCGTATGTCAACCTCTTCACCTACTTCCTCTTCTCCTTTATTTGCCACTTCCTCTCCATCCACTTCATCAACCTAGTCAACATCCTCACCAACTCCCCCGAAAAAGTGGTGGCTTGTAGTCGTTGAAGTATGTGGTGAAGCTGCTAGAGAAGAGATTCATTGCTTGATGCCGCTGCAAATTGTCTCTCTCATGCAAGTCTGCTGCCGCCATCACCATGGATATTTGGGCTAATACTCATCTCTCTAGGTCCAATAATCTTGATTCATCTCGCTCAAATCCAATCACTCCAAGCCCAAGCCCTAAAACCATCACCAATACTAACAATACCAAGGTAACCAGCACCATCACCCACTTTACATGACCCAACCTATTCTACTACTTACTACATATGAAAAATTCAATTTATATATTCAAGTTTACTGGCTTAACACATGTCATTAGGTCTCCATTTTGAGTTGTTCCACCCATTAAATCATAATTTATTCAACCAAGAACTAAATCATACATTCAACCAAAAATCATGCTCATTTCTTTTTATCGAAGTGTATTATGGTATGAGAAACCTTTAACCAAAAACTAAACCATAGTTTACTTAATGATAAATGAAGTCATTGTATAGTCAACAAAATTCGAAAAAAAAAAATAAAACCTTCAACTGAAAACTAAATTATCTCAACCCAAAACATACGTCCTTTTCTTTTTCTTGGATATCTCTTATCTCTTTTGGGGGAAAAAGCCAATTTCACAAAGAAAAAGGCCCATTGACATAATGTGATCACAACATACATAGCTCAAATACTTCTAAAAATGTTTTTGAGCGCTGATAATATCCCTTTAAGCTCTTTAAGCTTTAATATCTTCTAAATTAACAACTATGTTTATTTAACTTTTATATGCAATAATATATTCATCTATACCATATCATTCTTTTGACATTCGCTCTATCCTTCCACCCCATCCTCTTCCTCTTTCTCCAGATATATACAAATCCAAAAATGTCTATTGTTGATTATGATCAACAAAGAAACACAAATGTCATACTTACTTTTATCATTCTAGCTCTACTCAAGCTCATTGGAGTGAAGTATTAGAGGGAGACGGATTCTTTATTTGATAACCATCCCATCATCATCTTTCTCTCCATCTCTATTGTGCATTGTCCCTTCCGCTCGTTGCTCATTTACCAGCCTTCAACACTACTTGCAATGCACATGTGTTTTACTCGTGCAAGATCCTTTTCTGTTCCAAGGCCTCTTATGCTTTCTTCTCTATCTATCGTTATTGATGCTGCTCTCTGCATCTCACTCGCATGGTCTCATTTAGAAACTCCTTTCATTGGTTAAAGAAAAAGATTCTAGGACTAACATTCATCCATTTGTTCCGCCGTTGACTATGCTATGGAGGAAGAGCTTTACTGCTTCGGCCACGTTAGATGTGCCAAAATGTGGTGTCAAAAAAGAAACTTTTTAACTCATTTAAGTGGGTTTGACGGGAAAAAAAAATTAAACTCCTTTTAATTGCCTGAATCGTCTATGGGTTAGAGAAAATTGAAGGATGGGTTGTTATAAATTTGGAGTAGCAAACTCCAATTAGATTTCAGTTATAATGGGTCTGGACTATACTTACCTCTGGCCCTGTTAAGAAGTGTAGCAACTAATGATGGGGCTTTGGAGAGCAAACATGCTAAAGTCACCTTTTAGAAGCTGGAAGGTTGTGTTTATACGTAAAACTAGCGTTCCTTCCGATTTTTCTCATTTAATTATTGAATGGATAGATATATTGGTGTTCCCTTTTATGTTTGTAGTTTATATAAATTCCAGTTTTGAGATAGTTTGTTTCGCGAAATTCATTAGGTAAAGAAAACCATCAATTGTGTAAACTGAAATATGCATACTAAAAAATTCCTCTATGAACAATACTAAACTAAGGCTAAATATGCTTTTTGATTGCATCAAATTTTAATTTGATTGTGTGAACTTGATTATACAAAGAGTCAAAGACACACAGCTACTGGCAAATTTTAAATTATCAATTGAGGCATGTATAAATAATCTCAAGCTACTTGACTGGCCTATAGCTATCTTATACTATTTAATTATGCTGCAACTAATTTAAACTCCATGAACATCCAATTGCGAAAGTTTAACTCTTAAATAGCAGTAGCACTTGGTAGCAGGTAAACAATTTTAATCTAATTTGTCACTTGGACTATAGAAATAATGAAGGATTACAGGAAAGAAGAATTTAAGAATAAAATTTCCTAAGAAGCCCAGATTTAGATTAATCCAGGTTAGTCGAACATTTGTCACTAAAATTTTATTACAGAAAAGTGGGTCAATTTAAATTGGATCCATTTTACTTAAAATCGACTTGACTCATCCATTTCACAAGTCTATGGCTAACCAATACATGATCCTGCACTACTACTTTCTTGAGCAGAATTTACACTTGCAAGCTAATAGCATTCCCTTCATCACATATGGCCAGCATTTTTGGGAAATGAGCAAGATGCCAGCTTCATTAGTTCATATCATTCTGCATCGGCGAGCAACCGTGAATCGCACAACTCACTCAAAAAACGTATTCCGAGAATATTTCAACGACTTTCGGACAGCAAATTCGTACAGGATTCTAAAGTGACAATATGAATTTTGCAAGAAGTTACAAAAGCTACAGCTTCAGCACCCACGAGCTTGTCTTGCATACCTCTCAGGATGCCAAAATGACGATACACTAAAAATCTCAGACTATGATCCAAAACAACAATGCATGATGTCAATGACTTAAACGACTCCATCGTAGTTACATGAACGGAAGACAATTTGCCCCCTTTTGGTAAGGCATCGTAGGGCGTGGATTTCTCGTGCCCGTGCTGTTCCCTAATTATATATGAAGTCATTTTTTATCAGTAAAAAGGGTGGTAGGAGGTGACCGAAGTCTATGTCACCATAGGAATTCCAAACCTATGATGTAATGTGTGGTTTGAGTTATAACTACTCATCATTTTGAGCAAGCTCGTCAATGTTACTTGATTGTAACATAATGATGAGCCGGGGTGTGATTAATATTTGGCTAGCCTCACACCATTAATTGCTTTGCCCCATTGGGCATTTTCACGAGGAAATTTTACCATGTTGCATCATCATAATAGAATGATGAGGTGAGGTGGGATTAATATCAGACTAGCCTCACATTGTCAGTTGCTTCACCCCGCAAAGCATTTTTCACAAGGCGTTGCCTTGTTCCACCTCCCAGGATGCAAATTTCTTAGGCCTCATGCCCACCCCTAATTATATATGGAGTCATTTTTGTCATTAGTAAAAAGGCTAGGAAGGGGGAACCGACTTTGAAACTCCCTAGATGTCACCCTAAGAGTTTCACACCCTCGGTAGAATGAATTGTTCGAGCTTTAACTGCTGTACATTTTGAGTGACTCGTCATTGCCGCCTCATGATAGTGTTAGTGGGAATAGAACCGTTATAATTCTATACCATGACGTGGTCGAACTTACGTTGTAGATGAAAAAATGTTTCTCCAAGCTAAGGAGGGACCAAAGTTTCAAATTTGTGATCAAGGGGTCCCAAGCCACTTCGAAGCAATTCTTAAGAGAACCAATCCAATTTCTAATTTTAAGAACCTAAAATTCGACATGGACCCATTGGTCCTACACTTCAATCTTTGGACTGCATGTCCACTTGAGATTCGGCCTGACCAGGAGAGATGACTTGGTTTCCTTCTTGTTGTTTTATAAAGAAAAAGAATTCCGCCCCTACTAAAATTCAAAGCATGACATGGAAACATGCTTACAAAATGACTTGACCAAGAGTAGTTCTCATGATTTTTTTACACAAATTTATACAATATGATTGTATCTTCAATTTCTTTGAGAAGAATTTCGGCAATCAGAGGATTCAATTCTTGATTTTGATTTTTCATAATCAAGATATGTCTCTTCTTGCTGATAAATTAAGGGTAGGTGGGAGCGACTGGCATTGTTGCCTCCCCTAAGCTTCACCATGGTGATTACGCATCCTACCATAGAATGTCCAGCTTAGAAATCCGCACAAACACAACGTTCCATCGTCCCCTCTAGACCATTGTGCAGTTGGATTCCAAGTTGATCTCCAAACAAAAGCTTTCTAGAATGAGCTAGCGCATTCAAGTCACTTGATATAAATGTCATGCAAAATGGATTAGCTTAGAGTTCACTTTTGGACGACGCCCATAAATCTAGTCTCTAAACTAATCACCTGGAGCCTGTTCAAAAAAAAAAAAAAAAAAAAAAAAAACTAATCACCTGAAGAAAAAGCCCCTTGAAACCAAGTCCAATTGGCCTACCTACCACCTTGGCTATGACCCTATAGTCTTGCTCTAGGTATCGTACACCGAGTACATAATGGTCTACTTTGCTAGTGACCCTAGTAGTGTGACAATTTTTCTAGCATAATGCTGCTGTTTACAAAAAAAATTCATCCAATAAATGTGTTTACTTAATGATACGATAGTTCCATAGTAGATGCATAAATTAAGTAATGAGTGTCATTTCATCTAGTAAATCGAGACAAAGTCTTAAAATTCTTAGTAATTAATATTGTTAATCTTCCTACACCTTCAACTTTGGACACCCATCTTCGCAACGAAATTTTCAATTCTCAACATCATATCCAGTCCCAATCGAAAATTTTTTAAGGTGCACCAGCCCATCTCGCCTTTAATCTTTTACATCACAACTAATTTACGCTCGAATAGATCGATTCACCTTATTACATCAAATCAATTTTTTAAGATATAGTACGACACTTTTTATATTTAGCCACAACGACAATAAGGTTGTACCGATAAAAAAGCGAGCGGTCCGGACCTACCGATCGCCGTCAACGCGCAGGAGGCCGAGGAAAAACCGGTGCCGCCGCCGCTCCGCTCCGCCCAGCGCCTTTCAAACCCATCTCTTTCGAGGGAAATAAAATCTCAAAAGGCCCCTTTCCTTCCCTCCCTCTCTCTCTCTCTCTCTCTCTCTTCCCCACCCAGCCGCTTCGCAACTTGCAGACACTCTCTCTCTCTCTCTCTCTCTCTCTCTCTCTCTTCCTTCCTCGTATCTTGTCGAGGCTTCGAAGATGCTGAGCATGAATCTCTCTCTCCCTCCTCCCGTCGCTGTCTCCACATCCAGCCCCCGCCGCCGCAACCGCCCCATAAACGCCCACGCTCTTCTGGGCAGAAGCGGACAGACGCCCTCGCTCCCGTCCTCGCTTCTCGGCGGCGGACGAGACGGCGGAGCTCCGGCTCTTGGAACCGCCGGAGCTCGGATTCGCGGGTACCCATTTGGGTTCTCTTCGCGACCCTGTTCTCAGATCCAAGATCCGAGCTCAAAAGCCTCGCCTTTCGATCGATTCGCCTCGCTCCGCAATGGGTTGTCCGCCAGATCTCTCGTCCCCAAGGCGGCAGCCGAAGCCAGCCCGGAGGGCGAGGCAGAGGCCGGCGCCGGCGCCGGAGCCGAGGCGGAAGCGGCGGTGTCGAAGCCGAACAAGACCCTCCAGCTCGGCGTCATCTTCGGGCTCTGGTACTTCCAGAACATCGTCTTCAATATCTACAACAAGAAGGCCCTGAACGTGTTCCCCTACCCCTGGTTCCTCGCCTCCTTCCAGCTCTTCGTCGGCTCCGTCTGGATGTTCGTCCTCTGGTCCCTGAAATTGCAGCCTCGCCCGAAAATCTCCAAGCCCTTCATCGTCGCGTTGCTCGGGCCTGCCCTGTTCCACACCATCGGGCACATTTCGGCTTGCGTGTCGTTCTCGAAGGTCGCCGTGTCGTTCACGCACGTCATCAAGTCGGCCGAGCCCGTCTTCTCGGTCATATTCTCTTCGTTCCTCGGGGATTCGTACCCTCTGGCCGTGTGGCTTTCGATCCTTCCGATCGTGTTCGGTTGTTCGCTTGCTGCAGTCACTGAAGTTTCCTTCAATTTCGGAGGCTTGTCGGGTGCCATGATCAGCAATGTCGGGTTTGTGCTGAGAAATATTTACTCCAAGAAGAGCTTGCAGAACTTCAAAGAAGTTAACGGGTTGAACTTGTATGGATGGATTAGTATCATTTCGCTATTCTATCTGTTTCCGGTTGCGGTTTTCGTCGAAGGATCTCAATGGGTGCAAGGTTACCACAAGGCCATCGCAACTGTTGGAAAATCATCCACATTTTACTTTTGGGTGTTGCTGTCTGGTGTGTTCTACCATCTTTACAACCAATCCTCTTACCAAGCCCTTGACGATATCAGCCCGCTGACTTTCTCTGTCGGAAATACAATGAAGAGAGTGGTGGTGATTATATCGACTGTTTTGGTATTCAGGAACCCGGTTCGGCCCTTGAATGCGCTCGGATCTGCCATCGCTATATTTGGGACTTTCCTGTATTCTCAGGCAACATCTGCTAAGAAAGCTAAGAATCAAGAAGGTGAAAAGAAGAGCTAGGTTTTGAAACAGTCAGTCTCTGCCTGTAGCTTTTTCGGTCTTTGGCCTTTGATTGTATTTGCAGTCATCTTTAATTTTGCTTTGCAGGACAATGATAGTCAAATAAAACTCTGATACTTTTTGTCCATGAGATGTGTTTTTGTCCCAAAGTTGGTCGCTGGGTGCCTGTTTGAGTTGCTTAAGAATCTGCTGATTGTATGGATTCTTGGATTGTAATGTTGCCTTTGGCAGGCAATCAGAATAGCATCTTGTGAAGTGATTCATTCATACAATGACTATGTTGGATTGATCTTTGATTGGAAGTACACTCGATATGGTGTCCGACTGCATCTTGACAGAATGTCACAAGTATTTTCTCCTTGTCTTGGTTGAATTCAAATTGCCAAAGGAACACAAGTACTACTAGGAGATCTGTATACTAGGAGATCTGTATACTAGGAGATTTGACTTCAGGCGGTGAGGCCTGCATCCACACGAAGCTAGCTACTCATAGTGATACTACTTGATTTTGATGATAATCTCAATATCAGTCAGTGAGAAATCAAATCTGTATATCTCTGCTCAAACTGGGGCTGCACAAGATATGCAGCTTGGCTTCTCTTTTACAGTTTCATGCCAGATCCGGATACGTTGTGCCTGTACACATTTCATGGTGATTTGGTGCATATAAAGAACTCATTGCTCGAGCGTTGTTTATGTCATAAGCCGATTGGTTTGTCACGTCTGAAACGGATGGATGCCCTATCGAAGGTGCCCATAATGAGTATGCAAAGTAGAACTGCCTGCAAGTAGAACTTTTGCTTATGGCAGGCAGTTCAAGTCTAACATTCTATTGCCCCTACATTAGTTGGATGTACCCTGTCTAATTGTCTATACTCTCTATCCACTGAGAAGAGTGGATGACCTGAGTTTCAACGGTCGACTAAGATCTGCTCAAGTTGCAAACTCCTGCCTTTTTTGTTTTTTTTTTTTTGCTTTTGGTCTTTCATCAGTAAAAATGTTTGAAGCTGATGAGCTTTACGACACTAAGAAGGCACCGGAATTCGAGAAGTTATAAATAAATGTATGAGGACACATGAATTTCATATGAGGTCCACATGGTTCAGGCGCCAGAATTCGAGAAATTATAAATAAATGTATGAGGACGCATGGATTTCATATGAGGTCCACATGGTTCAACGGATGACATGCACTAGATCTAAGTAGTTCAGATGAGGTCAACAATTTTCGTGATTGGGGTGTGGAATGGAGAACGATGTTGCTCCCATCTGACCATATTATATTGTACTCTCAAGGATAGTCTACAATTAATTAATAAAATATGAAATTTAAAATTTCCTATTAGGATAAAAAAGAAAGGCTAAAGTTAAAGGTGAAAATCCAATGAAAAAAGTAACAATGTCTGTAAATAAGAATACTTATCACCCATTGGATATTCTCTATTTTTAGGGTTTGTTTGTATGAGTAAAATTATTTTCCACGAATTAATTTTCTGAATTTTCATGTGTTTGGTTTGTTGAAAATAATCAATTAACCGGAAATCATTTATTGTCGAAGTGAATATGTATACTTGTTCGAATAATGAATTCCTCAGCCTAAAAAGAGGACAACATTTTCCTAAAAAATGATTTCATAGAAAATATTTTCTTTTATCACGAAATTTTCTCATTAACAAACACTTCCTAAAGGAATTTCCGTTAATTTTTTTTAACTTTTTTTGTCATATTTAACCTTCCATCCCCAAAAAAGGGTAATAAAAAATTCAAGTGAAAAATTTTAAAGATTTCGAAACTTTTAGGAGAGAAGAGAAGGGGAAAATTTTCCCCAAATCTTCGAAAGTCTTTTAAAAAAAAAGAAGAAGCACTAAAATCTTCCGTACATATAAAAAAATCATCTTAAATAATTCATAGCTTGTGAATGAATAAAATATTCAGTGCTATTTTCACGGGAAATTGACGTATAATTAATTTAATTGACTCAAAGCCTAAATACAGAAGAAAAAAATATTACACCGTTGATTTAGTACAACGCAATCGTAGCCATTGAAAGGGGGCTCCGTAAAACAGCAACACGCGTCCTCTCTGCACGTACCGTCCTCGACGCTCCGCTCGCTGCGCTCCGCTCGGCGGTGCTCCTCCTCCTCCTCCTCCTTCGACGGCGACCCGCCGCGAATTCCAGAGACAGAAGCCGAAGACGAAGCCCCCCTAGCCCCGCGATCCTCTTCTCCGTCGACGACGCGAACCCCTGTGCTCGACCCGGCAGGTATTCCGCATTTCTGTGTACTTCTTCGAGCCGAGAATGTCGACGCGAGACCCTCTGCCCCGGCCTGGTTTTAGAATGTTCGACACGAAAGCTTAAAAGGGTAGGCGAAGGGACGCCAAATCAATATTGGGTCCATCGAAATTCGTGGACAGGGGACGTGGGGGAGGGAGACTTGGAACGTTCCCATTTGGGTTGCAAAACCAGAGCACGGCGCGTGAGAGATGAAAGGGGACTGAGGCGGACCTGGTTTGGCTCTGGAAAGTCCCACCCCAGTTTAAACTACAGTGACTGGCAAGCATAGTGTTGGTGGCATGACTAGGTGGACTGTTTTCAGTTTCCTGACACACTATGTTGGGGTTTACTAATGGCTGAAGGACGAAGCGTTTTGAGCAATTGCATTGTGTTGAGCTCTCTCGACTCGATTTGATTTACGCGTTCCTTGATGGGTTCTTGTGCTCCGTTCCTCTTCTGTTCCTGCTCGTAGTTTCTGCGCTTGTGAAAAGCTTATGGTGCTCTGTGGTGGAAGAATTTCTTAGCAGCTTCATCTTGCAGGTGTGCTTTCGCTTCCCTTGCGAGGCCATATGAGTGGAGGGCAAGAAGATGACTACTGGCCGCTCTCGGGGAAACCGTTCTTCGATGTTATTCTTACAAAGTCACATGTTCAACCCCGTTATAATCTGGTAACTAGCGCGGTCTCATTAATGGCTCCGCGGTCTCATTAATGGCTCCGCGACGATAGTGGGTTGATGATAAGGCTGCTTTCAAATGGGAATTTCTCGAGGTTGTGATGTTACGAAATCCTTACGAGATGCATTGGGAATCTTCAAGCCGTGATATCTCTGTCTTAGCCCTTTCTTGTGATTGATATTAGTAATAGTAGCCACCAGTTATCGTCGTTGCTTCGTCTGGCATTTCATTCGTCATGTAATTTCGTAGTCATTTCTCTGCTGTAAAAAGAATTTGTTTCGCTAGAAAACTTGTACTCCACTTTCTGTTTCTCTAATGGTCCTTGAGTTATTGGTAAGAGCTCAATTTAAAGGGGAGGTTCTCTTGCTTGAAGATTCTTCAGTATGTACTAGCAGCTAGATCACTACGCTATTGACTTAATCCTTTGGCTGGTCTGTGTGGTTTTCCTTTGGTATGCAGTTCATTCCTTCCAGAATGCATTCGCTGCTGCCATCACAGGACACGCAAACGGTTCTTGCTTATAAGGACAAGACATGGAATGTTATGCTGTATACGAAAACAAAAAGGTTCGATTACAGTTGGAAACAATTTGTAGATGACAATCATCTTAAGGCTGGGGATGCATGTGTGTTTGAACTCATGGAGTGTTTAAGTACAAAAGTGACCTTTAAGGTTCAAATTCTCAGAAGTGACTTCCCAGCTGAATTGCTGGGCAAGATCAGTGGTGAGACAGCAGGTGCTCCCATCGTCATTGAGTAGGAAAGCCCTTATGTCAGCTAGATGTATCTTTTACTGCCTCACGTACCACATTACTATCCTTATAATGGCCCTCCTGGCTTTTTAGCTGCTGGATATCTTGTCTCAGTTGTTATTGTAACAGAACTTTTTAAGGAGACTCGCTCATGTAGTATTACTGATCATGTTAGACATTGTAAAGAAATTCGTCCTGTTCTTCTACTCAACCTAATTAAACTGTCTTCTTCTTATCTTCGCATTGATTGATTGAGCATTTAACAGTCTCAATGAGGAATGCCGGCCATAAATCTTGTTCTGCTGATACTTTCTTGGCTTGAAAAGATATATCTGGGTGTTTTTTTGTGTTGATTTTGCAACTCGATAGGAAGGATATGATCAATTCAATATGATTTGTTATCATTTGCATTAGACAGTTCAATTCACCCAAGTAAATCGTGGAGGATGTTAATTAGGCTTTGTGATTTCTGAGACCATGGTTAGACAAAATTCTAATGCTAAATACATGTGAGTAAGGAATGGGCAGCTGGTCTCGCAGCTCCTTAGTAGTGTGGCTCACTAGGAGATCTGAGGACTGTCAACAGTAAACTTTCTCACTCATTCTGGTATTTATACATGGTTGAGTTGATTTCTCCATCACTCCAAGGGTGATGAAGATTTTCAATCGTGCTTCATTGAGCTGGCTATATCCATCACTTCTATATATCCCACTGCCAAAAAAAAAATTCTTCAGAAGCAGGAGCTAAGAAAATTCTGTTCTAATTCTGTTCCTCTCAAACCGGTCATAAGCAGGCTTGGTTCGTAGGAAGAGCAATATGCTGGAAGCTAGACCCACCATTGAGATACAGGCCCACCATATAAATGTCTGCTGATAACATTTCCTACCCATGCATATCGTAGCGTCACCAAGCATGCTTTCGCGTGCTGTGGTCTCTGCACCGGCATCATACACAAGAGCTGCAAGAAGGCCGTAGAGGAGTGAACCTATTGGAATGTTGGTGATGAGGATGTTGTGGTTGACCCCAGCACTATTTGGCCCAAACAACTCGGATGTCACTGAGACTGCAGCTGAGAATACGAAGCCAGAACTCAGCCCAATCAAGCCGGTACCAGTGCGCAGAATTGTCTCATTACCGGATGTTGCTAGCAAAATGAAAGCGATTGGTGTTGGAACAAGTGCTATGGCAAGCCACCCAGTCCTTGCAAAGTATATCTTGCTGCAATTGGAAACTTGGACAAGGTCAGTTTACATATAATCAAGAAGAAATTTATGTTGAAACATGAATAGCCTACCTCCCTTAATGACCTCTATCAAAATTGCATTCATGGTGATGATGTGTATGTGTTAAATTTATGGCCTGTTGGAGTAGCTAAATGATTTTGTCATATACAGAAAACCAGAAACGGAACTTCTCTCTACATGATAATGCGTCTCTACGGGTTCTTAACAAGTAGGATACATGCATTACAGTGAACAGTAATTGTATTCTGGTAAGTACGTACTCACGCAGGAAGTCCGGGCCAGCTGCAAGCAGACGACCAAAGAAAGAACAAGATGAGTAGAGAGTGACAAATGCACTAGTCTGAGTGCCGAATCCAAGGGATTGCGAAATTTGCCCTAGATTGTTGCTGTAAACCAACCCAATTGTTGCCCCACACAAATAAGCCAGATAGTACAACCAGAAGTCCCACCGACGCACAAGCAACCTAACCGAGTGCTCCTCGCCCAAAACTGTCAACTGATCCTTTTCCATCACATTTCCACAACACCCATCTTCAGCTCGTAGAATGAATATACTTCTGTTCCCATTCCCGTTCGTTGGAGCATTGATCCCTGCTGGCTCACTTCCAATCAGTTCCTTATGAAGCTCAAGGTCATCGACATTTACAAGACCGAAAGTCGACCCATTGAGACTTATTCTTGAACTGATGACACGTTGGGCCCAATCTCGAGCATACACTATGCCGGGGAGGCATAGGGGAAGGACAAGGAGGAGAATGGCCCCCGCTAGGAGGAGACGTGCTCGGTATGAAACATATGAGAATGGGTTGAGGAGGAGGAGGTAAAGGCCATTGAGGACAGCCACACCATTGAGAAAGAGGAAGATGCGCGAGTCGTGTTTAATGGCATCGGGTGGGAGCTGCTGAGGCGGCGGTTGGCGGAGGACTGGGAGTAAGGTGACGCCCGAAATAAAGAGAGGGACGAGGGCATTTAGGAAGAGATAGAGGGTGTCGTCATCAGGGTCTATTGCGTTGGCTATGAGAGTGTATAGAGCAGCACTTACGCCGTTGAAACTGATGGTGAGGGCTAATGCTAGTGCCCTGTTTGATTGGAAGTTCCCGATGCACAAAACGTAGCATACCGTGTTGAACCAGCAGATGCTACAACCAGCCAGCAAAGACAGGAAAAACACCTGCATCATTCACAATGCAACGACGTTAGCTTCCAAATCCGGCGGAACCGACTTAAGTCTTTAACATGTACGGTCCTTGCTAGTTTTAAGTCCATGCTCATATAGAATTCCAAAGGGCTCTCGTTTATGTGATTCTATTATACATCCACAAATGGCAAACATGAGGTCGGTGTAATTTCAGATGAGAGAAGCTTGGTTAAAGTTTCTTGAGATCGTTAGTGGGTCCTCAACTACAGACAGGTCCTACAAGACTATTAGAAGATAATCTACAGTTTATGTCTGCTGATATCCATTCCTCGTAAAATATGCATAAAGGTACATCTTTTGGACCATGGGCCTCTTTTGAGGAATGGCAGATGAGAACGGCAGATGCCTTGCTAAAAGTCACGTCCTTTGTCACGGGTGCTTCAAGAATTTTTGGTTCATTTGCCTCCCTTTTGATATATAGATGCAAAAACGCAGACCGAAAAAGCAATCGACCAGCAATTCATGGCATTAATACAAACCAGGGGTAAAGCTGAACATTGTGTAGGTGAGGCAGGCTTCTATAGCCAAAATCGGAATGGGATTATGTATTTTCCCACTCAAATAAGCTTCTAAACAGACAAAGGGATGTCTGGCCTACTTGATTTAACGAAAGCCGCGCTATAGTGCGCAGACACCGAGTCGAGGTTGAGCATACATCGACATGGTGTTCCCGTGCTCGACCATCCATGATGGTGTGAACTCTAAACCGACCCTTTTGTTAGTACTCTTAAATCCATACCGAGGGTGATCTTATAGGACGTATGAATCTATGCCAGGTTCGATTTTTGCTGAAGAACGGAAACTGCATGCTAAGTGACAATGATTCCAAAGAATATTAGTTGTAGCTTGTCAAGCGTCGTAAGTACACTTTGAAATGTAATTTATATTAAGATAGATGGTTATCACCTTCATTTGCCCCAACCGACGCTAATCTACTTAAATTTCTCTGCGATCAAGGTCCGAAATCGGGGCAGGTTGGAGGTGGTTGACCCTTTCCAAACCCGAATTCTATATGTCCGATCGAATCTCATGCCTAACTCAAACTCAAGGGAACCCTGAATCCACCTCAAATGAGAAGACAAAACGTCTAATCCAATCGGAACTCACTTGATCAAAACTTCCTCCCAGCACATATTCTGAACCGGATAATATTATTTCACGAAAGTAACGACTAATTATCTTAATTTATGCCATAGCTACTATCATAATGTTTGTTTTGTTTATGGTTAATTAAAGACAGTAGCATAAGCATAACCTTGTAGGTTTGAAAAGGAACAGGAGCATCGCCACAACTTATCGGGTTCGGGTTTTATGTTAACCACCATTCAAATCCCAATATATTAAAGTTTGGACGAGCCGGGCTCCGGAATCGAGCCCGAACCTGGCTATTCGTCCCTAAAAGGATACTTAAACTTGTTTTGGCACGCCTGTACCAACGTTGATTTTAGACCGATAGTCTGGCCAGGAAAAGAAATGAGGTGATGTGTCGTTGTCGATCAAAATTTCGTTTTCATTCCATCTAATTCAACGCCCATACGGTCCACACCACTTACAGCCATCAGAAAATGACGAGGTGCGACTTTGTCTTCCTATCGCGTCTTAGCCAATTAAACCGACTGATCAGAAAGACTTAACGACTAAGGCAGGGAAAAAAGGGCACAGGCGACTTATGCGGCTGTGGACGTGGCCCTTGTGTACGTACGAGGTTCACTCGTTCCGAGGGCTACGTCCCGGCGTGTCATTGGCTTTCCTAGTTCTCAGGATAAACGAGTGACGCAGAACAACTCGAGCGCGGAATTCAAACCAAAAAAGAAAAAGAAAAAGGAAGGAAAAGAAGCAGAAAATCGCGAGGAAGACGACCGTGATCGGCCGTCGTTGAAATAGGAATCTGGGGCTCCGCATTTTCGCGGCGTGGAAGGAGAATGCGAAAGGCAAAAAGCAAAGGGAGAGAGAGAGAGAGAGAGAGGAGACGGACCAGGAAATAAGGCAAGGAGATGATCTGCTGGATGAGGAGCCACTGGACGCCGTAGCCGAAGAGGCCGATGAAGGCGGCCATGAACATGACGGCCCAGAGGGGGAGGTACCGGAGCGACACGCCGGAGCACCAGCCGAAGGCCTTCCCCATGTCGGACGCCACCGCCAGGTAGTTGAGCTGCACCTGGGAGATCCCCAGGGCCGTCTTCAGGTCCGACGAGTAGGACGAGAAGTCGAAGTTGGTCCCCGTGAACGCCTGTATCCACGTCGTCGCCACCAGGATCATCCACTTCCGCGACTGCCCCGCCATTGGCGCAGAGAGAGAGAGAGAGAGAGAGAGAGAGAGAGAGAGAGAGAGAGAGGAGAGATAATTTAGGTGGGAGTGGAATGTTGGGGGGGTGAAAATGGAGGAAGTTGGGGTTCCTATTTGGAGGGGGATTGATGGGGACGGTGCGGGGCAAGCTTGGCGGGCCATGTTCAAAGGGTGAAAGATGGTTGGAAATAAATACATATGTGCTTGTGGGTCAAATCTTGAAAGTAAGTTGTGTCTGCGTTAGACACACACACATATATACATATACATATAGCCACACGTGTGTACATGTTTATATATGTACATATGTATAGATGGAATTGGGTACTAGATTAATTTGAACAATACTCACGATTAGTAAAAATTGCGTCGCAAGGCTTAAAGGTAATGCATTGATGGAATCGAGTCTTGAACCTTTCGATTAATTAAATTAAGTTAGAAACTTCTTATTGAAAAGTTTAATCGAATTCCACGTCTTTATACGAATAAGATTTAAGTCATAAATATCTATTGATAAATTCGGTCAAGTCCTGAACTTATATTCGAAATTGCATTTTAGGGTTGTTGTGAAGCCTCAAGTTAGATGTCACGTGGGTATTGTTAGGTATTGTTTGTCCGAAGGGCTACTGCACTTTTTGAAAAAGGGTGTAAGATTGGAATGAATCGATTAAAGGTGCAGGGGTTTATTGCATTTCGTATGTATGGTCGGCAACTTTTAAGGTACTGTTCACATGCAATTATGTTAGGGCGGAAAGGTCTTCTTAAAAAGGTAAAAACTAAATTTCAGGTTAATATTTCTAATGATAAAAGTCAACACCTATTTGTTCGATAAAGACTATACATAAATTCTGCCAGTTCTCCTAATCACATTTTTACACCTTACTAGGATGTAAAGTTCGGACCCTCGACGCTCTCCCATTTCAAAAGAAGTGAGATGTCACTGTTGTCGTGATTAATTGTCATTAGGCACCTATCTATTATATATAGTACAAATCGAAGCTGCAAGAACATTTGCTCGTACGCTCGCCACGGGACACTTCTACCCCTACGATTGCCTTGGGGTGACACTTGATATAGTTTCCAACTTTTGACCTTAAATTATTAGCTTATTGATTTGTCAAACCCCAAAAAATCTATGTGCTAGTGAATGTAAAATTTAAATATGAATAAAGAGATTTTTTTTTTTCAATATATTTTAGGTGATCTACTTTATTTTTTTTCATCCCCAAGCGTCTATTACTTATTAGTTTATATTTGAAAAAGAAAAACAGACAAAGAAGAAAGTTTCTCCACATATAACACTATTCAGATGTAAAATAATTCCCAAAAAGGAAATTGGATTTACATGAAAACTTGAATTAAGTTGTTATAAGTACTTTTTGATACTCTAAACTCTTACTTATTATGTTCGAGCAATTTCACTCAGTTCAATTTAATTTAATTTAAAAAATCACTTAATTTCACATTCAATTTCTTTAAAAAAAAAATTATCAATGGGGACAAAGTTCAAGAGCTAAGAGAATATTTGCTCGTATTCTTATCATTTGGCACTTTACTTTACCTCGGTGATTATCATGTAACGAGATTAATGTCATAGTTTTGCCACGCGACAAACATTGCACAAAGTTTATCCCCGAGTTTCTATTCCATGTTTGTTTAAATTAAAATATATAGATAAAGAAAAGATTTCTTTACTGTCGTATTCTTCAAAAGAAGAAAATTTCAAAATTCAAAAGAAAACTCAAATATAAAATGTTATGATCAGTTTATCGATAATCTAAACTATAACTTATTTTATTCAAGCAATTTCATTCAGTTCAACGATGAATTTTCTGCCGTATAATATTCACAACTAATCTAAGACGTGTTGCATTTAAAATAATTTAACTAAAAAATAAACGCAATCTGACATTTAAATGGCTTGACAAATGTAAGCTTAGTTCTTGAGCTTTAGATTGTTGTGGCCTAACTTTCACCTTTTATCTCCCAATTGGACTAAACCAGAATTTGATTTTTGTCGTAGCTACAGCAAAAATATATCGTTTGAACTATTGCCATATTTTCTCGGTTTATAAAACATAATATTATGACGTCTTTTTTTTCCCTCATCAATTTTTTTTAGAACTATAGATATAACTGTCCAATAGCACCCATCTCTTTCCATATATCACATCTCCTCTAAGTAATGTCACTAGTGATTTGAAATCGCGAATCGAAATATGTCGGTGCAAAGCATGGAACGAGTAATTAGCTAAGTTTTTAGCTTTGAATCGACAATTTGGTTCATGTGACCCAAATCAAATGCAATGCAAGTAAGTAATTAAAAGACAATGGTCGGCTGGTGGCCGGAGAGAATTAGCTGCAGTTAATGAAATGATCATTCCCGATTTGATTCCCAAATCCCATGTTTGCTTTAGAAATGAAAGAACAAATGTCATTATATTATCCAATTACTAAACTTAGATAATAGATATCATTATGTGTCGTGATTGCGTCTAAGTAAGGAAGGAAGTAATTATGATACGGACAGAAATATCGTTTTTTTTTTTTGCTATCTATGGTTAGACAAATTACTAAGCACATAAAATGACAACATATCTAAACTTCATCATAGTCACAATAATAGTAATGAGGATGATAGAAGATAGATAGGTGGTTTATTGTGCTAGAGTTATGGCGAAAACTGAAATTCATGGTAGCTTTTGGTGATATGTCATCTTTTTTTTTTTTTGGACAGATATATACTGCTTATTCCAAAGACCAAAAGCATCAATGCAATCAAGCATAGAACCCCTTTTCAGCTTTTGAAATAACTTTCGAATAAGCTAAATTATCTAGCATTTCAATTCAGTTCGATTAGTTTTCTAAGTCGATCGAACTTCTTTTAAGTCAAGATCTAGATTGGGGGAAGATGACTCAAGAGGGCACGTAAGTGGTGAATTAGGTTAAGAGTGAAAGTCATCAAAAGAGTGACAAAATGCTATCAAAATTAGTACACTCAAGTGAGACAGAGGAGAGTGTAATTTCATGTGCATAATTCGCGCGGTTGCATCGAGCAAAGAAGCCTTTTTTTTTTAACTTCTAAGATAACTTTTTTAAAGGATTTCTCTTTTGTGCGTGTCGATGACGATACAAGGACGTATGTCCAAACCAGGCTTTTCGAATCTCGCCGTCGACCTACGCCATCCAAAACCTTCTGCATCGAACGTTCAACGACTTGTCTTAGCGCAGGACACTGCACGATGCTTGTCTGACACAGCGTACCATGTCAGATGTGTCATGACATTTCGTTGTCCCAGGCACGGGAGGAACACACTCTTTTTTAAGACAGCGTGCAGCACCGTACTAGGTTGCGAAGGACAAGATACTGAAAATGGACAAAAGCTATCGATCCAGGCCAAACAGTACTTAAATAACAAGTGCCTTATCCAAAGCTAAATCTGGATCATCCGGGCCAATGTGGGCTAAGGACATTTACAAACCCATTTTAAGCTTTCGAAACATTCGGGACTTTCTGGTCAGGAACTACGACCCATCCGTCTCGAAACCTACTAGTCCCGTGTAGAACTGTCACAAGTCAAGGTCTCATGAGCAAACCACTGGAATTTACCCCAATTACCACCCTTTCAACTTGGAAGGGGGAGGTGGGGAGTTTGAATTCCCACATTCTTAGGAGGGGTTGGGATGGGGACGCATTAGTTTTAGGAGTGGGTTTCGACTCCCACGCCCTGCAAAGAGGCATGTTAAAAGTCTGAGAGTGAGCGTTAGAATAAGAATAGAGTAAGACTGACCAAAAAAAAAAAAAAGGCCTCATGAGTAGGTCAAAGGCTTGAGCTCGAGCCGTTAGTGGGACATGCGATGGGGTGTTTCGCAGGCATCCAAGAAGCCGGGCCTCCGTGACCGTGCCTTGAGGTAAAAAAATGTATATCGCAACAAAAGTTGGTCGTCAGCTAAGGACTCCCAACGAACTTTCTCTAGAATTACAAGGTCTTGTTCAATTTGTTTTATGTTCATCTATTTGCTTGTGGGGCTCTGACTCTGAGGGCAGCAGCGGCGAGAAAATTTAGTTGCAAAAGGCCCTGTGGGGGGGCAATGTAGCTCCTGTCGTCCTTCAATATATGATTGGTTTAGGTAGTTGGGGGCCGATCGGAGGACAGACATCTTGGTTTCCTAAGATAAATTAGAGGTTGTTGGTGCAATCAAATTGAAGTTTAAGTATATCTGCTGTTGCTTTCGATGCTCTTTGGCGTGCTAACTTCGATGGAACGAGACTTTCTTTCTTAGTTAGCTGCAACACCCTGGTCCTAGCTAACTTTCCTTCTCCAAGGCCAAGGCCGAGACCGCTTTTACGTAATAAACGCTTGGACAAACTAAGCAACGAAAAGACGTTGAAGCTTCCGAGACTTGTTTCGTCTTTAGATTAATGTTGGGATAAGTGCAGCATCGGTCTTTAACAATTTCACCCGCCGGCCGCTTGAATAACATACCATTTTGACCCCGTCAAGTTCCCGATGCAGATAAAGTTCCAAGCTCGCCGTCGGTGGGTTTTCCGAATCCGGAAATCTTACGTGCCCTTCCACTGACCTTTCGTGATGTCAAGTCGCTGCAGACCGTAAAGCCGTTTGCAGGGTTTCGGGTGTCGCGAATCCACGCTTACGGCGGCCACCTTATGATTCGATTGCACCTCCTTTATCGACCGAAATACCATGTCAAGAACTCGATCGATCGATGGCCAAAACGTTAAGAACCCCATCTCCTACTTACCTCGCGTAATCTGCATTCCGAACCTTTACAATAGAGAGACGTCAACAAGGACAAGAAAATCGCATTTTCGAACCGCAACATAAAAGTGAAACGTAACGAATCCTTAATTCCGAATGTTCTATACGGAACTAGACAAGGCGTGTTCCCGCGAAGGACACCGTGAAATGATTTTGTCCCCACGTGAAGGAAACTTGAGGGATAGCTGCCTCGTTTTCCTTCACTTTCTTCTTTACTTAGCTCTCGATGCTTGACGAGACGGCCGCGACGACGATTCGACCGCTCCATAAATTCGAAGGACGCAAATGGGAGCTTTTCTTATGACGCAATGGACGGTATCATTGTACCGGATATTGAAGGACGCATGCGCGGAGCTCCACGGGATTACGCTTAACGTGCCTCGACGCACTGTTCTCTGTGAAAGATGGCGAGAACATGGACACGGGGCGTGAGCAAGAAGGATTCTGATGTTCTTCATCGTATTCATCGCGTTGCTTCGTGCTTTCCGAGGAGTAGCGTGTATTGACTGTGCAGTTGCGCTTGCTTTAACCGACGAATCAACCACGACAAGAGAGTAATCAAGTTGTAACGACATTCGATGAGATAGTAGCCACAGAGAGAGAGAGAGAGAGAGAGAGAGAGAGAGAGAGAGAGAGAGAGAGAGAGTATTTTACCTTTCGCCAATAAAAAAAATGTATAATTTTAGAGAGAGTATTTTACCTTTCGCCAATAAAAAAAATGTATAATTTTAGGGCCCCCTCGTCGCTTTTCATGAAGCTTTGATGAAGGGTAAAGGAGGAAGAGGCGCTTTGACTCTCGCTGCTTTCTTGAATTAGAGAGTTACGAAGGAGAAGGAGTTTTGACTCTTTGACTGTTTTCGTGAGGAGTCGGGATTTTCAACGTTAACGAGGAGAAAGAGAGAGAAAGCATGGGGTTTTTAAAAAAATATTGCTTTTATATCATGGATAAAAAAAATAAAATCTATTTACCATGAAGTTTCATCGCCACATGATTTTTTTTTTTTTTTTTTATCTGAGTAATGTCTCTTTTATCCGGCTTTATGTTGTCTTTGTTAGCAATCAAATATAGGATATGATAATATTTATTTTATCCCAATCATCAGACTTAAAGCACAACTACCCTGTTTGTATTAGAGATGACCCACATCCACATTTTGTATTTCCAGTAAAAGAACAAATTCTTATAATAAAATATAAAAGTTGCGCTATTTAATTACGAAAATATTTGTTGGTGGAGTAATCGTGTTGCTGCTTGTTTGAACATACCGTGTTTTAATTCTTGATGCGTGCGAAAAGTAAATATTTATTTTGAAAACAATTTAACTCGAAAACCGAAACTGCTTATCTTTTTTTTTTTTTTTAAAATTATCTTTCAGAAGCTACCAATCTCCTGTGAATTTCTCAATTTTTTACAAGTATCAAGGTTGAGAGCTCTCCAATTTAGGCAAGAATTCCCCTATTTTCATATATGCAAGTGCCTGTCGAGAAAAGCTTAATAAGTGGATTATAAAATACATAACCTACCCTTGCTACAAACCTAATTAAATGATTATCCTCAAACTCCTAAACCTCGATTATGATATGACTGTTCTTTCCTTCAATACGCACGCGCTTGATCAAATTAATACAAGACGCGTCACATGATAAGCGTAGAGAATTACCATAATGAAATTGCTTCTGTATCCTATCAAACAGCTAACAATCTGCAACAAATTATCAACCTCACATAAAACTGAAGCATTGACTTTTTGCCCATTGGACAAGTATAAAACAGCCTTTCGAATGTTAGAGGAGAAAAAGAGCCCAAATTGTCGCCTGTGGGCCGAAAGGAACATAATGACCTTTCAACCATCTAAAGAAAAGGCCCAACCTTTCACCAATTGGAGAAAAAATCGACACCTATTGCAATTTTCGTTCGTTATTACTGTAAAATCGCCACGTGTCATCCACGTCGTCAAGTGTGCGACTCACTGTGCTGACGTGCACAGCGAGCCACGTTAACCAACCCAAATTATTACATCATTTTTGTTTACTATTAGTTTCATAACCAAATTCATTTTAGAAACCAAAAACAGCGTCGTTTTTTCTCGGCAATCTAACAGCACGAGGGTTCCAGTGTTGATTGTTGATATTTGATGTATATAGACTTTTGGGTGCTTTTGTGTTTAAGTGGCGTCTTGTGCTATTGTGTTGGTAATCTAGTAGTGAATGACGTGGTCCTCCTCCACCACATTGATGTCCTCTTCCTTTCATTCAGACAAATAATCTCTAACCTTCAACTTAAATAACTCCTCCACAATTCCATAGCATCCTCTCTTGGCTGCACAAATCTCTCCATAGAATTCCAATAAATAGAGTTTCCAAATCTTGTTGGACTTATCCTTGCAAGGTATGAGATTCCATGTGCCATCTTTTACATTGAATGTGCCAACTCTTCTCTTGGAGTCCACGTAATACAAGATGCCATATGCATAAACTACTTGGCAGCTTGAGTTGAAATCTAGTTTTACATGGCTAAACAATGATGAGTCCAATTTTTGTCCAACCCAACATTTATTGTATCGATTATGATTTGATTGTTGAAATGGTGCATAAGCATGTTTACGATGAAAACGGTGCAATTTGAAACATGGATGCTGCAGTGAAGGTTCGACACTTGTAAATCGATTATGCCAAGGGAGGTCGATTTGATCTTGGGTTATTGGGTTGAAAAGGAAGATGAACGAGATCTCTCTTGATGAGAGGAGGAGCCATCCGTGCTTGGAGGCAAGACAGTTGACTAGACACTTGAGCATAGGAATTTGCGCAACGTCGAGGTGCTTTGGGGTTGAGGAATCCATGGGTCATCTCATTGGAGAATGCTTCTAGATAGAGCAAGCAAGACGGGTGTTTTGTTGAGTGAGTTGTAGAATATGGGGTGCGAATTAGATTTTGCAAATATTTCCTATTTCTGTACGGGTTTTAATTAGTTTCTTTTTTTAATTTGATCGTATAGAATTTCAAATCAAAACCATGGAGGATTTGGAAGATATTTAAAAAATTGAAGCAAAAGCATATTGAGCAAAACTTGGCAACCTGTATCTTCATATGTCATCCGGCATTCTGTTTTGATTTGGTTTGATCTTGGATTGGATAATCTTGATATATTTAAATGTTAATATCATGTAATCATACGGAACATTCAATGAAGTAATTAAGTATTATGCTAGCTGTCGTATCATTAACAAATTAACTTTAATTTAATATGTAAATATAAGTTGTCGAGATTTGTTTTGTTATATCAATTATTAATTTTTTTGTTTACTATTTATCGATATATTTATGATCATGATGATCTACATGTTTGATATTTTTTCAAGTCTTAAAGTAAATTTAAAACTATATCAATAGTTAGTGGCTTTTATATATGATCAGAGCAACCTTCCATTTAGAAAAGCTGGTCCATAATATTTATTAATTTCAGTAGAAAATAATTTTCTCATATTAGATAATAACTTTTCATGATTACCGGGATAGCTTATGCGCTTCAGGAACTTTTATCGAGAGCTCAACTACTGTTCAAGGTCAAAAGTAAATTTAAAACTTTAAAAAAAAAAATTAGTGAGTAAACATAATCGATAGTCTTAATTAGTTCATTATAATGTAACTCCTCTTAACAAATTAAAGTTAATAGCAGCAGAAGTATTTTGACTACTGGGATAAGCATCTAAACAACTCTTCTCAAATCCAAACCCGTTCATAAACGCAACTAAATAAATCACTCTCGTAAATCGATTTCAAGCAACATGATCTGTCGAACTTCAGCCTGTGACTAGCGACCGCCGAAAAATTCTTGTACAATTCCATGACGTCCTCTCTTGGCAGCAAAAATCTCTCCGTTGAGTTCCAATAAAAGGAGTTTCCATACCTCAACGGACTTGTCCTTGCAAGGGATGACATTCCATGTGACATCTTTAATATTGAATGTACCTACTCTTCCCTTCACATCCACACAATACAAGATGCCTTTTGCATAGACAGCTTGCCAGATTGAGTCAAAACCTGGATTTACATCACTAAAATCATGCCGGCCAATTTTTGTCCAACCCTATAGTAATTGTGTCGATTAGAATTCGATTGTTGAGAGGGTGTATAGGCAAATTTACAATTAAGATGGTAAAATTCGAAGATGTGGGAGCTGTGGTGAAGGTCCCTGTGCTTATAAGCCGGTTACCCCAAGAGTGGTTGATTCAATCTCAGTTTATTTTGTTGAAAAGGAACATGGACGAGATCTCTCTCGACAAGAGGAGGAGCTTTCCATGCTTTGAAGCAAGACAGTCAACTTGACTCGTGATAGGGTCGAGGAACCCGCGGGTCGTTTCCCCATAAAGTTTTCCTAAATAGAACAAGACGGGAGTTATTTTGAGTGAGGCCATGGCACGAAATTTTAGAATATGTGATTTTTGTAAAAAAAATTACATATCCATCCAACTTCTTATTCAAATCAAATATGACATCATCCAGTGAAGCTCTTATTTGCTTCGGAACTTTCCAAGGTGAAAAATGATTTCAAAAAACTGTTGAAAATTAGCAAGGATTAAACATAATTAGTAAATATTCATAAATAAAATTAAGTTCAGAACCGCTGCTTCAGGCTCATCCAGGCTTGGGCCAGTCTAAACACAACAGACTAGGGTTAGCCTTTTCTTGGTAAGTTTGAGAGATTGTGCTATTTGAGTCCAACGTGCAAAAGATTAGTTTTTTTTTTTTTTTTTTTTTTTTTTGGGGGGTAGGATTTCGTCGGATATGATGAGATAAGAAATGTAATCAAATTGACCGAATCTAATTTAAGACTGCACAAAAGAAAATTAGTTAATTCAAATTCAAATGTCATAGCTCAAAAGTTAAAATGGAGAAATATCTCAATATATAGAGGAGAATTTGAATTTCTTTTGAACAGACTGACTAGAAATGGTCGTTGCTTAATCATATCGTTAAGACACACGATATAATTAGCCAATCGAAATACATAAAATGTGATTGATCTGTAAGTCATCGTGTGATCAAATCACTTCTCCTATTGAGAAATAATAAGATGGTGTCGCGAATGTGCCAATAGATTTTGGAAAATGACTTAATACATTTATCAGAATTTCAGCAAAAATTTAAAATTGTTGATTAAAAGCAAATATCGAAAAATTAGGGAATCTGAAATATAACAAACAGAACCTGAAAAATCGAACAAAACTTCCAAAAAGCCCCTCGGTATTCTCTCCTCCAATATCCTCGCTTTTTCTTCAGGCCACGATCTCCACGATTCCCCACTTCTGCGCCTGCCACCGCACGATCGGAACAAAAACCGCTCTTCGATCGATAAGCCTTATCTCTCTCTCTCTCTCTCTCTCTCTGAATATCCCGGATCTGGTTTTGTGAATCTGAAGTTCGAAACAACGTAAGTTGCTTCGAATCTCCGAAACACGAGCCTTCAAGTGTTCTTGGTTTTGTTGCCTCGCTTCTCTTGAATCGAAGAGCCAGAGTGCTCCTCGTCCCGTTGACGAATGAACCCCTCATACTGGCTGCGGCGAGGAAATGCTGAATGTGATGATGATCCCTCTATGGCCGTCGCCTGAAGTAGCTTAAGATGGAGAGATAACGCAAAATAACCCACTTCCAATTTTCAAGTGTCAGTTCCAATGCCGTCGCTTAAATCTGAAACTCAATTCTGAAAATGGGTGGTTCTTGTTTTTTTCTAACGTTGATGTGCGGGGCAGTGATGGCAACGGTGAGGAATTTGAAAATCAAGACGGGCACTGGAAAGCGTGCCGTCAAGGAGCTGCAAGACAGTGGAGATGAAGGAGAAAGCAGTGGACCCCTATGACCTTAAGCAACAGGTATTTCAAATGATTTGCT
The DNA here is from genome assembly GCA_014182725.1 of Eucalyptus brandiana. NCBI lineage: Eukaryota > Viridiplantae > Streptophyta > Magnoliopsida > Myrtales > Myrtaceae > Eucalyptus > Eucalyptus brandiana. The sequence continues at coordinate 19,432,952 of CM024672.1, read as the reverse complement.
CGCGTTTGCTGTCTGTGGCTTTCTATGTCGGTTTGTGGTTGTCGTGGCTGTCTCTTTGATCTTTGTTGAGAATGTGACTGTTTCGAGATTAAATAAGACTGTGATGATGAGAATTTGTGGATACGGGTGTTCCGAAAATTGGCAATATGTAGTGCATGGAGGCACATTGCGTAGCGTGCTTGTTGAGCTTCGACATAAGTGAACTCCAATAGACTTTCCTTTTTTTTTTTTTTTTTTTTTAGAAAGGTGGGGGGGGGGGAGGTCACTTAAATATTTATCATTCAAGATGTTGATATGATGAGTTAAGATGAGCCTTGATCATGGTCAGAAGTTTCTACCACAATGGATCAGTATGTGTGTTGACTTATTAACTTCTGTTCCCGAACTTGTTCTGAATCCTTAACTTAAGCTCAAAGTTTTGATTTTCACTGCGTCATGTACTAGTGGAGATATACATTCGTCACTAGTAAATCTGTAATGCTCAAGATTGTCTACTCGGGGTTACACGTTCTCATTCTTCATGGTTCATCCATGGAAAAAGATGTTTTCTATGTGGATGAATGTTGCTGCCAGCACATCCTGTAATTCAGAATTTGGAAATAAACCGGCTGCTCCCCCATGTAGTCTCTCTCTGTTCTCTTTAGAGAAATAATCGTGAAAAGAGTTCCTCAGGATTTTTCAGATGTACAGTTGACGCTTGAAATATAGCATGGTTGATTTGGTTATTTCGTTAACTTCTCCTTTATTATGTCATATGCACTATGAAGCTCCTGTTTAAGTCATGAGATTTGATGCAGTGGGTTTCAATTCTGTGAAGTTTCACTGCGTTTACAGCAATCTTGTCATCTAATGAACGATTTGAGCTGAAAACTTGATTTTAGCCAAAAAGCCAAGAAAGTTTTAGGATTTAGTTCAAAGCCAACTATGCTGATTGGCTGAGGCATGTAGTTGGGGCTCTATTTGTGGATGTAGTGATTACAACATCTAATTAAAATATGTAAGCATTAGCGTGTTACTTACTGGTTTGGAAATAAGTTTAATAACCTCCCTTGTGGTGTACTCTAAGGGTCTGTTTGGCAACTTTGCCAAATAGTGTTTATTTCTATTCTTTTGTTCCTAAGAATAGATTTGGAACAGAAATTTGTTTAGTAAAATTTTTGTTTACGAGAACAAATTTCTATTTTTTTGTTCCTGGAAGTAGATTTGGAATAAAATCGAAAAGTAAAAAATAGGTGATTCTTTGTTTCTGGGAACAATTCTAGAATCAAGGCCCCTATTTTCTCTCTTTTATTTTATTTTCTTGTTTTTCTTCACTCTTTCTTCTTCTTCATCTGTCGCCACCGCCACCGTTGCCGTCCACTACCATCCGCTGCCCACTGCCGCCGGTGAGCCCAACCACCAGTGAGGCTTACCCAGCCCCGTTGAGGCTCAACCGATGAGCCCAGTCACCAGTGAGGCTTACCCAGCCCCGTCGAGGCTCAACCGACGAGGCATGGCCTCTCCGAGGGTCGGCGACGCTTCAGTGAGGTCGCTGGTCCTCGTCTGGCCGATCGCTAGTCATCCCAAGACTGGCAACCGGCAACTTGAAGAAGAAGAAGAAGAGAAGCAAGGAAAAAAAGAAAAGAAGAAAAAAAAAAAAAAAAAGGAAAAAAATTGATAAAATTATTTAAAAATTAAAAGAAAATGATTTGGAGTAGAAATTTTGAGCATGGTGCTAAACGCAATTCTATTCGGGAATTGAAATTTTCGACAGTTACCAAATAGCTTAAAATGTTTAAAAATTGTTCCCATGAACATAATAAAAAAGAATTATTTCTGATCAGAAATTATTCTCAGGAACAAAAGCATTATCAAATGTGCCCTAAGAGATTTATGACAGTAATGGAGTGTATGGAAAAGATTTTTCATCATGATTAAGATCTCAAGAATGTTTATGGATATTTTTTTCTTTTTCATTTTAGAGTCACCCCGTTGTCATTCTAGGGGCCTAACCCCATGAGGTGCGTTCCCACATAAAAGAAAGCTCCCATCAACTTGATCGCGTTGCGGCGGCCAATTCGACTGTGATCCTCCTTGCCATCACTACCTCCAGGATTGAGAACGAATTCATAATTCTTGCCTAGAAGTCCACGTGCTCCCCGTTTATTTATTTATTTATTTTTATCTTTTTTTTTTAAATATGTCAAGGCCTTGCTCATCACCCCATGAGTGTCAATAAGAAAAACAAAAAAATATTATATATCATAACAAAGTTTCATGTCAATCATAGCCATATAAATAAATAAAAAAATATTATGATGGGCAAGAGCAATTTCCAATTGGTGGAGATCAAGTCTGCATTTTCATAAATTCACGGGCTATATAGCAGCATGGTCTTAATGCCACATGCTTGTTGGATTACGCTAATCCCCACCATACACAATTTCATATGGCGAATTATCCAAGTAGGGGTGCGGAGTTCTCAGCGCATGGACCCCTCAAGGTTATAAAAAGTCTCCATGATTTAGGTGAGCCAACAGTTAGCCTCGGCATTAGAGTTAGAGGTCTGGGCTAGGACCTGCTTTGCGTCGTTCGTGTAGCCCTGCATGGCGACCCACCGGAGGGATTCCGGCATGACACGGACCCCGATAGCAAGCAAATCCATTGAGAGTGTTCCTTAGCTGAGCATGAAAAGTCGTCTATATTTGAGTAGGAGCATGAGCACATCATAATTGCATATGACGGCAAGAGATGTGCCAAGGTTGATGGAGACTTGAACAATTGAAACAAGTAACAAGAACATGCTCATTAAACATGAAAAAGAGAAACTAATGACTACAAATAAACGAAAAATTTGATACACAATTAGAAAACAACTTATCTCAAGAAATAAAGTGAGCAAGCCGTGGAATATCATGGAGGAGATTTTCGTGATATAAATGAAGGTGATGTTCAGTGCCACCCCAATGCGAACTTGGCTGATGGCACGGCCCCACGGGAGTAAAGCAATGTGGGGCTTAACCACATGAGGAGCGCTCCCACAAAAAGAAAGCCCCCATCAACTTGATCATATTGTGAGCATAATTGCATATGCGGCAACGTGATCAAGTTGATGGGGGCTTTCTTTTCTGTGGGAATGCTCCTCATGTGGTTAGGCCCCACAATGCTTTACTCCTGTGGAGCCATGTCATCAACCAAGTCGGCATTAGGGTGGCACTTACCATCACCCTCATTTATATCACGAAAATCCTCCCCCGGGTTATATTCCACGATTCGCTCACTTCATTTCCCAAGGTAAGTTGTTTTATAATTGTGTATCATATTTTTCATTTATTTATTAGTCATTAATTTCTCTTTTTCATGTTTAATGAGCATCTTCTTGTTACTTGCTTCAATTGTTTAGGTCTCCATCAACCTTGGCACCTTCCTTGTCGACGTATGCAATTTGCTATTCCCATGCTCCGGCCTAAAAGCAGGTGGCTTTTTTTCTCGGCCTAAGAACACTCTCGATGATCCTGCTCGCCATTGGGGTTCGTGTCAAGTTGGGATTCCCCCCGATGGCTTGCCATGCATGGCCACATTAACGATGCAAAGTAGATCCTAGCCTAGACCTCTAACTTCCATGCGGAGGTTGACCATCGGCTTGCCAAAATCATGGAGGCTTTTGACAACCCTGAGGGGTCCGTGCACCGGGAACTTCGCAATCATATTTTAGTAAATTGCCATATGAAATTGTGCGCGGTGGGGATTAATGTAAACCAACAAGCACATGGCGTTGAGATCATGTTGCTATATAGCCCGCGAATTTACGAAAAGGCGGACTTGACCTCCACCAATTGGAAAATGCTCTTGCCCATCATAGTCCACGCGGCAAAAACCTTGCCTAATCTCACCCCCATCTTCTGCCTAAACATGGACATGCGGTGGAATTTGATATTGATCAGCCTCGGGGATGAGTTTGTCGCTCAAGGTCCTCGGTACATGCTTTGTTAGCATCGATCGCAATGACATGGATCCCTTATGGGCAATAGCAGCTTATATTCTCTCGTTTGTGTTTTACGCAGCATCCTATTCAATTGGCATAGGCCCAGTTACGTTCATCTATAATTCTGATGTGTTCACATTATGGTTTCGTGCCCATGATCTGACGAGTGAGTGCAATCTTCATATTTATGTTTAGATCGCTATACAAGGTGATCACCCTCGGTGGGGTTGCCTTTGTATTCATGACCATGTCGATCTTAGGGGGCATGGGGTTCTACATGTTATGCCGGAGACAGGGGGCAAGACCATGGAGGAGTTGTGGTGGTCTCGTAGGGAAAATCTTACCATGGATGTCGAGCACAAGCGGCACAATTGAAATAGGGATGGGAACTGACACAGGAAAGGGCACGAGTATTGAATTGACACGGGCTCGTGGAGGATAGATAGCTAAGCTTCATCTTAATGCGTGTGTAGTTAATACTGCTATGTTTTTTTGAAATAGCTAAGTCGTCATGAGTTAGTGGAAGTTAGTTTTTTTGTCGTGCTGTCATATATGTTTTTACATGTTTAATTAGGATGAGTAAAACTCAAAGTTAGATTTTCCTTCTTCTTTTTTAATTGATTGTCGTAGGGGTGATGAGCAAGGCCCTAAAATATTTCAAAAAAAAAAGAAGATAAAAGAATAATTGAGGAGCACATGGACTTCTAGGTGAGGATCATGAATTTGTTCTCAGTTCTAGGCAACAATGGCGAGGTGGAATTGGTTGCTGCAATGCAATCAAGTTGACAGGGGGTTCCTTTTCTGTAGGAACGCTCCTCATGGGGTTACACTCATAACGCTTTACTTCCATGGGGCCATGTGATCAACCTAGGCGGCGTTTGGGTGACACTCCCATCACCCCCATTTATATCACAGAAATCTCCCCCACCATATTATGCGACTTGCTCACTTCGTTTCCTGAGGTAAGTTGTTTTTTAATTGTGTATCACATTTTTCATTATTTATTAGTCATTAGTTTCTCTTTTTCATGTTTAATGAGCATTTTCTTGTTGCTTGCTTTGGTTGTTCAGGTCTCACCATCCTTGGCATTGTATGCGATTATGCTATCTCCTACTCGTGCTCAAATGCATGTGGCTTTTTATGCTCAACTTGGAAACACTTGGCAGTCCTGCTCACCATCGGGGTCCGCATCATGCCAAAATCCCCCCGGTGACTCGCCATGCAAGGCCTCATGAATGATGCAAAGTAGTCCAAATAGTCCAAACCTCTAACTTTGATGCGGAGATTGATTACTAGCTAGTTGAAATCATGGACATGCTTTGCGTCATTCGTGCGGCCCTACATGGCGAGCCACCGGTGGATTTTGGCATGATGCGAACCCCAATGGTGAGTAGGAATGTCGAAAATGTTCCCATGCCGAGTATGAAAAGCCGCCTGCATTTGAGCATGAGCATGGGGATAACATAATTGCATACAACGCCGAGGAGGGTGCCAAGGTTGTTGGTGACTTGAACAACTAAAGCAGTAACAAGATAATCATTAAACATGAAAAGGAGAAACTAAGGACTCATAAATGAAAAATGTGATACACAATTAGAAAACAACTTAACTCGAGAAACAAAGTGAGCAAGCCGCGGAATATGGTCAATTACACAAAGGGGGATCGATTCGATCTCAGGTTATCAAGTTGAAAAACAAGATGGACAAGATCTCTCTCAATGAGAGAGGAGGAGCCATCCGTGCTTGGAAGCAAGACAGTCGACTTGACACTCGAGCTTGGGAATTTGCACCACGTCGAGGTGCCCCATTGTGCCGTCAAGGAATCTATGGGTCGTCTCGCCAGAGAATATTCCTAGATTAGATAAGACGAGTGTTTTGTTGAGTGAGGTCATGGTATGAAGTTGTAGAATATGTGATTTGGGTGCAAATATAGATTAATATATGTAGTTTAATTTGGTATGATACCTTGTGCAAATATTTCCTATACCTATCCAATTCTCACCCAATCACATATTAGGTTTTGCAAATACTATTTCTGCACATGTTTTATTTAGTTTCCATTTTTAGTTTAATTGAACATATTTTCAAACCAAAACAGTGATGGGTCTTGAAGATATTTAAAAAATTGAATCTAAAGCATATGGAGCCACTCGGCAACCTACATCTCCATATGATATCGGGATTCCATTTTGATTTGGTTTGATCTTGGATTGGATAATTTTGATATATTCAAATGCAAATATCATGTAATTATATGTAATATTCAATAAGTAATTAAGTATCATGCTAGCTGTCATATTATCAACAAATGCACATTAATTTAATATTTAAATATAAATTATCAAGATATTATTTTTTGTGTTATCAATTATTTATTTGTTTGTTTGTTTACTAGTTATTGATAAACTTATGATTAGATTATCCATGTGTTTGATAATTTTCACATCTCAAAGTAAATTTAAAACTATATCAATAGTTGGTGACTTTTATACATGATCGAGTAACTGCAATTTAGAAAAGCCGATTGAAAATATTTATTAATTTCAATAGAAAATAATTATCTCACTTTGGGTAATAACTTTTCGCGATTATCCAAAGTATAGCTTTCATGCGCTTCGGGAACTTTTACCGAGAGTTCAATTACCGTTCAATGTGAAAAATGCATTTAAAACTATAAAAAATTAGTGAGTCTTGGACATAATCTATAGTCTTGATCAATACATTGTAATGTAACTCCTCTAACAAGTACAACGTAAATAAAAGCATAAGTATTCTAACTACTATAACAAGCATCTAAAGACCTCTTCCCAAATCCAAACTCGTTCATAAGCACAACTAAACAAATCATTATTGTAAATCGATTTAGAGCAATGTGATCCATCGAACTCCAACCCCAAACTAGTGACCATCAGCTCCAACTGCTCACCCTCTCTCTGATTTGGTTTAGGCATTGCCATCGATCCACAATCGTCCAAGCAATAAGTAACGTCCATGGCGAGATGCTCTTTCTCCCACTTAGACAAATCATCTCTAATCTTCAACTTGGGGAATTCTTGTACCATTCCGTGGCATCCTCTCTTGACTGCAAAAGTCTCTCCGTTGAGTTCCACTAATAGGAGTTTTCCATACCTTAATGGACTTATCTTTACAAGGGAGGACATTCCATGTTCCGTCTTTAACAATGAATGTGCCTAACATTCCCTTCAAGTCTACACAATACACAATGCCTTTTGCATAGACAGCTTGCCAGCCTGAGTCGAAATCTGGATTTACATGGCTAAAACCATGTCAGGTCCATTTTTTGTCTAACCCAATAGTGAACGTGTCGATTAAGATTCGATTGTCGAGAGGGTGTATAGGCATACTCACGATGAAGACGGTGCAATTTGAAGACGTGGGAGCCGCAGTGAAGGTCCCCGTGCTTATAAGCTGGTTATGCCAAGGGAGGTCGATTCGATCTCAAGTTGTTGGGTTGAAAAGGAAGATGGACAAGACCTCTCTCGACGAGAGGAGGAGCCACCTGTGCTTGGAGGCAATACAGTCAACTTGACACTCGAGCTCGGGGATTTGCACCTCCTCTAGGTGCCTTGTGATGGGTTCAAGGAACCCATGGGTCATTTTGCCGGAGAATGTTCCTAGATAGAACAAGATGGGAGTTTTTTTGAGTGAGGCCATGGTACAAAGTTTTAGAATATGTGATTTAGTTGAGTATTAGATATGTACATATAGAGGCTGTTTTACAAGTATTTCCTAATTCAAGTCAGATTTTGATAGTTTTTCAATACTTGATTTGAATTACATACATATATAAATAGGCCACTTTGCAAATATTTCCTAATTCAATCCGGCTTTTGACAATTGTTAAATATGTGATTTTAATTAGATATATCTGTGTTAGATTATCACCCAAATCACGTATTATGTTCTGCAAATATATCCTAATTCAACATGGGTTTGGATAGGTTTAGGATATGTGATTTGTATGAGGATTAGATAAATATATATAGGTTAATCTGGTCCTGTACATTTTGTAAAAAAATTACATATACATCCAACTTCTTATCCAAATCAAATATGACGTCATCCAGTGGAGCTCTTATCTGCTTCGGAACTTTCCAAGGTGAAAAGTAAATTCAAAAAACTGTTGAAAATTAGTAAGGATTAAACATAATTAGTAACTATTCGTAAGTAAAATTAAGTCCTGACCCACTACTTTGGACTCATCCAGGCATGGGCCAGTCCAAACACAACAGACTAGGGTTAGCCTTTTCTTGCTAAGTTTGAGATATTGTGCTGTTCGTGTCCAATGTGCAAAAGATTAGTTTTAATTTTTTTGGGGATTTCGCCGGATATGATGAGATAAGAAATGTAATCGAATTTACCACGTCCTATATCTTTTTTGGCAGTTGACTGGATATAACCTACAATAGGATTAATTAAACAATAAAAGTTAAATAACTAACTTTGAAAAAATGAAAATCCTATTTTAGTGGTCCATCGCCGGTGCAGGTCGTCGATTCCAATAGCAACCTTTACAGTAGAGGTTGTCCAAATATGGGGACCAACACGATTGGGAATAGGTTTGGCTCTCAAGAGGAAATCCCCAGCAACAAGGCCCCATGCGAGGGCAACATCTGTTGGTTACCGTTGCATTGAGAGCAAGGTAATTAGGGTGATGATTAGCGAATGAAATCTCTAATTAGCTGTAACAACTCTTATTCTATAAGTCTACATAGGCTGAACTCTAATTCGGAGATCTACGTGCACTATACTATTAGTTGGTTCAAAATAGTCATTAGTACTTCAGTCACTCCTCTAGTGTCATTTCTCCATTTTTATTTGGAGATGATTTTCTTTTGGATTAGAGTCTCATTGCTTTTCTTCTTTATTTTTTTTCATTTTTTCTGAAAAGGGATTTTATTCATTTACTCAAGAAATCATAGGAGCCCGTTACAAGAGCTTCTTTATATGAAAGAAACCAAAGGGATTAAAGGGGAAAATGGAAGCCGGTCTTGAGGAAGAACAATTTTTATGGTCATGGAAACCTAGTTTGCGACCAACTTGGCCCCTGCGAAGAACATGATTTCGGCTAGAGCTCCTACCAAGAAAAAATTGGTCAAATACCAATTTAAGACCACATAAAAGAAAATTGGTTAATTCAAATTTAAATGTCATAGCTCAAAAGTTAAAATGAAAAAAAAATATCTAAATATTGAATGGACTGACTAGATATTGGTTGTTGCTTAATCATGTCGTTAAGACACATGATATAACTAACTAGCCATAGGGATGAGTAAGGTGAGCCACCAGAATTGAGAACCACCCGAATTGGATCGAACCGACTAGTTTGGTCCAATTCCCCTAGACATCGGTCCAGTTCCCTATTATGCTAAATTGGAACCAATGAACTTCGGTCCGGTTCTTGATTCTAGAGTCAAAACCAACCATCCGAACCAGGACCGATTGAGTGTTTATTATTTAAAAATTCTCATTTTAATTCTTAAAAATAAAGCAACTAAAATTTTCAACTTAAGCCCCGAATTAAGGCTTTTTTCAGTGTTGCTGTTACGCAAACATCGCTCTGGGTCGCAAGCAACGGATCAACAAAAGTTCGGCTAGTTCCGCGCTATGTAAAGAGGCGACATGCTTGTTTGCCTCTCCTACCAGTCGATGTGACTCTATGGCTGTGTCACACGCTCGGTCCTTCTCTCCCCCTCTCCATCTCTCTCACTCCACTTCGCCTGCAAGAGATAAGCCCCTCCATAAGTCCTCCATCGAACAAATAGCAGAGAGCATAAGAGAGGTTGCTTATAAAAGCCAAGCTTGGCAACTCTTTCTAGCATGTTTGTGTCAAGCTTGAGAAGTGTGGTAAATGAACACAAGTGGTGAAGTAGTTAAATCTTTTGAGCACGTGCGATACATTCGTCTGATTAAATGTGAGCGGTTCCTTTGTATAGCTCGAGAACCGAACCAAACCAATCAGTTCAGTCTTGACCAGTTCCAAGCTCCTTTGGTCTGGAAATAGGGAATTGGTCTTGTCAGTCTGATTCAACCGATTACCCCTAGCTAGCCAATCGAAATACTTTAAACGCGATTGGTCAGCCACACAAAGTCAATCATGTAATTAAATCAAATCACGTCTCCTATTAGAAACAATAAGATGGTGCAGTGAATGTGCCAATAGATTTTGAAAAATGACTTAATATCATTTATCAGATTTTCAGCAAAAAATTAAAAATTGTTGATTAAAAGTAAATATCGAAAAATTAGGGAATCTGAAATATAACAAACAGAACCTGAAAAATTGGACAAATTTTCCAAAAAGCCCCTCGGTATTCTCTCCTCCAATATCCTCGCTTTCTCTTCAGGCCACGATCTCCACGATCCCCAACTTCTGCGCCTGCCTCCGCACGATCGGTACAAAAACCGCTCTTCGACCGATAAGCCCTTCTCTCTCCCTCCCTCCCTCTCTCTCTCTCTCTCTCTCTCTCTCTCTCTCTCTCTGTGAATATCCCGAATCTGAAGTTCGAAACAACGTAATTTGCTTCGAATCTACGAAACACGAGCCTTCAAGTGTTCTTGGTTTTGTTGCCTCGCTTCTCTTGAATCGAAGAGTCAGAGTGCTCCTCGTCCCGTTGACGAATGAACCCTTCATACTGGTTGCGGCGAGGAAATGCTGAATGCGATGATGATCCCTCTATGGCCGTCGACTGAAGTAGCTTAAGATGGAGAGATAACGCAAGATAACCCACTTCCAATTTTCAAGTGTCAGTTCCAATGCCGTCGCTTAAATCTGAAACTCAATTCTGAAAATGGGTGGTTCTTGTTTTTTCTAACGTTGATGTGCGGGGCAGTGATGGCAACGGTGAGGAATTTCAAAATCAAGACGGGCACTGGAAAGCGTGCCGTCAAGGAGCTGCAAGACAGTGGAGATGAAGGAGAAAGCAGTGGACCCCTATGACCTTAAGCAACAGGTATTTCAAATGATTTGCTCGCGTTTGCTGTCTGTGGCTTTCTATGTCGGTTTGTGGTTGTCGTGGCTGTCTCTTTGATCTTTGTTGAGAATGTGACTGTTTCGAGATTAAATAAGAATGCGATGATTAGAATTTGTGGATACGGGTGTTCCGAAAATTGGCAATATGTAGTGCATGGAGGCACATTGTGTAGCGTGCTTATTGAGCTTCGACATAAGTGCACTCCAATAGACTTTCCTTTTTTTTTTAGAAAGGTGGGGGGGGGGGAGGTCACTTAAATATTTATCATTCAAGATGTTGATATGATGAGTTAAGATGAGCCTTGATCATGGTCAGAAGTTTCTACCACAATGGATCAGTATGTGTGTTGACTTATTAACTTCTGTTCCCGAACTTGCTCTGAATCCTTAACTTAAGCTCAAAGTTTTGATTTTCACTGTGTCATGTACTAGTGGAGATATACATTCGTCACTAGTAAATCTGTAATGCTCAAGATTGTCTACTCGGGGTTACACGTTCTCATTCTTCTTGGTTCATCCATGGAAAAAGATGTTTTCTATGTTTTCTATGTGGATGAATGTTGCTGCCAGCACATCCTGTAATTCAGAATTTGGAAATAAACCGGCTGCTCCCCCATGTAGTCTCTCTCTGTTCTCTTTAGAGAAATAATCGTGAAAAGAGTTCCTCAGGATTTTTCAGATGTACAGTTGACGCTTGAAATATAGCATGGTTGATTTGGTTATTTCGTTAACTTCTCCTTTATTATGTCATATGCACTATGAAGCTCCTGTTTAAGTCATGAGATTTGATGCAGTGGGTTTCAATTCTGTGAAGTTTCACTGCGTTTACAGCAATCTTGTCATCTAATGAACGATTTGAGCTGAAAACTTGATTTTAGCCAAAAAGCCAAGAAAGTTTTAGGATTTAGTTCAAAGCCAACTATGCTGATTGGCTGAGGCATGTAGTTGGGGCTCTATTTGTGGATGTAGTGATTACAACTTCTAATTAAAATATGTAAGCATTAGCGTGTTACTTACTGGTTTGGAAATAAGTTTAATAGCCTCCCTTGTGGTGTACTCTAAGGGTCTGTTTGGCAACTTTGCCAAACAGTGTTTATTTCTATTCTTTTGTTCCTAGGAATAGATTTGGAACAGAAGTTTGTTTAGTAAAATTTTTGTTTACGAGAACAAATTTCTGTTTTTTTTGTTCCTGGAAGTAGATTTGGAATAAAATCGAAAAGTAAAAAATAGGTGATTCTTTGTTTCTAGGAACGATTCTAGAATCAAGGCCCCTATTTTCTCTCTTTTATTTTATTTTCTTGTTTTTCTTCACTCTTTCTTCTTCTTCATCTGTCGCCACCGCCACCGTTGCCGTCCACTACCATCCGCTGCCCACCGCCGCCGGTGAGCCCAACCACCAGTGAGGCTTACCCAGCCCCGTTGAGGCTCAACCGATGAGCCCAGTCACCAGTGAGGCTTACCCAGCCCCGTCGAGGCTCAACCGACGAGGCATGGCCTCTCCGAGGGTCGGCGACGCTTCGGTGAGGTCGCTGGTCCTGCCCCGGCCGATCGCTAGTCATCCCAAGGCGGCAACCGGCAACTTGAAGAAGAAGAAGAAGAGAAAGCAAGGAAAAAAAGAAAAGAAGAAAAAAAAAAAAAAAGGAAAAAAATTGATAAAATTATTTAAAAATTAAAAGAAAATGATTTGGAGTAGAAATTTTGAGCATGGTGCTAAACGCAATTCTATGCGGGGAATTGAAATTTTTGACAGATTACCAAATAGCTTAAAATGTTTAAAAATTGTTCCCATGAACATAATAAAAAGAATTATTTCGATCGAAATTATTCTCGGAACAAAAGCATTATCAAATGTGCCCTAAGAGATTTATGAGTAATGGAGTGTATGGAAAAGATTTTTCATCATGATTAAGATCTCAAGAATGTTTATGGATATTTTTTTTTTCTTTTTCATTTTAGAGTCACCCCGTTGTCATTCTAGGGGCCTAACCCCATGAGGTGCGTTCCCACATAAAAGAAAGCTCCCATCAACTTGATCGCGTTGCGGCGGCCAATTCGACCTGTGATCCTCCTTGCCATCACTACCTCCAGGATTGAGAACGAATTCATAATTCTTGCCTAGAAGTCCACCTGCTCCCCGTTTATTTATTTATTTATTTTTATCTTTTTTTTTTTTTTTTTAAATATGTCAAGGCCTTGCTCATCACCCCATGAGTGTCAATAAGAAAAACAAAAAAATATTATATATCATAACAAAGTTTCATGTCAATCATAGCCATATAAAAAAAAAAAAAAAAAATATTATGATGGGCAAGAGCAATTTCCAATTGGTGGAGATCAAGTCTGCATTTTCATAAATTCACGGGCTATATAGCAAAGCATGGTCTTAATGCCACATGCTTGTTGGATTACGCTAATCCCCACCATACACAATTTCATATGGCGAATTATCCAAGTAGGGGTGCGGAGTTCTCAGCGCATGGACCCCTCAAGGTTATCAAAAGTCTCCATGATTTAGGTGAGCCAACAGTTAGCCTCGGCATTAGAGTTAGAGGTCTGGGCTAGGACCTGCTTTGCGTCGTTCGTGTAGCCCTGCATGGCGACCCACCGGAGGGATTCCGGCATGACACGGACCCCGATAGCAAGCAAATCCATTGAGAGTGTTCCTTAGCTGAGCATGAAAAGTCGTCTATATTTGAGTAGGAGCATGAGCACATCATAATTGCATATGACGGCAAGAGATGTGCCAAGGTTGATGGAGACTTGAACAATTGAAACAAGTAACAAGAACATGCTCATTAAACATGAAAAAGAGAAACTAATGACTACAAATAAACGAAAAATTTGATACACAATTAGAAAACAACTTATCTCAAGAAATAAAGTGAGCAAGCCGTGGAATATCATGGAGGAGATTTTCGTGATATAAATGAAGGTGATGTTCAGTGCCACCCCAATGCGAACTTGGCTGATGGCACGGCCCCACAGGAGTAAAGCAATGTGGGGGCTTAACCACATGAGGAGCGCTCCCACAAAAAAGAAAGCCCCCATCAACTTGATCATATTGTGAGCATAATTGCATATGCGGCAACGTGATCAAGTTGATGGGGGCTTTCTTTTCTGTGGGAATGCTCCTCATGTGGTTAGGCCCCCACAATGCTTTACTCCTGTGGAGCCATGTCATCAACCAAGTCGGCATTAGGGTGGCACTTACCATCACCCTCATTTATATCACGAAAATCCTCCCCCGGGTTATATTCCACGATTCGCTCACTTCATTTCCCAAGGTAAGTTGTTTTATAATTGTGTATCATATTTTTCATTTATTTATTAGTCATTAATTTCTCTTTTTCATGTTTAATGAGCATCTTCTTGTTACTTGCTTCAATTGTTTAGGTCTCCATCAACCTTGGCACCTTCCTTGTCGACGTATGCAATTATGCTATTCCCATGCTCCAGCCTAAAAGCAGGTGGCTTTTTTTCTCGGCCTAAGAACACTCTCGATGATCCTGCTCGCCATTGGGGTTCGTGTCAAGTTGGGATTCCCCCCGATGGCTTGCCATGCATGGCCACATTAACGATGCAAAGTAGATCCTAGCCTAGACCTCTAACTTCCATGCGGAGGTTGACCATCGGCTTGCCAAAATCATGGAGGCTTTTGACAACCCTGAGGGGTCCGTGCACTGGGAACTTCGCAATCATATTTTAGTAAATTGCCATATGAAATTGTGCGCGGTGGGGATTAATGTAAACCAACAAGCACATGGCGTTGAGATCATGTTGCTATATAGCCCGCGATTTACGAAAAGGCGGACTTGACCTCCACCAATTGGAAAATGCTCTTGCCCATCATAGTCCACGCGGCAAAAACCTTGCCTAATCTCACCCCCATCTTCTGCCTAAACATGGACATGCGGTGGAATTTGATATTGATCAGCCTCGGGGGGATGAGTTTGTCGCTCAAGGTCCTCGGTACATGCTTTGTTAGCATCGATCGCAATGACATGGATCCCTTATGGGCAATAGCAGCTTATATTCTCTCGTTTGTGTTTTACGCAGCATCCTATTCAATTGGCATAGGCCCAGTTACGTTCATCTATAATTCTGATGTGTTCACATTATGGTTTCGTGCCCATGATCTGACGAGTGAGTGCAATCTTCATATTTATGTTTAGATCGCTATACAAGGTGATCACCCTCGGTGGGGTTGCCTTTGTATTCATGACCATGTCGATCTTAGGGGGCATGGGGTTCTACATGTTATGCCGGAGACAGGGGGCAAGACCATGGAGGAGTTGTGGTGGTCTGTAGGGAAAATCTTACCATGGATGTCAGGCACAACTGGCACAATTGAAATAGGGATGGGAACTGACACAGGAAAGGGCACGAGTATTGAATTGACACGGGCTCGTGGAGGATAGATAGCTAAGCTTCATCTTAATGCGTGTGTAGTTAATCTTTTGCTATGTTTTTTTGAAATAGCTAAGTCGTCATGAGTTAGTGGAAGTTAGTTTTTTTGTCGTGCTGTCATATATGTTTTTACATGTTTAATTAGGATGAGTAAAACTCAAAGTTAGATTTTCCTTCTTCTTTTTTAATTGATTGTCGTAGGGGTGATGAGCAAGGCCCTAAAATATTTAAAAAAAAAAAAAAAAAAGAAGATAAAAGAATAATTGAGGAGCACATGGACTTCTAGGTGAGGATCATGAATTTGTTCTCAGTTCTAGGCAACAATGGCGAGGTGGAATTGGTTGCTGCAATGCAATCAAGTTGACAGGGGGTTCCTTTTCGTAGGAACGCTCCTCATGGGGTTACACTCATAACGCTTTACTTCCATGGGGCCATGTGATCAACCTAGGCGGCGTTTGGGTGACACTCCCATCACCCCCATTTATATCACGAAATCTCCCCCACCATATTATGCGACTTGCTCACTTCGTTTCCTGAGGTAAGTTGTTTTTTAATTGTGTATCACATTTTTCATTATTTATTAGTCATTAGTTTCTCTTTTTCATGTTTAATGAGCATTTTCATGTTGCTTGCTTTGGTTGTTCAGGTCTCACCATCCTTGGCATTGTATGCGATTATGCTATCTCCTACTCGTGCTCAAATGCATGTGGCTTTTTATGCTCAACTTGGAAACACTTGGCAGTCCTGCTCACCATCGGGGTCCGCATCATGCCAAAATCCCCGGTGACTCGCCATGCAAGGCCTCATGAATGATGCAAAGTAGTCCAAATAGTCCAAACCTCTAACTTTGATGCGGAGATTGATTACTAGCTAGTTGAAATCATGGACATGCTTTGCGTCATTCGTGCGGCCCTACATGGCGAGCCACCGGTGGATTTTGGCATGATGCGAACCCCAATGGTGAGTAGGAATGTCGAAAATGTTCCCATGCCGAGTATGAAAAGCCGCCTGCATTTGAGCATGAGCATGGGGATAACATAATTGCATACAACGCCGAGGAGGGTGCCAAGGTTGTTGGTGACTTGAACAACTAAAGCAGTAACAAGATAATCATTAAACATGAAAAGGAGAAACTAAGGACTCATAAATGAAAAATGTGATACACAATTAGAAAACAACTTAACTCGAGAAACAAAGTGAGCAAGCCGCGGAATATGGTCAATTACACAAAGGGGGATCGATTCGATCTCAGGTTATCAAGTTGAAAAACAAGATGGACAAGATCTCTCTCAATGAGAGAGGAGGAGCCATCCGTGCTTGGAAGCAAGACAGTCGACTTGACACTCGAGCTTGGGAATTTGCACCACGTCGAGGTGCCCCATTGTGCCGTCAAGGAATCTATGGGTCGTCTCGCCAGAGAATATTCCTAGATTAGATAAGACGAGTGTTTTGTTGAGTGAGGTCATGGTATGAAGTTGTAGAATATGTGATTTGGGTGCAAATATAGATTAATATATGTAGTTTAATTTGGTATGATACCTTGTGCAAATATTTCCTATACCTATCCAATTCTCACCCAATCACATATTAGGTTTTGCAAATACTATTTCTGCACATGTTTTATTTAGTTTCCATTTTTAGTTTAATTGAACATATTTTCAAACCAAAACAGTGATGGGTCTTGAAGATATTTAAAAAATTGAATCTAAAGCATATGGAGCCACTCGGCAACCTACATCTCCATATGATATCGGGGATTCCATTTTGATTTGGTTTGATCTTGGATTGGATAATTTTGATATATTCAAATGCAAATATCATGTAATTATATGTAATATTCAATGAAGTAATTAAGTATCATGCTAGCTGTCATATTATCAACAAATGCACATTAATTTAATATTTAAATATAAATTATCAAGATATTATTTTTTGTGTTATCAATTATTTATTTGTTTGTTTGTTTACTAGTTATTGATAAACTTATGATTAGATTATCCATGTGTTTGATAATTTTTCACATCTCAAAGTAAATTTAAAACTATATCAACAGTTGGTGACTTTTATACATGATCAGAGTAACCTTCAATTTAGAAAAGCCGATCGAAAATATTTATTAATTTCAATAGAAAATAATTATCTCACTTTGGGTAATAACTTTTCGCGATTATCCAGTATAGCTTTCATGCGCTTCAGGAACTTTTACTGAGAGTTCAATTACCGTTCAATGTGAAAAATGCATTTAAAACTATAAAAAATTAGTGAGTCTTGGACATAATCTATAGTCTTGATCAATACATTGTAATGTAACTCCTCTAACAAGTACAACGTAAATAAAAGCATAAGTATTCTAACTACTATAACAAGCATCTAAAGACCTCTTCCCAAATCCAAACTCGTTCATAAGCACAACTAAACAAATCATTATTGTAAATCGATTTAGAGCAATGTGATCCATCGAACTCCAACCCCAAACTAGTGACCATCAGCTCCAACTGCTCACCCTCTCTCTGATTTGGTTTAGGCATTGCCATCGATCCACAATCGTCCAAGCAATAAGTAACGTCCATGGCGAGATGCTCTTTCTCCCACTTAGACAAATCATCTCTAATCTTCAACTTGGGGAATTCTTGTACCATTCCGTGGCATCCTCTCTTGACTGCAAAAGTCTCTCCGTTGAGTTCCACTAATAGGAGTTTTCCATACCTTAATGGACTTATCTTTACAAGGGAGGACATTCCATGTTCCGTCTTTAACAATGAATGTGCCTAACATTCCCTTCAAGTCTACACAATACACAATGCCTTTTGCATAGACAGCTTGCCAGCCTGAGTCGAAATCTGGATTTACATGGCTAAAACCATGTCAGGTCCATTTTTGTCTAACCCAATAGTGAACGTGTCGATTAAGATTCGATTGTCGAGAGGGTGTATAGGCATACTCACGATGAAGACGGTGCAATTTGAAGACGTGGGAGCCGCAGTGAAGGTCCCCGTGCTTATAAGCTGGTTATGCCAAGGGAGGTCGATTCGATCTCAAGTTGTTGGGTTGAAAAGGAAGATGGACAAGACCTCTCTCGACGAGAGGAGGAGCCACCTGTGCTTGGAGGCAATACAGTCAACTTGACACTCGAGCTCGGGGATTTGCACCTCCTCTAGGTGCCTTGTGATGGGTTCAAGGAACCCATGGGTCATTTTGCCGGAGAATGTTCCTAGATAGAACAAGATGGGAGTTTTTTTGAGTGAGGCCATGGTACAAAGTTTTAGAATATGTGATTTAGTTGAGTATTAGATATGTACATATAGAGGCTGTTTTACAAGTATTTCCTAATTCAAGTCAGATTTTGATAGTTTTTCAATACTTGATTTGAATTACATACATATATAAATAGGCCACTTTGCAAATATTTCCTAATTCAATCCGGCTTTTGACAATTGTTAAATATGTGATTTTAATTAGATATATCTGTGTTAGATTATCACCCAAATCACGTATTATGTTCTGCAAATATATCCTAATTCAACATGGGTTTGGATAGGTTTAGGATATGTGATTTGTATGAGGATTAGATAAATATATATAGGTTAATCTGGTCCTGTACATTTTGTAAAAAAATTACATATACATCCAACTTCTTATCCAAATCAAATATGACGTCATCCAGTGGAGCTCTTATCTGCTTCGGAACTTTCCAAGGTGAAAAGTAAATTCAAAAAACTGTTGAAAATTAGTAAGGATTAAACATAATTAGTAACTATTCGTAAGTAAAATTAAGTCCTGACCCACTACTTTGGACTCATCCAGGCATGGGCCAGTCCAAACACAACAGACTAGGGTTAGCCTTTTCTTGCTAAGTTTGAGATATTGTGCTGTTCGTGTCCAATGTGCAAAAGATTAGTTTTAATTTTTTTGGGGATTTCGCCGGATATGATGAGATAAGAAATGTAATCGAATTTACCACGTCCTATATCTTTTTTGGCAGTTGACTGGATATAACCTACAATAGGATTAATTAAACAATAAAAGTTAAATAACTAACTTTGAAAAAATGAAAATCCTATTTTAGTGGTCCATCGCCGGTGCAGGTCGTCGATTCCAATAGCAACCTTTACAGTAGAGGTTGTCCAAATATGGGGACCAACACGATTGGGAATAGGTTTGGCTCTCAAGAGGAAATCCCCAGCAACAAGGCCCCATGCGAGGGCAACATCTGTTGGTTACCGTTGCATTGAGAGCAAGGTAATTAGGGTGATGATTAGCGAATGAAATCTCTAATTAGCTGTAACAACTCTTATTCTATAAGTCTACATAGGCTGAACTCTAATTCGGAGATCTACGTGCACTATACTATTAGTTGGTTCAAAATAGTCATTAGTACTTCAGTCACTCCTCTAGTGTCATTTCTCCATTTTTATTTGGAGATGATTTTCTTTTGGATTAGAGTCTCATTGCTTTTCTTCTTTATTTTTTTTTTCATTTTTTCTGAAAAGGGATTTTATTCATTTACTCAAGAAATCATAGGAGCCCGTTACAAGAGCTTCTTTATATGAAAGAAACCAAAGGGATTAAAGGGGAAAATGGAAGCCGGTCTTGAGGAAGAACAATTTTTATGGTCATGGAAACCTAGTTTGCGACCAACTTGGCCCCTGCGAAGAACATGATTTCGGCTAGAGCTCCTACCAAGAAAAAATTGGTCAAATACCAATTTAAGACCACATAAAAGAAAATTGGTTAATTCAAATTTAAATGTCATAGCTCAAAAGTTAAAACGAAAAAAAATATCTAAATATTGAATGGATTGACTAGATATTGGTTGTTGCTTAATCATGTCGTTAAGACACATGATATAACTAACTAGCCATAGGGATGAGTAAGGTGAGCCACCAGAATTGAGAACCACCCGAATTGGATCGAACCGACTAGTTTGGTCCAATTCCCCTAGACATCGGTCCAGTTCCCTATTATGCTAAATTGGAACCAATGAACTTCGGTCCGGTTCTTGATTCTAGAGTCAAAACCAACCATCTGAACCAGACCGATTGAGTGTTTATTATTTAAAAATTCTCATTTTAATTCTTAAAAATAAAGCAACTAAAATTTTCAACTTAAGCCCCGAATTAAGGCTTTTTTCAGTGTTGCTGTTACGCAAACATCGCTCTGGGTTGCAAGCAACGGATCAACAAAAGTTCGGCTAGTTCCGCGCTATGTAAAGAGGCGACATGCTTGTTTGCCTCTCCTACCAGTCGATGTGACTCTATGGCTGTGTCACACGCTCGGTCCTTCTCTCCCCCTCTCCATCTCTCTCACTCCACTTCGCCTGCAAGAGATAAGCCCCTCCATAAGTCCTCCATCGAACAAATAGCAGAGAGCATAAGAGAGGTTGCTTATAAAAGCCAAGCTTGGCAACTCTTTCTAGCATGTTTGTGTCAAGCTTGAGAAGTGTGGTAAATGAACACAAGTGGTGAAGTAGTTAAATCTTTTGAGCACGTGCGATACATTCGTCTGATTAAATGTGAGCGGTTCCTTTGTATAGCTCGAGAACCGAACCAAACCAATCAGTTCAGTCTTGACCAGTTCCAAGCTCCTTTGGTCTGGAAATAGGGAATTGGTCTTGTCAGTCTGATTCAACCGATTACCCCTAGCTAGCCAATCGAAATACTTTAAACGCGATTGGTCGCCCACACAAAGTCAATCATGTAATTAAATCAAATCACGTCTCCTATTAGAAACAATAAGATGGTGCAGTGAATGTGCCAATAGATTTTGAAAAATGACTTAATATCATTTATCAGATTTTCAGCAAAAAATTAAAAATTGTTGATTAAAAGTAAATATCGAAAAATTAGGGAATCTGAAATATAACAAACAGAACCTGAAAAATTGGACAAATTTTCCAAAAAGCCCCTCGGTATTCTCTCCTCCAATATCCTCGCTTTCTCTTCAGGCCACGATCTCCACGATCCCCAACTTCTGCGCCTGCCTCCGCACGATCGGTACAAAAACCGCTCTTCGACCGATAAGCCCTTCTCTCTCCCTCCCTCCCTCTCTCTCTCTCTCTCTCTCTCTCTCTCTCTCTCTCTCTCTGTGAATATCCCGAATCTGAAGTTCGAAACAACGTAATTTGCTTCGAATCTACGAAACACGAGCCTTCAAGTGTTCTTGGTTTTGTTGCCTCGCTTCTCTTGAATCGAAGAGTCAGAGTGCTCCTCGTCCCGTTGACGAATGAACCCTTCATACTGGTTGCGGCGAGGAAATGCTGAATGCGATGATGATCCCTCTATGGCCGTCGACTGAAGTAGCTTAAGATGGAGAGATAACGCAAGATAACCCACTTCCAATTTTCAAGTGTCAGTTCCAATGCCGTCGCTTAAATCTGAAACTCAATTCTGAAAATGGGTGGTTCTTGTTTTTTTCTAACGTTGATGTGCGGGGCAGTGATGGCAACGGTGAGGAATTTCAAAATCAAGACGGGCACTGGAAAGCGTGCCGTCAAGGAGCTGCAAGACAGTGGAGATGAAGGAGAAAGCAGTGGACCCCTATGACCTTAAGCAACAGGTATTTCAAATGATTTGCTCGCGTTTGCTGTCTGTGGCTTTCTATGTCGGTTTGTGGTTGTCGTGGCTGTCTCTCTGATCTTTGTTGAGAATGTGACTGTTTCGAGATTAAATAAGACTGTGATGATGAGAATTTGTGGATACGGGTGTTCCGAAAATTGGCAATATGTAGTGCATGGAGGCACATTGTGTAGCGTGCTTATTGAGCTTCGACATAAGTGAACTCCAATAGACTTTCCTTTTTTTTTTTTTTTTTTTAGAAAGGTGGGGGGGTTGGGGGAGGTCACTTAAATATTTATCATTCAAGATGTTGATATGATGAGTTAAGATGAGCCTTGATCATGGTCAGAAGTTTCTACCACAATGGATCAGTATGTGTGTTGACTTATTAACTTCTGTTCCCGAACTTGCTCTGAATCCTTAAAATAACCTCAAAGTTTTGATTTTCACTGCGTCATGTATTAGTGGAGATATACATTCGTCACTAGTATATCTGTAATGCTCAAGATTGTCCACTAGGGGTTACACGTTCTCATTCTTCACGGTTCATCCATGGAAAAAGATGTTTTCTATGTGGATGAATGTTGCTGCCAGCACATCCTGTAATTCAGAATTTGGAAAAAAAACAGGCTGCTCCCCCATGTAGTCTCTCTCTGTTCTCTTTAGAGAAATAATCGTGAAAAGAGTTCCTCAGGCTTTTTCAGATGTATAGTTGACGCTTGAAATATAGCATGGTTGATTTGGTTATTTCGTTAACTTCTCCTTTATCATGTCATATGCATTATGAAGCTCTGTTTGAGTTTTGAGATTTGATGTAGTGGGTTTCAATTCTGTGAAGTCTCACTGCGTTTGCAGCAATCTTGTCATCTAATGAACGATTTGAACTGCAAACTTGATTTTAGCCAAAAAGCCAAGAAAGTTTTAGGATTTTAGTTCAAAGCCAACTATGCTGATTGGCCGAGGCATGTTTGTTGGGGCTCTATTTGTGGATGTAGTGATTACAACTTCTAATTAGAGTCTGTAGGCATTAGCTTGTTACTTTTTGGTTTGGAAATAAGTTTTTTACTGGCAATGTAGGAAATGAAGCTTATTGGAACAAATTCTATTGCGAATCACTAAACTCTCATTCTTAGCTCTTAATTTGGTAATCCCATTGCTCGAAGACAGCCATGTCCTTGTTAGAAACATGTTAATTAAATTTTTATAACTTATTTTATCTTAAATATCTAATAGTACTAAACTTTTTGAAGACTCGAAACACATAATTCTATAAAATAATTGCAGGCTTTAAGTTTACCTGGCCTCTTTGGGAGCCTCATTTACCAACTTGGTGAAATTATAGGGTACTTGGGTTACTTTGAGGTGAATTATTTGAGATACATTAGAAGCACAACAATGAGGTCGTTCTTCCACATGAGTTATGGCATGATGTCCCTTTATTGTGGTCCCAGAATGAACTTCAGACTTTCAAATGATAGTTTTGTCCAAATGCCGTAGAGCCAAAGTATTAGCAGTAATGGCTTTCCCTGCCAAACTTGTCATTTATAATGGTAGACACCTTTTTTTAGTGATCAATTGGCAATTCGCTTGTTACTGAATTTCGTCGGTAGTATACTGACCACAAATTACTAAACACTATAGAACGTGAAACCTGGTACATTCAAGTTTTTAGAAAGTTCACAAATCTTCACCTGGTGTCAAGCCTTTGTTACTTAGCTCGGTCAGTATGAAACAGCTTTAGTAAGTTTTGAGGGTCCCCATGTTTTTCCCCCAAAGATTCTTCCGTCTCTTAAAACAACCAAAGTTACTCATAAGGAAACACAGTGTTCCTCTCTAGTGGTGTACTTTAAGAGATTCATGACAGTAATAGAGTGTAGGGAAAAGATTTTTCACAAAAAAAAAAAAAGCCCCCGTCAACTTGATTGCATTGCAGTGGCCAATTCGATTTGCGATCCTATTTGCCATCACTGCCTCTAGGACTAAGAATGAATTCATGATCCCCACCTAGAAGTCCACGTGCTCCTCAATAATTCTTTTATCTTCTTTTTTTAAAATAATTAACGGCGCTAGGGTCATCACCATATGGACTCAAGCCGATGTTAGCGTACACATCCAGGAGGTTTATCGACATCGGGGCAGACCTAAGAAAGAAATAGTTTACCGACGGTGACCAGAAACTTGCAAAACTCCCCAAAAGTTTATGGTTAAGCTTCCACTCAAAGGTACAAAACTCTAAGGCTTTGTCAATTCGAGCTTTATGTCATACCTCGTGTTTAGCAATTTTCAATCTAAAATACCATTCAAAGAAGACATAGTCGAAAGGATAGAGAGCCTTAAGCTTTTGAGAAGAGGGGCTCAAGAGATGCTCTAAAAGGTGATCCCTTTGAAACGGAAGGGGTTCTTCCACGTGTCGAGGGAAACATTCAAAAAAGAAAGGAAGAGGTATTAGTGTTCGTAGACATGGACCAAGGACTATCTCATCAGCTGCCTCTTCTAGAGAGTTTTGAGTCGACAAGTGGACATTGTCTGCATACTCCGGTGCTTGAGTTGCTCAAGACGAGCAAAGAAAGTGTCAAGATCGTATGATCAAGACATGGTAGGACCAAGAGGGGACCAAGAAAGGATGAAGACGATAAAGAAAAATGGTAAAAATCTCAAAGCAAGCTTCAATGGCGTCGAAAGCGACAAGGCTAAAAATTAAGAGTCGCCTATTTATAAAGGAAAAGGCGTATGGAGCGAATTGAAAAGGATGTGGGTTCGGAACCCTAAAGGCACTAGATTGCGTACAGAGGATTAGAAGCCAAAGTGACATTTGACGAAAATCAAGATAATAAGGTCAATCGGTACAATCATTAAGCCGGTTTAACAGAACTAAAATATATTTTAATTCTTCTAAAGGGGGCATTTATTGGCGCCAAAATTGGCTTATTGGGCTTCAGAAGTAAACAAGAGTAAAACAGGCCTAAATGTGAGAACTCGTAGACAATGGGTCGAAAGGACAACAATCAGCAATAAAGGTATTGAAAGGTGCAACATCAAAAAACTAGTCAAGAGGAACGAGATAAGAACAAAAGCAGTTATGAGGAATCGGCACCAGCGAGGCTGCAAGTAAGGCAAAGAAGTTATCGATATGAAGTCGAAGCTTTCGGAATAATTTGAAATCGAAGTGGTAATAGCCAAAGAGCAATTACTCGTAGAATATAACTATAAATAGTCAAAGAGGTGTTTGTGTAAAGGACCTTTTTGCCAAAATCAACAATCGAATACATATTCGACTAGTTATCTTTTCCTTGATTGCATTTTTACATTCAGTTGCACATTTACATTTTTTTTTCCTTTTTTTCTTGTATTTCGTTTGCCTGTAGTCTAGATACAAGTTGCTTCCTTCCGGGAACGACATAAAACCCATTTCAAACAATAAAGCCGAAGCTTTGCCCCTTCGGTGGAAAGATATTTGTCGAGGAAACTTTTCTGAGGCGAACATCATGGCACTAGTCAGTATCAAGGTTAACTCCATCCACAAGGAAGAACATCAACTAGATTAAATGAAGACCATTAAAAAAAAAAAAAAATAGCCTTTGAGTTCTACCCATCCTAGTTAAGCATGTGAAAACAAATTTGAAAGCACGACAAAAACTGACTTCTACCAACTCATAAAGACTTAGTTACTTTAGAAAATACATGGCAGTATTAGCTATACACGCATTAAGATGAAGCATCGATGTCTACCCTCCTCAAGCCTGTATCATTTCAATACTTGTGCTTGTCCCTGTTTTAGTTCTCGTCCCTATTTCGGTTGTGCCAGTTATGCCTGACATCCATGGTACAATTTTCCCAACAGACCACTACAACTCCTCTAGGATCTTGTCCCTTGTCTCCGGCATAACATGGTAGACCCTTACACCCTCTAAGATTGACATAGTCATGAATATAAAGGCAACCCTACCAAAGGTGATCACCTTGTATAGTGGTCTAAACATAAATATAAAGATTGCTCACCTGTCAATTCACGGGCACACAACCTCAATGTGAACACATCAGAATTGTAGATGGATGTAACTGGGCCTATGCCAATTGTATAGGATGCTACGTAAACAGAGAATACAAGCTATTATTGCCCATGAGGGCTTCATGTAGCTGCGATCAATGCTGACGAGACATGTACCGAGGACCCCAAGTGACAAACTCATCCTCTCAAAGGCTGATCAATATAAAATTCCGCCTCCCATCCATGTCTAGGTAGAAGACGGGGATGAGGATAGGCAAGGCTTTCGCCACGTGGACCATCATGGGCAAGAGCATTTTTCAATTAGTAGAGGTCAAGTCCATCTTTTCGTAAATTGGCAAGCTATACAGCAACATGGTTTCAATGCCACATGCTTGTTGGATTATGTTAATCCCAACCGTGCACAATTTCATATGGTGAATTATCATAGTAGGGTTGCGGAGTTATTGGCACACGGACCCCTCAGGGTTATCAAGAGCCTCCATGATTTCAGCGAGCCAATGGTCAACCTTTGCATTGGAGTTAGAGATTTGGACTAAGACTTGCTTCACATCGTTTGTGCGACCCTGCTTGGCAAGCCACCGGGGAATTTTGACACGACGCAAACCCCGATGGCAAGCAGGTCCATCGAGAGTGTTCCCAAGCTAAGTATGAAAAGCCACCTGTGTTTGCGCATGAGTATGAGGATAGTATAATTGCATACGACACCAAGGAGTGCCCAAGGTTGATGAAGACCTAAGCAACTGAAGTGAGTAACAAGAAGATGCTCATTAAACATTAAAAAAAAAAAAAAAAAACACTAATGACTAATGAATAAATGGAAAATGTGATACACAATTAGAAAACAACTTACATGGGGAAACGAAGTGAGTAAGCTGTGGAATATGGCGGGGCAGATTTTCGTGATATAAATGGGGGCGATGGTAAGTACCAACCCGATGCTCTGGCTGATGGCACGGCTCCACAGGAGAAACCTCTCTCTCATCTAAGAGATTTCCCTGACCCTTTTCTCTCTTGTCTAAGGGATTTCCTCGCTACCATTATTGCGATGACTAGGGCCCACCACAATAACTACCACATTTTTCTTTTGAGCTCAAAGCTCAAGCCACATGACCAAAGCCTCCTGCTCAGCCTTTGGCGAGAGCCTGCTGCTGCCACTACCATTTGGGAGTCCACCAACCCCCGCCAGTCCGAATAGTTAATCGGCACGTGCTAATTTTTTCTTTTTACTCCCTTCCTAGTGGGACCAAAGGCATCAAATAATAAAAGGCAACAGAAAGTTATAAGGGATAATTTTCGATGAAAGAAAAAAAGAAGGAAAAAAATCGGCTGTCGGAGTTCTCACCTTTTCTTTATGAGGCAAGTAAGGCAATATGTGTGTTTTTTTTCTATGTTTTTGTTCGTTGAGGGTTTTATAGGAGATTGGGCCAAACAGTCTCAATGGATGTGCGGGCTAAAGGTTTTATAGGAGATTGGCACGTCCATCGAGATTGTTTGGCCCACTCTCATATAAAATCCTCAACGAACATCAACAAAAAAAAAAAAATACGCAAAGTGCCTTACTTACCTAGTAAAGAAAAAGTGAGAACTCCGATGGTAGCTCTTTTTTTTTTTCCTTTTTTTCTTCTTTCGTTGAAAATTATCCCCTAGGGGTTTCTATTGTCTTTTATTATTTAACATTTTTGGTCCCACCAGGAAGGAAGTTAAAAAAAAAAAGTCAGCACGTATCGGTCAATTATTCGAACTAGCCAAGGGGTGGTGGGCCCCCATGTGGCAGCGGCAATGGCAGGCTCCTGCCAAACACTTAGCGGGAGGGCTCCAATCACGTGGTTTGAGCTTTGAGCTTCAAAGAAAAATATGTCCGTTACTGCGGTGGGCCATAATGGTAGCGAGGACATCGCTTAGACGAGAGAGAGAAGAAGTGTTGAGGAAATCCCTTAGACGAGGAAGAGGTTTCTTCTATGGGGCCGCACCATCAGCCAGGCCAGCATTGGGTTGGCACTCACCATCACACCCACTTATATCACAAAAATCTCCCGTCATATTCCACAGTTTGCTCTCTTCTTTTTCTCGAGGTAAGGTGTTTTCTATTTGTGTATCACATTTTTCATTTATTCGTTAGTCATTAGTTTCTCTTTTTCATGTTTAATGAGCATTTTCTTGTTACTTGCTTCAGTCATTTAGGTTTCCATCAGCCTTGACACCCTCCTTGGCGTCATATGCAATTATGTTATTCCCATGCTAGTGCTTAAACGTAGGTGGCTTTTCATGCTTGGCCTAGGAACACTCTCCACGATCCTACTCGCAATCGTTTGCATTGTGTTGGAATCCCCTCGGTGGCTTGTCATGGAAGGTCGCACGAACGAAGTAAAGCAAGTCCTAGCCTAGACCTCTAACTCTGATGCTGAGGCTGACCGCCAGCTCACCAAAATCATGGAGGCTCTTGACAACCCTCAGGGGTCTGTGCATCGAGAACTCCACAACCCTAGTTTGGTAATTCGCCATATGAAATTGTGCGTAGTGGGGATTAACATAATCTAATAGGCATGTGGTGTTAGGACCATCTTGCTGTATAGCCTGCAAATTTACAAAAAGGCAGACTTAACCTCTATAAATTGGAAAATGCTCTTACCCATCATAGTCCACATGGCGAAAACCTTGCCTATCTTCTTCCCCACCTTCCACCTAGACCTGGAAGGGCAGCGGAGTTTGATGCTAATCAACCTTGGGGGGATGAGTTTGTCGTTTAGGGTTCTTTGAACATGCCTTGTCAACATCAACCACAGTGGTATGAAGCTTTTATGGGCAATAACAGCTTGCATTCTCTCATTTGTGTTTTACGTAGCATCCTATGTAATCGACTTAGGCCCAGTGACATCCATCTACAGTTTCGAGGTGTTCACATCGAGGTTGCGTGCCCATGAACCGAGAGGTGAGTGCAATCTTCATATTTATGTTTATACCATTATACAATGCGATCACCCTCGGTGGTGTCGCCTTTGTATTCATGACTATGTCAATCTTGGGGGGCATGGGGGTCTACCATGTTATGTTGAAGATAAGGGACAAGACCCAACTCCACAAGGTGTGTGAAGAAGAGTAAAATTGCATTTTCGTTAATTCAAGAGAGAGGTTAGGGTTTTGCACTTCTTCATGCACCATGTGAAGGCGAAAGCTGATTGCTGGGTGGCCATTGCAGTGAGGGACGGATCTGTGCTGGGTTTCCACTACTAACTATATCTCCCCCATCTGTTCTTGTCTCTATCTTGTCATTTTGAGGTTAAATTTGTTGTTTTAGATCTTAGGTTCTTTGTCTTTTTCCTCCCTCCCCCTTCTTTTGGGTTAGAACATACAACATGAAAAACAGAAACAAAAAACAAAAAAAAAACAAAAAACAAAACACTGAAAACCCGAACCTAATTGAACTGAACCAAGGTTCGTATTTGGTTGGGTCACATTTTGGTTTGGTTCGACAGTTTTCCCTATCAATTCAGTTCGGTTTGGTTTTCAAAACTGAACCATTGACACCCCCAACTTATGATCATTGAATTCCAATAAATGGAGCTTCCAGGATCTCGTTGAATTTATCCTTGCAAGGAATGACATTCCATTTATCGTCTTTTACATCGAATATGCCAACTCTTCTCTTGAAGTCCACTTGACGCAATATGCCTTATGTATAGGCTACTTGCCGACTTGAGCCAAAATCTAGTTTTATGTGGCTAAAGCAATGACGAGTTCAATTTTTGTCCAACCCGATAGTCATTGTATCGATTATGATTTGATTGTTGAACGGCGTATAGGCATGCTCATGATGAAGACGGTGCAATTTGAAGACATGGGAAGCCACAGTGAAGGTCTCAGCACTTATAAGTCGATTATGCCAAAGGGGATCAATTCAATCTTGGGTTATCAAGTTGAAAAGCAAGATGGACAAGATTTATCTTTGTTAAATTAATGTCTCAAGTTTGAATTCGAATATTAATTTGTTAGCCGAATTTGTTGAAAAAGATTCTCCTGGACAAATTTAAATCTCATGCATGGAAGACTTCTTCAACAAAAGGTGAAATATTTCATGCTAGAAGACAAAAAAATTGGACTCCTTGTAGCTACACGAAAGAGGAAATAAATTAAAAGAAAATTAAAGGTTTCTTTCTTTTACCTACAGTGGCCGAACACTTGTCGAAGTAGTACATGGTGGGCCAAGTCAAAGTTGTCGAGTTAGGGCACACAATGCTTGTTTCTTCTCTGCAAGGTGTGTGCCGCATAAGAAACAAAAGGAGAGAAGCTGCACGTCCAGAAGAAGCCACACGCCGCACAAGCCTTGAACAAGAATATGAAGCCGTACGTACTTAGAGCAAAAGACGAGCGCTAGAGAATTATTTTGGGGTGCATAGAGCATTTTGTTTGAGCCCGAACATGCAGTGATTTTATGCCATGAGTATACATCCAAGTCATTTATTTATTTATAAACACATTGAGCTTGGACTTAAATTTATGTACAAGAAACATGTGAATAATTGTAAACTCTAATTTTCCAATTATAGTAAATTATTTACTGTTGGTTATCTCCATGGACGTAAGTATTGATACTTGAAATGAACTTGTAAATCTTTGGTGTCCTTATTATTCCTTATTTATTTCTCTAGTGATTTCGTATTAATGTAAATTGCAAGATTCTGTTGTTTTTATGTATTATATTCCATCGCTCTGAATGAGAGAGGAGAAGCCATCAGCGCTTGGAAGCAAGACAGTCGACTTGACACTAGAGCTTGGGAATTTGCATTACATCGAGGTGCCCCTTGATGCCGTTAAGGAATCTATGGGTCGTCTAGCCAGAGAACATTCCTAAATTAGATAGGACGAGTGTTTTGTTGAGTGAGGTCATGGTATGAAGTTGTAGAATATGTGATTTGGGTGCAAATATAGGTTAATATATATAGGGTGCATTTGGTTAGACTTTTGGGAGAAGTCTTTAGGAAAATGCAAAGGACTTTAACTTGGTTTTTCAAAATGCAAATGGCGTTTGGAAAATTATAATATGAAAGTCCATTTTGAAGTATCTTTGGACAAAATGATGTTTGGAAGACTTATTATTTACAAAGCACATTTATTAATAAAAAAGAAAAAAATATTTAGCCAGTAAGGGCAGCGGCTGCCGGCGATATGGGATCACTGGCAGCGGCCATCAAGCGGCCCCTAGAAACCACCAACGAGGGCCGCCCAAGGTCGAGCGACCCCCGGTGAGACCTCGCCTAAGGTTGGGGGACCTCAGCAAGGGCTGCGCTTGGGTCGCACGACCTCACCGGCGGTCTCACGACCCCAATCAGCCGTCGCCGAGGCTACGCAACCCTCACCTGAGGTTGGGGGACCTCGGCGAGGACCGCGCTTAGGTCGCGCGACCTTAGCAAGGGTCGGGCGACCTCGATCGACTATCATCGAGGCTACGCAACCCTCACCTAAGGTCATGACAACTCAGATTTGAGCCGTGAGGACCTAGATCTAGACCGCCGCGACTCACGAAAGGTCACGCAACGCCGCTACTCGCGGAGGTCGCCCGACTCTCCGACGACGATCACCTAGGTTGTCGCGACCACGCCAACGTCCCTCTAGCCGTCGCCGGCCCCTCACAGTCAGAAAGAACCAAATCGGCCACCCTCGACGGAGAAGATGAACAATGTCTCCTTACAAGGGCAAGAAACGGAAAAGCAAAAAGTTTGTAAGGACAATTTCGGAGAAAAAAAGAAATGAACAGTATCCGCATGGGCATGCCGAGAAAGCCGAAAGCCCAAGGTAGGTGAGGACCTACCTTGGACTTTCAGCCTTCACAAGGCTGGCATTCTCCAAATGGGGGTTGAAATTTTTTTGCCAAACACCCCTACATTAGCCCAAAGATCTTTAGGGGCTCAAAGATACTTGGCAAAGTGGTTGCTAAATGCAGCCATAGTTTAATTAGGTGCGATACCTATTGCAAATATTTCCTATATCTATCCAATTCTCACCCAATCACATATTAGGTTTTACAAATACAATTTCTATACATGTTTAATTAGTTTCCGTTTTTAGTTTAATTGAACATATTTTCAAACCAAA
Source organism: Eucalyptus brandiana (assembly GCA_014182725.1). Lineage (NCBI taxonomy): Eukaryota > Viridiplantae > Streptophyta > Magnoliopsida > Myrtales > Myrtaceae > Eucalyptus > Eucalyptus brandiana. Next base: position 19,400,934 of record CM024672.1, on the reverse strand, counting down.
ATAGTGAAGGATCTTGAAGATATTGAACAAATTAAAGCAAAAGCATATCGAGCGACTCGACAATCTACATCTCCATATGATATGGGGGATTCCGTTTTAATTTGGTTGGATATTGTTTTGGATAATTTTGATATATTTAAATGCAATTATCATGTAATCATACGTAATATTCAATTAAGTAATTAAGTATCATTCTAGTTGTCATATTATCAACAAATCCACATTAATTTAATATTTAAATATAAATTACCAAGATATTATTGTTTATGTTATGAATTATTTATTTGTTTGTTTGTTTACTAGTTATTGATTATGATTTTGATTATCCACGTGTTTGATAATTTTTCACGTCTCAAAGTAGATTTAAAACTATAGCAACAGTTGGTGACTTTAATACATGATCAGAGCAACCTTCAATTTAGAAAAGCCGGTCGAAAATATTTATTAATTTTAATAGAATATAATTATCTCACTTTGGGTAATAACTTTTCGCGACTAACCAATATAGCTTTCGTGCACTCCAGGAACTTTTATTGAGAGTTCAATTACTGTTCAATGTGAAAAGTACATTTAAAACTATAAAAAAAAAAAAAAAATTAGTGAGTCTTAGACATAATCAATAGTCTTGATCAATACATTGTAATGTAACTCCTCTAACAAATACAAAGTAAATAAAAGCATAAGTATTCTTACTACTATAACAAGCATGTAAAGACCTCTTATCAAATCCAAACTTGTTCATAAGCACAACTAAACAAATCATACTTGTAAATCGATTTAGAACAACGTGATCCATCGAACTCTAGCCCCTGACTAGCGACCATCAACTCCAACTTCTCACCCTCTCTCTGATTTGGTTTCGGCATCGCCATCGACCCACAATTGCCCAAGCAATAAGTAGCATCCGCAGTGACATCCACTTTCTCCCACTCAGACAAATAATCTCTAATCTTCAACTTGAAGGATTCGTGTACCATTCCATGGCGTCTTCTCTTGGCTGCAAAAATATCTCCTTTGAGTTTTAATAATAGGAGTTTCCATACCTTAATGGACTTGTCCTTGCAAATGATGACATTCCATGTTCCTGTCTTTGACGATGAATGTACCTAATCTTCCCTTCAAGTCCACCCAACACACAATGCCTTTTGCATAGACAGCTTGCCAGCTTGAGTCGAAATCTGGATTTACATGGCTAAAACCATGTCGGGTCCAATTTTTGTCCAACCCAATAGTGAATGTGTCAATTAAGATTCAATTGTTGAGAGGGCGTATAGGCATACTCACGATCAAGACGGTGCAATTCTAAGACGTGAGAGCCACGGTGAAGGTCCCCACGCTTATAAGCCAACTACGCCAAGGGAGATTGATTCAATCTCAAGTTATTGGGTTGAAAAGGAAGATGAACAAGATCTCTCTCAAAGAGAGGAGGAGCCATCCATGCATGGAGGCAAGATAATCAACTTGACACTTGAGCTCGGGGATTTGCACCTCGTCTAGGTGCCTCGTGACTGGATCAAGGAACCCATGAGTCATTTCGCCAGCGAATGTTCCTACATAGAGCAAGACGGGAGTTTTTTTGAGTGAGGCCATGGTACAAAGTTTTAGAATATATGATTTAGGTGAGTATTGTATATAGACATATAGAGGCCATTTTACAAGTATTTTCCTAATTCAAGTCGGATTTTGATAGTTGTTGAATGCTTGATTTGAATTGCATACATATATATAGGTCACTTCGCAAATATTTCCGAATTCAATTCGGATTTTGACAGTTGCTAAATATGTGATTTTAATTAGATATATATTTGCATTAGATTATCACCTAAAGTTAAATAAATAATTTAAAAAAAATGAAAATCCTATTTTAGTGGACCATCGCCGGTGATGGTCATCGTTTCCAATAGCAACCATGATGGTAGAGGTTGTCCAAATATGGGGACCAACACGATAGGGAATAGGTTTGGTTCTCGAGAGGAAATCCCTAGCAACAAGGCCCCATGCGAGGGCAACATATGTTGGTTACCGTTGCTTGGAGAGCAAGGCAATTAGGGCCATGATTAGCAAATGAAAGCTCTAATTAGCTCAACAACTCTTATTCAATAAGTCTACATAGGCCGAACTCTAATTCGGAGATCAACGTGCACTATACTCTTAGTTGGTACTTCAGTCGCTCCTCTAGTGTCATTTCTCCATTTTTATTTCGAGATGATTGCTTCCATCTTTTGGATTAGGGTCTCGTTTTTTTTCTTTTCTTTTTTTCCATTTTTCTGAAAAAGGGATTGTATTCATTTACTCGAAAAATCATAGGAGCCCGTTATAAGAGCTTCTTTATATAAAAGAACCCAAAGGGGTTAAAGGGGAAAAAGGAAGCCAGTTTTGAGGAAGAACAATTTTTTATGGGTCATGGCAACCTAGTTTGCAACTGAGTTGGCCCCTCCGAAGAACATCTTTTTGGCTAGAGTTCGTAACAAGAAAAAATTGGTTGAATACCAATTTAAGACCACACGAAAAAAAGAAATTGGTTAATTCAAATTTAAATGTCATAGCTCAAAAGTTAAAATGGAGAAATGTCTAAATATATAGAGGAGAATTTGAATTTCTTTTGAATTGACTTACTAGATATAGTCATTCCTTAATCATGTTGTTAAAACACATAATATAACTAACCGATCGAAATACTTGAAATGTGATTAGTAGGTCGCACAAAGTCAGCGTGTGATCAAATCACAGCTTCTATTGAGAAACAATAAGACGGTGCAGTACATGTGTCAATAGATTTCGACGAATGACTTAATTCATTTATCAGAATTTCAGCAAAAGATTCAAAATTGTTGATTAAAAAGTAAATATCGAAAAGTTAGGGAACCTGAAAAATAACGAAGAGAACCTGAAAAAAGTCGGACGAAATTTCCAAAGAGCCCCTCTGTGTTCTGTCCTCCAACATCCTCGCTTTCTCTTCAGTCCACGATCTCCACGTTTCCCCACTTCTGCTCCGGCCACCGCACGATCGGAACAAGAAACGGCGTTTCGACCGGTAAGCCTCTCCCTCTCTCTCTGTGTCTGAATAACCCGGATCTGGTTTTGTGAATCTGAAGTTCGAGACGACGTAATTTGCTTCGAATCTCCGAAGCACGAGCCTCGAAGTGAATTTGGGTTTCGTTGCCTCGCTTTTCTTGAATCAAAAGAGCTAGAGCGCACCTCGTCCCGTTGACGTACGAACCTTTTATACCGGTTCCGGCGAGGAAATGCTGAATGCGATGATGATCCCTCTACAGCCGTCGGTTGAAGTAGCTTAAGATGGAGAGATAGAACGCAAAAATAACCCACTTCCAGTTTTCTAGCTTCAGTTCCAATGCCGTTGCTTAAATCTGAAACCCATTTCTGAAAAGGGGTGGTTCTTGTTTTTTTTTTTCTTTTTTCGGCTTTTTATTTTTATTTTTAACTTTGATGTGGGGGGCAGTGATGGCAACGGTTAGGAATTTGAAGATCAAGACGGGCACTTGCAAGCGCGTCGTCAAGGAGCTGCATTCTTATGAGAAGGAGGTCGAAAGAGAAGCCGCGAAGACAGCGGAGATGAAGGAGAAAGGGGCGGACCCCTATGACCTTAAGCAACAGGTATTTGGAACGATTTACTCGTGTTTGCTGATGTCCGTTTTATATCGATTCGTGGTTGTCAGGGCTCTCTCTTTGATCTTTGTTAAGAATGTGACTGTTTCGAGGTTAACTATGAATGCATTGACTAGAATTTGTGGATACGGGTGTTTCGTAAATTAGCGATGTGTAGTACATGGAAGCACGTTGTGCAGTGTGCTTTTTGAGCTTTGACATAAGTGTAATCCAATAGACTGGTGAGGTGGTGACTAAATATTTATCATTCAAGATATTGATATGATGAGTTAAGATCAGCCTTGATCATGGTCAGCAGTTTCTAACACAATGGATTGGTCAGAAGTTCCTGAACTTGTTCTGAATCCTTGACTAAGCTGAAAGTTTTGATTTCCACGGTGTCATGTATCAGCAGAGATATACATTTGTCACTTATAAATCCGTAATGCTCAAGGTTGTCTACTCAGTGTTACACGTTCTCATTCTTCTTGGTTCATCCATGGTAAAAGATGTTTTCTCTGTGGATGAATGTTGCTGCTAGCATATCCCATGGTTCAGCATTTGTAAAAAACATGGTGCTTTCTGTTCTCTTTAAAGAAATAATCGTCAAAAGAGTTCCTCAGGCTTTTCCAGATATAAAGATGACACTTGTAATATAGCGTGGTTGATTTGGTCGTTTCGTTAACTTCTCCTTTATTATGTCATATGTAGCAGGAAGCTCCTGTTTGAGTTTTGAGACTTGATCCAGTGGGTTTCAATTTTTGAAGTTTCACTGGGTTTGCAGCAATCCTGTCATCTAATAAAGGATTTGAACTGAAAACTTGGTTTTACCAAAAACCGAGAATGTTATAGATTTTAGTTCAAGGCCAACAGTGCTGATTGGCTGAGGCATGCTTTTTGGGGCTCTATTTGTGGATTTAGTGATTACAACCTCTAATTAAAATCTATAAGAATTAGGGTGTTCCCTTTCTGTTGGGAAATAAGTTTCACTAGCAATTTATGAAATGAAGCTTATTGAAACAAATTCTGTTACGAACCACTATACTCCTATTCTTAGCTCTTAATTTGGTAATCTCATTGCTCGAAGACAGCCATTTGCTTGTTAGAAACATGTTAATTAAATTTTTATAACTTATTTTATCTTAAAGATCTAATAATACTAAACTTTTTGAAGAGTCACAACACATAATTCTATAAAATAATTACAGGCTTTAAGTTTACCTGGCCTGGCAGCCTGATTTAACAACTTGGTGAAATTATAGCGTACTTGGGTTTCTTTTGAGGTGAACTATTTGAGATACAGTAGAAGCACGAGAATGAGGTAGGTAGTTCTTTCACATGAGTTATGGTTTGATGTCCCATTATTGTGGTCCAAGATTGAACTTCAAACTTTCAAATGATAGTTTTCTAATGATGTCATATAGCCAAAATATTAGCAGTAACAACTGTCCCTGCCAAACTAGTCATTTATAATGGTGGACAACTTTTTTTGTGATCAATGTAATTGGCAATGCGCTTGTTGCTGAATTTTGTTGGTAGTATATTGACTACAGATTATTAAACACTATAGAACGTGAAACCTGGTATAGTCAAGTTTTCAGAAAGTTCACTAATCTCCAATCAGTCACAAGCCCATGTTACTTAGCTCGGTCAGTACGAAACAGCTTTAGTAAGTTTTAAGGCTGGCCATATTTTTCCCTCAATGATTCTTCATTCTCTTAAACAACCAAAGTTACTCATAAGGAAACACACAGTTTTCCTCTCTTGTGGTGTAATCTAAGAGATTTGTGACAGCAATTGAGTGTATGGAAAGGATTTTTCATCATGATTAAGATCTCAGGAATGTTATGGATATTTTTTCTTTTTCTGAATCGCCCTGTTGTCATTCTTCTGGTCTTTGTCTTCCTTAAAGTTGCTTCATTATCACCTCTTGTCATCTTCCCCTTTTGGATTCGGACTGCAATAGCAAGAGATTAGCAAGAAAAATTGTTCCATCTGCACAAACATCTTTAGCATTACTCTTTGGTCAAGAATCATTACTAATGCAGCCTTTATTATATGTTTGTCATTCAAGCAGAAAACAACAAATGCAGCCTAAAACAATCAACTGAGCCACAGTACAATGAGATACTGACAGAGGAATTTCTAAAATTGAAAATTCAGATCATGACACGGCCACATTAGCATTGGTAATTTTCCCAGTTGCAGATGGAATCTGAGGCAATAAGCAATGTTTACCAGAGTATTTAACTACCATTTGAAATAATAACTTTGAAAAGACACAAGTATCCCTGCATGCTTGAGTTCAACATAAACTTTTCTAACTTCTCAAGGATTCGTAATGGCATCCTTGAGTTCAACTTAAAATTCTCAAGGATTTCTAATGGCTCCAGTACTTAAGTTCACATCTTATCTCTCACTATAATACTTAAAGGAGCTTAAACAACATTTAATGTACATAAAGATGCCATATAACCAAAAGCTGGAGAGAATATGAGAGGCGGGCATATCACTACGCCTATAGTTCTGACCGTTACCAAGCCCAGCTATATGACTATAGTGCTACTCTGGTTATCAGTATATTAAATTCGGTTCAATATTTTCAGGCAATCACCATAAGAATCATGGGGCTGGTCCATAATTGGCAGTATTAGAGCTTCCATCTGAATTTTGTATTCACCTTGTAGACAGAAACTGTGTATCCTTATCTGCTTCGACTGGAGAAAAGGATCTATCCCCCTGCCTTTGTAGTGTGCTAGAAATGAAGTATTGAAAGAAGATTAAATTCTTCTGCTCTTACATGGTATGATGGTTATAGTGCTGGATGCATATGTTCAGACTGAAAAGATTATTTGGAGAATCTTTCCTCTTAAGCACTTCTCATAATTTGTATTTTCCATTTAATTCCCTTGGTCAATATGTTGCAGGTTTTAAGAAGCAACTTGAGTAGACAAATGCATACTGAGAATAATAATTGCCAGTATGGGCACATCATGTTTGTTTGCTTTATCAATCATCAGTTTGATCCCGGTCCCAAAAAAAACAAAAAATCAACAGTTTGATGACCACGAGCCTTTGAAAAACTGTATATGTTTGATGCATCTGGCTGATGTCCTGTGGAACCTGAGTAATAAGCTCTATATGTACTTGTGTTTTGTTCGTACTATGGTAATGCCCAATGTCTAATCTATGATCTCTGATTTCATCCTCCCTTGTAGGAAAATGTACTTGGTGAATCAAGGATGATGATTCCAGACTGTCGCAAGCGCTTGGAGGCTTCACTGGCTGATTTAAAAGCCACTTTGGTATGGTTTCATTTTTTTCTCAGCTTGGAATCACATATCTTCGAGCTGGCACACGGTATCACAGTCCACTGAACAAAACTTTCAATTTCAGGCCGAACTGGAGGAGTCAAATCAGAAGGAAGGTGCTGAAATTGAGGAGGCTCGAAGCACTATAGCAGATGTTGAACGCCTTTTCCAGAGCACTGAGGCTTAGCAACTGATGGAACAAGGCACTCTAGTTATATGAAACCAGTAATTTCTATGGAACATGATATATGTCTACTTAATTCTGGAACTTGTGCCCTCCACTGCTTTCCTGGGTTTTCAATCAGTAGAGTTTTGATGTGAGATCTAAGCTGTTATTTGCTGTGCACACCTCCTTATGTTTGAGAGCTTTACTTCTGCCGTGTGCTCTGTGGTTTAAGGGTGCACACGAGTTTTGCTAATATAAGTTCTTAAGCATACGTGAGATGTGATCAGAATCAGATGTTGTGATTGTTGAATGAAATCTGTCATTTAGTTTTGTTGGCCTTTGAGATGTGATCAGAATCAGATATCGTGATTGTTGAATGAAATCTATCATTTAGTTTTGTTGGCCTTTGGACTCACATCTCTGTGATGAATAAACCAAAAGCTTGATTCTTTCATCTGAAGAACAAAGGCGGAATGTTTGTGCTTAAATCCATCATATCGGTGCTTCATTCAGGGAATGACTGGTTATCCTGAATAGAAGCGTTCAGCAACTAAATTGTCGATGATCTTCTCTATTTGATGCATTAATGAGCTTGAATGTGCGTGCTTCTGGAAAAAATGATCTTTGGTAATTTTACAGGCTTTATTAGAGGTGATCAGCCTTGTAGGCTGCAGTTGGCGATGTTAAATGAAAGCTTTCGTTGCGCCAGTCAATATAAAGGAAAGACTACGAGGAAAAAACCAAACTTAAGTCTCTTCTTGTGGGTGTACTTTTGCTTAGCAAGCCGCCCCAACCGAAATTTACGGCATCTGTTTTTTTCTAGTTTCGAGATTGAATTTTGAAGCTTGAAAAGTGATGGAAAAGCGAGTAGGATACTTGACATCCTGGATCTGCTAGTTTGGCTTTTCTTGACTGGAAACTCCTACCAGTCCTTTTCTCTGAACTTTGAAAAAGCTACCAGTCAGAGCCTCAAAGGAATTATCTTCGTGTGAGCGAACATTTGTTTTTCTAGAGAATGGTACAATTGTCTTCGTCACGTCTCTTGGTTGCATATGAAACTAAGACGGCAAACGCGACATATGCCATTAACAGTCGGAAACTAAACAACGCCCGGTTGACACTGCTGTCCATCCTCTGGTTTTTTCCTGCCATCGGTACATCTTTGAACTGAAGTCCAAAGTTCGGCAGGGCTTGTCTGAATCCTGTTGAACAGACATGCGCTTGATTCATTTGGAGATAAGTCTTGCGCTGGATTTGTCACGAGCAAGGCCGCTTGTCGCGCACTAATTGAAGACTGCTCACCATTCCCTGGAATAGGAAAATGTCAATGCACAAACCACTTACGTAGGTTGTCAATGAGAACCTAACTTTTAAGTGCTGAAAATAAGAATAAAAAGCGGGTTGATGATAAAAGAGAATAGAGAGCTGAACATCATTAATCACTTGCCAAAAACATAGGGAAACTGCCATTACGGATTGGTTTTATCAATATATTTGGCAAGATTGCAATTGCCGCAAGTTATCTTTCTATTGTACAAGTAATGTCTTCCTTGCTTACCAGATCAAGTAAATTTCTGACGCAAACTTGTTATCTAAATCAATCCTAGATAAGACTGTCAAACAAACATCTCGTGAAGAGCTCGATTTTCATTTTCAACCCTTAACTGGGTTATCAATCGTGTCAACAAGTTTGTCATTGAGTGCTAAAAGTTCTGTCCATCATCATCATCAAGCACAAGCGAAATGTTCTTAATAGCCTGCTCAGTCTGAGGAACTATTTTAAGTCTCTACATCGTGCCAAAGCATAGTCTAAACAAGGTAGAAACATCATGACCCTGTGAAGATGCCAAACATCACCCTCTAAAGCTCAGTCCTTACTCCCCAACTAGAAAATACAGAGAGTAACATTGCTGAAATCGCATTAGTTCACATTTGTCATTGGCTTTGTTGGCAGCGATCATTCTGTTCAGCCACACGAGACACTATAAGCGACTTGTATACAAGTTTCGAAAAGCAAGAAATTATGTACATCATCACGGAAACTGTTAGTCGCAAGACACGACGAAAGAAAAACCAAAGCCAGTCAATGTTCACGTAAAATTCATCAGTCAAAGTCTTCTCTCCTCCTACCACGAATGCCGCATCTGAGACGCTTTCCTGATCTTCCTCCGGAAAGGCCTGCAAGCTTCAATGCTAAGATCAACAGCTGCCGCAAGCGCCATGAAAATGGCTGCATCTTCCACACACGTCACATGCCGCATTGCCAATTGCACCAACGGCTTGCTGTTCTTTCCTTCCCCTCGAACTTTACAACTCATAACAAACCCACCAACGACAGGGCTCAGTCCACCGAAGTCACCACTGCTTCTCGGGCTCGGTATTGGGGTCGGCCCAGATGCTCTCATCTGCCTATCTGTGTCTATGAAAAACTCCCCGCCCTTTTCGGCATTTATGTTGATCTCAGACACAAGAAATTCTCCTCCTTCTTGCCCTTCTGATAGGAGCCGGAACCGGCAGCAAATAGAGTCTCGCATGCCACGTTCGCGCCATGCTTCGAGCTTTCCCCAGGGCTGCCAGCTCTCGGGCCTGTAGGGATCAGGCCGGACGATCAGCCAAGCACCCGGGTTAGATTTCGCTACCCAGTCACAACCTGTTGAGGGCACAAAAGGAGTAGTTATGAAGGCTGCAGCCACAGCCGAGCCAGACAAATCGTGTATCTTCACCTTCCATCCCTTTCTCTCTCTTCTTTCAGTCTCTTGATCTGAACCTTCAACGGCTGACCAGTAAGTGCTCAACGGGTCAACCTGGGTTACCCTATGATTAATGACAGAATTTTCAGGTGGTCTGACACAGCTAAAGGAAAAAGACTCGACCTACATGTCATCAATGAATCAATGACCCAGGATATAACTCAATTAAGACCAAAATTCACTAATAAAATGCCTCATTTTGTTTGCAGAGAAAAATAAGCTGCTTTATTACAGATTGATGATTTTGTGTGCAATGTCATCATGGATCAATGAATCCAGAACTCCACTTGATAGTATATTCTTTCACAATCTCTCCTAAATTTCTTGCGCACGAATTTGATTTATCTTGTCAAGCATCAAGAAGGAGACTACGGTGATGAATTACTGGTCATTTAGGAATTAAAAGATAAAGTATGTACTTCAAATCACCTGTCTTGGCTGAACTTGCAACTAAAAATAGGTTGTCTGATGGACCCTTGAAGCTGAACTATTTGAGGGCTCAATTTGGTCACGTCCTCAAACTGGAAGACATATCTAGGATCGGGATCTAGCTTCACTCTCAAGTGAAGTTCTGCTCCTGGTCTTCCACTATCCAGCTTACTCTTGCCGATACCTATCCACCCATTGTAAAGGATCACGGGTTTTCCTTCGCCCCACTCAGGACTCACCTCCAACTTAAATGTCCCTAGTTGCTGTTTTTTGTTGCCAACACCACAGTGGGATCCCTTCCTTCCGGTGAATACGGAAATCTCAAGATACGCCTGAGAGCTATAGAAACAGCCAGGTGCAGTTAAGGCTTTCAGATCAGATTCTTCGAGATAAAAGCTTGAAGCAATGCTCTGACAATCAGGGGTAGCTTCTGGGGAGGACACTAAGGGGATTGTTAGTGTCTGTGCAGGGAAACCTCGGAGGCGAATCTCACACAGACATGAAGAAGTGAATGGTTGGATCCCAGATCTGACAGAGTTTAGAGTTGATCCAGGGATCCTCAATCCCAGTGAGCCAATTGATAACCTGATGAAAGCCTGAGGATCCATTATGGGTCACAAAAATTTCTCCATTAGGGCAAGAAGCTTGACTCTTAAATGGCTGAAACCTGAGACACAAAAAGGCGTGATGGAAATCAACCAAAGAGCATTAAATAATTAGAGATGATGACTTAAAATGTAACAGTAGCTGAAAAGAAAAGAATGGACGAATATCAAATGAATTTATAAGTGCAAAGGGTTTCTTATATAAGCTGATTTATCATGTAAGTTTATGCCATGGAGTAGCATCCAAGATGTTTGTCCAGACGGCACAGTTTTCCTCACTGATCTATTGCTATTGCAGTCCAAGTCCGAAAGGGCATTTAATCTTTGGCCAAGAATCACCACAAAGAAGTGACCATTGCTTCTAAGATAAGTAATATTTCTTCTCTGTCTGCCGTTCATGCAGAAAAACCAACAAATGCAGCCTAAAACAATTAAATGAGCCATGGTACAATCAGATGCTGATGACTGAGAACTGGAAACAAAATTTCAGACCACAACAAGGCAATTCTATCATCTGTAGTTTCCCTAGTGTCAGAGGAAATAAGCAAAATTTTGCAAGTAGTATTTAACTAACATTTGAAGTAATAACATTGAAAATCAGCAAGAATTCCTGCATCCTTGGTTCAACATAAGTTCCTCTAGTTTCCCAAGGATTCATAACAACTCTAGCACTTAAGTTCTCATCAAATCTCTGCAATGGCATGCTCATCAGAACTTAAAGAATATTAAATGTACACAAAAGACACTATAAACCAAAAGCAGGAGAGAATATTCACCTACATGAATACAGTGCTACCGGAACATCAGTGATATATATTTGATTTCATATTTTCAGGTAATCTTAACAGCCATAACAATCAGGTGGCTGGTCCATAAATGGCACTCACAGAGTTTGTATCTGATCTATTCTAATCACCTCTTAGACAGTCACAAAGACTATGTACAGTTTAAGCAATGCTTTTGATGACATAGGTAGGTCAAGCTCCCTCGTGGAAAACAGCAATTAACCTCAACCAGGAAATAGCAAACTCGACAGGATGTGGGGATTCAGTTCAGTCCAAATTAACTTCAGCATTTTTAGAATTCTCCGTGATCATTAATGTCCTGACACCAACTAAAGAATAGATTCAAAGAAGTTTAAAGGAGATGGGCAATTGGCAGTAAAGTGGTATTATTCATCCAATGAGAACTGAAAGTTTACTTTTATTTTGGCCAGGATAAAAAATCAAATGAATTTACAGGCCTAATGTAGGCTAATGTACAAAAGAAGATGCTCAAACAAATGCCTAGAAGAATCCAAGTGTAATCCTGATCAAGCACTTAAAAGGCTTTTACCGCACAAACGTTAAGGACCTATTCCACACAAATCAGACATGTACAAACCTGGTTTCTCATCTCTTGCGCAGCCAATGCATTTTTAGATCCCAATAAAGAGTTCACCTCGGGACCAAGATATAGAATAATGACCATAACCCGGTTCGGTGTCATCATCCGTCTGATTGTGCCCTTACAGGCATATAACCATTCTTCATATCCTTTGATCATTCACTCCCGTTAACAGACAACACAAATACTTATCAGGCAGGACACAATCAGCTCCTAGGCCACATCAAGAAGAAGTAAAACAATTACAAGATGGGGCATATAAAATTTCCAGTGACTCCGTTGAATAAGCCCTTTGACCGGGAGTAAATCCACCAATCCAGCCGTGAAGCGTATACTTTTTTCACCAATTGTATGAAAACTACATGGTAAAGAAGCTAATTACATATTTTCGCAGCACAAGCAACCAAAGAGAAGCCAATTTTCAAGGCATGCGCCGCCCTTTGACCATAGATTTCTATGAAAATTGCATGAGAAGAAAAGGTCACTCAGTCCTAAACTGGCTGCCTTAGCTAATTGCAGAGAACCAACAGCATGCCGAAACAACACAGCCCATGAATTGTATGGTAAATGTAAAAACACACTCATAAAGTCACAACAGCACATAATAAGCCTCAAGCCACAACTAAAAAAGGGCAACTCAACACAGACAGCAACGAGCAGAAAGGGGTAAGTAAAGTCAAGAATCCTCAAACCAAGCGAAATTAAAGAAGACAAAACTCACCCCCTTGGAAGCTCAAGAGAGGGTACTGATCCCACTTCTCATCTTCAAGAAGTCCTCACAACCCACATCACAGAGCAGAGACGGAAACCCGGGAAGCATTACAATTTCGGACCTGCATGACTCAGCAGCAAAAACCCAATTATGCTTTGGTCTCAGAAGCCAGAATATCTCCCTCTCTCCTCTCTCTCTCTCTCTCTATAAAAGAGAAAGATGATGAGTTATGATTAGTGGGTATTAGTTGAACGAAACGGGTCAATAATAAGCCAATCTCTCCACCTAGGATGTCACGTACACCGTGACACGGATCACGAGGAAAAGCCAATCCCTCTGCCCCCCCTCTCACTCTCCCTCTCTCTCTAAAATAATATAGGTGGAGTCACACACATACACCCCATGGATGGAGGGAAGGTATGTATGCCCCAGCCCCACATACAAAAAACAAATCTTAGCTCCCTACCTGAAAAAGATACTCCCCCCTGCACCATCCCCCCACCGGTTCAAGAAAGGAAGCAATGGGCTTTCCCCTCGACCCACTGCATGTGCATTCAATTCCAAGATAAGACAGAGAGGAAGAGAGAGAAACGGAGGGAGCTCAAGCAAGAATGCGGAAGTGGGGACAAAGGGAAATCCGGGACGGACGTGATTGTCATTGGATCAGTAAAGTCTTTCGGGGATTATTATAATGCTCTGCTCGTGCTCTTGCTCGCTCGTTCGTCGTGTGGGACGAAAGTTTGCTCCTTGTGGGATGCGCAATGGAGAGAGAGAAAGAGAGAGAGAGAGAGAATAAAGAAATGGAGAGAGAGAGAGAGAGAGAGAGAGAGAAGAAGGAGAGGGACAGAGAGGTCGTGAAGACAGCTGTAAGCATGGAAAAATAATAACGACAATAATAACTATTATTAATATTATTCTAATTATAATAATAGTGCAGAATAATCTGTTCTCTCTTTTATCGATAAATGAGGATACGCATGCGTATGCATGACTTCATTTTTGTTTTTTATTTTTTCCTGCCTTCTTTAATTTCGTGATTCATTGAATATATTGGTAATTATATCTTGCCGTAGGTTGAGTTTCGAGGGCATCCTTGTTGTATTTTAAATTTTCGCTTTGCAATTTTCTTTTTCCTCTCCCAAAAGAAAAAGATAAAAAAAAAAGATCATGTGGAGGAATAATTCCGTTTTGTACGATCATCGGATTACAAAGGTGGATACATACCGAATTAGCCTAAGATGTGAAATAAAGACGCGATAAACATAGTACTTTTTGAAGATACTAAAATTTGACTTTCGGAATTTTATATGCTAGAAGATATGGTTGTTTGCACCGAATCTGAGATTAATAACGGGATTCGTTCATGATCGAAGCCGACAATTCAATAATGATTATATCAAACAATCACATAAATCGACACTAATAATTTGTTCCCCTCTTGTGAAGTACGACGTTTTGGCCATTAGTGAGATTAGACCTTTAACTGCTCAGAATCATTAATTTCTTTATCGGTATCATCGTATGTAAAAAAGTTCTTAACATTTTAATGGAGACGGTTACGATGATGATGAGAAGGACTTCGACATTTTGAATTTTCAGAAGTTTCGAGCAAGCACCACGAAAAAAAAAAAAAAAAATCACCGAACACGCGCAAAAAAGCCGGCATTTGTTGACTCGGGGCGAATCGATGAATTAAAACTAAAATATTCAAAAACGACAAGAGCCACGGAGTTATGTCGTGTCGTACTAGAGAAATAAAATAAAATAATAAATGGATTCTTGGCTTTTTGGGTTTTGGTCTTTTTAGAAAGTTATAAAAAAAGGGAAGAAAGACCAACTTTCTTATGTCAAAAGCGGAATCCACCACCCGGAAAAGAAGGCCAATTTGGGGGACTGAAACTGTTCTTTTTCCCCCCCTCATTTGTCATCCTTGTCCAATGAGAGAAGCCAGTGTTAAGAGCTAGGATTGACTTCCGTGTTGTTAGGGCTTGTTCAACTTTGAAATTGCTCCCATCGAATCCTCGCGCCTCGACCAATTAACGACATCGATCGAACTGATAGGTGATTATATGCTGAGAGAGGGAGAAGGGACGTGGTAATTGGGTCCCGAGACCGATGGAATAAGCCCACCAATGGTCGACTCGATTGACATCGATTCAGCTATCATGTCCTGTCGAATTAATTATATTGGTTTTTCTCACAACCGATGCCGGTGTTTAACTGTAGACTGCATTCATGATCGATATCAAATAGTCAGCATACTATTTACCCAATACTTATTGACACTCAATACGTTTTGTTGATTGGTCTTAGACTCACGATCGGCATCGACTTTGTTCAGCTAGTGACTCTACCTTGTCCCTACGGCATGACTTAAGGCGTCATCGATATTCGCACGAGTTAATATCATATTCAAAGTCATGGTCTGATTTATTGTTAAGGGCATCAATTCCGATTGACTTTAGCTATCTATGACTAACATAATTCCTTACGATTCTTATGCTTGAGGACTATAGTACTAAGAAATAAGTGTGATGCTTTGTGCCTAAAATATAACTCCATTTAGTTTCAAATGTGAAAAGTTGGTAAATAAAAAAAAAATCACCATATTATTCCATTACAGCTTTTTAAGTTGCTCATAGAAATTGTTTGGAAATGGACGTTGAAACTAAGAGGTGGGGAATAAAAAAAAGAAACCTCTATACATTTGATTTGAGGTATGTTATGATTTACTATAATTATATCGTGACTGTATTGTATTGTAACTATACCACGTGTATTGTAATAGATGTGTCTGATTCGTTAGTACCCAATTTTACCACGTGTTTTTAATACATCCGTTTTCGTCAACATCTCTTGGGCAGGCTGGCAGATTGGTTTTCGCCCAATACTCGTCATGTATTTTTCAAAGCTATAGATCTTTGAACCTTATTATTGGAGGGACGGCTTCACACGAAATGTTATAAGTTATTATAACGAAAGAAAGAAAAGAAAGAAAATGAGCTAATGGTCATAATATTATAAGTTATCATAATATATATTATTTTTCTGTGTTTCTGCTTATAAAATTAGAAATTAGAAATTTTTTTTAATAGCCACCGCTTAAAATCATCGAAAGCAAATAAATATGGATTTCCACCGCCATAGCCGATATATAAATATATATAGTTCACATATGTGATGCTGGATGAGCTTTATATCGAAAGATTCCATTACATAAATAATTCCAAGTACACGCATCACTCTCGAGGTTCAACCGTGACTTTATAAATAAAATAGTTCACGTATATAATGCTGGATGAATGTACGAAACTATGGAAAGCTTTTTTCTTTTTTTACAACTTTTAAATTTCTATGAGAAATATAACATAGCATTTGAATTATTGTAAGACAAAAACCAAGCAAGCAAGACCCTCAATCCCAACTATTCACAAAAGGCAATATGATACAAATGATTCTTGAATTTTGGCTTAATATGTAATATCGTCTCCAAATTTATTTAATATAGTCCTTAAACTTTAGTCCAATATACAATATCATTTTTTATTTTTTTTCATTTTTTAATGTAATCCATAAACTTTAACCCATCGTGCATTATCATTCCTGAACTTTTAAATTGTTCAGTGCACTACTTGAATTTTAGCCTAATGTTCAATGTTATCCTGGAAATTCTAACTTATTAAATGTGACCTCGAATTTATGGTGTATATTCAACTTAATCCTCGCACTATATAAAAATATGCAATGTTGCTCGTGAAATTGAATCAACAAAAGGATAACATCAGAAATTTTCACATAGTAGAAGGGTTATACCGACACGAACTGCATTGACCCAAAAAAGAGTTCAAAGACGATATTATGCATTGAACCAAGAATTGCTCGGACCGTTTCCCCTTTGCCACACAATTCAGCACCCCAACTCCCTAATTTCGAAGAGAAAAAAATTGGAAGGAATATCTCCCCTAGAAAATCACCAAAACCGGCCCTACGTGTCCCCTCTCCTCTCCTCAGGCGTCCCTTTGTTAATGTCCAGAGGTCAAGGGGGGATGCTATTGCCGATAGCTACCAGCACCACATGGGAGCCGGCGGGGCCCCCCCACCCCCGTTCCGAACCACTCCCCTCGCAGGAACATGCCGTGCAGTTGTCAATCCCCAGAAAGAAAACCGAGCAGAAGAAGAACGGAAAGAGACCCGCCCCTCGACTCAATCTCATTCGCCCCCCCACGATTAATTATATATAATATATAATTTTCATGGTTCTCGAGACCTTGACCGTTGACCCCCGAGCTCCCTCATCGTTCATTCATTTGTTCTCGCTGCACAGAGAGAGAGAGAGAGAGAGAGAGAGAGAGAGAGAGATGGGAACGTGCATCGTCCGTCCTCTCGTTTGGATCCCGACATTCCCAGCAACCGAGATCGTGTCCGGAGCAGTGAAAGGGGAGGAATTCTTCTTTTAAGCTAGTTTATGTTCTGCCCGTTTTCACATGGCGCCGAACGTTGCGTCCGTTCCCTGAACTTCCCTCTCTCTCTCTCTCTCTTCTACGGTCCAGCATGCATTCACATGTATATTCAATCATGGAAGTTGGGGCCGGGCCGGGCCGGGCCTGGCATGGCAAATTGGTAGCCATGCTGGAAGGGGCGATATGGGCGGGGCGGCCATGCGCCGAGGGTGCATGACCGTGGCATGGCACGACCCACCACCCGTTGTGGTCCGCGCTCGGCACATGGTTCGCAGGGCAGCAAGAGGGGTAAGGGAAAACAGCGTCATGTTTAGAAATTGTCTTTTGAAGGAAGAGAAGGGAATTTGTTGACCGAGCCTAAGTGAAGTATTTTTTGCATGTACTTGATATTTTTGTTGAATATGCAAGATAATTATCGTCATTGGAGCTTAGGGTTTAGGATAACAATCAGAATACCAACAGGATAGAAATCTATAATATCTATAAATATAAAATGTGCAACTAAACACGATCTTGTAGAATTAGATTGGACGATGTAGCTGTGATTAGTCCAATCTAGATCGAGACATTTGGATGTACTCATCGAATCATGAGTGTGCCCTTAATGCCAGTGATATCCTAACGACAAGAGGATATATGAACTGTTATTTTGCTCTTTGCAAATTAAAAGAATGGGACATTCAATGCGGTATAAAGAACCTCATTTTGACCTAAAAGTAAAGTATGAAACATAAAAATGAATAGAAAGTTCAATCTAAGAACTTAAGTTAATAAATTGAAGAAGACACGTGTATATAAAGAGCATATAAAATTTCAATGTCACGAACTGTAAAATATTTTAACAAACAATGAATGTACTAAGCATGATTTGTACTTTTGGCCCAAAAGGGGAAAAGCAAGAAAATAAACGTGCTTTGTTCGGGTTACTTCGTACCCCTCGAGTCAAACGGTTTTTTTTTTTTTCTAATATTTAGTATCACAACCCTTCACCTACTAGAAAAGTGTCTCCAGAAATTTTTTTAATGCATATATTCTCCTTCCATTTTAATTTAGTTTTTGGAGTTAAATTTCGACCGATTTCATACTTGTGCTCTCTTAGAATATAGAATTCTATTGAGTCGATTTGGTCGAACAGCCTTCGAAAGGCAATCCGAACTAGCTATGGTAACCAATTGCATTTTTGCTTTTGTGGTTATACACATCAAAATCAAATCAACAAAACTTGTAATAAAGAGGGAAAATGGATTAAAAGAAAAAAGAAAAAGAAACAGAAGAGAGAGACCTTTCCTGGCAAGGGCCGTCGGCCATCTCACGATCCCCGGCGGACATCGCATGATTACCGACAAGGGCCTACTTGCCATGACGCGGTCGTGGAGTGGCAACTTGCCACCGTTGAGCAAGGGTCAATCGGCCCACGCTCGGTGGTAACGAGAAATGTCACCACCATGCAAGGGGGCTTCTTGTCGTCCAGATCTGTGCAAGGGCAAGAGGCCCTCGCCGGTTTCCATGGGAGGGACAGTGTACTGCTCGAGGCCACGACGTGGGCAGACGATGAAGGAGGGGCGGGCGGCCGCGGTGGCGCCCCTCTTCCTATAATTCCAAGAGGGACTTTTGGTATGTGCAGTATTGCTCCCGGGTGCATCTTCCAACTAGCAAGACGGTTCCGGATCAACAGGCGAGCAACAATCTTAGAACGCAAATGCAAGAATCAAACCGAACATCCGATTGTCCGCAAAAGATAAATACGTGGGGGATCTTTCATGTGATGATTCTGCATTTTTTCCGATGTCTGGACTCTTCGGTAGTCTAAACTCTTCTGTGTCAAAGGCTCCCCGTTTCAAAAGAAATTCCAAGCGCTTCTATCAAGATCATAAGTAGTGCTGTAATGAGCTCTCGTTAGGATTCTAAGGTGACAATAACTAATGTCTACATTTTCAAAGAGATGGAATAAATTCTCCTGGACGTTATGCTAGAAACATGAATGTTGTGTTGGGGCTGAATTAATTTCTTTTGTCTGAACTCATGAATGGTCATAAAGTTTAAGGAGTTGAAAACTACATGAATCATTGCATACGACATTAATGCATCTGTAGGATCGTTTCATCTCAGGATTATGGTATCTTTCCATTATAAAAAGATATGCTGTCAACCCAATCCACAGTGAAAGAATTCAGAAACCAGTACCATCATAGGCCCTAGAAGAGCAAGCATGGCTAATTTTAATTACAAGTGGCTAGTTCTAACAGTCCTCATCGTTAATGCACTCTTGGCGACGTCTTATGTCGAATCTGCATTTGGTCCTAGCGAGTTTGAAACATGCGCGAGACAATTGGAAGAAAGGTGCGGAAAGGAGATCTTGCTGAAGGTTTTCTTCAACGACGCCAATCCCTCAGGTGATTGCTGCATGCAGCTTACAGCAATGGGAAAGGCATGCCATGACAAAATAGTCAGGGCGACTCTTTCGTCGTCGCCGATGTACCAGAAGAACTCAAAGGCAATCCTAGGGAGAAGCCAAAGCACCTGGAACCATTGCCGTTCAACAGTGCGGTCATCCTCTCCGCACAACACATCATGTCCGTCGGTGTCCAACCTCACTTGTGCAAAACAGATCGTCTCAAGAATATTTCGCAGCCAAGGAGAGCTCAGCAACGACTGTTGTGGAGTGCTCGTGGGCATCGGGAAAGATTGCCACGACAAGCTAGTCGGAGCGTACATCGCCTCCGCGAAGCTTCGGTCGAACAAGACAGCGATTCTCAGTGGGAGTACCTCGGTCTGGAATTGGTGTACGTACATCGCGCCAAGCCTTCCATCCGTGAAGGCATGCGCGACAAAGATCGATACCGATTGCGCCAGAGAGATCAGAGTAGACATCTTCCACGGGAAAGGACAAGTCACTAAACAATGTTGCGCGAAGCTTGTGAAGATGGGGCCGAAATGCCATGATAGATTGGTCAGGACCAGTCTAGCGAAGCCTCAGTTCGTGAACAGTTCAAATTTCACCTTAGATAGAAGCACTAAGACTTGGAAGAAATGTGTTTCATACGTTTGACTAAAATGCGCATGCCGTTGAGCAGATTTCCTACATAAACTATGAGGATATCGCATGTAAATTACGGTTTCTCTTGATTCTTTAATCGAATGATCGAATCATACTGTCATTCTTTTCATCTTGTACACTTTGAGTTTCTCATTGGGAAAACATATTATTAAGTTATACTTGTGCTCAATTTGATTAACTAATATTATAAAGAAGAATTCTCATCACATTATTAAGTTATACACATATCTTCTATTACTAATTTTTTGATATCATTTCCAAATCTCAAATCACATGGACTTTCGTGAAATTCTTTAATGGTAGTTTTATAACTAATTTAAGTTTTGATTTTTTTTTAGGTCTTTTTTTTTTTTTTTTTTTGCTTAATGTCATATTTCATCATGTAATTTAATGAAGATTCTAACCAAATTTTATGTGATAGAGTTAATTTTAACTTTAATTTTTAGTGGAAAATTGTTTATATTTGATTTCTCATAAACATATGATTAGTTTAATTTAAATTTCCTTTAACGTTATACACACTTATTTTTCATAGAATATATAGTTTTGCGAAGTTTTTGATAGGCCAAATTTGACAATTACATGCTAATAAGTTGCCACGTCTTAGTTTCTTCTTGGAGGAATAAAATGATTTCACATTGAAGAACGTGTCAAAATTGAATCCAGAATCTTCGAACTTTGAACTCACTATATTCTTGTTAGTTATATGAATATTTATGGATACATCTTTCGATAGGAACAAGACAACTACTAGTCTTGATAAAAAATAAAAAATAAAAATCATTTTTTTTGGTTCGATCAAGGGAAAATTTTGTCTAGACCTATGATCCAACCCACGTAGTTCACGCTGTGATTAACAGCCGCCCACTTTTTCATTCTATTAGCAACTTGTTAAGAAGGGCTAGCCAAAAAATAGAGCCGAACTTAGATCGAACCAAAGCAAGTGGTGCCATAATGTTTCGCGCCCCTTATACGAAACTAGGTCTTTAAGATTCTGGTTGGGTAAAACCATCATTTGAAGAGCCAATAAAAATCTCTTGATGCTCGTTTTGAAAAGCTCAGAATATGTATGAATCCTCGAGCTTCTAATGTTAAATGATTGTAGGACAGCAATTATTTTCAAGATGGCATTCAGACTGCAAAGTCTTCAGGAAACCAGGGTACTTACTCCAAAGGTCGAAAATTTTGAATGGTTTAGAAGGGTTGAAATCATCAAGAATCAATCTGATAAAAGTGGAGAAGTGATTTAAAATAGCTAGAGATAAACTTTTTACCGTGGAAATGGTGAGAGAGAGTTGGTAATGAAGAAACATGTGACACTTGATGACGAGGTAGGGCTTGCTGGTCATCGCTTGTGTATGGTGAGGGTTCACAGGCTAGCTGAACACAAGCAAGAGGGGAAAAGTGTT
Source organism: Eucalyptus brandiana (assembly GCA_014182725.1). NCBI lineage: Eukaryota > Viridiplantae > Streptophyta > Magnoliopsida > Myrtales > Myrtaceae > Eucalyptus > Eucalyptus brandiana. The sequence goes on along the minus strand of CM024672.1, from coordinate 19,379,042 downwards.
AAAAAAAAGTCATAACCTTTGGTTTAAACATAGTAGTTAATAACATCTGTCATAGTTTTGATTATAAGGTGCTTCGGGCTTCATTGTTTGAGGTCTCCCAACCCAAGCTGAGAAATTGTGTGATGGATTTTTATATCTGCACTCAGTGACACCTCTTGGACATGTTAGAACGATTTGAGATATAGAGAGATTTAGATTATGGATGTACTCATCTAAATGCGGGGCGGGAGGGTGGGGGAAGAGAGAGAGGGAGGATTTAAGAATTAGATTAAAGCATCACATTGAGGTAATCTATTATTTCAAGTTGATCTATGGATATGTGCTTTGATTTGGTTAGGTTAGGGTTTTGGTTTGAAAATGCGAAGGAAAAGGAAGGTGTTAGTAAGGGGAAAAGTACAAAAAAAGTCTTAAATCTATTGCATTGGTTCAAAATCAGTCATCAATCTTTTAATTGAACCAATTTAGTTATAAACATTTTCACATTAGTATTAATTCGATCCGTCCGGCCAATTTAGGCTCGAAATTGCTATCGTGGACATTAATCATTCTACATGATACGGTTATTACTGACATGAACTTTTTAAATAATTTTTAAATAATTTTTTGATTTTATTATTATTTTTAAAAAATTCCTTTTTTTTTTTTATTCCTTTGGACTTTGGCGGTATCGACTGTGGTTGACAACCAACCACAAGCAAGGGTGGACAAGGGCACCACAGCCCTTGCTAGATTTTGCAAGGTTTTGGCAAGGACTCAACCCTCATTGCCCTTGCCGAGTTTGGGGAGGGCTACCCTTGCACCTAAGCGGCGAGGGTTGAGCCCTCACCAAATCCCGCAAGGGTTACCCTCAATTGTGGATGGTCATTGGCCATGGCTAGTATCAACCACAGTCCAAAGGAAAAAATAATAATAAGGAAAAATAATTTAAAAATGTTAACGTCAGCGTCAACTGTATCACATAGGATGGCTAACATCCACGTTAGTGATTTCTAGCCTAACTTAGTTGGATTGACTAAATTAGTATTAATGTGAAAAATTTTAGGACAAATTGTTTCAATTGAAATATTTATGATTTTTTTAGTACTTTTCCCATTAGTGATGTAGTGTTTTCCGGTGGGCAATCCGCGGTGACACGGTAACTGCGCAAGCTGATGCGGGTTTTGGTTTAGGGAAAGGCAAAAAAAAAAGAACAAAAACAAAGACCTGTCCTTCAAAGAAAAAATAGAATATATATATGTGTGTGTGTGTGTGTGTGAAATATATAGGTCCTATCTCGTTCATGAATCTATTTGTACGCGGGTTATTTACTCCAAACTTTATAGGTTTACATATATTTATATTCTTAATCATCTAACAATCTATTAATATAATGGTATATCTATGCCTCAACTTTTTGTGCTTTATTTTAATTGTATTTTTTATGATTATTCAAGCAACGTGTCGTCTAGTTTGAAAAGAAAACCGTAGGTAAATGGTAGCTTGTAAAAGTAAGCGGCTTGCTTAGGGTATTCAGCAATGGTCTATCTATATTTTTGCTCACCAATCTCTTCCGGATAGTTGAACTAAATCATTATCTTAGCCACTAATTTATAATATGTACATATATACACACACATACTGAGAGTCCTAAAACTTATCCCAAAAATGCAATTGAGTCGAAATGAACCTTGCTGTCACGTGCTTGTTACAAGAGGAAATGTGACAAAGATAGACTGAAATCAGATGCATATCATGTGGGTAGTATTTGTTACATGCTTGACTATCGATAAGCATAAAGATAATTACCTAATGATCGATGATGAGGTAAGGGATTGCCACATATCTAGTTATCAAAATATGATGATGGACAGTCGATAGCCACTTGAATGGGTTTTGATGACAAACTTTGTGAAAAGAAACACTTAAAATATTACTCAAGATACTGGAATAATAGGCACCAAGGATACACATTATTAAGGAACAATTGCTTTTTGAAGACCTAATCATGGAACGATTGTAAAGAAGACAGGTAAAGTACTTTGCGAAGAAAAAGGGACATGGACATAGTCAGAAGCGATTACTAAAGGGTACACAACTACCCAACAGTTACAAAGTTTCTATATATATACAACGAGGAAGCCCTCCTGACAAATCAATCAAAATGTTATCTCTTTATCTTTACTTTTCCTATGCAGCACTTTAATATCCCTACTTCTAGCTTTCAGATCCCCATCGTTGATTAGATTTCAGCATGTATCTATATCCCAATGTATCGTCGTCGATTAGATTCTGACATTGTGTCCCCTTATCCTAGTACATCATCATTAATTAAATTATGGTGTTGTTTCTCTACATAGAGGCTTGTTGACACCTAAATTTTGGCGACCCGTTTAATCATTTATTGCATTAAAAAAAATTAGGGGTTAATTTTATCCCTAAAAAAATAGTTAATTGCATAAGCATATAGTTTTAGGTGCATTTTTATTTTTATTGCATTTGCATGGGACCAACAACGGATGGACTTAAATGGATGACTTCGAACTTAATGAAATTGGACTAAACCCGCAATAATGAAAATTCTTGGGCAAAGCCCATGGACATTATAGGAACTGAAATTTTCTTTGGAAAGTGCTCAATTAGGAGATTAATTTATGCAAGATTTGAATAGACCGTGAAAGACTGATTAAAAGGAATCTGGCATATAATATTGGGCACGTCGAAAGCGTATATTGAGAAATCAAAAGAAGATTGGGATTTAGTCAATCAAGGAAGAAATTTGCTTGAAAAAGGAAATCAATATAGCAGAATAAGCTATTCGCATGGTCAATCAAAAGGGAATCGGCGGAAGAAGCGAGTATAAAAGCCGAGGGAGGCGATACAATTGAAAGGAGACTGTGACAGAATCTAGGTCAGCCAAAATATAAAAATTGCGAGAGAGAGCCGAGAGAAGGGGGGTCTTCAAGGTCCTGAGCGGCAGCACTTGGAGGATTCTCTGGGGTCAACATTCGGCACAATGGAGAGCACAAACTTGGCACTTGCCATAGACGCACGCAAAGAAGACCATTCTCGGTCTAGCCCCGTTCAACCCATCTCGTAGTGCACTTTACGAAAAGACACAAGAAGGAACAAATTCTAGGGATTCTTCAAGTCCTCAAAGCGGCTGCCGATCCATTGTTGATCCACCGTGAGTCCAGGCCGCTGATCCCCCAACTACGAGCGGCACCCGTACCAACCAATAGCCTCGCAACAATCACACCGAGAAGCTGCTGCTTCGGCCGTCGTGACTTCAGGAGCCCCAGAAATTCACAAGCCCGGCCACGCCTACGGTAGATGCAAAGACCTGAACGAAGAGGCAGTCGACGACGACGACGAATCCCCTCCATCGGCAAATAAGTTGGTGCTGTCAATCTACAACGCTTGGCCTGTCAAAGTGGAGGGTCCTCAGTTCGAAGTTTCTTTTACGTCCGAACCGGCCTCACTTTTTCTATGATCACCTGGATTACTTGGAGAGTTCTGGGCTACCATCACTTGAAAGGAAAATAAAAGCCACGAATATTAAATAAAGGAGCACTCCACGAAGAAGCACTCCCAGGAAAGTTCTGAATGTTGTCCAGGGAAAACGTGCACACATAATCCCACCGTGAGCAACTCGTTGAGGGTCAACCCTTTACTGTGTGCTTGACTTCGGCAAACCAATCTTTGGACAACTCCAGTCGCATGTAGCCACGCCGCGGAATCCCGTGCATTGTGTCCGCGGGAGAGTTTTTGCTAAAACAGAAAAAGAAAGAACTTATTATGTGCAGGTTTCTGAGCGAGCCAAGCACCGTGGAGCCGTGCTTCATCGCCATGCACGTAATGCTTGCCGCCATTCGCCGTCGAGAAGCTGGTCTCAATCCCGATCCGATTGCACTTGGTCCAAATTTGGGAAGAATATCATCAAATTCGGTCAGATGCACATCTCTAGTATATTTGGAGATTTTATTGCCTAAATATATGTCTATTTATATCTAGTTTCATATCCATGAGTGATAGACATAACTTTAAACTAGGATTTATTTCCTAGTTCGCAACCGCATACCGATTTTTTATTCCATCTATAAGGCTTTAGATGGAATAATTAATTACACGGGAATAATATCGATATCTTGACCTTTAAGGCTTAAGATCAATTTATCGATTTAATTAGCGAAATGATCAAGTTTGATTTAGATATTGTTTCTTGATTCGGACGATGTGTGGTATCATGATTTCGTGCTTATCTTTCAATTGCTTTATTTATCCCGAAAATACAAAAAAGATTGCATTTGCATATCATGTAGATTATATTTGATTTCATATATAGAATTGCATGATAGAATAGTTAGATATCTTTTTAATTATATTAGAATGCATGTTTAGATGATATCTATGTTAGATAATAAATTGGAATTAAATTGCATGTCGAGATAAATTTCTAAGTTAAGATAGGATTCGGATTAGTCTATTTCCTAACTTAAAATAGATAATATCTCATTTTAGTTAGATTTTTATTATTATTTATTTTTAATTACGAATTTTTATTAAAAAAAAATATAAAAAATCATGCGCATGTCATTGGGATTAGATTCATGAAACGCATGCCATTTAGTGGTTGTTGCTAGGTCTAGTCAATTAGAAATTGCATGTCAATAGAATTAGGTCATTTAGTTAATATTGCATTGCATATTGCATGATTTCATTAATTAAGTGAAAATAAAAAGAGAAATTGCGTGTTAATTAGAGACCATATCTAGGGTTGTTGATGTGGATTTTGAATTAATATTGCAGATGCTCTCGTTGCTACGAGGTAAGTCCTGCATTTTCTATTTGCTTTCTTGGGTGTTAAATTGATGGATTGCGCACCCGCATGATTACCTCACATGTTAGGGAAATAAATTTAAAATCAATCCAAACTGCTTGCCAAACATTTTTCAAAATAAAAAGAAAGGTACCGAAAGGGCGTTAGCGAAATCTAGCGTAATCAAGTCCCCGAACTCATAAATCTCTGGTTCGTAGGAGTAAAGTGAATCTCCCGTTACTTTACTTGGGTTTCTAATCGGCCCACCAAAAATAGATTAGTGGCGACTCCTAATTGAAAATCAATCGCATGTTAATAACTTGAACCTAAGTCGCGAATTGGTATGGGCTTGGGAGAGCCCGAGTTAAGTCTAGGCTTAACAATCCATTAGCCAAACCCTAGGTGGTTCACACCCCGAAAAATCGGTCGCGACAAGGCTGAGTTGTCGATTAGATTACAGCATTGTATTCAACTATCCTTAACTTGTGTTGTTGATTGAATTCTGACTTAGTATGGGTTTGGACGTGTAATTTTGGATGTTGTTGTTGATTGAATTCAAACTTAGCCCAGTATTGTATAGTGTTGTTTGGATCTAAGAAGTAAATTTGACATCGCATTAGATATTCTCTATTCAAAGTTAGTGCGAATCCCTTGTCCCCTTTAATAAAAAAAAAAGAAAAAGAAAAACGAAGAATCACTCTCGATGAAAGATATTTCATTATGAGAGCAATTCCGACAAAACACTTTCAAAAGGTACAATCAAGTCTTTAAACCCATCAAATTGGTGTAATCAATTTATTTCATTAACTCTGTCCAACTTGGCTAATGAAAAATACTAATGTGGTTATTTTTAATATTTTTATCTCTTCTACATGGTATTGACGTGGCTAAAACAAAAAATTAATAATTACAAGTCTAAAAAGACATTGTTTTGGTCCATACATGACTTTTAAATCTACATATTATTTAAATTATATTAAACAATAAACTAAACTAAAAAGCAAAAAAAAAAAAAAAAAAAAGGAGAGGAAGGAAGGCAAAATCAAGCAAGGGCCCATAGGGTTGTCGCCGCCACTGTCATCTCACCATCACCGGCAAAGGTTTTTTTTTTTTGGGGGGGGTTAGGCAAGGTTGTCGAGCCTTGGCCAATGGCTAGTAGGGGTGGGGCGATGACCAAACTAGTGGCGGCCCTCGCCTAGATCTAGTTGAGGCTCGACAATCGTCACTTGATTTGGGGTAGGGCCGTAACCCTTGTCTAAGTTTGGCCATGACCTTGGCCAACCCTTGGCCTACCACTACCAATGAGGCGGCGACAACAAGGGCCCGCCCTAATTTTGCCTCCTTTAAAATCATAATACTTAGATTAAAAAATTAGATTTGAATCAAAATGGCGTCGTTTTAGCTTTATCTTTATGTCTTAGTCATGTTAGCATCACGTAGAAGAGGGAAAATAATAATAAAAAGTCACATTGTTATTTTCTATTAGTTAATTTGAATAGAATTAGTGAAAGAACTTGATTGACCAATTTGATAAGTTTTAAGACTTGATTCCACTTTTTGAAAGTTTTAGGATTTAGTTGTACTTTATAACAAGTTTTAGAACTTTTAGTACACTTATTCTAAAAAAAAAAATGATTTAATCTAACAGGTTTTGTACATAAAGGTAGATCAACTTCAATTATGATGACCGTCCCTTACCCAAAATCAAATCTTGTATTGCTTGGATTGAGATAGTCAAGCAAATAATAAGATAAAAGGAAAAAATACCTATGGTTGGGTTAAACGAAGTTTTTGACCGGCCTATATCCTAATAGACAATTATTAATTTTGGGATTGTGATTACAAGGCGGTTTTTTTTTTTTTTTTTTTTTTTTTTGGTCTCGTTCAGAAAATGCACATATTTGCTGCATAGATGATGAAATTGCGGTGAATAAGCTTCAAGCACATGAGCTAAAGAAGCCTCTGAGTGAGATAAACTTGCTGCGTGATTGAGATACTTGAGACGCGAATGATAATTATTTTGATCAAAAATTCTAGAACAAAAATAGATTTTTCTATTTCTATTCTTAGATGAGTTTCTAAACAAAAATACACGTTTGATAATGACACAAAATTTCTATTCTCGAAATAGAAATTTGTTTGATAACGACACAAAATTTCTCGCTCTCTAGTGGCAGCGGACAGTGGTGAAAGGCGGTCGGTGATAGGTGGTAGTGGACAGTGGTGGGTAACGACCGGCAGATGACAACAAATGATGGCCAAGGTGGTAGACGGCGGTGACAGTGGCCGACAACAATGGTGGTGAATGGCGAGCAGCGACGGGTGGGCGATCGATTAGTAACAAAGACGAATGATGAGAAAAATTTTATTTTTCATTTCTATTCCAGAAATAGAGAAGTAAACAAGTTTTACTTTTGATTTTTATTCCAAACATATTTCTAAAGTAATTTTTTTCTAGAAATAGAAAAATGAAATTGCATTGTCAAATGAATTTCTGTTCTAGAAACAATTTTAGAGCAGAAAAAGTTTTGGAATAAAAATAGAATAGTTATCGTGTGCATCCTTGATATTTCCTAACTTGGATAAACAACATAAGGTTGAATTTTGATATAAATTGTTAGAGGAACCATTGATTTCAAATCACTTCACGTAGATTGGCACAGGTTTTGCGCTTTCTTTTGAAATGGACTGTCGTGCTTAAGTTCATGCTTGTTGATGTTTTATCGGGAAAGGTTTTGGTGTTGGTATTGAGGCATAAATAGTTATTCTTTTGTTAGGTCCAAGTAGCAGTGATTAATAATAAATATAGGATGTGCTTGTTTCGAGAAAAGTTCTATAGTAAAAGAAAATACTTTTCGGGAACCCTTTCTTAGAGAATTTATTTTCCTAAATTTAAACATGCATATTTTCTTAGACCATAAATGATATTTTGTTGACCAATCTTTTTTAACAAATCAAATGCGTAAAAGTCCAAAATATTAGTTCGCGAATTTTTTTAGTCAAATAAACACACCCATAGACTATTAAGAAGAAGATGAAGCATATGTAGAGTCACAATTACGCAGCAAAGAGTAAGGTATAATGAGGAACCGATGTTCAGGTCGATTGTGGCAAGTTAGATTGCAAAATTCATGAGTAAAACGTAATTATAGTGAACCACAAATGCCATGTAGTGTTGATGCGGTATAGACATTATTGGCAAATGAACTTATCACAAGCTATTTTATAGGTAGATATCTCCATTAACCACAATTGAATGTCAAGTTCCTCAAGAAATCTCGTCAAATAATGTCGCTAATTGTTATGATATGAAAAAAATTGATTAAGTTTTATATTTGAGTAAGTGATGATAAGTTTGATGAAATGGCAAGATAATATGCCATTATAAATTATAAAAGATAAAGTGGGCCTATAGGTGGGATGTCTAGAGTGGTGGCATTCACGTTCTTTCAGTAGAAAAATTATTCTCAACGAGTCTGCAATTCTTATGTGTAGAAGTGTTGACATTAGTGTCGATACATATCTTGATGTTGTTCAACGGGAATTATGATCATAAGCTTCCAAGGTAGCTAGGGAGAGTACTAGTGCAGCAAATCAATATAGATGGTGCAGGTGGTCAAGATGGAGCTCAGAGAATCAATCATTGTTTTAACCGCCACGTCGAATAATGTGGATGTTTGATACCTTAAAAAATATGAGGAGAATCAATCATTATGCCAATTGTCGAGTTGAATAATATGGATGTTCAATATCTTAATAGATACGAGTGCTATCATGGTTTTGTTCTATCCGCTACACAAGAGCCCATCCTCGAAATGCTTGGGGAGTAGCTAAAGCTGCGATGGACGATCTAATGGAGTTCATAGTTTTGGCTAAAATGTGGCTCTGTTCAAGTAGGACTTGGACTTGAGGAGTGTATGTTAAAAGTGAAAAGGTCTTCCGCCCCCACGAGGGAGGGGGGCTTGGTGTGGTTGGGGTTTTGGCGGCGCTATGGGAAAAATACCAAGGGAGATTGCAAAGTGCTTGTAACTTAAGTGTGAAGATTGAGTCAAACTAGAGATTATTAAAAATATATCTCGAATTCGAGTCTAATTACAGAATTAGTATTGCAAAGATTTTCTCTTGCCCTTTATAAACAGGAGAATTTTGGGTTTTCTACTTTATGTCGTATGGAGATTACATTGAGTAATTTCTTGAGAATAAAAAAAATATATTGTAAAATATTTTGAGTGTCTGAGCGTTGTTCTTAAATCCTGTTGTTTTACGCACATGGCATTCAAATCTTTTGTTGCTCTCTCCATAAGCTTCAATTACATTGATTCAATAACATTAGATTTAGCACTCGTTTTATTCTCTGTTTTTTCAATTCAAATGTTCGATCGACTTGTTTGCGTGATGTGAAAATTATGGGTGATTTTTTTTTTAACACCCTTTAATTTAGAATCAGGGAAAGACTTTCATCGAAAGTATAGCGCTGGAAAATTTGTAATTGGGTGGATCCATGATTGTATACACTTGCATGAGTTTGGTTTTGGTACTTCCAATTTAAGAAACTAGGTTGTGAAAAGGTTAATTTTGAATGTTAGTTGAACTTACCGGATTAAAATAGGAAATTTGTGCGCTCAATTCACTATTTTCATTAAGGGTATGCAAAATGGACCACCGTGGGAACCACCTGAACCGGATCGAACCAAACCAAACTGGCCAATTTCGTCCAATTCCCAAGAGTGTCGGTTCGGTTCGGTTCCGATTCCTAAACATGAAACCGGTGTCCAGGTGATCTAGTTCCTACTTCCTAGTTCCAAGGGAAAATGGACCAGACCGAATTGAACCAATTACATATACTTGAATCGGATCGGACCAATGATGCAATATGATTCTTAATCCTAGGACCAACTAGTCTAGTTCCCAATTCCCAAAATTAGGAACCGGTCGAGTTCTTGATTCCACCTTAGAACCGAACGGACCGGAAACTAATCATCCCTAATTCTCATGCCCTTTTCAAAAGAGAAGTAAAACTCATTTAATATAAGAAAGACGAAGAAAATCCCAAAAGGCCCCCACGATTGGACGCCTTTTACGAAAGGTAGGATAAGTATATTAAAAGTTTTAAAACTTATCATAAAAACGCAATTGAGTTTTAAAATATTCAAAAAATGTAATTTAGTCATAAAACTTATCACAAAAGTGTATTAATTTCTAAAACTTTTAAAAAGTATAGTTAAATTATAAAACTTGTCAACTTGGTGCAATTAAGTCCATCCATCAACATCGTCCAATTTGACAGTTGAAAAATACTAATAAATTTTAAGATTTAATTACACCTAACTCAACAATCTTTAGGACTTGATTGTATTTTTTTAAAAAATTTAATACTCAATTACATTTTAACAACGAATTTTAAAAATTTTAATAATGAAAAGACCTATCCATGGCAGCACTTGTGCCCTGATGATCTCTCTACTCTACCTCATAGCTGGTGATAAAATGGAAACCCAGTGATCACGTGATGGTCACGTGCTCTCTCTTTCGCCTGTGAAACAAATTGCCCACTGCTGGCTTACAGCTCATAAAATCAAGTGATGTAAAACCTAAATCTTCAAGAAAATGCGCAAATTTCACTCTCCCCGTACACGTCACATGCAAGGACCGCCCTCCTTGGATGACAATGACAATGACAACGACCCTTTTTTCCTCCACATCTCGTCTTTCTTGTCAATTGCATTTTGCCCTAATTTTCAAAACGCTGGCTCTCTCTCCCTCTCTCTGTCTCTCTCTTCCTTCTTTCCCAATTCCTTTTTCAAAATTTCTTCTGAGAAGCGATCTTGAGATCGGCCTGTGTTCGCTGGAAGGCGGGCGCTTATTACGACCGGCGACGAGGTGAGGACTGAGTTTTATTTGAAATACAATGATTTGCTTAGGGCAGTTTTTAGAGGCGGGTGATGCTACAGGATTTTTACTTTTTTCGAGAAAATGTGTCCAATCTATTACGGACTCCAGACGCAGGAGATTAATGAGTGTTAGTTGTGCTTATAAAATGCCATTTGCGTATAAATGGCTTTGAACATAAAGGTAGACCAACTTCAATCATGATGACCATCCCTCACGCATAATCAAATCTCGTATTTGCTTGGATCGAGATAGTCAAGCTAATAACGAGAGAAAAGTAAAAAATACCTATGGGTGCGGTCAAATGAAGTTTTTGACCGGCCTATATCCTGATAGACAAATTTTAATATTGGGATTTCAATTACAAGTTGGTTCTTTTCTCTCTTTTCTTTTTTTTTTTTCTCGTTCAGAAAGATGCACATATTTGCTGCGTAGATAATGAAATTGCGGTTTATATGCTTTAGGTGCATTAGCTAAAGAAGTCTTGAGCAAGATAAACATGCTCCATCATTGAGATACTTGATGTTTCCTAACTTGGATAGATAACAGAAAGGTATAATTTCATTATGAACTGTCGTGCTTAGATTTATGCTTGTTGATGATTTCTCAAGAAAGGTTTTGATGTTTGTACTGAGGCATAAATAGTTATCTTTTGTGAGGTTCAAGAAGTGGAGATTAATACTAAATATAGCACATGTTTGTTTCGGGAAAATTTCATGTAGAAGAAAATACTTTTCATAAACCCCTTTTTAAGTTATAAAATTCATTTTCCTAATTTAAACATGCATATTTTCCTAGACCGTATATGGTATTTTGTTGACTGATCATTTTCAACAAATCAAATGCATGAAAGTTCAAAAAACTAGTTCGTGGAAATTTATTTTTACTCAAACAAACACACCAATAGACTAGTAAGAAGAAGATGAAGCATATGTAGAGTCACAATTACATGGCAAAGAGCAAGGCATAATGAGGCACCAATGATCAAGTTGATCATGGCAGGTTAGAGTTGCAAAGTTGATGAGTAGAACGTAAGAACCTACAAATGCCATGTAGTGTTAGCGTGGTATGGAGATTATTAGCTAATGCACTGTCACGACCTACCCCTCGGGGGGAGGGAATAGGTTTAGGGGTATTGCCTAAAGGACGGGCCTAAGGCCCATGATTGGGCGCGGGCTCTCCCAAGCCCATACCCCGCGTGACGTTGGGATATTTTTCATGAATTTTGCACAAAAGGAGTCGCCACTAGCCTATTGGGGTCGGCTAGAAACCAAGTGAGGCATGGGAGCGTGCCTCACTTCCCACGCAACCAGAGAATCTAAGTTCGGGGACTTGATTACACTAATTAACCAATTAGTGCCCTTTCGGTACCTAATCTTGTTTATTTTAACAAAATGATTTTTATCAGGCAGTTTGGATTGATTTCATACCTATCCACTAACATAGGAGGTGAGCATGCGGGTGCGCAATCAATAAAATAATAATTATAACTACCAGGATCCTATTTGCCCTAAAATTGAATATATGCAAATTAAACACAAAACACGCCAATTAAACATGCGATAAAAACAATATACAAGAAAATAAAGGCTTAATTACACTAAAGCAACAATACATAGTAATTCCTAACCAAACCCCATTATTTTTGGATTTTCGAAAAAAAAAATTTAAAATTTTTTAATTAATTAATTTTTTTAATTTTTAATTAAATTTTTTAAAAAAGAAAGTCGAATTTTTAACGTTTTCTGAGTTTTTTGAAATTTCGGAAAATTTTTTGAATTTTTGAATTTTTACCATTTTTTTTCGAAATTTTTGATTTTTATAATTAAATTTTTGAAATTTTTTTAATTTTTGATATATATTTAATATTTAGTATTATTATACTTCAATAAAATGAGTTCGGACCGGATAAACCCAATCCGGCCCGCGGACCCAACCCAAACCCGGATCCAATACTTTTGGATTTTTTTTTAAAAAATTAAAAACTTTAAAAAAAAAAAAAAAAAAGATCCTTTCGGTAGTCTTTTCTCACCGCACACTCCCCTTCTGCGATTCCTCCTTCCCAAGACCAACTTTTCCTTTCTTTTTTTTTTTAAATATTTTGTTTTACTTTTTCATTTTTTTTATACTTTTCTTTTTCTCTTTCTTTTATTTTTTTTTTTTTTTTTGGGTCTTCTTCTCCTTCGTGCTTGCCCCTGCACGCCTTCAACCCTCCCGAAGAGGGCCTTCTCCTTCCTCGCGACATTCCTCACCAAAATTCGTTTCTTTACCAAGACTAATTTGAACAACAACAATAACCAAAGCACTTAGCATCCTTTCTAACACCAAACCACCCCGACGCAAATCAACGCCGGCCATCTAACTCCGAGGGTTGCTACACCATTTTCGGATGCAAACACCCACAGCTCAAGCACACATGATTACTTCATGAAAATCGCATGGAATCGTGATGAAAACACGAGAGACGGACAGGATCCAACATATATACGAACAAGCGCAAATTAAACCGAGTTTGAAACGCGGGTTTTTTCTCGGTTCTCTTTGAGACATTTTGTCAAACACTGGGTGTGCGATAGCTAAAAGAGGGCATACGGCTCACTTGAGGCTCGAATCCGAGTAAAAGATCAACACAATATGCACAAGCAACACCCAAGATCCACTAAGAGACATATATCACACTCGAACAGATGTGAACACAGCAAGTATTTTCAGCCACCACAACATACTCACAGATTCGAATCTCTTTCAGGCATTTCATCAACCGGTTAGCATTACACAACAGAAACGAAGGATCTTCGGACTGGTATAGACTCAAACACAGGCTTGGACGTCTATCAACATGCACTAGGACATCTATGAGCTTTCATGGAGGACCGGTGAAGCCGAAGCTCGCGAGAACAGGTCGGCCGTGAGCTCCGGCCCGAGACCTCGAAGTGAAGCGAGAAGCCTACCTGGTTCGGATGGGGAGCAACGAGCGTACTCCAGGCGACGGCGACACGCTCTCTCCCCAATCGTCTCTCTCTCCCCAGGGTTTTCCTCCTGCTTTTTCGTCCCTTCTCTCCTCTCCTCCTTTTCCGGTTTTTTCTCTGTTCCTCTTTCAAAACTCCCTGTTTTTGCCTCCCCCTCCCCTTCTTCTCTCTGCCGAGCTCCCTTTTGTCGATCCTTCGGCTCGCACGCGCGTGCGAATCGGCTCTGACCTCTCTTCCGCTTCCAATGCTCGCCTGCCCCGCGAGATGATGCTGTCTCCTCCGCTCTCTGCCCCTGCTTTCGGCTTCGCCATTTCCCCACGCGAACGGCTGCTTTCTGCTTCGCTGGTTCCCCGTGCAGCAAGCGGCTGAGGGAGAAGACAACGAGGCGGGCCGGGCCGGAGGAAGAAGAGGGCTGGGCGCGTGAGGGAAAAGAAAAAGAAAAAGGAGAGGAGAGGGATTGGGCCCATGCTCATGCAGGGGGGGATAAAGGGAAAAAGGGCCGGGTCGGGCCAAGGCCGAATCCGACCCGACCCGGACCCGCACGACTCTTCTCTTTTTTTTTTTTTTTTTTTTAAAGAAAAATGAATAATTAAAATTTTTGATTTTGATTTTGATTGATTTGTTTTTTTTTTTTGTCTTTTTTTTTTTTTTGTTATATATATATATATTATTTTTTTTAAGAAAGATAAAAATTATGTGTCAACATGCACTTATGACAAGCTATCTTATAGATGGATATCTCCATCAACCACAATTGAATGTCCAACTCCTCAAGAAATCTTGTCAAATAATGTGGTTGACTATTATGATGTGATAAAATTTGATTGAGGTTAAATTTGAGTGAATGATGATAAGCCTAATGAAACAACAAGATAATTAGCAATTACAAATTATGAAAGGTAAAGTGGGGCTATAGGTTGGGATGCCTAGAGTTGCATCCACCTACTTTTAATAGAAAATGTTATTTTCAAAGAGTCTACGATTCTTATGTATAAGCATGTTAACATTAGTGTCGACACATAGCTTCCAAAGGAGTTGTAACCAGCAACTTCCAAGGTAGCTAGGGATAGTACTAGGGCAGCAAATTAACATAGACGGTGCAAATGGTCAAGATGGAGCCAGAGAATGAATCATCGTTCCAACTGCCAGAGTTGAATAATAAGGATGTTCTATATCTTAACAGATACTAGTGCTATTTTTATTTTGTCTATCCACGACACAGGAGCCCATGCTCGAAATGCTTGGGAGTAGCTAAAGGTGCGATAGAAATTATAACGGAGTTTATAGTTTTGGCTAAAGTGAGCCTCTATTCAAGTGGGACTTGGACTTGAGGAGCGTATGTTACAGTTGAAAAGTTGTGGGGGGCTATCGGAAAATGCGAAGGAAGATTGCAAAGTGCTTGTAACTTGACTGTGAAGATTGAGTCAAGCTAGAGGTTAATGAAAATATGTCTCGAATTTGAATCAAATTAAGTAATCGTATTATGACGATTTTCTCTTGCCCTATATAAATAGGAGAATTGTGGGTCTTCTATTTTATGTCAGAGATTACATTAGCACTGTCGAGGGTTTGAGAGAGTTTTTTCATGAGATTAGAAGGAAAATTTCTTGAGAATAATAGAACAATTATAAAATATTTTTGAGTGTCTGAGTGTCGTTCTAGATTCTATTGTTTTCCTCACGGAGCATTCAAATCTTTTGTTGCTTTCTCTCTGTAGGCTTTAATCCAATTGATTCAACAACACTAGATCTAGCAATCGTTTTATTCTCTGTTTTTCCAATTCAAATGTTCGATCGACTTGTTTACGTTAGGTGAAAACTTAGGATGATTTTTTTTTTTTTCTGTTAACGCCCTTTAATTGACAGTATAGAAAAGACTTCCATCGAAACTATAACACTGGAAAAATTATAAATGGGTGGATCCATGATTGTGTACACTTGCATGAGTTTGGTTTTGGTACCTCCAACTTAAGAACCTGAGTTGGGTATGAGTTAATTTTGAGCATTAGTTGGAATTTGCAGGTCGAAATAGGAAATTTGTGCGCTCAATTCATTAATCCTTTTGCCATTTTCATAGGATAAGCAAAACTCTTTTAATAGAAGAAAAAGGCGGAAAATCCCAAACGCCCCGCAATTGGACGCCTTTTATGAAAAGACAAGATAAGTGTACTATAAAGAGCATATAAAATTTCATTGTCATTGTCATGAGACGTAAAATATTTTAACAAACAACGAATGCACTCAGCATGATTTGTACCTTTTGGCCCAAAAGTCAAAAAGAAAAATTAAAAAGAAAAAAAGAAATGTGCTTTGTTCGGGTTACTTCGTACCCCTCGAGTCAAACGGATTTTTTTTTTTCTAATATTTAGTATCATGAACCTTCACCTACTGGAAAAGTGTCTCCAGAATTTTTTTTAATGCATGTATTCTCCTTCCATTTTAATTTAGTTTTTCGAGTTAAATTTCGACCAATTTCATACTTGTGCTCTCTTGGAATATAGAGTTAAATTAGCCCTTTTGAGTCGATTTGGTCTAATAGCCCTTCGAGGGGCAATCCGAACTAGCTATGGTAACCAATTGCATTTTTGCTTTTGTGGTTATACACATCAAAATCAAATCAACAAAACTTGTAATAAAGAGGGAAAATGGATTAAAAGAAAAAAGAAAAAGAAACAGAAGAGAGAGAGACCTTTCCTGGCAAGGGCCGTCGGCCATCTCACGATCCCCGGCGGACATCGCATGATTACCGACAAGGGCCTACTTGCCATGACGCGGTCGTGGAGTGGCAACTTGCCACCGTTGAGCAAGGGTCAATCGGCCCACGCTCGGTGGTAACGAGAAATGTCACCACCATGCAAGGGGGCTTCTTGTCGTCCAGATCTGTGCAAGGGCAAGAGGCCCTCGCCGGTTTCCATGGGAGGGACAGTGTACTGCTCGAGGCCACGACGTGGGCAGACGATGAAGGAGGGGCGGGCGGCCGCGGTGGCGCCCCTCTTCCTATAATTCCAAGAGGGACTTTTGGTATGTGCAGTATTGCTCCCGGGTGCATCTTCCAACTAGCAAGACGGTTCCGGATCAACAGGCGAGCAACAATCTTAGAACGCAAATGCAAGAATCAAACCGAACATCCGATTGTCCGCAAAAGATAAATACGTGGGGGATCTTTCATGTGATGATTCTGCATTTTTTCCGATGTCTGGACTCTTCGGTAGTCTAAACTCTTCTGTGTCAAAGGCTCCCCGTTTCAAAAGAAATTCCAAGCGCTTCTATCAAGATCATAAGTAGTGCTGTAATGAGCTCTCGTTAGGATTCTAAGGTGACAATAACTAATGTCTACATTTTCAAAGAGATGGAATAAATTCTCCTGGACGTTATGCTAGAAACATGAATGTTGTGTTGGGACTATTAATTTCTTTTGTCTGAACTCATGAATGGTCATAAAGTTTAAGGAGTTGAAAACTACATGAATCATTGCATACGACATTAATGCATCTGTAGGATCGTTTCATCTCAGGATTATGGTATCTTTCCATTATAAAAAGATATGCTGTCAACCCAATCCACAGTGAAAGAATTCAGAAACCAGTACCATCATAGGCCCTAGAAGAGCAAGCATGGCTAATTTTAATTACAAGTGGCTAGTTCTAACAGTCCTCATCGTTAATGCACTCTTGGCGACGTCTTATGTCGAATCTGCATTTGGTCCTAGCGAGTTTGAAACATGCGCGAGACAATTGGAAGAAAGGTGCGGAAAGGAGATCTTGCTGAAGGTTTTCTTCAACGACGCCAATCCCTCAGGTGATTGCTGCATGCAGCTTACAGCAATGGGAAAGGCATGCCATGACAAAATAGTCAGGGCGACTCTTTCGTCGTCGCCGATGTACCAGAAGAACTCAAAGGCAATCCTAGGGAGAAGCCAAAGCACCTGGAACCATTGCCGTTCAACAGTGCGGTCATCCTCTCCGCACAACACATCATGTCCGTCGGTGTCCAACCTCACTTGTGCAAAACAGATCGTCTCAAGAATATTTCGCAGCCAAGGAGAGCTCAGCAACGACTGTTGTGGAGTGCTCGTGGGCATCGGGAAAGATTGCCACGACAAGCTAGTCGGAGCGTACATCGCCTCCGCGAAGCTTCGGTCGAACAAGACAGCGATTCTCAGTGGGAGTACCTCGGTCTGGAATTGGTGTACGTACATCGCGCCAAGCCTTCCATCCGTGAAGGCATGCGCGACAAAGATCGATACCGATTGCGCCAGAGAGATCAGAGTAGACATCTTCCACGGGAAAGGACAAGTCACTAAACAATGTTGCGCGAAGCTTGTGAAGATGGGGCCGAAATGCCATGATAGATTGGTCAGGACCAGTCTAGCGAAGCCTCAGTTCGTGAACAGTTCAAATTTCACCTTAGATAGAAGCACTAAGACTTGGAAGAAATGTGTTTCATACGTTTGACTAAAATGCGCATGCCGTTGAGCAGATTTCCTACATAAACTATGAGGATATCGCATGTAAATTACGGTTTCTCTTGATTCTTTAATCGAATGATCGAATCATACTTTGTCATTCTTTTCATCTTGTACACTTTGAGTTTCTCATTGGGAAAACATATTATTAAGTTATACTTGTGCTCAATTTGATTAACTAATATTATAAAGAAGAATTCTCATCACATTATTAAGTTATACACATATCTTCTATTACTAATTTTTTGATATCATTTCCAAATCTCAAATCACATGGACTTTCGTGAAATTCTTTGTCGCGACCTCTTTTTTTTGGCGCCCGCAGTCGGGTACGAGCGCCTAAGGAGGCTAATGGCTCGGCTGAAATTGGTGTAAGCCCGGACTCTCCCAAGTCCACCAATTCACGACTTAATGGTTCAAGTTTTTTAACCCGTAAATCAGTTTTTAAAATGGAGTCGCCACTAATCGATTTGGGGTGGGTTGATTAGAAACCCAAGTGAAGTATCGGGAGAAATACTCACTCTGCGCAACTGCAGAAATTAGGATCGGGGACTTGATTACACTAGTTAATCACTAATGCCCTTTCGGTACCTAATCTTGTTTAAACCCCGAGGTTTTTGGATCTTTCGAGGATTTTCCATGCATTTTGGGAGGAAAAATATTTTTTTGAGTCACTTTCTATTTTTTTTGGACATAAAAGGGATTTTTTGGACCTTTTTTGGTATTTTGGAAAAATACAAGTCTTTTTGGCTTTTTCATGAAATTTTGACTTTTTTGGATTTTTTTTTGAAAATAAAATATTTTTTAATATTTTTGGAAAATAAATTATTTTTTTATTTATTTTTTTTTTTTCGATTTTTTTGGAAAATAAAACATTTTTAACATTTTTTAAACATTTTTCGATTTTTCTGGAAATTAAAACATTTCTTAATATTTTTTGAAAATAAAATATTTATTAATTATTTATTAAAATATTATTTAAAATAAAAAGCTTAAAAAAGGGAAAAAAAAAAAAACCGACCCGGGTCGGATCCGTGGGTTGGGTCCGACCGGGCCGGCCGCCGGCAGCGAGACGGGCCCGCTACGCGGGCCCGACTTTTTTTTTTTTTTTTTTTTTTAAATGAAAACGACGCCGTGGCGGGCGTTTGGGGACGCCCGGCCCGGCCCGACTACCCGGTTCCTTCCGGAACCCTACCCGACTCGCTGACCCGCTCCCCGGCGAAACCCTACCCGGATCCGACCCGCTCCCGACCCGACTCGCAGCCGCCGCTGAGATTCGCGAAACCCTACCCGGTTCCGAGATCCGGATCCGACTCGGTGACCCGGGAAATCGCGAACCCTAGGGTTCGCGAATCCACGGCGCCGAGGGGAGGAGAAACCGAGGCTTTGCGGCGGCCACGACGACGACGGCAACGGTGGAGACGACGGACTACGGCGGATATGGTGAACGGTGAAGGTGACGGCGGCGACCTTTTTACCTCAAACGGGGACGATGAACGTACGCGGCGAACGGCGACGGCAACGCAGGCTCCTGGACAGTCAGATCTGGCCGGACCCTCGTCGGATTTCCCTCTCTCTCTCACTCGGGATCGTCCGGCGAACTCCCCGAAGTCTCTCGGGGACCCCTCCGAACTCACCACGCCACGGCCGACCCTATGCTCGAACTCCCCGAAGTCTCTCAGGGGACCTCGAGCTTCAGCCGACCTCCCTCTCTCTCGAATCTCTCTGCGTGTGCCTCTGCTTTCGGTCCCCTCCCCCTTCGTCGACGGTGAAGGCCTATTTATAGGCGCGGGAGTGGCCGGTCGGCGAGGCTTCGAGCCGCTGGTTGGACCGCCGTCCCATCCGCCATCATCACCTCCTCCGGTCGTGTCCCGTCGACGCCTCGCTCTTCGCTTCGCACGCAACCCCTCTCGCTCCGGCTTCTCCGGTGTCGCGCTCGCCGCGCGTGCTCCTCGGTGACGCGAGGAAGAAGATGACGCGGAGGGGGCCGGGCTTGAGGCGAATGGGCCGAAGGCCCATGCGGAGGCCACTTCCTTCTTTCCGTTTTCTCTTTTTCGCTTTTCTCGCTTTTTCTTTTCCTTTTCGTTTCTTTTTTCTTTTATTATCCGAAAATCAAATAAAAAACAAAATAAAACCTAATTTTAGGCGTCAACAGCTGCCCCTCTTTGAAGGTGAGCTTGCAGAGGTTGCATTCAAAGACAAAATGATGCCTAAAAATTGGCCATATATGCGTAGCGGATCATATTTTATTTGAGACTTATTATCCTATGCGGAGAAATAGTAATATAACTTTACATATACTAAGACGAGATAAGAAGATACCGTAGTTACTTACCGGGAGTGAGTGAGATAGGGTGTGAACCCCGAGCTTGGCAAGTATTAAGGCGTCATCTTACCTGGTGATATGAGGAGATTGCTTTTCCAGGGCTCGAACCATTCTTCGGTCGCCTGTTAAACAATCAATGATTTGTCTAGGACCCGAACCTTTCTTCGGTCGCCTTGACGGGAAATTGCTCCTCCAGGACCCGAACCATTCTTCGGTCGTCTGTTGGAGCAATCAGTGGTTTGTCTCGGACCCGAACCTTTCTTCGGTCGCCTTGACTGGGGATTACTCCTCCAGGACCCGAACCATTCTTCGGTCGCCTGTTAGATCAATCAGTGGTTTGTCTCGGACCCGAACCATTCTTCGGTCGCCGAGACAGGAAATTGCTTCTTCAGGACCCGAACCATTCTTCGGTCGCCTATTAAAACAATCAATGATTTGTCTAGGAGCCGAACCTTTCTTCGGTCGCCTTGACAGGAGACTGCTCCTCTAGGACCCGAACCATTCTTCGGTCGCCTGTTGGAGTAGTCAGTGGTTTGTCTCGGACCCGAACCATTCTTCGGTTGCCGTGACAGGAAATCGCTTCTCCAGGACCCGAACCATTCTTCGGTCGCCTGTTAAAACAATTAATGATTTGTCTAGGACCCGAACCATTCTTCGGTCGCCTGTTAGAGCAATCAGTGGTTTGTCTCGGACCCGAACCATTCTTCGGTCGCCGTGACAGGAAATCGCTTCTCCAGGACCCGAACCATTCTTCAGTCGCCTGTTAAAACAATCAATGATTCGTCTAGGACCCGAACCTATCTTCGGTCGCCTTGACGGGAGATGCACCGACCTTTCTCAGGGCATCTCATTTGTGGGTGCCTGATTTGTATTGAGGACACCAGTTGGTACCCGACTTTTCTCGGGAGATGCGCCGACCTTTCTCAGAGCATCTGTTTTGTGGGGGTGTCTGACCTTTGTCAAAGGCACTGGTTGGAACCCGATCTTTCTTGGGAGGACGCGCCGACCTTTCTCGGGCATCATTCCGGAAGATACCCGGACATTCACGGGCATATCAAAGAGTACATGGATATTCACAAGTACTAACTCGAAGGATATTTGGGCCTTTGCGGGCGTCGAAGGGGTACTTGGATGATCACAATTATGAATTCTTAGGGGATACCTCCGGTAGTTCGAAATATCGAGGGCGTGCCCCGCATATTTGTGAAGGTCTCTCACCTCCCCGGTAAACGGGAATATCGAGGGCGTGCCCCGCATATTCGCGAAGGTCTCTCACCTCCTGGTAATATTGAGGGCATGCCCCGCATATTCGTGAAGGTCTCTCACCTCCTGAGATATTCGTGAAGGTCTCTCACCTTCTGGTAGATGGGAATATCGAGGGCATGCCTCGCATATTCGTGAAGGTCTCTCACCTTCTGGTAATTGGGGATATCGAGGGCGTGCCCCGCATATTTGTGAAGGTCTCTCACCTCCTGGTAATTGGGGATATCGAGGGCGTGCCCCGCATATTTGTGAAGGTCTCTCACCTCCTGGTATTATAAACTTGAATGTGGTTTGAGGCTTACCTGGATTGCCGCGGGCATTTAAAACGGGTAGAACACCGGACGGTGGTGTCAAGCGAAGCAATGGAATGCTTGAATAGTTGCTATATTATTTGGGGACAACTCGGACGAGCTGAGTGTTATGAAAGGGAAGTACCTGGCCAACGGTGAGTACTTGACGGTATGGGGATACCTAGACAGCAGTAGGTATTCCAAGAGATACTTGGTCAGGCACAAGTACCAATACTCTAGGGACAACTCGAATAGGTCGAGTGTCAGAAAAATGGACTATCCGAGCAGTGGCCAGTACTCAAAGACAATAGGGATACCTAGGCAGCAGTAGGTATTCAACGATAAACGGATACTTGGTCAATCACAAGCATCAATACTCTAGGGACAACTCGAACAGGTCGAGTGTTAAGAAAAGAGTACCTGAACAGTGGTAGGTACTTTAAGACAAATGGGGATTAGGATGTGCTTACCTGGCAATATCTCTGACCTCTGAGAGTATGTCTGCTATTTGAACAATATGCACACATGATTGTATATGCTGTAAATTCATGACTTTAAATGAGATTCATGCATGATAATTTTGTCAGTTTTGCATCATTCGAATTCCACTGGGGAAGATTTTGAAAGACAACATTTATTCGGAATATAGATGTTTTGAGCATGCCAGATGAGGGACTTTCAGTCTGAAAGGGCTTTTCACTCACTCTCATGGAGAAGGTTATCCTGACCATTGATGCAGGATTTATAAGGACCACACTATCTCACTGTCATCATGTCAACAGGGGTCCGAGTATTCTCGCAAACGATGCACGACTTTACCAATGTGAGAGGTCTTTATTGAAACTGTGACGAAGATTTGGTCAATGACTCATCAAATGGGACCGTCAAGGTCAAGGCTTATGAAGTGCCGCACGATCATCTCCGGGTTTGCAAGTCAAGAATTCTGCGAAAAGAGATAGAGTAATCTTGCTCGTACTTCTTCGAACAATGCTTATTAACACATGAAATCCTACGTTAATTGAAGTGCCCCTAGTCTGAAGAGACTTTTACAATGGGAATGTAACGTAGTCTTGGCTCACATGTAAGAGGGTGAGGGTTGGTGATTGTCTTGGCATTTGTCACTAGTTTTTCTTCACGGTCAGATGACGGTTGTATCAGCAACTTCTCTTGGGAATAGAAATGGCTGTATTTTTGTTTGGGGCATCGGCCTTGCTTTTACCAGGCACACTGCTTTTTTCATGCCCCTATTTCTCATCTCAATTTTTCATTCATGGGCATTGACCTTGCTTTTACCAGTACACTTTGCTTTTTTATGCCCCGACTTTTTGTTCTTGTTGCTTGAGGAACTGATCTTGACAAGTTCAAGCAAATGCCTTTATTAGACTATGGAGTCTTCCTCTTTTCTTTGGCACTCCCGATTATGCTACTCAAACGACCATGGCTTCGCTTTGCCTCCATGTGAGGGTGAATTTGAGACTCAATTGAGTTGTACAATGGATACAAGTGCGTAAATAAAGAATTGCTCTTCACGACTCTAGGGCACTTAAATTAACGCGAGTGTTCATATGCGATAAAGACACTCGAAGATTGATGCAAGTGCAAGCAAGAAAATTTCTATCCCCTTTCTCACCTTGTGATGCTGATTTGCTTTCGACTTGCCCCCTGTGTGGGGGTGGTTCTTTGTCGGGAGTATGGTAGAAATTTGTCGGTGTATGGGGCTCGAAGTGAGCGATGGGGTGCCTCTCACTTTGCTTTGATCATCGTACTATCCGCGAGAGAACTCTTTACCCCGTAGTCATGGAATTTTCTGCACTCATCTCACAAATGTATAGATGGGGGATTGTGTGTAGGATATGGCTTGCTTGTCATCATTCTGACGCGCCTTATCCAACATGCTCAATTATTCTTGTATTCTTCAATCAGCTGTCTATTCTAATAATTCTCAATGGAATCAATGATTTAGACAGACGAAATCATCATGCAGAATTCACCTAAAAAATGCATGCAAAGTGTATGATGTGATGGAGTTTGTACTCTTAAAATAAATGAATGGTTTTTTACTCAAGAAGAACTTACGAACAGCTTTAAGGGTGCTTGCTTGGTGAAATGGCATTCACAAACGTGTTGAAATTTTGAATATCAAGAGTTATTTACAAAGGGGTGTCGAGGGATGCTCCTATTGATGACGCGTGAATAATCAGCTAGAGGCCGAGAATTTGATCGGGCATTTCTACCCTTGTCTTGGGTTTGGATTACTTGGTTTGCCCCATTTAACCATTAAGCCTAGCCCTTGAATTCCAATGCTTCCTGTAAATATGAGTTCAAAGAGTGAGTGTTAGAAATGACACCAAGCGCATTTCCCGAGTTTATATGAGCTGGCTTCTAGGGATACTTGAATGTTGATGACAGTCTCCTTCCGTTACACGCTTCCTTCGACCGGCCTTTCTTACTTGTGACCACGTAGGCATGATTGCTAGCTATTTGTTGACTCACTTTCAACGCCTTTCTTTTATGGAACTTCCCCCTTCGTCTTTGATTAGCAGCATTGGGCAAAGTCATGTATCTCAGGCTTCTATGGAACTTGAGATAGACAACCAAAACTTCCACCTTTCCAATAGCAATTGCTTCTTGCAAGGGTATGCGCTTAGAACAAGAAGTGAGGCTTCCAAATTCTAAGATTGTTGACTGGGACAGAAGGTTCCTTCTCACCAGCTGGTTCGAATGACGCATCTTTTACACCAAGCTAGGTGAAATTGACATGGATTGCTCTTATGCGTCTGCATGGGTAATGTCGATTTGCTCAAGTTATGCCATCGAGTTTGCTACTTGATTTTCGACACTTCCTTAAATGCTGGCGATTACTATTCATTTTTCTCCAAATACACGATTTTTATGATGGTGTAAATACATCACTCATATATAAAAGGTGCATAGGCATTTTCAATATGATAGAGGTGTTTGGCAATGCCAGATGATGAACATCATTCAAGGGTAGTACTTTTTTACAAAGATCGGAATTAAGCGGCTTAGAAAACTCTCGCCCATCCATCTCGGTTAGGATCAAGGCTCCTCCGGGAAGTATCTTCTTTATTACATAAGGACCCTTGTAATTTGGGGCGAACTTGCCTCCAGGCTCTGGAAAGATTGGCAGCGTCTTTCTCAAGACTAGCTCATCTACCTCGAAGTGCCGGGTCGCACCTTTTGATTAAATGATCGAGCTACCTTTCCGCGATAACACCGACCGTGACGTGAGGGCTTTCGGTCGCTTTTCATCAATCATGTTCAGCTGCTCGAGCCTTTGTTGTGTCCATTCCTCCTTAGATAATCCGGCCTGGGATAAAATTCGTAAGGAAGGGATTTCTACTTCCACGGGTAAAACTGCCTCCATACCGTAAACCAGGGAAAAAGGGGTTGCCCCAAAGTAGAAGTTCGAATCGAAGTTCGATATCTTTGTTAGTGCGAAGGGTAGCCTCTCGTGCCGGTCGCGGTAATTTTCATTTGTCTTGGCTAGGATCCTCTTGATGTTCTTGTTGGCGGCCTCTATGACCCCATTCATTTGCGGGCGATAAGGGGATGAGTTCGAATCTTTGAATCTTGAACTTAGAAAATAATTGATCAATCAGCTTGTTGTTCGATTTGTCCCGTTGTCGGTGACAATGGAATCGGCACGCCATATCGAGCGATTATGTCACGTTTAATAAACTTCGTAACATTCCGTGCAGTTACACTTGCATATGATGTGGCCTCGATCCACTTTGAAAAGTAATCAATTGCAACCAAGATGAACCGATGCCCGTTTGACGCCTTTGGGTTAATTGGGCCGATTACATCGATGCCCCACATTGAAAACGGCCATGGCTCAGATAACTGATGTAGTTCAGTTGGAGGGACATTTATCTTATCTCCGTGAATTTGACAATGGTGACAACTTCGTACATGCTGAGCACAATCATTCTCTAAGGGGAGCCAGTAATAACCCAGTCTCATTATCTTCTTGGCCAACATACGTCCATTCATGTGAGGGCCACATACTCCCTCATGTATTTCTTGCATTATTCGTGTGGCTTCTGCCGCGTCACACATCTTAGCGGGATCGAATCATACGATCTTTTGTATAGATTTTCACCGCCGACGAAAAACTTTGAAGCCATTTTCATTAGGAATTTTCGATCGGAGGGAGTGCTTTGTTCGAGGGGAACTCCCGCTTCGGGACGTATTTCATGATGTCGTAATACGGGGTCTCCCGTCGGGCTCTTCGATTGTGGCCATGCAAAGTAGGCTGTCTTGCTAGGACTTCGATTTTTAAAGGCTCAACTTCTAACCCTTTCGTTGCTTGCAACATAGATGATAGCGTTGCTAGTGCATCAGCGAACTGATTATGAATTCTAGGTAGGTATTCAAACGAGATGTCTCGGAATTTTCCCGCCAGCTTTTCTAAGTAACCATGATAAGGCACAAGTTTGGCGTCTTTTGTCTTCCATTCGCCCAATGTCTGGAGGATTATTAAGGTAGAATCACCGAACACCTTCAGCTTTGTCACTCCCATTTCAATAGCCGCTTGCAGGCCGAGGATGCATGCTTCATACTCGGCTATATTGTTGGTACATGGAAACATTAATTTTGCAGCCACGGGATAATGCTGTCCATTTGGGGATATCAAGGCGCCCAGTCTTGAGGAGCCGACAAATTTACAGCTCCGTCGAAGAACATATTCCACGCGTCTTCTTCTACCGCGGAAATTCGATCGTCCGGGGGATTATCCTTGCATACTTCTTTAGGACAATCTGCTAACATATCGGCAATCACCCGCCCTTTAACGATTTTTGTGACATCACTTGAATGTCGAATTTCGAGATCGGGATTTGCCATTTGGCCAATTTTCCTACCAATCTTTGGGCGGCGAGCAAATACTTAATCGGATCACTTTCGGTTACGAGGAAGGTTTGGTAATGCAAGGTATACTTTGTCGGAGTCTATGCAACACCCATACTAATGCGGCGCATGTTTTTTCGATTTGGAGTAGTTTTGCTCGACGTGGTGAACTTTTTGCTCAAATAGTAGATGGCTCGCTCCTTCGGTCATGGGGCTCCTTTTGTGCTAGCATTGCACCTAAGGATTCACCGTTGATGGTAAGGTAGAGAATTAAAGGGTGCCCCGGACTTTGGAGGTACTAGAATCGGGGTTTCATCAAGTATTGCTTTAGGTCTTCAAATGCCAATCGGCAATCATCATCCCATTTAATTTGTGCGTCTTTCCGAGAAGCTTAAAGAAGGGCTTTGCGGTTTGAAAGCTGGGAAATGAATCGGGCAATGTAATTTAATCTCCCCAGGAGGCTCCGGACTTCTTTTACAGTTGAGGGAGGAGGCATCTCAAATATCGCCTTGGTTTTTGATGGATCTACTTCTATTCCTTTACAGCTCACAATGAATCCAAGTAATTTGCCAGAAGTTGCCCCAAACACACATTTTGCTGGATTCAGGCGCAACTTAAACTGGCGAAGTCGCTCAAATAGCTTCTCCAGGGTTTTCACATGGTTTTCTCCATGTTTGGTTTTAGCGATCATGTCATCGACATATACTTCAATTTCTTTGTGCATCATGTCATGGAAAAGGGTGACCATGGCTCGTTGGTAAGTTGCTCCAAAGATTTTTCAGGCCAAAAGGCATGACCTTATAATGGAAAGTTCCCCATGGAGTAATGAACGCCGTTTTTCCTTGTCTTCCTCCTTCATCTTTATTTGGTTGTATCCCGAGAATCCATCCATAAAAGAGAACAGTTTGAACCCGCAAAGATCTTGTCTACTAGAACGTCTATGTGGGGTAATGGGAAATCATCTTTCGGGCTTGCTTTGTTCAAGTCACGATAGTCGACACAAACACGTATTCGACCATCCTTCTTCTTCACTGGCACAATGTTTGCTACCCAGTTGGGGTATCGCGAGACTTCGAGGAAACCCACTTCGAGGAGCTTCATCACCTCTTCTTCAATCTTTTTTGACAATTCCGGCTTGGTTCTTCTTAGCCGTTGTTTCTTGGGGACTACGTCAGGGTTGGTTGGCAAACTATGCTCCACGATCATTGGATCGAGGCCCGGCATATCCGCGTATGACCACGCGAATACGTCTTGATACCCTTTTAAAAGAGCAATCAGGTGCGCAGCTTCTTCTTCAAGAAGGTTGGCGCCAATCTTTATCTCTCTTGGACCCTCTGTGCTGCTTAAATTGATAGTGACGGTGTCTTCAGTGGTAGAGGGCCTTGTTTCTTCATGACGCTCCCAGCCCCGTTGAATTTCCTCGGAATTATCAAAGTCATCATCTGAGCTATCAGAATTGCTATCATGGCTACCCACGTTGTTGGTTTGGACCACCCCCATACCCTTGCCTACTTTTGCTAGGTCATTCTGTGTCATAGAGTAGATAGGCTAAGAGGGCGGTAAGGTTAGTAGTATGCATGCTCTTTTTGGAAATGTGATAAATTGCTCTTAAGGAAACACGAGGAGACCCGGGCCTCGATTTCTTCTTTCATTTGACGGGTGGCTATCATCAACGGGCCGGTTTGATGTGTCTCCCCATGCCCTCAAAATGTTTTCAACTTTATTTATTAGTAGACGGATTTACAAAGTGATTTCAAAAAATGGTTCCCCGAGTGGAACTGATGTTGAAAATGAGACAAGCCAAACTCTTAAAAAAAATATGTACAAGCTCCCACGTATGGGAGTATGCGAAGGAAATAAAAAAGATTCTACTCGAGCGGGTCTGCGCCCATTTCCCCTGGCGGTCCTTCACTGATAGCGCCCACGAAGAAGTCTTCATACCAGTTGCCAACAACGTCTCCCTATGCTCGCGGCTTTGCAGATTCCAGATCATCCATGCCTTCCCATCCATCAGGGACGATGTGGTGATGATGATCATAGAAACTTTGGGGGATTGAATAATTGACATAGTAATCAAATTTACCACTTGGTTGGCCCAAAGTGTCCATGATCATCTCTCCTCTACGTGCTTCCTTTGCATGCTCAGGGAACATGGTGCGAGTGCTGGGTACCACGAGAAGGTGATCTTTGCCAAAACACAGCCACGGAGAGCGGAACGTGAACACTCCAGCATCTAAAAGATCCTGAACCTTGTCTTTCAAGATGGTACAGCCATCTAACGAGTGTCCTAATTCCCCCGAATGATAATCACATTGCTTGGATGGATCATAATCAAGGAAGTACTCGGGAGTAGGATGACTCAGCTCCTTGGTGATTAGTCCTTGCTCTAGGAGAATGGGAAAAACGATGGTCATCGATTTAGGAAGAGGCGAATATTGCCTCATGCTTTTTGAGGACGGGATAGCCGAATCCCTTGCCGATTGCATCAGTAGGGTTTTCTTCATTCATTACCAAATCTTCATTGTGACGAGAGCGGAATGCGCGGGTAGCTTGAGCGAAGTTTTCCGTCAAGTGGCGTACTGTTTCACGCAGTTCGTCAACTTGGCGTTGAAGATGGATGAACGAGAAGTTATCGTCCGCTCCTTCTATTTGCTCCTCCTCAATAGCACATATAGAAATGTCTCCAAACATGGCGGTCATGTCATCCGGCCCTTCTTTCTTTGAGGGCCAAGTTGTGCCCTCTTGGATTACGGGCAATTTTGAGCTCCCGGGGTTGAACCACTTTGGAGTGTTGATTGCTCCCTCCTCTTCACGCATCATCCGGGCCGGACCTGGGAAAGTTTCCTCGAGACGGGGGTATAAAAGGCCGACTTTCTTCTTTGCTTTTCTATCCGGGAGGTATCCTAAACCGACAGTGTAGGGTCTCTTCAGGGCTTCAATAGGTTGACGGATGCCCTGGCCTTCCTTACCAAGCCCTTGTCCCGGAATGAAACCGTGTCCAACCATGATTTTTCCTACCATGATCGCAGCATTTGACACTTCGGGGACGAGGGGCAAGGTCCCTCGAGTTTCGTGCGGTGGACACGAGCTCAAACGATTGATAGCTAGCTTCATTCTTATCACCAGGCTCAACATAAGGAATGGCTGTTTCGTGGTAGATACGGTGGTCTTCTTCTCCTCGGATTGTGATTAGCTTTCCTCCGACCACGAACTTCACACTTTGGTGGAGGCTTGAAGGTACTGCTCCTGCGACATGGATCCATGGGCGCCCTAAGAGGAAATTGAATGCAGTGGAGATATCCATTACTTGGAACAAAATTTTGAATACAGTTGGGCCAATTTGAACGTCGAGCTCAATCTCTCCCTCTTTGTTTCCTTCTTTGTTCCATCAAATGCTCGAACGGAAGTCTTGGGTACTTGGATCCGTGATCTATCTATTTGAAGGCGACAGAGTGTCGCTAGTGGACATATGTTAAGAGCAGATCCATTGTCAATAAGCACTCGAGCAACGTGAGATGCGTTGCATTTGATTGATATGTAGAGGCCTTTGGTGTGTCCTCTACCCTCCTCAGGGATTTCTTCATCAGAGAATGCCATTTGATCCTTCAGTAGGATGGTGCTAACAAATTCCTCGAGTTTGTCATGTTCAATCGTTTCAGGGACATGCACCTCACTTAATACCTTCATAAGGGATTTTTGGTGCTTGACAGATGTCTGAAGCAATTCCAGCAGAGAGATCTGTGCTGGTGATTTTCGTAATTGCTCAACCACATTATATTCGCTTGCCTTAACTACGGCCAAAAACTCCTTGGCTTCCTCGTCGGTGACGGGCTTAGCGGCTAACGTATTTGCGTAGGTTCGCCGGATCTCGTGACTAAACCCACATCAAGGTCATAAGACCATGGTACTGCGTTGTTACGCTCATATTTGTAAGGCTGGGGGATTTCAATGATTATAGCTGCTTCCACTATCGATGCTTCGATTATGTCCTCTGGTGGGGTGGAATCTTTCTTCTTCATTTCTGCATTTAGCGCGGCACATTCCTCATCCCGTTGATGAGGACTTGTGATATAGTGGAAACTATGTTGGTGTGACCAACGTGCACGATTACTCCAGCTTCTATCATTCTTGATACCCTCGCTTCCATTGTTGCAAAAGGTGGTATTTCGTCATCTGAATAATACCCAGTTTCCACTAACCCTCGATAAATGTCAACAATATGGGTATTGACATTTCGATTTGTCGGCTTCGGAACCGAATATCGCATTTACCTTGTCGGCATGATCGGGGAGTGGATTGCTTTGGACATTTGGTTTCGTAAATGCCCGGAATGAGAAGGCTTTAGTATCCGGCAGGTTTTGGATCCGATGTTTAAGGATGAAACAATCATCGTTGAATGGCCTACTTCTCCCATGTGATAATCGCATTTTTGGATGGGTCGTAGTTGGCGAAGCTTTCAACGTTAGGTCGTCTCGGCTCGGTCGAGAGGAGATTCTTGTTCCGGAGGATTGCCAAAACCTGGGAAGGAGATCCAGGAAGCGGAGTGAATTGTCTTCGGTTGCTGTAGCGCTGAGGCTGACGGCCATTGGTCTGCTGTTGGCCTGTGCTCGACTGAACGGTTGGGAGGTGACCGGTATTTGTAGTGTAGGTGGCATTGACATCAATCAGGGGCTCTTTATCCTTTTTTATACTGAACCTTCTGCCGACAGGTGTAGGCTCGGTGAACCAGCCATCTCTTAACCCTATCTCTATCTGCTCTCCCACTGGAATGAGTTGATTGAATGATTCAGCGATCGTAGTCACCATCCGGTTGCGATATTCATAGGGGAGGGTTTTGATGAACATTTTCTTAATTCAAAGTCGGTCGGTTCGGGATCGATCGGGCGGCGAGATTCCTCCACCTAATAGCATATTCTTTGAAAGATTCCCTTTTTTTCTTTTCCGTGCGATCGAGATCTTCACGAGAAGGGGTAATGTCCATTATGAATTTGTACTGCTTGAGGAATGCCTCGCTTGCTTCACTCCATGTTTCGATGAGGTTTATGTTTTTCTTGATGTACCACCTCAAAGCGGGACCTACCAGACTTGACTGGAACAGCTGGATCATTAAAGGCACATTATTAACGTACTGGGTCATTCGAACCAAGTACATTTGCAAATGAGCCCTTGGGCAGGTCGTGCCATCGTATTTCTCAAATTCCGGCATCTTAAACTTTTCGGGCATTTTGACTTTGGAGTAGATGGAGAGGTCTGTTGGAGTAGGATCCCGTAGGCCCTGCAGTTGCTTTAGCCTTTCTTCAAGCTTCTCCAGACGTTTATCATGCTCGGTCTTAGATGAAATGCTGGGTTTTACTTTCTCAACTATGATTTGGTGCAAGTCGTCCTCCAATTCGGGCATGTTATCATCGGCTTCTCTTCCTTGTTCTCCTCGGGTGGATGATTGCGGTAATACTACTTCGATTGAGGCTGGGGTAGGATCCAATTTGCCCTGAATGGAATCTATTTGCTTTGAGAGTTGTTGAAGCACATTGAAAACCTGCTTCATTTCCCCTTCCATAATCTCGACACGGCTTGGTACATTTTCTTCAGCCATCCTAGCTTTTGGATTTGGTGAATATGGCTATGTTGTGATTACCTGCTAGCACAGGAAATAGAGAAAATATAAACAAAGGGAACACATGAAACACTGGCTCACGGCAAGGGTCGAGTTCTTATTTATTAACAAGAGGTCCATACAATGCCCAACGGATTTTTGACACAAGCTAGAACGACTTAGATGTTAAAAAAAAACAACGCCTATTTTTATATGCGATGGGAAGTCTTGCGCTTGCGCAGATGCTTGCTTTTTTGAGATAGCTTTGATATGTGTTTCTTGCTGGTCTCCAAACTTTCTTCAAGAGAGTTGATCCTTTCTTGCTTGGTAAGCTTATTACTCACATTAGGGATTACCGGCTGCAACTCCTCAGGAATCCCATGATTGAGGATGTAAAAGGCGGATGCATGATGGGCTTTTTCCTGTTCCTTCAATCTTCTGGGTATAATAATCCTCTCTGGGTGGCACCTATCCCAAGCATTCTGAATTATGTTGATTTCCTCTGAGTAGTCATAACCGGTGGGGTGGAAAGAAATTCTAAACAATCCTGACTTGAGTGGTGGCGGGACTTCTTGAAGGATCTGTCTTCGGCGAGCCACCCTATATGGATAGTATGAGGTAGCTCCGGAGAGGCCCAAAGCGGTGGGATGGGATCATAATAATCAAGCGCCAAACGTGCCTCGCCCGCAAGGAACCACTTAGTTCGCCATATGAATGTCTCGGGACCGGGTTTTTAATAAGTCAATCCATCGAGAATATTCTTCATCGGGAGAATATTTCTCCAAGCTTTGGAATTTTTGCAGTGGGTGCTTGGACTCATTAATTTCAAATATTTGCATGAGGTGCCCAAATCTTTTGATATGAGAAAAGAACCACATTTGTAAAATTTAAGGGCAGCTCTCATGACCTTTTCTTTTTATCCTTGAAACGATTAAGGGATAAAAATGTTTCGGCTAAAACCATGTTTACATATCCTGCTCCAAAAATGATTTGATTTATCACCCTCACGATTGAAGGATTTATGGCATTCTTTCTATAGGGAAGACAATAAATCCAAAGAACGCCAAAAGGAAGATTTTGGTTTTTTGCGACATCGATTGTTTTTCAAAGCATTCGGTTAAGGATGACAAAGTGGGAAAGCATTGTTGTTGGTTCTAACAATTTCTCTTCTGAATGATTTTTTAAAAAACGTGATAGAGTGACTATGGGGTCGATGCCAATCGATGGCTTAGCAAGCCCCGCTCCCAGGGGCATTCCTATGGCGAGACTATATTCCTCCAAAGTGGGAGTCAGTTCAAACTTGCCAAACACGAAGGTGGATGTTTCCGGGCACCAGAAATGTGGTAGGGCTTGCATCATCCCAGAGTGAATATTGATTTGGAGCAATGGGAGGAGATGACCAATCCTCATTTTAACACGCTCTTGGCCAAGCTGGTCTAATTGATTCCACCACCTGAGGAGTTCTTTCTTTGGGGTAGGAATGAACTTGATATCGATTCTTCCCATCGTATAAAAAAAACTACACGACCTGACCCTATTTTGCCATGAGCGAGGAAAAGATTAAGTAAAAGTAAATAAATTACTTTGCTTTTAAGTAAGAAAGACAAGCACAAAGACATACGAGATGGGACGTGCGGCTCGATTTCTAACTCGAAGGCTTGATGAAATTAAAAGGGTACCCGCCCGTCGCAGTCTCGCGTTAGCAACACACCCCCTTAACCTCGGCTAAGAAATTCGGGGAAAAGAAAGGCAACCTCTACATCGCAGTCTCGCGTTCGAGGTCGTATCTTTCTTAACACCATCCTAGAAATCCTATGGCGGCCGGAGTCCCGGCGGCCGGGTTGTGTGTGTCATGTGTAGTGTTAAAACAGTAAAGCATGCACAGCAGATTACAATCACAAGATAATCTATTTTAAACAAAATTAAAATAAATTTCTAAACTACTGACCTGCATAAAGAAAAAAATAAAAACAAGTCAGTAAAGAATTTAAACAAGACAAAAATGGCCTAAGTCCTCAAGTTCCCCAAATGAGTCGCCAAGTCGTCGCGACCTTTTTTTTTGGCGCCCGTTAGATCGGGTACGAGCGCCTAAGGAGGCTAATGGCTCGGCTGAAATTGGTGTAAGCCCGGACTCTCCCAAGTCCACCAATTCACGACTTAATGGTTCAAGTTTTTTAACCTCGTAAATCAGTTTTTAAAATGGAGTCGCCACTAATCGATTTGGGGTGGGTTGATTAGAAACCCAAGTGAAGTATCGGGAGAAATACTCACTCTGCGCAACCAGAGAAATTAGGATCGGGGACTTGATTACACTAGTTAATCACTAATGCCCTTTCGGTACCTAATCTTGTTTAAACCCCGAGGTTTTTTGGATGCTCGAGGATTTTCCATGCATTTTGGGAGGAAAAATATTTTTTTTGAGTCACTTTCTATTTTTTTTGGACATAAAAGGGATTTTTGGACCTTTTTTGGTATTTTGGAAAAATACAAGTCTTTTTGGCTTTTTCATGAAATTTTGACTTTTTTGGATTTTTTTTTGAAAATAAAATATTTTTTAATATTTTTGGAAAATAAATTATTTATTTATTTATTTGTTTTTTCGATTTTTTTGGAAAATAAAACATTTTTAACATTTTTAAACATTTTTCGATTTTTCTGGAAATTAAAACATTTCTTAATATTTTTTGAAAATAAAATATTTATTAATTATTTATTAAAATATTATTTAAAATAAAAAGCTTAAAAAGGGAAAAAAAAAAAAAAAAAACCGACCCGGGTCGGATCCGTGGGTTGGGTCCGACCGGCCACCGAAAACGCGAGACGGGCCCGCGTAGCTTTTTTTTTTTTTTTTTTTTAAATGAAAACGACGCCGTGGCCGGGCGTTTGGGGACGCCCGGCCCGGCCCGACTACCCGGTTCCTTCCGGAACCCTACCCGACTCGCCGACCCGCTCCCCGGCGAAACCCTACCCGGATCCGACCCGCTCCCGACCCGACTCGCCGACCCGCTCCCGGCGAAACCCTACCGGATCCGACCCGCTCCCGACCCGACTCGCGGCCGCCGCCGAGATTCGCGAAACCCTACCCGGTTCCGAGATCCGGATCCGACTCGGTGACCCGGGAAATCGCGAACCCTAGGGTTCGCGAATCCACGGCGCCGAGGGGAGGAGAAACCGAGGCTTTGCGGCGGCCACGACGACGACGGCAACGGTGGAGACGACGGACTACGGCGGATATGGTGAACGGTGAAGGTGACGGCGGCGACCTTTTTACCTCAAACGGGGACGATGAACGTACGCGGCGAACGGCGACGGCAACGCAGCTCGGACGTCGGATCGGCCGGACCCTCGTCGGATTTCCCTCTCTCTCACTCGGGATCGTCGGCGAACTCCCGAAGTCTCTCGGGGACCCCTCCGAACTCACCACGCCACGGCCGACCCTATGCTCGAACTCCCGAAGTCTCTCGGGGGACCTCGAGCTTCGGCCGACCTCCCTCTCTCTCGAATCTCTGCGTGTGCCTCTGCTTTCGGTCCCCTCCCCCTTCGTCGACGGTGAAGGCCTATTTATAGGCGCGGGAGTGGCCGGTCGGCGAGGCTTCGAGCCGCTGGTTGGACCGCCGTCCCATCCGCCATCATCACCTCCTCCGGTCGTGTCCCGTCGACGCCTCTGCTCTTACGCCGCACGCAACCCTCTCGCTCCGGCTTCTCCGGTGTCGCGCTCGCCCGCGCGTGCTCCTCGGTGACGCGAGGAAGAAGATGACGCGGAGGGGGCCGGGCTTGAGGCGAATGGGCCGAAGGCCCATGCGGAGGCCACTTCCTTCTTTCCGTTTTCTCTTTTTTCGCTTTTCTCGCTTTTTCTTTTCCTTTTTCGTTTCTTTTTTCTTTTATTATCCGAAAATCAAATAAAAAAACAAAATAAAACCTAATTTTAGGCGTCAACATTCTTTAATGGTAGTTTTATAACTAATTTAAGTTTTGATTTTTTTTTTAGGTCTTTTTTTTTTTTGCTTAATGTCATATTTCATCATGTAATTTAATGAAGATTCTAACCAAATTTTATGTGATAGAGTTAATTTTAACTTTAATTTTTAGTGGAAAATTGTTTATATTTGATTTCTCATAAACATATGATTAGTTTAATTTAAATTTCCTTTAACGTTATACACACTTATTTTTCATAGAATATATAGTTTTGCGAAGTTTTTGATAGGCCAAATTTGACAATTACATGCTAATAAGTTGCCACGTCTTAGTTTCTTCTTGGAGGAATAAAATGATTTCACATTGAAGAACGTGTCAAAATTGAATCCAGAATCTTCGAACTTTGAACTCACTATATTCTTGTTAGTTATATGAATA
Organism: Eucalyptus brandiana; assembly: GCA_014182725.1. NCBI lineage: Eukaryota > Viridiplantae > Streptophyta > Magnoliopsida > Myrtales > Myrtaceae > Eucalyptus > Eucalyptus brandiana. Next base: position 19,342,225 of record CM024672.1, on the reverse strand, counting down.
TTTATGGATACATCTTTCGATAGGAACAAGACAACTACTAGTCTTGATAAAAAATAAAAAATAAAAATCATTTTTTTGGTTCGATCAAGGGAAAATTTTGTCTAGACCTATGATCCAACCCACGTAGTTCACGCTGTGATTAACAGCCGCCCACTTTTTCATTCTATTAGCAACTTGTTAAGAAGGGCTAGCCAAAAATAGAGCCGAACTTAGATCGAACCAAAGCAAGTGGTGCCATAATGTTTCGCGCCCCTTATACGAAACTAGGTCTTTAAGATTCTGGTTGGGTAAAACCATCATTTGAAGAGCCAATAAAAATCTCTTGATGCTCGTTTTGAAAAGCTCAGAATATGTATGAATCCTCGAGCTTCTAATGTTAAATGATTGTAGGACAGCAATTATTTTCAAGATGGCATTCAGACTGCAAAGTCTTCAGGAAACCAGGGTACTTACTCCAAAGGTCGAAAATTTTGAATGGTTTAGAAGGGTTGAAATCATCAAGAATCAATCTGATAAAAGTGGAGAAGTGATTTAAAATAGCTAGAGATAAACTTTTTACCGTGGAAATGGTGAGAGAGAGTTGGTAATGAAGAAACATGTGACACTTGATGACGAGGTAGGGCTTGCTGGTCATCGCTTGTGTATGGTGAGGGTTCACAGGCTAGCTGAACACAAGCAAGAGGGGAAAAGTGTTAAAAAAAAGTCATAACCTTTGGTTTAAACATAGTAGTTAATAACATCTGTCATAGTTTTGATTATAAGGTGCTTCGGGCTTCATTGTTTGAGGTCTCCCAACCCAAGCTGAGAAATTGTGTGATGGATTTTTATATCTGCACTCAGTGACACCTCTTGGACATGTTAGAACGATTTGAGATATAGAGAGATTTAGATTATGGATGTACTCATCTAAATGCGGGGCGGGAGGGTGGGGGAAGAGAGAGAGGGAGGATTTAAGAATTAGATTAAAGCATCACATTGAGGTAATCTATTATTTCAAGTTGATCTATGGATATGTGCTTTGATTTGGTTAGGTTAGGGTTTTGGTTTGAAAATGCGAAGGAAAAGGAAGGTGTTAGTAAGGGGAAAAGTACAAAAAAAGTCTTAAATCTATTGCATTGGTTCAAAATCAGTCATCAATCTTTTAATTGAACCAATTTAGTTATAAACATTTTCACATTAGTATTAATTCGATCCGTCCGGCCAATTTAGGCTCGAAATTGCTATCGTGGACATTAATCATTCTACATGATACGGTTATTACTGACATGAACTTTTTAAATAATTTTTAAATAATTTTTTGATTTTATTATTATTTTTAAAAATTCCTTTTTTTTTTTTATTCCTTTGGACTTTGGCCGGTATCGACTGTGGTTGACAACCAACCACAAGCAAGGGTGGACAAGGGCACCACAGCCCTTGCTAGATTTTGCAAGGTTTTGGCAAGGACTCAACCCTCATTGCCCTTGCCGAGTTTGGGGAGGGCTACCCTTGCACCTAAGCGGCGAGGGTTGAGCCCTCACCAAATCCCGCAAGGGTTACCCTCAATTGTGGATGGTCATTGGCCATGGCTAGTATCAACCACAGTCCAAAGGAAAAAATAATAATAAGGAAAAATAATTTAAAAATGTTAACGTCAGCGTCAACTGTATCACATAGGATGGCTAATATCCACGTTAGTGATTTCTAGCCTAACTTAGTTGGATTGACTAAATTAGTATTAATGTGAAAAATTTTAGGACAAATTGTTTCAATTGAAATATTTATGATTTTTTAGTACTTTTCCCATTAGTGATGTAGTGTTTTCCGGTGGGCAATCCGCGGTGACACGGTAACTGCGCAAGCTGATGCGGGTTTTGGTTTAGGGAAAGGCAAAAAAAAAAGAACAAAAACAAAGACCTGTCCTTCAAAGAAAAAATAGAATATGTGTGTGTGTGTGTGTGTGTGTGTGTGTGTGTGTGTGTGTGTGTGTGTGTGTGTGTGTGTGTGTGTGTGTGTGTGTGTGTGTGTGTGTGTGTGTGTGTGTGTGTGTGTGTGTGTGTGTGTGTGTGTGTGTGTGTGTGTGTGTGTGTGTGTGTGTGTGTGTGTGTGTGTGTGTGTGTGTGTGTGTGTGTGTGTGTGTGTGTGTGTGTGTGTGTGTGTGTGTGTGTGTGTGTGTGTGTGTGTGTGTGTGTGTGTGTGTGTGTGTGTGTGTGTGTGTGTGTGTGTGTGTGTGTGTGTGTGTGTGTGTGTGTGTGTGTGTGTGTGTGTGTGTGTGTGTGTGTGTGTGTGTGTGTGTGTGTGTGTGTGTGTGTGTGTGTGTGTGTGTGTGTGTGTGTGTGTGTGTGTGTGTGTGTGTGTGTGTGTGTGTGTGTGTGTTTTATATGCTTTTGGGAGATAGTAAAGATTGAGTGAAATATATAGGTCCTATCTCGTTCATGAATCTATTTGTACGCGGGTTATTTACTCCAAACTTTATAGGTTTACATATATTTATATTCTTAATCATCTAACAATCTATTAATATAATGGTATATCTATGCCTCAACTTTTTGTGCTTTATTTTAATTGTATTTTTTATGATTATTCAAGCAACGTGTCGTCTAGTTTGAAAAGAAAACCGTAGGTAAATGGTAGCTTGTAAAAGTAAGCGGCTTGCTTAGGGTATTCAGCAATGGTCTATCTATATTTTTGCTCACCAATCTCTTCCGGATAGTTGAACTAAATCATTATCTTAGCCACTAATTTATAATATGTACATATATACACACACATACTGAGAGTCCTAAAACTTATCCCAAAAATGCAATTGAGTCGAAATGAACCTTGTTGTCACGTGCTTGTTACAAGAGGAAATGTGACAAAGATAGACTGAAATCAGATGCATATCATGTGGGTAGTGTTTGTTACATGCTTGACTATCGATAAGCATAAAGATAATTACCTAATGATTGATGATGAGGTAAGGGATTGCCACATATCTAGTTATCAAAATATGATGATGGACAGTCGATAGCCACTTGAATGGGTTTTGATGACAAACTTTGTGAAAAGAAACACTTAAAATATTACTCAAGATACTGGAATAATAGGCACCAAGGATACACATTATTAAGGAACAATTGCTTTTTGAAGACCTAATCATGGAACGATTGTAAAGAAGACAGGTAAAGTACTTTGCGAAGAAAAAGGGACATGGACATAGTCGAAGCGATTACTAAAGGGTACACAACTACCCAACAGTTACAAAGTTTCTATATATATACAACGAGGAAGCCCTCCTGACAAATCAATCAAAATGTTATCTCTTTATCTTTACTTTTCCTATGCAGCACTTTAATATCCCTACTTCTAGCTTTCAGATCCCCATCGTTGATTAGATTTCAGCATGTATCTATATCCCAATGTATCGTCGTCGATTAGATTCTGACATTGTGTCCCCTTATCCTAGTACATCATCATTAATTAAATTATGGTGTTGTTTCTCTACATAGAGGCTGAGTTGTCGATTAGATTACAGCATTGTATTCAACTATCCTTAACTTGTGTTGTTGATTGAATTCTGACTTAGTATGGGTTTGGACGTGTAATTTTGGATGTTGTTGTTGATTGAATTCAAACTTAGCCCAGTATTGTATAGTGTTGTTTGGATCTAAGAAGTAAATTTGACATCGCATTAGATATTCTCTATTCAAAGTTAGTGCGAATCCCTTGTCCCCTTTAATTAAAAAAGAAAAAGAAAAACGAAGAATCACTCTCGATGAAAGATATTTCATTATGAGAGCAATTCCGACAAAACACTTTCAAAAGGTACAATCAAGTCTTTAAACCCATCAAATTGGTGTAATCAATTTATTTCATTAACTCTGTCCAACTTGGCTAATGAAAAATACTAATGTGGTTATTTTTAATATTTTTATCTCTTCTACATGGTATTGACGTGGCTAAAACAAAAAATTAATAATTACAAGTCTAAAAAGACATTGTTTTGGTCCATACATGACTTTTAAATCTACATATTATTTAAATTATATTAAACAATAAACTAAACTAAAAAGCAAAAAAAAAAAAAAGGAGAGGAAGGAAGGCAAAATCAAGCAAGGGCCCATAGGGTTGTCGCCGCCACTGTCATCTCACCATCACCGGCAAAGGTTTTTTTTTTTTGGGGGGGGGTTAGGCAAGGTTGTCGAGCCTTGGCCAATGGCTAGTAGGGGTGGGGCGATGACCAAACTAGTGGCGGCCCTCGCCTAGATCTAGTTGAGGCTCGACAATCGTCACTTGATTTGGGGTAGGGCCGTAACCCTTGTCTAAGTTTGGCCATGACCTTGGCCAACCCTTGGCCTACCACTACCAATGAGGCGGCGACAACAAGGGCCCTGCCCTAATTTTGCCTCCTTTAAAATCATAATACTTAGATTAAAAAATTAGATTTGAATCAAAATGGCGTCGTTTTAGCTTTATCTTTATGTCTTAGTCATGTTAGCATCACGTAGAAGAGGGAAAATAATAATAAAAAAGTCACATTGTTATTTTCTATTAGTTAATTTGAATAGAATTAGTGAAAGAACTTGATTGACCAATTTGATAAGTTTTAAGACTTGATTCCACTTTTGAAAGTTTTAGGATTTAGTTGTACTTTATAACAAGTTTTAGAACTTTTAGTACACTTATTCTAAAAAAAAAAAAAATGATTTAATCTAACAGGTTTTGTACATAAAGGTAGATCAACTTCAATTATGATGACCGTCCCTTACCCAAAATCAAATCTTGTATTGCTTGGATTGAGATAGTCAAGCAAATAATAAGATAAAAGGAAAAAATACCTATGGTTGGGTTAAACGAAGTTTTTGACCGGCCTATATCCTAATAGACAATTATTAATTTTGGGATTGTGATTACAAGGCGGTTTTTTTTTTTTTGGTCTCGTTCAGAAAATGCACATATTTGCTGCATAGATGATGAAATTGCGGTGAATAAGCTTCAAGCACATGAGCTAAAGAAGCCTCTGAGTGAGATAAACTTGCTGCGTGATTGAGATACTTGAGACGCGAATGATAATTATTTTGATCAAAAATTCTAGAACAAAAATAGATTTTTCTATTTCTATTCTTAGATGAGTTTCTAAACAAAAATACACGTTTGATAATGACACAAAATTTCTATTCTCGAAATAGAAATTTGTTTGATAACGACACAAAATTTCTCGCTCTCTAGTGGCAGCGGACAGTGGTGAAAGGCGGTCGGTGATAGGTGGTAGTGGACAGTGGTGGGTAACGACCGGCAGATGACAACAAATGATGGCCAAGGTGGTAGACGGCGGTGACAGTGGCCGACAACAATGGTGGTGAATGGCGAGCAGCAGCGACAGGTGGGCAGTCGATTAGTAACAAAGACGAATGATGAGAAAAATTTTATTTTTCATTTCTATTCCAGAAATAGAGAAGTAAACAAGTTTTACTTTTGATTTTTATTCCAAACATATTTCTAAAGTAATTTTTTTTCTAGAAATAGAAAAATGAAATTGCATTGTCAAATGAATTTCTGTTCTAGAAACAATTTTAGAGCAGAAAAAAGTTTTGGAATAAAAATAGAATAGTTATCGTGTGCATCCTTGATATTTCCTAACTTGGATAAACAACATAAGGTTGAATTTTGATATAAATTGTTAGAGGAACCATTGATTTCAAATCACTTCACGTAGATTGGCACAGGTTTTGCGCTTTCTTTTGAAATGGACTGTCGTGCTTAAGTTCATGCTTGTTGATGTTTTATCGGGAAAGGTTTTGGTGTTGGTATTGAGGCATAAATAGTTATTCTTTTGTTAGGTCCAAGTAGCAGTGATTAATAATAAATATAGGATGTGCTTGTTTCGAGAAAAGTTCTATAGTAAAAGAAAATACTTTTCGGGAACCCTTTCTTAGAGAATTTATTTTCCTAAATTTAAACATGCATATTTTCTTAGACCATAAATGATATTTTGTTGACCAATCTTTTTTAACAAATCAAATGCGTAAAAGTCCAAAATATTAGTTCGCGAAATTTTTTTAGTCAAATAAACACACCCATAGACTATTAAGAAGAAGATGAAGCATATGTAGAGTCACAATTACGCAGCAAAGAGTAAGGTATAATGAGGAACCGATGTTCAGGTCGATTGTGGCAAGTTAGATTGCAAAATTCATGAGTAAAACGTAATTATAGTGAACCACAAATGCCATGTAGTGTTGATGCGGTATAGACATTATTGGCAAATGAACTTATCACAAGCTATTTTATAGGTAGATATCTCCATTAACCACAATTGAATGTCAAGTTCCTCAAGAAATCTCGTCAAATAATGTCGCTAATTGTTATGATATGAAAAAAAATTGATTAAGTTTTATATTTGAGTAAGTGATGATAAGTTTGATGAAATGGCAAGATAATATGCCATTATAAATTATAAAAGATAAAGTGGGCCTATAGGTGGGATGTCTAGAGTGGTGGCATTCACGTTCTTTCGTAGAAAAATTATTCTCAACGAGTCTGCAATTCTTATGTGTAGAAGTGTTGACATTAGTGTCGATACATATCTTGATGTTGTTCAACGGGAATTATGATCATAAGCTTCCAAGGTAGCTAGGGAGAGTACTAGTGCAGCAAATCAATATAGATGGTGCAGGTGGTCAAGATGGAGCTCGAGAGAATCAATCATTGTTTTAACCGCCACGTCGAATAATGTGGATGTTTGATACCTTAAAAAATATGAGGAGAATCAATCATTATGCCAATTGTCGAGTTGAATAATATGGATGTTCAATATCTTAATAGATACGAGTGCTATCATGGTTTTGTTCTATCCGCTACACAAGAGCCCATCCTCGAAATGCTTGGGGAGTAGCTAAAGCTGCGATGGACGATCTAATGGAGTTCATAGTTTTGGCTAAAATGTGGCTCTGTTCAAGTAGGACTTGGACTTGAGGAGTGTATGTTAAAAGTGAAAAGGTCTTCCGCCCCCACGAGGGAGGGGGGCTTGGTGTGGTTGGGGTTTTGGCGGCGCTATGGGAAAAATACCAAGGGAGATTGCAAAGTGCTTGTAACTTAAGTGTGAAGATTGAGTCAAACTAGAGATTATTAAAAATATATCTCGAATTCGAGTCTAATTACAGAATTAGTATTGCAAAGATTTTCTCTTGCCCTTTATAAACAGGAGAATTTTGGGTTTTCTACTTTATGTCGTATGGAGATTACATTGAGTAATTTCTTGAGAATAAAAAAATATATTGTAAAATATTTTGAGTGTCCGAGCGTTGTTCTTAAATCCCGTTGTTTTACGCACATGGCATTCAAATCTTTTGTTGCTCTCTCCATAAGCTTCAATTACATTGATTCAATAACATTAGATTTAGCACTCGTTTTATTCTCTGTTTTTTCAATTCAAATGTTCGATCGACTTGTTTGCGTGATGTGAAAATTATGGGTGATTTTTTTTTTTTTTAACACCCTTTAATTTAGAATCGGGGAAAGACTTTCATCGAAAGTATAGCGCTGGAAAATTTGTAATTGGGTGGATCCATGATTGTATACACTTGCATGAGTTTGGTTTTGGTACTTCCAATTTAAGAAACTAGGTTGTGAAAAGGTTAATTTTGAATGTTAGTTGAACTTACCGGATTAAAATAGGAAATTTGTGCGCTCAATTCACTATTTTCATTAAGGGTATGCAAAATGGACCACCGTGGGAACCACTGAACCGGATCGAACCAAACCAAACTGGCCAATTTCGTCCAATTCCCAAGAGTGTCGGTTCGGTTCGGTTCCGATTCCTAAACATGAAACCGGTGTCCGGGTGATCTAGTTCCTACTTCCTAGTTCCAAGGGAAAATGGACCAGACCGAATTGAACCAATTACATATACTTGAATCGGATCGGACCAATGATGCAATATGATTCTTAATCCTAGGACCAACTAGTCTAGTTCCCAATTCCCAAAATTAGGAACCAGTCGAGTTCTTGATTCCACCTTAGAACCGAACTGGACCGGAAACTAATCATCCCTAATTCTCATGCCCTTTTCAAAAGAGAAGTAAAACTCATTTAATATAAGAAAGACGAAGAAAATCCCAAAAGGCCCCCACGATTGGACGCCTTTTACAGAAAGGTAGGATAAGTATATTAAAAGTTTTAAAACTTATCATAAAAACGCAATTGAGTTTTAAAATATTCAAAAAATGTAATTTAGTCATAAAACTTATCACAAAAGTGTATTAATTTCTAAAACTTTTAAAAAGTATAGTTAAATTATAAAACTTGTCAACTTGGTGCAATTAAGTCCATCCATCAACATCGTCCAATTTGACAGTTGAAAAATACTAATAAGTTTTAAGATTTAATTACACCTAACTCAACAATCTTTAGGACTTGATTGTATTTTTTTTAAAAATTTTAATACTCAATTACATTTTAACAATGAATTTTAAAAATTTTAATAATGAAAAGACCTATCCATGGCAGCACTTGTGCCCTGATGATCTCTCTACTCTACCTCATAGCTGGTGATAAAATGGAAACCCAGTGATCACGTGATGGTCACGTGCTCTCTCTTTCGCCTGTGAAACAAATTGCCCACTGCTGGCTTACAGCTCATAAAATCAAGTGATGTAAAACCTAAATCTTCAAGAAAATGCGCAAATTTCACTCTCCCCGTACACGTCACATGCAAGGACCGCCCTCCTTGGATGACAATGACAATGACAACGACCCTTTTTTCCTCCACATCTCGTCTTTCTTGTCAATTGCATTTTGCCCTAATTTTTAAAACGCTGGCTCTCACTCCCTCTCTCTGTCTCTCTCTTCCTTCTTTCCCAATTCCTTTTTCAAAATTTCTTCTGAGAAGCGATCTTGAGATCGGCCTGTGTTCGCTGGAAGGCGGGCGCTTATTACGACCGGCGACGAGGTGAGGACTGAGTTTTATTTGAAATACAATGATTTGCTTAGGGCAGTTTTTAGAGACGGGTGATGCTATAGGATTTTTACTTTTTTCGAGAAAATGTGTCCAACCTATAACGGACTCCAGACGCAGGAGATTAATGAGTGTTAGTTGTGCTTATAAAATGCCATTTGCGTATAAATGGCTTTGAACATAAAGGTAGACCAACTTCAATCATGATGACCATCCCTCACGCATAATCAAATCTCGTATTTGCTTGGATCGAGATAGTCAAGCTAATAAGGAGAGAAAAGTAAAAAATACCTATGGGTGCGGTCAAATGAAGTTTTTGACCGGCCTATATCCTGATAAACAAATTTTAATATTGGGATTTCAATTACAAGTTGGTTCTTTTCTCTTTTTTCTTTTTTTTTTTTCTCGTTCAGAAAGATGCACATATTTGCTGCGTAGATAATGAAATTGCGGTTTATATGCTTTAGGTGCATGAGCTAAAGAAGTCTTGAGCAAGATAAACATGCTCCATCATTGAGATACTTGATGTTTCCTAACTTGGATAGATAACAGAAAGGTATAATTTCATTATGAACTGTCGTGTTTAGATTTATGCTTGTTGATGATTTCTTGAGAAAGGTTTTGATGTTTGTACTGAGGCATAAATAGTTATTCTTTTGTGAGGTTCAAGAAGTGGAGATTAATATTAAATATAGCACATGTTTGTTTCGGGAAAATTTCATGTAAAAGAAAATACTTTTCATAAACCCCTTTTTAAGTTATAAAATTCATTTTCCTAATTTAAACATGCATATTTTCTTAGACCGTATATGGTATTTTGTTGACCGATCATTTTCAACAAATCAAATGCATGAAAGTTCAAAAAACTAGTTCGTGGAAATTTATTTTTACTCAAACAAACACACCCATAGACTAGTAAGAAGAAGATGAAGCATATGTAGAGTCACAATTACATGGCAAAGAGCAAGGCATAATGAGGCACCAATGATCAAGTTGATCATGGCAGGTTAGAGTTGCAAAGTTGATGAGTAGAACGTAAGAACCTACAAATGCCATGTAGTGTTAGCGTGGTATGGAGATTATTAGCTAATGCACTGTCACGACCTATCCCTCGGGGGGAGGGAATAGGTTTAGGGGTATTGCCTAAAGGACGGGCCTAAGGCCCATGATTGGGCGCGGGCTCTCCCAAGCCCATACCCCACGTGACGTTGGGATATTTTTCATGAATTTTGCACAAAAGGAGTCGCCACTAGCCTATTGGGGTCAGCTAAAAACCAAGTGAGGCATGGGAGCGTGCCTCACTTCCCACGCAACTAGAGAATCTAAGTTCGGGGACTTGATTACACTAATTAACCAATTAGTGCCCTTTCGGTACCTAATCTTGTTTATTTTAACAAAATGATTTTTATCGGGCGGTTTGGATTGATTTCATACCTATCCACTAACATAGGAGGTGAGATGCGGGTGCGCAATCAATAAAATAATAATTATAACTATCAGGATCCTATTTGCCCTAAAATTGAATATATGCAAATTAAACACAAAACACGCCAATTAAACATGCGATAAAAACAATATACAAGAGAATAAAGGCTTAATTACACTAAAGCAACAATACATAGTAATTCCTAACCAAACCCCATTATTTTTGGATTTTCGAAAAAAAAAAATTAAAATTTTTTTAATTAATTAATTTTTTTAATTTTTAATTAATTTTTTTAAAAAGAAAGTCGAATTTTTAACGTTTTCTGAGTTTTTTGAATTTTCGGAAAATTTTTTGAATTTTTAATTTTTTATCATTTTTTTCGAAATTTTTTATTTTTATAATTAAATTTTTGAAATTTTTTAATTTTTAATATATATTTAATATTTAGTATTATTATACTTCAATAAGATGAGTTCGGACCGGATAAACCCAATCCGGCCCGCGGACCCAACCCAAACCCGAATCCAATACTTTTGGATTTTAAAAAAAAAAATTAAAAACTTAAAAAAAAAAAAAAAAGATCCTTTCGGTAGTCTTTTCTCACCGCACACTCTTCTTCTGCGATTCCTCCTTCCCAAGACCAACTTTTCCTTTCTCTTTTTTTTTTTTTTTAAATATTTTGTTTTACTTTTTCATTTTTTTATACTTTTCTTTTTCTCTTTCTTTTATTCTTTTTTTTTTTTTTTTTGGGTCTTCTTCTCCTTCGTGCTTGCCCCTGCACGCCTTCAACCCTCCCGAAGAGGGCCTTCTCCTTCCTCGCGACATTCCTCACCAAAATTCGTTTCTTTACCAAGACTAATTTGAACAACAACAATAACCAAAGCACTTAGCATCCTTTCTAACACCAAACCACCCCGACGCAAATCAACGCCGGCCATCTAACTCCGAGGGTTGCTACACCATTTTCGGATGCAAACACCCACAGCTCAAGCACACATGATTACTTCATGAAAATCGCATG